>JANAVB010013597.1:22870014-23533275 GCA_029216955.1 Iris pallida
TCTAACTTGTTTATGATCCATGTATTATTGGGGACCCACTCTGATACATTTACCTATTCTAGAATAAGTATATTACGGTCTGATCATCCTTAGTGTACTTAATTTGTCATTTTTATCAATATTTAGTAGATAGAGATATAGTTGATTTAGAATAAGACATCTTATACGTACTCGGGCTGGACTAGATTTTTCTTGATACGTAGCTGGCATGCATACAATCTCATAGTCCTACGTATTTTGGGACTGGGGCATTACAAAGGATGATCAGGAGGATCTCAGAGCAATTGGAGATATCATCATCACAGCAACCATCGCAGAGGAATCTTGTGGCATGTGTCATGAAGGCGACTAGGTCATGGACACGGATGCATCTTATCATGCCACTTCGCAGATAACAATGGGTTTGTTGTAGTTGTAGACATCAGTGATATGCACTTGACGACGGAGTTTGGTGAGAAGCTCGTCCTCAAGGGTATGCAACATGTACTGAGTTTGCACTACAACTTGGTTTCGATAGGGAGGCTGGCAGATGATGGTTGTTGTAGTTTATTTGAAGACAAAGATTAGATGCCTGCGAAGGGTTCCCAACAGCTGACTTCAGAAGATTTGTGTTGTGGCATGTATAGGCTCAAGCCACTGAGTTGTATAGGCAGGCGCAGACACGGGATAGAGGTTTGAGGAGTATTCGCAGGAGTTCGATCGTCAAAACTTGCTGAGGAGGGCCTTCAAGATGTTTTAGGGTTATGGAGGATTCGGTTCATCGAGACAAAACGACAGATGGAGGTGAGTCAAAGATTGAGGTTCAGTCTATTTGTCCCATAACAGCTGGTCGGTCTCCAGATGGGGATTGCACTATGGATAGGTTTTGGCGATGGGTGATTTGCTAAAGTTTTACGGAGCGACATTGATTTCAACATTTTGAAGCCAGGAAGGAGATTAAGGTTTGCAGCAAACTCAATCTGAGGTAGGTGCATATCTATTCACATAGTTCATGGAGAGCTGTGGGTTATCGACGACGTACATAGTACATGATGTTCTGCTCGAGGATGCATGTCTACCGAGGAGCTTCAATGTCAGACACATAGGTAGGCAGGTTCAGGAGTTCAAATCTCAGAAGGGTCGTACTGTCCGCTTGGTTGGGACAGCCAAGGGTGAAGAAGCTCCACAGTACGTAGCACGTTTCGATGGAAGACAGAAGTTGGAGACAGACAACCGAGACTTGCGGTGAGGCTGACCATCAGGGACTTCAATCTTGATCGTATTATTGATATCGACAAGATCCCAGTAGTGCAAGAGGTGCTACACATAGAAGCTAGCGTCAACGTGACGGTCGAGGAGCTGGAGACAAAAGAAGATGCAAAGCAGCTCGAGGGATCGGAGATCAGTAGCATAGGTGAGCAAGAACTCTGTCGCGAGGCGACAAACATGGATTCCAGTTGAGGATCCATGGGATTAACACCCTCTCATCATACTGGAGGAAAAGATTGTTGGAATCCAGTCAAGATTTGGTAACATCATATTTGTGGAACCCAAATCTAGTTAAATATTTGATTTAATTAGATTTTGATGTCCATAATTGGTGTTGTGCTATTTTAAATATAATATGATTCTTATTTTATGGCTCCTATTTAGGAAATCATATTATGATCTGAAATAGGATATTGATACAATATTTTAGGTATAATAGGATTCCAATTTTATTTCTATTTAGGAAATCCTATTACGGCCTAGAATATGATTTCCTCATCCTATATATATGGGGTGAGGGTGGAGGCACAAAGTATAGCACAAAGTTAAGATTCGAGGTGCTCGTCCACAGGAGATCTAAGAAAAAGTCTGCACTTCGCTCTTAGGACTTCGCCATACAAGACAGAAGAAAGAAGAGATCTAATCGATGAGTCGTCAACTACGATTAGAGAGATTGCTACGGGTTGGTGGACGATTTCAATTGTAATCTCTTTCTTTTCTTCTTGAATGTTGTGAGGGGCTTGAACCTATTTTAGATATAATATGATTCTTATTTTAGGGCTCCTATTTAGGAAATTTTATTATGATCTAAAATAGAATATTAATGTAATATTTTAGGTATAATATGATTCCAATTTTATTTCTATTTAGGAAATCCTATTATGGTCTAGAATATAATTTTCTCATCCTATATATATGGGGTGAGGGTGGAGGCACAAAGCATAGCACAAAGTTGAGATTCGAGGTGCTCGTCCACATCTAAGGAAAAGTCTGCACTTTGCTCTTAGGTCTTCGCCATACTAGACAAAAGAAAGAAGAGATCAAATCGAGTCATCAACTGCGATTAGAGAGATTGTTGCGGGTTGGTGGGCGATTTCAGTTGTAATATCATTCTTTTCTTCTTGAGTATTGTGAGGGGGTTGAACCTATTAGGGCAAAGGGTTCAATATTATTTTTGTCAATCTCATAATTTCATCTAAGTTATAAAGATTGGGACTTGTCCAGGTGACATAGTCACAACCATATACTTGTCTTTATCTGTGCTTGGTGTTCATTAGACGGGGTCGATTATTTCAGGTGTGTTGGCCTAAGTTTCCACTGCAGCAATGTCTCAGACTCGGTATCGGAGCCCAGGAGGGCGTGTCCGATTCCCAACAACCCGTGCCCAGCCCTACCATCAATATAACTTTCAATCATCTATCTTATTCTGGTGTGCCGTTGATTTTCTCTCCACCTATTCAAGTATGAGGTACTCTTCGAGGGCTTCATTTTCTTTGTTTCAACTTGACTGGAACATATTTATTATTCATTCAATATGTACAAATAAACAAACCTGTCTTACGAGTGTCAGGATCCTAGCAGTCCTAACTATTGCTAGGAAAACCAAGATCCTCACAATCCTAACGGGACTATATCGAATTTTGATGTTAAAAATCCTAATTTTGGGTTCTAAACTTTGGAAAAAACACCCATTATGAAATTATTAGCCTATAATCTAATAAGTCATGTTTAAAAATACCTGGGAATCACATAGAAACTCAAATTCCAAAAAAACCTAGAGTTGGAAGAGGGAAAAAAAATTCAAAATAGAGAAGAAGAAGAAAATTAGAAAGATTACCTTGATTGGAAAGTAGCCTTGATGTGTGCCATGTCCTAGAAGAGAAAGATAAAGTGTTGGGAAGAAGAAAATATGAAAAAGAGGAAGAGTGTGATTTTGTGTTTATAGAGAGAGAAAATGTGTTGCCCCCCAATAAATTTTTTTCTATCCTTAAAAAATATTTAAAAACCTATGATAATGCTGCCCATAAAGGGGTTGTGCCTTTATAAATAACCTTCTTTAGAGAGATAATTCTCAATTTTTTGGCCAAATTGTTTATTTGAGTATTTGCAATTTTTGAAAATAATTTTTTATAACTTAAACCAAACATAATAATAGGTTTCAATCCTAAATTTATCCAGAAATAAAAAAGAATTTGAATACCAATTTAGCTGGTTAGGCTTAGTTTGGTTCGCAGAAAGGAAAAGGAAATCAATTTTTTATTTTTTTATTTCCTCTGGAATGGTCTCGTGAGTAATTGGGAGTGGAAAAAGGAATCCTGGATTGAGGGGGGAACTATTTTTTATCGCTTTTTTTGGAAAAGAATTTTTTCTACTCATTTTTTTTTAATGCTAACTAGTGTTAATTGCAGCCACTCTTCATCATACCTTTGGTCCCTAATAAAGGGTAGCAAAAATTTCAAAATAAGATAGAGACCTCAACAAGTATGTAGTAGGTGCTTAAGCAGCTTCTTGTAGTTATTCTGTAAGAATCGGAGCCTATCATCCAACCTATAAGAGTAGGTTGTAACGTCCAAAAAGTTGTCCCATCTGACGTCCGTCCGACACAAAACTGCATAGCCTTTCATGGACCAAGGTTATGCGGAAAGCCTCCAGAATGTTTTAGAAGATTATGGAATATTCCAGAAGGCTCCAGAATCTTCCAGAGGATCCGAAAATCTTCCAAAAGACTCCAGATATTTATAAATGTCTCATGATCTTTCTGGATGTACTAGAAGCTTCCTTTGTTCCTATCTAGTCCCAAGAATAATTTCTGGAATATGTCGATTCCATAAGGATCCTGATGTTTCCATGTAAGCCCTATAGACACTATAAATAAAGGAGATGCCTCATTTGTTCCTGAACACCAAAACTTGTACGCATTCTCCAAGTAATAGAGGAATCATTTATGAGTCTCTTTTGCTCCATTATTCATAATTTTCTTAGCATTCTAGCTAAGCGAGTTCGGGAAGGCTTGTACGAGTCTTCGAGAAGGAAGATAGTGTGCCGCACATGACGAAGTGTAGCCTAAAACACTAAGTCTGTGACAAGGGTATCAGAACAAAGGTCGATTGTCCCGCTGTCATCCTCTAAGATCGTCCATGAGGAGCAACCCGCATGCCTAAGAAGAGGTGAAGCCTGGGAGGAAGGAAAGAGCAAGGAACCGTCGATAGAATGGGCTCTTAGCGAGTTGGCCCCGTATGGAGATGCTGGAGAAAGGCTGTCGGATATCGAGCTTCAAGTGGAGCAAAACCAGATGGCTCACAAGGAGTTCGCCCATGGGTTGGAGATGGACGTCACCCATGCTTTGGCACTGTTTCAGGAGCAACTTCGCAATATGCAAGCCGAATTCAAGGAGAAACGCAAGGCTACCAAGGCGGAGATTGTCGAACTGCGCGAGGAGTTAAAACCAAGATGATAATCCTCGAGAAGGCCATTGCTGGTGGTACGACTCTAAGGATGGAAGCGTCCCAAAATGTGAAGTATCCAGAATCCAAGTTCTTCAACGGTGTGCGATACACGAAGGAAGTGGATATATTCATTTGGAATATCGAGCGGTACCTGAAGGCGGTTCGCATCGAGGATAAGACCGATAAGGTAAATACAATATCTCTTTATTTTTCTGATGATTTTATGTTGTGGTGGTGCCGCAGGTGCATCGAGAAAGATAAGGGACTCTACTCGATCGAAACTTGGAAAGATCTCCAGAACGAGATCAAGTCCCAGTTCTACTGGAGAACGTGGAGTATGTGGCGAGGCGGAGCTTGCGACAACTCAAACACACCGGGTCCGTAAAAAACTATGTAGAAAACTTCGCTTGATGCTTGCCATTTCGAGTTTGGACAAAAAAGCTCACATGTTTTTCTTTCTGGATGGTCCGTGGGCGGCACAAGAGTTGCAGAGGCAACGCATCTCAGATCTGAACACGACCGTTACAGCCGCCGAGAAGCCGATGGAGTATCGACGGAGCGATACCCCCAAGCCCAAGGCAAAGACCACCACTAAGTTCAATAGTGGCAGAGAAAAGAAGAACAACGGAAAGGGAGCCTCGTCGAAGGACAAACACCCTACAAAGCCTCCGACAGAGTGAAAGAATGAGTGCTTCGTGTGCTGAGGGATCCACTTCACACGCGACTGCCAGAACAAAGTTAAGAGGATGAACACAGTCCAAGGCATGGAGGTCGAGGATAGGAAGCCTAGGATGGAGGCTCATATGGGCGCCCTACGCCAACTCAATGCTTTGAAGAGCAAGGCGGTCGTGGCCAAAGCCCCAAGTTGGAAGCTTATATATGTGGACGTAAAGATCATCGGCCACAACACATGGACGATGGTCGACACAGGGACGACCCACAACTTCATCTCGGATACGGAGGTCCAGCACTTGGGTCTGGTGCTTGAAAAAGACTCTAGTAGGATGAAGGTGGTCAACTCAGAGGCTCGCCCTATGCAAGAGGTGGCCCAGGAGGTAAAGATCCAAGTGGGAGACTGGATGGGTGTCACCAGTCTTACGACCGTACCACTTGACGATTTCAACATGATCCTGAGGATGGACTTCCTCACGTCAGCAAAGGTGGTTCCGATGCCTCATCTGGGAGTCATCGGGATCATGGAGGAGAGCTTCATGTGTATTGGTGACTGTTGTACAAGGCAAACTTGCAAAAGAGAAGGCTTTTTCTCTACCATACAACTCAAGAAGGGGATGCAACACGGAGAGAGAACCTACTTAGCAGTGCTCAAGACGGAGGGGGCGTCCGTACAGGAGGATCTTCTGCATGAGATCGATGATGTCCTTGCAGAGTTTGGGGATGTCATGCCAAGGAGGCTACCTCCACGGAGGAAGGTAGACAATGCCATCGAGTTGGAGCCTGGCACGAAGTTGCCCGCCATGGCTCCATACTGTATGGCCCTGCCCGAGCTCGATGAGTTGAAGAGGAAACTTAAAGAGTTACTGGACGCAGGTTTTATCAGACCGTCGAAGGTCCCGTACGGCGCATTGGTGCTATTTCAGAAAAAAGAGGATGGAAGCCTTCGTTTGTGCATCGACTATCATACACTAAACAAGGTGACCGTCAAGAATAAATATCTCATCCCGTTGGTGGCCGACTTGTTCGATCAACTGTGAGGCGCATGATACTTCTTCAAACTTGATATGCGCTCGGGATACTATCAAGTCTGGATTACGGGAGGGAACGAGGCAAAAACGGCTTGCGTCACGAGGTATGGCACATACGAATTTTTAGTTTTGCCATTTAGTTTAACAAATAATTCTGCGACTTTTTGCACTTTAATGAACAAGCTCTTTCATTCCTATCTGGATCGGTTCGTCGTGGTCTATCTCGACGATATCGTCATGTACTAAAACACGATGGAGGAGCATGTCAAGCATTTGCAGGTGCTTTTCCAGGTGCTGAGAGAAAACCAACTTTTCGTCAAGCGGGAGAAGTTCTCCTTCACACAGGAAGATATGGCATTTCTGGGGTACTGGATTGGGCATGGCAAAATTTGGATGGACGGCAAGAAGATCAAGTCGATACGAAATTGGTAATGCCCCGCTCTATACGGTACATTATGCTGAGTCATTAACTCGAAGAGTCGTGTTGACCCGATTAAGTATCAATGCGAATCGATACAAGAGTTATCTTGTCCCGAGAATGCCTCGAGTCGGATCTATGCAAAGAATTACGTTGACCCGAGGAACTCATCGAGTAAGATCGATGCAAGTGTTAAGTTGGCCCGAGAGAAAGCATTGAGTCGGCTCGAAGATTCTGAAAAATCGAATCGACGCAAGGCATTAGTCCGATTCGGACAAGTATTTATTTTAGTTAGTTTCGTATGCATGCTATACGTTTACGCTAAAATATAAGAGGTCGATATTTTGCCTTATTCGAAATGGTATCCGCAAAAACAAATCGTCACCTTGCTACGGACAAAAGTATAGGCATGGTAGGCCAAATCGCTTGGATAATTCAACGTAGCGCAAAGTGTTCGAATGACCAAGTCAAAAGAGTTGGCCGCACAACAAGTTATGAAATCGAGCGGCATCGACTCGGCGAAACGACAAGGCGCATCGGCGTAAGGTGGGGGGATTTTGACTTTTCTTTCCTACTCCTTCATGCTTAAGTAAAATATCTCGTTGTATGCTAAATTAACATATCGAGACCACGGGCGTGGCTCGATCAAGAGATGAACATAGTGTGTGCCGAACACTTCATAGAACAATTGAAATTAAACGTATATCAAATGTACGATCGCTATGGAACATTGAATATTACAAAGGCGAGCGCCTCGGTGCGCAAGCCATAAGAACATGGGATAACTGTATCGACAAGTGCCTCAACGCACGAGTCATTTCGTGCCCCCGTGCACATGCTAGAACATTGAAAGACTACATCGGCGCGAGTGCAGTGCACGAGCTATAGAATATTGAACACCCTATCGAGGCGTGCCTCTGTTGCACGAGTCAGAGGGAAGGAACATACATTGAAAACTATGACATAGAACATGAAATTACGATATTGAGGTGTGCATCACATGCACGACTCAAAGAATGGAGAATAATCGTGTCAAACGTGCATACATGCACAAGAATCATAAAAGATGGCTTCATTGCGAAGAGAACAGTTGTGGCATGAATGTGACAAAACTGTCAGATATGACATGATGCCTCGAAAATATTTGGGACCTTCGGGTCGTTCAGTTGACGAACATTGAGTTGGGACATGATGCTATTGAACATTTAAACGAAGTATAGAATATGAGAACATAGAAAGTTAATGTGAGAAATACGAGATGATACGAAGTCTGAGTCACAACTTAAGACATGTTTGGTTGTTTGAATAAGAAGCGTGTTGCATGGTCGAATGGGCTTGAGAAATAGAGATAATATCTTGTGCATGGGAGTTCCCTCAAACGGGTTTGCGTCGGGATGCCAGGACCGTTCGGCCTAGGAGGGATGTTAATCTTTGATGGGCGCACATCTGTAAGATGACTAGCGACCGATTATCGATATAAAAAGCCACAAATGATGATATAGAATGGTAAGTCTTCGGTTATTGGGATAGCAACCCACCTCATTAAGCGTCGGGCTACCCAAATTGAGAAAAGAAAAGAAGAGAAATGAAAAAGAGAACACCTTTAGTCTATTCTGGCGCGGATACGCCAATGATCTTCATATAGTTAAAAAATGATGGATTGAAAGTGCAGGCTCACATATATCCTGTACATATAGATCCTGTATAGAGAGCACTCATAACATGACAGGAAAAGTTGGTAGGCGTATTCACCTTGCATCGGTGTAAGGGCGAGTGCGTCGAGTTGGTAAGAAGTCACGAAACAACACGAGATTGCTATTGGTTGTCTGTTTGCTTATGAGAATCAAAATAACATGCTTGCCATGATAACATGCTTTTCTACTTTCGAATATGCCATGAAACAGATTCTAAGAAAAACATAGAAAGATTACTAAATTGTATGCTTGCATGAAGCATACATAACTAAATGTCAGTTTGTTAAGTGGGTCCTTGATTAGTACAACGAGGACAAAAGTACTAATCCTCCACTAGTTTGCTCACTGGTTCAGAGAATGGTCTGATTGCGGTGGTACTTCGCTTGAACGCACCGAAGCATGGAATGCCGTAGCATTTTGAAGCGTGCGATCACCTTGACACTCAGACTTGCAACAGGATGATGCGGCCGAGATATAGAAGACATAATGTATGGAATGGTGAAATACTTTGTGGATAAGAGAGAACTTGAGTGTTGTAGCCGAATCTGGCATAAATTAGTTGGGGCTATTAAAAGCCTTTGTAATCTCAGTTTATTATCAATAAAGAGAATTGTTTCGTATACTCTGTTTTCTTCTGTTGCTAATATCAAATCAAATAAAACTATTTTATACTTGTCATCTTGCCTTGTATAAGTGCAACTTCAGACTCGTACGACATCACGCCCCAGCGAGGATGATGATTCGGATAAACCAATGCGAGGGTGAGCGATTTTCCGTGTCGAGGCGTAACAAATTGGTATTAGAACTCTAGGCTCAATTTTCTCAGGACGCTTGCTTCGTTTCAATTCTAAAAAGCTGCCAACCACCAATCAATCACTCTTGACTCTACTCGATGCCGTATTGGATGTTCCATACAATAAGTCTAATACAAATCGTATAATTTTGTCTCATGTGTTTTGGAAATTACACGATGTTTACTAAGAAAGTCGCGAAATATTTGTTGCATCGAGTGCAACAAGCCATGAAATAATTGTTGTTGTAAGTGCAACAAGTTAAGAAATATGAATCAAAATATTTGTTGTTTCAATACAACAGTCGATACAAGAAATATTGGTTGCATCGATATAATGAAAGTCGTAAAATATTGTTGTATCAAATGAAACGAGTTGTAATGATGCGTTACAAGGAAAATAAAACTTGAAAAATTGAATGTGTCGAACAGATTCGAGTATTGGCTTTGAATATCAGAAATAAAATATTGCACGAGGTGCAATGGAGGTAACTGAATTAAACATTGTATGAGATGCAACGGAGGAGACTGACTTTAAAATGTTGCACGAAATGCAACGGTTGAAACTTGATAATACGTTGTACGAGATGCACCGGAAGCAACTGAAATCATAAATCGACAGAACGAATCATTCGTTTGTGCACTGAACTTGTGTTGGTAAATGAATACATTGGCCGAGTTGTGTCGGATTTTGATTTATCAAAAGTTACGGTTGTGATTGGCATGATCACTGCTGTCACCCTCATTTTCCGTATTTCCCGTATTTCCCGTATTTCGTATTTACACTCGTATCTGGATTTTGGCATGTATTTTTATTTTTCTCAGCTTGTGGAATTTCGGTATTTCTCGTATTTGGGTTTTTGGCTTGGCTCGGTTTTATGGGGTTGGTTCGTTTTGGTTTATGTAATGGAGCACCTTAACCTATGCTACCCCTCATCCCCACCACAACTCTCCCTCTTTATATCCCCACCTACCACTCTCTCTCTTCATTACCACCACCATTAATTTCCTTCTTCTTCTTCTTCTCCTTCCTCCACAACTCTCCTAACCCTAGGCAAGTGCATCTTGCCACTACATGAGAACCCTCTTTTCTTTGTCCATTTGCTAGATTAGGACATGGTGATCAACATTAGAACTCGAATTTTTGTGATTTGGAGCCTCCATTGTGATAGATCTAAGTTATTTCCATTTTCGGATTTTGCATGGTTTGATCTTTTTAAGTTAGATTTTCATGGGTTTTGGTGTTTCCAAGTGGAAGAGCATTCAATTCTACCCAAGTTGGAACTTTGGAAATCTGGATTTTGAGTTCGGATGGCCAAGTTATGACGCTTTGAAGCCTTGGGTTCATCCATGGTGTTCCTGTTGTTTGGAGAAGACAGTGAGCAGTGTGCAGAGCTGTTTAGCTCACGCACACTGAGCTGCGTGCGCTCTTTAGCGTGCGTACGCAGACTTGAGTACGCTTTCTCTTGGAAGCGTGTCTCCTTGAGCGTGCGTGATTTTCACGCAGCTGCTCCCCTAAGCGTGCGTGACTTTCACGTATGCTGCCTCCCTTGAGCGTGCGTGACTTTTCACGCAGCTGCCCCCTTGAGCATGCGTGACTTTCACGCAGCTGCTCCCTGTAGCGTGCGTGGCTTTCACGTATGCTGCCTCCCTTGAGCGTGCGTGACTTTTTACGCAGCTGCTCCCTTGAGCGTGCGTGACTTTCACGCAGCTGCTCCCTGTAGCGTGTGTGACTTTCACGTATGCTGCCTCCCTTGAGCGTGCGTGACTTTTCATGCAGCTGCTCCCTTGAGCGTGCGTGACTTTCACGCAGCTGCTCCCTGTAGCGTGCGTGACTTTTACGTATGCTCTTCCTTGAGCGTGCGTGACTTTTCACGCAGCTGCTCCCCTGTAGCGTGCATGATTTCACGCAGCTGCTCCCTTGAGCGTGCGTGACTTTCACGTATGCTGTCTCCCTTGAGCGTGCGTGACTTTTCACGCAGCTGCTCCCTTGAGCGTGCGTGACTTTCACGCAGCTGTTCCCTGTAGCGTGCGTGACTTTCACCTACGCTGCTCTCTCAGCGTGCATGACTTTTTACCTACGCTGCTCTCAGCGTGCGTGACTTTTCGTACGCTGCTCCCCTGACCCCTTGCTTAACCCATTGGCTCTTAGAGTTTTGGTCTTATTTCTTTAAGCTTGGCTTTTCTATAGTCCTGTATATTGATATTTTATTAGATATTTTATGCCCATTTTATATCCTTACGCCTTTTGTCATGAACTTGATTTTACTTAATATGTTTGGAATGACTATTGTACATGACCGGTATGACAAAGAACTTGCATAACACGATAGTGGCCGTGGTGGCGCACCCCTGACAAGTACCCTGACATGATTTATCTTGATAACTTGATAGTGGCCCGTGGCGGCGCACTCCTGACTTGACATGACCTGATAACTTAGCTTGACCTATCTTGACACCGTGGGTGATTCTTTCTTGCTTGCTTATTAAATCCTCTTGTCCAGTCTCGCATCATGTCTAGGATGGGACTCCTGAGTACCACGGTCAGGAGTACCTACTAAAATGGATTAAGGTTAAATAACTAGAATAACTCAGTAGTCATGAAGAGATGACACAGCTACAGGCAATCCCGTTACCTGGGCGCTCTTAGGATCTGTAGCCTGCCGTCGAGTAGGGCACATTTCCAGCGCACCGTCGAGTGTTGCACCATCTAAGTCACCTAAGGGTACATTTGTCTCCTGGGCGATGTACCCACCTGAATTCAACCCTAATCTTTCGTCCTGGGTAACCTGGATAGTCTGCAGGGCTTGTGGCTGTGGATCAATCTCACTGCATCTTGTTAGTAATTAGGCCTGTGATAACCCTAGTTAGTTAAAGTAGTAAGCCGTAGGATCTACTTGGTCGTGATTGATTGAATGAGGTATAACCAGTCTAGTCATGTCTTGATCCCATGCAAGATTGCTTCCTGTCTTGATTACTTACATTACTTATCTTGCCGATAAATGGTGGGAAACCAAGTTCTGTTCAGATGAAGGGTTACAATCCCGGTCCTTGTTTGGTTTACGGGTTGTAACCTGGCTATCGAAATAGTTCCATGGTTATCTCGTCGTATATCATCCTGACATGTTTTCGTAATTTTAGTCTTAATATTAGATTTTCTGTGTTGATTGCTGGCTTTTGTTCTTATTTCGTGGCCCCCTTATGGCACTTGCTCTTTCTGGGGTTGACCCAGCTGGTTTTGTGTGGCCAGATTTCGGAGCAGCTCTCGAGGATCTACCAAGCTTCCAGCCCAATGGTGACAACTAGACGGAACTCGGGCCAAGAGTGGGTTTTCCTTTTTATTTTGCCCACTTTATTGTAAAAATATTCTTTTGAGGCGTTTAGCCGACGAGCACCTGTTAGCTCGATGCACTTTTACTTACTGTCTGCCTACGGGCTGTAAACATGATTGACAAATCCTAGGGTTGATAATGTATGACTAAACTCTTGCTAGTCCTAACATTTTGTAACGACTAGCTTCATGATCAGCTGAATATGTAATATTTGGGACGCCTTATTATTGTATATTTAATGATCATACATCTTGCGACTTTACTTACTTGTGGTGATTGAGACAATAGGCTTGTTCTTGACCATAAGAGACTGTTGGCTTGTAGAAAACCCTCACATATCTAGACAGCCGTGACCGTATATCGAGGTGGTTTCCATTTCAATATACGTAGCTGGCTATGTCTGCCCCGCTCTCCAGTATTCTGGTTCTGGGGTGTGACACGGTTTAAGTGGTGGCCCATGCAGGTCTTATAAATCAAGATGTGTGGGGGTTTACCAGATAGATGTCTCAATCAGTACTCGTCCTTGATCTCTGTTCGTATCCTCTGAATCCCTGGATTCTTGCCCTGATCATGTGCTTATATCATTGATCTGTCATGTTCCTTTCCTTATTGTTTCCTGTGTCGTCTTCTTCAGCGGCACTGTACCTGGTCCTACCGATCGACGAGGTGGAACATTTCCCGTGGATCAGCAGCAACCCGGAGATCAAGCTCAGCATTCCGGAGTAGCCTCCAGAGTTGTGCCTACTGGAGGAGAGTCACAAGTTCGGCCCGTCCAGCCCGCAGAGCCCGATGATGGTACCTTAGTAGGCCTCATCAGAAGTAACTCCCTGTACCAGACAGTTCAAGATGCTTTGACCCGAGGCGGACATCCAGGGAACCAGGCGGCAAACAGTTTCAAGCGATTGAACCCTCCTTTCTTCGACGGCACCGAGGATACGATTGCCGCGGATGCATGGCTTCAGGATACTGAGGTGATTCTGGAAGCAGCTAGGACACCTGAGAATGAGAAGGTGGCGGTGGTACGCCTGCAGTTGTTGGATTTAGCTCGCAATTGGTGGGCGACGCAGGCCATGGGATTAGTGGCACCCATTGCTTGGGCAGTGTTTAGAGAGAGATTCCAGACGAAGTACTTTGATGCTGTGGCTCGGTACGACCTGCAGACCAGATTTACCAACTTGAAGCAAGGAGGCAGATCAGTCGACAGTTATGCATCGGAGTTTTCTAGGCTCAGTAGGTTTGCCCCCACCTTGGTGGCGACCGAGTTTGATAGAGCCCAGCGGTTCCAACAGGGACTGCATTTGGAGATCTTGTTGGCGGTTGAGCAGTTCGAGCACCAGACGTTCGATGCAGTTTTGAGAGCAGCTAGGGGGCATGAGTATACCTCTCAGAGGATCGTGGATAGGACCGGAGGTAGGAAGCGGTCCCACAGTCAGATGCACCAATCATCAGCTCCAGCCCCGGCAGCTAGGGGATTGACCATTGGAACTCCGAGGCGGGCGGCCTCAGTAACGTCGGTTCAGCATTCGACCCCGACGTACCCGCAGCAGTAGAAGCAGAAGCAGACTTCCGCGATGGGATGTTCTCATTGCGGGAAGCCAGGGCATGTGGTGGCAGACTGTCGCAGGGCGCAGGGATTGTGCCTGGCTTGTGGAGCAGCAGATCATAGGGTTAGGGCTTGCCCGAATAGGGGTGGTTCATCTGCATCCAAGCCTTCTAGCTCTTCGGTGAGAGGACCGGCCCCAGCACCAGTTCAGCAACAGCAGTATCAATCTTCGAGGCCCTTGCCGCCTCAGTCTCAGGCATTCCAGCAACAACACCCCCAGCAGTATGCACAAGCCCAAGCTCAGACCCAGAATAGGCAGAGAGGTTTCCAGCAGAGGGGACCAGCAGTCAGAGGACAAGGTCAGGCCATGATGATGGCTATGGAGGAAGAAGTTGCACCAGGTGAGGTAGTGGCAGGTACTATTCTCGTCAACTCCTCTCCAGCGTCTGTATTATTTGATTCTGGTGCATCGCATTCATTCATGTCTGCACGATTCGCGACACGGATAGGATTGGAGCCCGAGTCATTATCAGTGAGACTCAATATACTTACTGGTAATGGCCTTGTGGGAGTAGATCGAGTGTTTTCCTCGTGTCGGATCGTAGTTAGCGGTAGGGAGTTCCCCGCTAGATTCATAGAGTTTTCTATGGCAGACTATGATGTAGTCCTAGGCATGGATTGGTTGAGGAACCAGTATGCTAGGATAGACTGCCATATTGGCAGAGTTGTCTTTAGTATCCCCGGCGAGCCAGAGTTTTCATTTTCCAGAGGCGCAGTGGAGCCATCTTCCCCAGCATTGCGGATGGCAGTAGCAGCAGTGCAGTTACCCCGGATAGTTGAAGAGTTTCCAGATGTCTTTCCAGAGGAGCTTCCAGGGATGCCGCCAGAGCGGGAGATTGAGTTCACTATAGACTTGATTCCCGGGACAGCACCAGTGTCAGAGCGAGTCTACAGGATGGTGCCTTCAGAATTGGAGATTTTGTACAGGATGATTGAAGAACTGAGGACCAAGGGATTCATCCGTGCAAGTGGATCGCCTTGGGGAGCCCCGATGCTTCTTGTGAAAAAGAAGGATGGTACGTCCAGGCTATGTGTTGATTATTGTACCTTGAATTCGGTGACAATCAAGAACAGATACCCTCTTTCGAGGATAGATGACTTGTTTGATCAGCTCAGATGGGCTTCAGTGTTCTCGAAGATCGACTTGCGGTCGGGATACCACCAGATCAGAGTCAGAGAGCAGGACATCCCGAAGACAGCATTCAGATCGAGGTATGGACATTGGGAGTTCCTTGTTATGCCCTTTGGAGCGACCAATGCGCCGGCCGTATTCATGGACCTCATGAATCGCATTTTCATGCCTTACTTGGATCAGTTCGTGATCGTGTTCCTAGATGATATCTTGGTCTACAGCAAGAGCGAAGCAGAGCATGAGCAGCATCTCAGAGTCGTCCTCCAGACGCTTAGGGAGCATCAGTTGTACGCCAAGTTCAGTAAATGCGAGTTCTGGCTCGATCGCATTTCGTACTTGGGTCACATCATTACCCGAGGAGGAGTGGAAGTGGATCCCCAGAAGATTGTGGCTATCGAGTCATGGCCGGTACCCAGCTCAGTGGCAGAGGTTCGCAGCTTTCTTGGATTGGCCGGCTACTACCGGCGATTCATTTCAGATTTCGCGAGGATTTCAGCGCCGATGACCCAGTTGACCCGCAAAGATGTGCCGTTTGTTTGGACAGCAGAGTGTCAGGAATCATTTGAGAAGTTGAAGCGAGGTTTGATAACGGCTCCCATTCTCACCCTTCCAGATGGGACCGGAGGATTCACAGTTTATTGCGACGCTTCAGGGAGAGGATTGGGGTGTGTCTTGATGCAGCATGGGAAGGTAATATCTTATGCGTCGCGTCAACTACGTGATCATGAGAAGAATTACCCGACCCACGACTTGGAATTGGCGGCGGTAGTGTTTGCTTTGAAGTTGTGGAGACACTACTTGTACGGAGATAGAGTGGAGATATTTACTGATCATAAGAGCCTGAAGTATGTTTTCACCCAGAAGGACCTTAATATGCGGCAGATAAGATGGCTCGAGCTATTGGTGGATTATGATGTGGATTTGCAGTATCATCCCGGAAAGGCCAACGTTGTAGCAGATGCATTGAGCAGGAGAGCCGGAGTTTATTTCCTGACGGCACAACCAGAATTATTGGCAGATCTTCAGAAGATGGGAATTGAAGTGGTTCTTCCAACAAGCGTAGCATTGATGGCCAGCCTACAGGTTCAGTCCAGCATAGTTGAGAGAATCCGGGTGGCGCAGTCAACAGATTCCAAGATCCAACGACTCAGAGCAGAGTGTGAAGCAGGAAGAAGGCCAGAGTTATGTATCCATGAAGATGTTACACTTCGGCACGGCACTCGTCTTTGTGTACCCAGTGGAGATATCAGACATGAAGTCATGGCAGAAGCCCACAGTTCACAGTATTCTATTCATCCGGGTGGTACGAAGATGTACCGTGATATTCGTCAGCATTTTTGGTGGAATGGCATGAAGAGGGAGATAGCCCGGTTTGTCTCTCGGTGTTTGGTTTGTCAACAGGTTAAAGCTGAACATCAGAGGCCCGTTGGACTTCTTCAACCCTTACCGATCCCAGAATGGAAATGGGAGCATATAACCATGGATTTCGTGACCGGATTGCCCAGATCTCCGGCCGGCAGAGATGCTATTTGGGTAATTGTGGACAGGCTTACCAAGGTGGCACACTTTCTTCCATTCAGAGTTGGACAGTCGACGGCGCAGCTAGCAGAGATGTACCTCAGGCAGATCGTCAGGCTTCACGGTGTGCCAGTTAGCATCACCTCAGACAGGGATTCAAGATTCACCTCACACTTTTGGCGCAGCTTGCAGAAGAGTTTGGGGACTCGCCTTCAGTTCAGCTCAGCTTATCATCCGCAGACGGATGGTCAGTCAGAGCGCACAATCCAGACTCTTGAAGATATGTTGAGATCCTGTACCCTTGACTTCGGTGGTTCATGGGAGAATCATCTGCACCTGGTGGAATTCTCGTACAACAACAGTTATCAGGCCAGTATCCAGATGGCACCCTTCGAGGCTCTTTATGGCAGGAAGTACAGATCCCCGCTAGCATGGGACGATGTCGGGGAGAGGCAGATGCTCGGACCCGAATTGATTTCCCAGACGGTTGAAGTGGTCAAGAAGGTCAGAGATCACCTCCGAGTTGCCCAGGACCGCCAGCGCCATTGGGCCGATGCTCATCGACGTCCCTTAGAATTTGCTGTCGGCGACCATGTATTCCTTAGGATCTCGCCTAACCGCGGCGTCATTCGCTTTGGCGTGCGGGGAAAGCTTAGTCCTAGGTATATAGGGCCGTTCGATATTCTAGAGCGAGTAGGAGATGTCTCCTATCGTCTCGCTCTTCCGCCGTCGCTAAGTGAGGTGCATGATGTATTCCATGTGTCCCAATTACGACGGTATATTCCGGACCCGAGCCACATCCTAGACCATTCGGAATTGGTTGTTGGTACCAACCTTTCGTATGAGGAGAGGCCCGTGTTTATTTTGGACCGGAGGGAGAAGATACTCAAGAATAAGACTATTAAATTAGTCCGTGTTGCTTGGGGTCATCACTCTCTGGGTGAGTCAACGTGGGAGCGTGAGGACGACATCCGATCGCGATATCCCTACCTGTTTGACTCGTGAGGTATAATGTCTTTCTTATGCCTTACATTTTCCCTTCCTTGCTTGCATTGTATGATTGTATGATTGGACTGCTTAGTGTAGCTTGCCTGTGCTTAGTGTAGCTTGTCGTGGCAATCTCTAGCTCCTTGATTAAATTCCGAGGACGGAATTCTTTTAAGGTGGGTAGAGTTGTCACCCTCATTTTCCGTATTTCCCGTATTTCCCGCATTTCGTATTTATACTCGTATCTGGATTTTGGCATGTATTTTTATTTTTCTCAGCTTGTGGAATTTCGGTATTTCTCGTATTTGGGTTTTTGGCTTGAATCAGTTTTATGGGGTTGGTTCGGTTTGGTTTATGTAATGGAGCACCTTAACCTATGCTACCCCTCATCCCCACCACAACTCCCCCTCTTTATATCCCCACCTACCACTCTCTCTCTTCAATACCACCACCATTAATTTCCTTCTTCTTCTTCTTCTCCTTCCTCCACAACTCTCCTAACCCTAGGCAAGTGCATCTTGCCACTACATGAGAACCCTCTTTTCTTTGTCCATTTGCTAGATTAGGATATGGTGATCAACATTAGAACTCAGATTTTTGTGATTTGGAGCCTCTATTGTGATAGATCTAAGTTATTTCTATTTTCGGATTTTGCATGGTTTGATCTCTTTAAGTTGGATTTTCACGGGTTTTGGTGTTGCCAAGTGGAAGAGCATTCAATTCTACCCAAGTTGGAACTTTGGAAATCTGGATTTGGAGTTCGGATGGCCAAGTTATGATGCTTTGAAGCCTTGGGTTCATCCATGGTGTTCCTGCTGTTTGGAGAAGACAGTGAGCAGTGTGCAGAGCTGTTTAGCTCACGTACACTGAGCTGTGTGCGCTCTTTAGCGTGCGTACGCAGACTTGAGTACGCTTTCTGTTGGAAGCGTGTCTCCTTGAGCGTGCGTGATTTTCACGTAGCTGATCCCCTGAGCGTGCGTGACTTTCACGTATGCTGCCTCCCTTGAGCGTGCGTGACTTTTCACGCAGCTGCTCCCTTGAGCGTGCGTGACTTTCACGCAGCTGCTCCCTGTAGCGTGCGTGACTTTCACGTATGCTGCCTCCCTTGAGCGTGCGTGACTTTTCACGCAGCTGCTCCCTTGAGCGTGCGTGACTTTTACGCAGCTGCTCCCTGTAGCGTGCGTGACTTTCACGTATGCTGCCTCCCTTGAGCGTGCGTGACTTTTCACGCAGCTGCTCCCTTGAGCGTGCGTGACTTTCACGCAGCTGCTCCCTGTAGCGTGCGTGACTTTCACGTATGTTGCCTCCCTTGAGCGTGCGTGACTTTTCACACAGCTGCTCCCCTGCTCCCCTGACCCCTTGCTTAACCCATTGGCTCTTGGAGTTTTGGTCTTATTTCTTTAAGCTTGGCTTTTCTATAGTCCTGTATATTGATATTTTATTAGATATTTTATGCCCATTTTATATCCTTACGCCTTTTGTCATGAACTTGATTTTACTTAATATGTTTGGAATGACTATTGTACATGACCGGTATGACAAAGAACTTGCATAACACGATAGTGGCCGTGGTGGCGCACCCCTGACAAGTACCATGACATGATTTATCTTGATAACTTGATAGTGGCCCGTGGCGGCGCACTCCTGACTTGACATGACCTGATAACTTAGCTTGACCTGTCTTGACACCGTGGGTGATTCTTTCTTGCTTGCTTGTTAAATCCACTTGTCCAGTCTCGTATCATGTCTAGGATGGGACTCCTGAGTACCACGGTCAGGAGTACCTACTAAAATGGATTAAGGTTAAATAACTAGAATAACTCAGTAGTCATGAAGAGATGACACAGCTACAGGCAATCCCGTTACCTGGGCGCTCTTGGAATCTGTAGCCTGCCGTCGAGTATGGCACATTTCCAGCGCACCGTCGAGTGTTGCACCCTCTAAGTCACCTAAGGGTACATTTGTCTCCTGGGCGATGTACCCACCTGAATTCAACCCTAATCTTTCGTCCTGGGTAACCTGGATGGTCTGCAGGGCTTGTGGCTGTGGATCAATCTCACTGCATCTTGTTAGTAATTAGGCCTGTGATAACCCTAGTTAGTTAAAGTAGTAAGCCGTAGGATCTGCTTGGCCGTGATTGATTGAATGAGGTATAACCAGTCTAGTCATGTCTTGATCCCATGCAAGATTGCTTCCTGCCTTGATTACTTACATTACTTATCTTGCCGATAAATGGTGGGAAACCAAGTTCTGTTCAGATGAAGGGTTACAACCCCGGTCCTTGTTTGGTTTACGGGTTGTAACCTGGCTATCGAAATAGTTCCATGGTTATCTCGTCGTATATCATCCTGACATGTTTTCGTAATTTTAGTCTTAATATTAGATTTTCTGTGTTGATTGCTGGCTTTTGTTCTTATTTCGTGGCCCCCTTGTGGCACTTGCTCTTTCTGGGGTTGACCCAGCTGGTTTTGTGTGGCCAGATTTCGGAGCAGCTCCCGAGGATCTACCAAGCTTCCAGCCCAATGGTGACAACTAGACGGAACCCGGGCTAAGAGTGGGTTTTCGTTTTTGTTTTGCCCACTTTATTGTAAAAATATTCTTTTGAGGCGTTTAGCCGACGAGCACCTGTTAGCTCGATGCACTTTTACTTACTGTCTGCCTACGGGCTGTAAACATGATTGACAAATCCTAGGGTTGATCATGTATGACTAAACTCTTGCTAGTCCTAACATTTTGTAACGACTAGCTTCATGATCAGCTGAATATGTAATATTTGGGACGCCTTATTATTGTATATTTAATGATCATACATCTTGCGACTTTACTTACTTGTGGTGATTGAGACACTAGGCTTGTTCATGACCATAAGAGACTGCTGGCTTGTAGAAAACCCTCACATATCTAGACAGCCGTGACCGTATATCGAGGTGGTTTCCATTTCAATATACGTAGCTGGCTATGTCTGCCCCCGCTCTCTAGTATTCTGGTTCTGGGGCGTGACAACTGCAGAAATCGTAAGTTAGAATAAAAAGTTGGTTCATACCGAGTATGATGTGAAGAAATAGCTTGAATTTTGAGTGGTATATGCCATACCATGCATGCGATGAATGACTCAATTCTGAGTGGTATATGATATACCATTTGTGCGATGAATTGCATCGACGTATTGTGAGAATTACAGAATGTTTGTCTGCAATGAACGACGGAGTACCGAGACTCGATTGGAAGTTTGTATAATGGTATGGCGATGCAAGTGTTCTTCGATAATCGGTTGGAACGATAGGACGGGGACTCGTATCAATGAATGATACGTCGAACAAAAAATTGTAAGTCGATTGAACGACCGAGACTAACGAAACGATTGTGCCTTGAAACAATAATCGGATCGACGGAATAGAAAACTTGAACTTGTAAACAAGTCGCATGACTTGCGATCTTGATAGAAATTTTGGGCAAGACGAATCATAATCGAATTGCACGACTTGCGATCTCAATAGAAATATTGGACGATGCAAATTATAATCGGATCGCACGATGTGCGACTTTGGTGAAGAGTTCGTCGATGCGGATAATCATGCCTAAGAAAATAGTTGGTCAAGTTGCGGCGAAACTCAATTAAGCATGACTGAAACATGCAAAACTTAGAGGGCGTGATCATATAGCTCGAGGGTTCGATATTGGATAATCGGGAACTCGTTTATGCGATCAAAGTATAGCGGAATGCGGTGAATCGAAAAATAAGTTTATACGTATGGAAAAGTTTGTAGTGAACTTGGAGGTATGCAATACGAACTAAAGTCGGTGTTGATACAGATTCAAAGCTGATGTTATCAAAATTTATATGACCTATCGAAATCGATAAGCGAGAAAACGTAAGCACGATTTGAGAATACAAAATGGGGCAGGCCTACGATATCGGAAATTTTAAAAATAGCAATACGGAAGTGTCGAACTGGTTGATCGTAAACCTTGCGATTGAACAGGCGAAGACCATAAAATTATCGACAATTGTTTTGATGCGTATAGCATCTCGGATGTCGACCATAGGTAGATAGACTCGAACTCAATACGAGTAGATATTTCGTGAAATATGGAATTAACGATGGTAGTGCATGACTTTACTCGGAGAATAGTTGCGCATCATTTGCGCCGATAGAAATGGTTTTGTCCGAAATTGGGTAGTCGCATAGATATCGTCGAAACGTGATTTGGCTCCGAAATAATATAACATGGTTCGTAGTAAATGACCTTCGTTCATGATCCACAATTATAGAGCGTAGCTTCCGGGCAGCTGACCCTACCCCAAATCTAATTGAATGTTGTAGACTGTAAGATGACCCATGCGATATAGCATATAAAATTACATCGGTAACAAATATCATGTGGTGCATGTTGATGATAAGTCTAGGCAATTTTTAAGAATCATGCTATGCACAAGAGTGAGTGGTAAGAGAATGACTTACGAGTTATGTCGTTAGATATGTCGTTAAATTTGGATTCACCTTGCAATTGAGCTTGCGAGTATCGAACTTATATTCAATTTTGCGAGACGGACAAGTTGGAAATTTGGCTAGTAAAATTCCTACTCGATCGAAATCGAACGTAAGACACATCATAGAGATTTTTTGTGTCAACGCGATTACTGCCTTTGAGCACCGTCGCCTCAAGTAAAAAACTTTGTATCGAAAATATCATTGCCTTTGAGCATCGTCGATTTGAGTTGAGATGGAAAAGAGTTTGAGCACGGTGTCTAGGTAAGTGACCTAGTAGGCGTAGCCCTGAGTGTTGATGCATTTGCAAGTCAACAAAGAAAATCCTTTCGAGATAAGTTGCATAGCCAGACTTCAAAAATAGTTGGACAACAACTTCGAAGGCAAGGCGCTGCGGAGGATCGTTACGATCGTGTGCGCGACGGCTTAACGCGACGTATAGAATTGATGGTCCATACGAAACTTACGAAATAAGAAATGCAATTTTTGAATCGCGTCACGTACAGTGACTTTATTGAATGAATCACATATGTGTCGAATATACGTATGCGATAAAAATTTTGAGAACTGTTGCTAAAGATAAGTCCGATAGGGCGTACGAGATGGCAAGCATAGGATTAAAATTTACCTATCAGCTTCGTTCCAATTCTCTACCACTGGGCTTGGCTGAAATACACATATTTTTGGGATACCTTGAATAGGTGTACAATCCAAATCAAGTTGTGTACTGAATTCAAATTGAGCTGCAGGAAAGACTGAAAGTTAATGAAAGCTTGAATGAGTGTTTGAAATGGAACAACAATAGTTGGCGAGATCGTGAAATGATCTAGAGAAATACTTGGAATTGAGTGTTGGTTTCGGTTCGAGGACGAATCTTGTTTTGAGTGGTATATTATGTAATGCCCCGCTCCGTACGGTGCATTATGTTGAGTCTTTGACTCGAAGATTCGCGTTAACCCAATTAAGTATCGATGCGAATCGATATAAGAGTTACCTTGTCCCAAGAATGCATCGAGTCGGATTGATGCAAAGAATTACGTTGACCCGAGGAACGCATCGAGTAAGATCGATACAAGTGTTAAGTTGGCCCGAGAGAAAGCATTGAGTCGGCTCAAAGATTCTAAGAAATCGAATCGAAGCAAGGCATAAGTTCGATTCGAACAAGTATTAATTTTAGTTGGTTTCATGTGCAGGCTATACGTTTACGCTAAAATATAAGAGGTCAACATTTTGCCTTATTTGAAATAGTGTCCTTAAAACCAAATCGCTACCCTGCAATGGACGAAAGTATATGAACGGTAGGCCAAATCGCTTGGATAATTCAACGTAGCACAAAGTATTCGAATGTCCAAGTCAAAAGAGTTGGCCACGTAACAAGTTATGAAATCGAGCCGCATTGGCTCGGCGAAATGACAAGGCGTATCGGCTTAAGGTAGGGGGACTTTGACTTCTCTTTCCTACTCCTTCATGCCTAAGTAAAATTTATCGGTGTATGCTAAATTAACCTATCGAGACCACGAGCGTGGCTCGATCGAAAGATAAACATAGTATGTGTCGAACACTAGATAGAATAATTGAAATAAAATGTACATCAAATGTACGATCGCTATGGAACATTGAATATTGCAAAGGCAAGCGCCTCGGTGCACAAGCCATAAGAACATGGGATAACTGTATCTACAAGTGCCTCAACGCACGAGTCATTCCATGCCCCCGACGAGTTAGCATGCTAGAACATTGAAAGACTATATCAGTACGAGTACCTCAGTGCACGAGCTATAGAACATTGAACATCCTATCGAGGCGTGCCTCAGTTGCACGAATCGAAGGAAAGGAATATATATTGAACGCTAAGGCATAGAACATGGAATTACGGTATCGAGGCATACATCGCATGCACGACTCGAAGAATAGAGAACAATCGTGTCAAAGCATGCATACGTACACGAGAATCATAAAATATGGCTTCGTTGCGAAGAGAACACTTGTGGCATGAATGTAAAGGAACTGTCAGATATGTCATGATGCCTCAAAAATGTTCGAGACCTTCGGGTCGGTCGTTTGACAAACATTGAGTTGGGGCATGATACTATTGAACATTGAAACGAAGCATGGAATAAGAGAACATAGAATGTTAATGTGAGAAATACGAGATGATACGAAGTCTGAGTCACAAACTCAAGACATGTTTGGTTGTTTGAATAAGACGTGCGTCGCATGATCGAATGGGCTAGAAAAATGGAGATAATATCCTGTGCACGGGAGTTCCCTAGAACGGGTTTGCGCCGGGGCGCCGGGACCGTTCGGCCTAGGAGGGATGTTAATCTTTGATGGACGCACATCTATAAAACGACTAGCGACTGGTTATCGATATGAAAAGCCACAAATTATGGTATATAACGGTAAGTCTTCGGTTGTTGGGATAGCAACCCACCTTGTTAAGCGCCGGGCTACCCAAATTGAGAAAAGAGAAAGAAAAGAAAAGAAAAGAAAAGAAAAAGAGAAACACCTTTAGTCCATTCTGGCATGGATGCGCCAACGAACTTCATATAGTTAAGGAACGTTGGGTTGAAAGTGCAGGCTCATATATACTATGTACATATAGATCATGCATAGAGAGCACTCATAACATGACAGGAAAAGATGGTAGACGTATTCACCTTGCGTTGGTGCAAGGGCGAGTGCGTCGAGTTGGTAAGAAGTCATGAAACAATACGAGAATGCTATTGGTTTCCTGTTTGCTTATGAGAATCGAAATAACATGCTTGCCATGATAACATGCTTTTTTTACTTTCGAATATGCCATGAAACTGATCCTAAGGAGAACATAGAAAGATTACTAAATTGTATGCTTGCATGAATCAATACATAACTAAATGTCAGTTTGTTAAGTGGGCATTTGATCTGTACAACGAGGACGAAAGTACAATCCCCCACTAGTTTGCTCACAGGTCCAGAGAATGGTTTGCTTGTGGTGGTGTAGCTCCCCTTCCCGGAGATTTAAAAAAATATTTTTATTATTATGTATTTTATTGAGGTTACATAATATTAATATTGTTATTAAGGTCATTGAGAAGGAATTATTTATTATTATTAGTTATTATTAATTTATTATTTATCAAGAGAATAAATAAAGGTGTGTATGCGTATTTATATAAAAATATATATGTGTATATATGTATATGTGCATGTATATATATATATATATATATATTTTTTTTATGTGCATGTATATGTGCATGTACATATATTTTTTTTTTTATGTGCATGTATATGTGCATGTATATGTGCATGTATATGTGCATGTATATGTGCATGTACATATATATATATATATATATATATATATATATATATATATATATATATATATATATATATATATATATATATATATATATATATATATATATATGTATTCATGTTAATAGGCATTTATATATAAATATAGGTATATACTGTATATAAATACAGATATAGGTGTATACAAATATAGACATATTATATATGTGTATGTGTATAGATAAATAATATGTAAATATGGGTATTTGTATGTATATGTAAATAAATTAAATATAAATATATTATGCATGTGTATATATAGATATATATATGTATATACATAATATATGTGTGTAGGAATATAAGAATATACGTTATATATGTGTATGAATATATATATATATATATATATATATATATATATATATATATATATATATATATATATATATATATATATATATATATATATATTAAATATATGTGTGCGTATATCCAAATATTTAAAATAGTGTATGTGTGTGTATATACATATATATATACTTATTGTATATAGAAATAGGAATATAGATAGAAAATAGAAAAAGAAAAAGAAAAAGAAAAAGAAAAAGGAAATAATAAAAACAAAGCCAGGCCCGGCCCAGCCGAGCCCAGCAGAGCGGGCACCCCTCTATTTCCAGAACCGAAACTGAAACCCCACACCAGCGGCTAAGCCCAGCAACCAGCTAGGCCCATACCATTTGTGCAAACCCACACAGCAAAGAAACCCCCACACCCGAGCTCTAAACAAAGCCAACCCGAGCCGCTCGATTTCTATATATACACGTTTGTGTATATATCGAAAGAAACTCCAAACCCTAAACTGCCGCCACCGACGCCACACGACCCCCTAGTCCGGCGATCCAACCGCCGTCGGTACGCCCACCGCGCGCGGTCGGAGCCGCCACGCGCACAGCCGTGACCCGCGCGCGCGCCAAGCAATGGCAGCAAGCAGCAGCAGCAGTTGGACAGCGACCCAACTTCGCGATGGCGGAACTCCCTCCTCGTCGATCGTTTTTACGAACGAATTTCTCCGGTATGTCGACCACCTAACCGACTTCTTTTCCTTTTAGATAGTTTGTTTTATTTCTCTTTGTACACGACGGAAAACAGTCCCAAATCCGAGAAAAATCTCAATTTTCGAGTTTCGGAACTGTCCCAAACCCCCATATTCGAGATCGAATTCCGACCAGAATAAGGCGATAATTCAAAATATGTTTAAACAGATTTATAGCTAACCTGTAGAAGATCAAGGCCCTTCTCATATATTTATTTTTTGTTCACTATATGCAAAATTATTCAGTTTCAAAGTTAGAGAAAAAACTGTTTCTAAAAACTAGAAAATTCAATAAAACCATCTGATACGACGTGCGTCCCGCCAAATCGGGCGACGTGGTCGCACACTGTAAGTATCGAAAGGTGCATAACGGCTTCGTGGTCGTGTGGGCTTTGACGGAATTCAAATTGGTCGCGTGTGCGCGACGAATTTGATGCGTATCCGTCGAAATTCACCGTACCGGTCACTTTGCAAGTTTTCCAATTACTTTGTGCTCGCTTGTCAAATCGAGACGAAACTTATGCCATCAGGACCGTATCGTTTTTCTGGTCCTGTATGCAAAGTTTGGTCCAATTCTGAGACAGTTGAATCGTACGTCGTTTTGCGGGCCCTACGGTCCCACTCAACGGGCGATTTTGTGTACGGCCCGCCGAAATCCAACTTTGGACATACGGTTGGGTTCGTATCGAAAAACCGGATCTGTTGACATGTAGATTGACGACTTTAGAGACCTTTGACTCTGGCACACTTTTCGGTGCAAAGTGGGTCCAACGGTGGACACCATTTTTCCGAAATTACCGTTTTACCCCTGTGTCCAGAATTGGACTTAAGGACAGGCAATTTTAGCTAATTTGACTATTCTGAGAACGTTGGTACTGTTTATTTCAGTATCTGAAAACTTCTGCATGTTTTGACTGATTGTGGCTTATTGAGTGATATATTATTATTGGTTTTACCAGCTAAGGACCTCAGACAAGTGCACTTTCTGATTGCTTTCAATTCATAGTAGTCTTTTCATTTCATGTCTATACATATATCTTGCTGCTTGTTGACACGCTCGTCACACGGAGTAGTCGGGAGGGGAAATATCTTAGTAGACATGTGGACTACCCAGAACTATCCCATGACGTCTATTCGTGAACAATAGCACATGTACATGACACGTGCAGGTGCCGGATTTATCCCCTAGCCGTTCACATATCAAAAATGATATTTCACACCATCTAGGTAGATATCTTTTATTTTTCCATCGTGCCATGTCATCAGTTATCTTCCAGTTTTTACCTCTCATATGTTATTTTTATGTCTTGTTAATTCTATTGTGTTTCGTATTGTCGTCGGTTTGTGTACTTGTTCCATTCCTGACTGGAAACCAATATTTTTCAGGTTTAGCCGCGATCACTCTTAGCATTGGGAAGGCTTGGGTGTGCTGAAGTCAACCTAGAAATAGATAGCAGATGTATCAATTTCATTTATTGTAAATTCTTGTATTTTCTTTAATTATAAATGTTGTAACAAATTTAGAAATATGAATGAACAGCAAATGTTATTTCATAAGCATTTATTTCTTGTGGGCTTGACAGCGTTCTACCGCCGACTCTGCGGCGTAGGCTGGCTTAGACACGTCTCGTATCCAAAAAGCGGGTACGGGTCGTGACAAGTTTTTGTGGTGGCCCATGCAGGTCTGTTTTCGCAAAAGATTGCGAACTTTTGGTAGTACTTAAGTTAGTTGTACTACTGCAAGCCTGCGACCAGGAATTGCTCATTCACAAACTAGGATTAAAATAATTTAGGAGAATAATTAGGACTAGGAGTTCCTTGTTCAAATTGACCGTTGGGTAGTTAAGGTTATTAGATAGGCCATGCAATTTAGATAGCTTACTAGATCCCTATAGGTACACTATACTTTTTATATCACAATATGATCCAATGTGGATATACCATTCACTTGGTATGTTAGACTTGCCCAGAATTAAGGCGTTAATTTTGATAAACTGTTTAAATTTTCTTTTGTTGTACTAGATATAAATCGTATATCATAAGTTAGAATTGTCTATTTTAAATTCTCTTTTGTTGTAAGGAGTTAGTTTATAATTTCTGATTCTGTTAATCGTGTACGAATCTCGAGTTATATTTTGATTCTCACAAAACTCGAACTACTTGTGCCTCATTTCCAAAAAAAAATCTCGCCTATTAATATTTTGACTCTCTCGACCAATGCTGCTATTACAGCCTAGTTTTTGCAAGCTTACTCCTTTATCGAGCTTGATTCAAGACATATGTTTATTAGGGACGCCCACTAACATATTGTCTAATCGAAAATCATTGTATTATGGTCTGATCAACCATGATACATTTGGTTCGCTCTTCCTCGGAATAACCTACGTGGATTGAGATATAGATGTCTCTGGGACCCCATCCGCGACTACTTTGACAATTCCTCTTGAATTGTACATTCGCCCTTGAATCATGTAATTGTGTTCAGTGAACTCTTTATTGTTTTCGTCCTTCACTGATTGGAAAGACGAAAGCTCATAATTAATAGATAGATACAGAGTATTCACATGGCTATGATAGTTGTATACACAAGGGTAACTACCATCGGCCAGCCAGGTGACTAGAACCTTACCTTGAGTTACTTGTCCTCTCTGCGACCCTAAACCTACTATCATGATCTTCTGGTCATTGGAGTCCGAGAATGATTAGGATCTTCCCTAGATCAAATGCCAACCTAGGAGACTATCTATTCCCAAGAGACCGATTGTTGTGAGCCTCAAATCATTTGTTTGAAGCTTGGTTTAACCAGAACCCTTGTGACAATAGTCTGGCAGATTTGACACAAATAGAAATTCACGACCTAGTTGTTAGAAATTTTTCATATGATGTGCCTTAGAGTTGGTTACCCCGTCGATAACTCTTGTATACCAAGGACGTGTATATCTCTCTATCTTATCGACCATGTGTCAATGTACACCCTTGTTTTCCCTTTATTGAAGAATGATCCTTGACTCGACTTAATCTACCATATTCCGTTACGCCGTGCCTTTTATTCTCTATTAACAAGAGTCGAGGTAAATATCCGAGCTTTGAAATCCTTCCAACCTCATTATTCCTAAAACCATGTCTTAGTTTCTAAGGTGGTTAGACTGTAAGCCTTCAACATTTTGGGATATATAAAGATTACTGATTGATCAGAATAATTCCCATTAGGATGATAATTAGTGCCCCATGGACTCCCACTATCCATTTAGATTATTTTGTGCCCCGGCCGTGTCATTAATATTCGGAGCACGAGACCAGCTGTTATCTCCCAACAAATTTCACATGCAAGATCTAGACAAGTCCACCTTCATCTAGGTATACCATGTCCCACTCAAACCTGTCCCCTTGTACTCTATTTTTGTGCTACGACTTTCAGGTTAGAAGGACGAGCTATAACCCTTACCATAATGCCGGTACACTTTCCGACTCCCATTAGAGCCTCAACTTTGACCCAATTCCTGCAACCCAATATATGGTTGTGACCTACTAGAAGCCCACTACGCACATGCCACTAGTGTGCCACCCAATTGAGGTCTCATGTGCTACTTAAACACAAAAGTCACTAAGGGCGCATTTTGGGCTTTAAGGGCCTAGCTAACCAACTTGACAGGTAACTAGCTCAACCCTTGGATAGAAACCTATTCTAGGATACCCTAATCTAGTAGGAAGACTTTTATCATTGGGATCTTGTCCAATCCATATAGATTAAAATCCAAGGTTCATCCAACCAACGAGTGATATCCAAAATAGGTCCCCATACCTATTATATAGTCTCCACCCCTTAGAATTCGAATCCATTCGTAACCTTCATTCCCTCTACCTGGAAGTCGAGATACGATCTTGTATTGCATTTATATTCCTTACTCGTGTGTTTAAATAACCACGGGAAGATCACATTCTTGATTTCTCAAAATTCCGTTCTATTATTGAACCTTGTTTAGAATTTCGAGAACGGGACTTCTGTATTGCATGGATTGCAAGCCCCTCTAGGAAACGAAGAGTTTTTCGAGTTAGCAAGTGACTGGACTAGAGTAGCCCAATTTTGCAAATAAGGAAGTGGTTCATAAACTCTCTTTCTATCTGTATCATTGGATCCCCTTTACCGCTCTGAAACTTCATATTTGCTCTTGATTGTTCTTTCTTATTTTCCTGTCCTTCCTATTTCGGAGCGACGAATGGCCAAGCTTATTAGAATCTATCAATATTCTTAGCTACTTATGTAAATTGGTTGCTTGTTAGATTTTGGATTCCTTGATAGATAAGATAGGATTATAGATGCCATGTACAGTAGATATCTATGGGTAGAAATTTTAGCAGTTAGTTGGAATATTATAAAGTGTAGCGACAGAAGATGTGATGGAGTAGTACGACCAAGGGTGGGTAGAAGTCCTCAAGTACTCGGAGTTACAAAATGACTAGAAAAGGTCATAAAATATTTTGAGGAATTAATTTGAGAAGATTGTAGTGATAGTGGATTTATTCTATTTATTTATTTTTCAATTTTAGGTACGTTTATGAGTTAGAATTTCGAGGACGAAATTATTTTAAGGTGGGTAGATTTATAGCTCCCCTTCCCGGAGATTTAAAAAAATATTTTTATTATTATGTATTTTATTGAGGTTACATAATATTAATATTGTTATTGAGGTCATTGAGAAGGAATTATTTATTATTATTAGTTATTATTAATTTATTATTTATCAAGAGAATAAATAAAGGTGTGTATGCGTATTTATATAAAAATATATATGTGAACATATATGTGCATGTATATATATATATAAATTATATATGTGTGTACGTATAGGTATAAATTATATATGTGTGTACGTATATATATATATATATATATATATATATATATATATATATATATATATATATATATATATATATATATATATATATATATATATATATATATATATATATATATGTATTCATGTAAATAGGCATTTATATATAAATATAGGTATATACTGTATATAAATACAGATATAGGTGTATACAAATATAGACATATTATATATGTGTATGTGTATAGATAAATAATATGTAAATATGGGTATTTGTATGTATATGTAAATAAATTAAATATAGATATATTGTGCATGTGTATATATAGTATATATATGTATATACATAATATATGTGTGTAGGAATATAAGAATATACGTTATATATATGTATGAATATATATATATATATATATATATATATATATATATATATATATATATATATATATATATATATATATATATATATATGTGTACGTATATCTAAATATATAAAATAGTGTATGTGTGTATATACATATATATATATACTTATTGTATATAGAAATAGGAATACAAATAGAAAATAGAAAAAGAAAAAGAAAAAGGAAATAATAAAAAAAAAACCAGGCCTGGCCCAGCCGAGCCCAGCAGAGCGGGCACCCCTCTATTTCTAGAACCGAAACTGAAACCCCACACCAGCGGCTAAGCCCAGTAACCAGCTAGGCCCGTACCATTTGTGCAAACCCACACAGCAAAGAAACCCCCACACTCGAGCTCTAAACAGAGCCAACCCAAGCCGCTCGATTTCTATATATACACGTTTGTGTATATATCGAAAGAAACTCCAAACCCTAAACTGCCGCCACCGACGCCACACGACCCCCCTAGTCCGGTGACCCAACCGCCGTCGGCACGCTCACAGCGCGCGGCCGGAGCCGCCGCGCGTACAGCCGCGACCCGCGCGCGCGCCAAGCAATGGCAGCAAGCAGCAGCAGCAGTTGGACAGCGACACAACTTCGCGATGGCGGAACTCCCTCCTCGTCGATCGTTTTTACAAACGAATTTCTCCGGTATGTCGACCACCTAACCGACTTCTTTTCCTTTTAGATAGTTTGTTTTATTTCGCTTTGTACACGACGAAAAACGAGTCCCAAATCCGAAAAAAATCTCAATTTTCGAGTTTCGGAACTGTCCCAAACCCCCATATTCGAGATCGAATTTTGACCAGAATAAGGCGATAATTCAAAATCTGTTTAAACAGATTTATAGCTAACCTATAGGAGATCAAGGCCCTTCTCGTAGATTTATTTTTCGTTCAATATATGCAAAATTATTCAGTTTCAAAGTTAGAGAAAAACCTGTTTCTAAAAACTAGAAAATTCAATAAAACCATCCGATACGACGTGCGTCCCGCCAAACCGGGCGACGTGGTCGCACATCGTAAGCATCGAAAGGTGCGTAACGGCTTCGAGGTCGTGTGGGATTTGACGGAATTCAAATTGGTCGTGTGTGCGCGACGAATTTGATGCGTATCCGTCGAAATTCACCGTATCGGTCACTTTACAAGTTTCCCAATTACTTCGTGCGTGCTCGTCAGATCGAGACGAAACTTGCGCCATCAGGACCGTATCATTTTTCTGGTCCTGTATGCCAAGTTTGGTCCAATTCTGAGACAGTTGAATCGTACGTCCTTTTGCGGGCCCCACGGTCCCACTCAACGGGCAATTTTGTGCACGGCCCGCCGAAATCTAACTTTGGACATACGGTTGAGTTCGTGTCGGAAAACCGGATCTGTTGACATGTAGTTTGATGACTTTAGAGACCTTTGACTCTGGCACGCTTTTCGGTGCAAAGCGGGTCCAACGGCGGATACCGTTTTTGCCCGAAATTATCGTTTTACCCCTGTGTCCAGAATTGGACTTAAGGACAGGCAATCCCAGCTAATTTGACTATTCTGAGAATGTTGGTACTGTTTATTTCATCATCTAGAAACTTCTGCATGTGTTGACTGATTGTGGCTTATTGAGTGATATATTATTATTGGTTTCACCAGCTAAGGACCTCAGGCAAGTGCACTTTCTGATTGCTTTCGATTCATAGTAGTCTTTTCATTTCATGTCTATACATATATCTTGCTGCTTGTTAACACGCTCGTCATACGGAGTAGTCGGGAAGGGGAAATATCTTAGTAGACATGTGGACTACCTAGAACTATCCCATGATGTCTATTCGTGAACAATAGCACATGTACATGACACGTGCAGGTGCCGGATTTACCCCCTAGCCGTTCACATGTCGAAAATGATATTTCACACCACCTAGGTAGATGTCTTTTATTTTTCCTTTATTTTTCCATCGTGCCATGTCATCAGTTATCTTCTAGTTTTTACCTCTCATATGTTATTTTCATGTTTTGTTAATTCTATTGTGTTTCGTATTGTCGTCGGTTTGTGTAATTGTTCCATTTCTGACTAGAAACCAACATTTTTCAGGTTTAGCCGCGATCACTCTTAGCATTGGGAAGGCTTGGGTGTGCTGAAGTCAACCTAGAAATAGATAGCAGATGTATCAATTTCATTTATTATAAATTCTTGTATTTTCTTTAATTATAAATGTTGTAACAAATTTAGAAATGTGAATGAGCAGCAAATGTTATTTCTTAAGCATTTATTTCTTGCGGGCTTGACAGCGTTCTACCGCCGACTCTGCAGCGTAGGCTGGCTTGGACACGTCTCGTATCCGAAAAGCGGGTGCGGGTCGTGACAGGTGGTGCTTCGCATAAACACGCTTAGGCATGGAATGTCGTAGCATTTTGAAGCGTGCGATCACCTTGATGCTCGGACATGCAACAGGATGATGCGACCGAGATATAGAAGACATAATATATGGAACGGTAAAATTCTTTGTGGGCAAGTGAGAACTTGACTGTTGTAGCCAAATCTGGCATAATTTAGTTGGGGCTATTGAAAGCCTTTGTAATCGCAGTTTATTATCAATAAAGAGAATTATTTCGTATACTCCATTTTCTTCTGTTGCTAATATCAAATCAAATATAACCATTTTGAACTTATCATCTTGCCTTTTATGAGTGCAACTCCAGACTCGTAAGACATCACGCCCCAGCGAGGACGATGATTTGGATAATCGATACAAGACGAGCGATTTTTCGAGTCGGGGCGTGACAAATTGGTATCAGAGTTCTAGGCTCAATTTTCTCAAGATGCTTGCTTCATTTCAATTCTAAAAAGTTGCCCACCACCAATCAATCACTCTTGACTCTACTCAATGCCGCACTGGATGTTCCTTAGAATAAGTCTAATACAAATCGTATAATTTTGCCGCATATGCTTTGAAAATTACACGATGTTTGCTAAGGAAGTCACAAAATATTTGTTGCATCGAGTGCAACAAGCCGTGAAATAATTGTCGCTGTAAGTGCACCAAGCTGAGAAATATGAATCAAAATGTTTGTTGTTTCAATACAACAGTCGATATGAGAAATATTGGTTACATCGATATAATGAAAGTCGTGAAATATTGTTGTATAAAATGCAACGAGTTGTGAATGATGCGTTGCAAGGAAAATGAAACTTGAAAATTGAATGTGTCGAACAGATTCGAGTATTGGCTTTGAATATCAGAAATAAAATATTGCATGAGATGTAATGGAGGTAACTGAATTAAACGTTGCATGAGATGCAACGGAGGAGACTGACTTTAAAATGTTGCACGAGATACAACGGTCGAAACTTAATAATATGTTGTATGAGATGCAACAGAAGGAACTAAAATCATAAATCGATAGAACGAATCATTCGGTTGTGTACTGAACTTGTGTTGGCAAATGAATACATTGGTCGAGTTGTGTTGGATTTTGATTTATCAAAAGTTACGGTTGTGATCGGCATGATCACTGCGGAAATCGTAAGTTAGAATAAATAGTTGGTTAATAGCAAGTATGATGTGAAGGAAATAGCTTGATTTTCGAGTGGTATATGCCATACCACGTATGCGACGAATGACTCGATTCTGTGTGGTATATGCTATACCACTTGTGCGATGAATTGCATCGACGTATTGTGAGAATTGCGGAAGATTTGTCTGCAACGAACGGCTGAGTAACGAAACTTGATTGGAAATTTGTATAACGGTATAGCGATGCAAGTGTTCTACGATAATCGGTTGGAACGATAGGACGGGGACTCGTATCAATGAATGATACGTCGAACGAAAAATTGTAAGTCGGTCGAATGACCGAGACTAATGAAAAGATTACGCCTTAAAGCAATAATCGGATCGACGGAATAGGAAACTTGAACTTGTAAACGAGTCGCATGACTTGCGATCTTGATAGAAATGTTGGACGAGACGAATCGTAATCAAATCACACGACTTGAGATCTCGATAGAAATGTTGGACGATGCAAATTATAATCGGATCGCACGATGTACGACTTCGGTGAAGAGTTCGTCGATGCGGATAATCATGTCTAAGAAAATAGTTGGTTAAGTTGTGGCGAAACTCAATTGAGTATGACTGAAACACACAAAACTTAGAGGGCGTGATCGTATAGCTCGAGGGTTCGATATTGGATAATCGGCTACTCGGTTACGCAATCAAAATATAGCGGTATTGGACGAATCGAAAAACGAGTTTATGCGTATGGAAAAGTTTGTAGTGAACTTGGAGGTATGCAATACGAACTAAAGTCGACGTTGATGCAGATTCAAAGTTGACCCTCGTGTTATCAAAATTTATATGATCTATCGAAATCGATACAAGAGAAAACGTAAGCACGATTTGAGAATACAAAATGGGATAGGCCTACGATATTAGAATTTTTGAAAATAGCAATACGGAAGTGTCGAACTGGTTGATCGTAAACCTTGCAATTGATCATGCAAAGTCCATAAAGTTATCGACGATTGTTTTGATGTGTATAGCATCTCGGATGTCGACCGTGGGTAGATAGACTCGAACTCAGTATGAGTAGATGTTTCATAAAATATGAAATTAACGATGGTAGTGCATGACTTTACTCGAAGAATAGTTGCGCATCAGTTGCGCCGATAGAAATGGTTTTTTTCGAAATTGGGTAGTCGCATAGAGATCGTCGGAATATGATTTGGCTCCGAAATAATATAGCGTGGTTCGTAGTAACCGTCCTTCATTAATGATCCATAATTATCGAGCGTAGGTTCGAGACAGCTGACCCTACCACCAAATCAAATTGAATGTTGCAGACCGTAAGATGACCCATGCGATATCGCATATAAAATTGCATCGGTAACAAATATCATGTGGTGCATGTTGATAATAAATCTAGACAATTTTTTAGAATTGTGCTATGCACGAGAGTGAGCGGTAAGAGAATGACTTACGAGTTATGTCATTAGACTTGGATTCACCTTGCAATTGAGCATGCATCAATCGAAGTTATATTCAATTTTGCGAGACGGACAAGTTGGAAATTTGGCTAGTGAAATTCCTACTCAATAGGAATCGAACGTAAGACGCGTCATAGAGATTTTTCTGTTTCAATGCGATTGCTGCCTTTGAGCACCGCCGCCTCGAGTAAAAAACTTCGTATAGAAAAGATCGTTGCCTTTGAGCATCGTCGATTTGAGTTGAGTCGAAAAGAGTTTGAGCACGGTGTCTAGGTAAGTGACCTAGTAGGCGTAGCCCTGATTGTTGATGCATTTGCAAGTCAACAAAGGAAATTGTTTCGAGATAAGTTGCATAGCTAGACTTCGAAAATAGTTGGGCAGCAACTTCGAACGTAAGGCGTTGCGGAGGATCGTTGCGATCGGGTGTGCGACGGCTTGGTGCGGCGTATAGAATTGATGGTCCATACGAAACTTACGAAATAAGAAATGCGATTTTTGAATCGTGTCGCGTATAGTGACTTTATTGAAGGAATCACGTATGTATCGAATATACGTATGCGATAAAAATTTCGAGAATATTTGCTAAAGATAAGTCCGATCGGGAGTACGAGATGGCAAGCATAGGATTGAAATTTACCTGTCAGCTTTGTTCCAATTCTCTACCACTGGGCTTGGCTGAAATACACATATTTTGGGGCGTCTTAAATAGGTGTACGATCCAAATCAAGTTGTATACTGAATTCAAATTGAGCTGCAGGAAAGACTGAAAGTTAATGAAAGCTTGCACGAGTGTTTGAAACGGAACAACGATAGTTGGCAAGATCGTGAAACGATCTAGAGAAACATTTGGAATTGAGTGTTGGTTTCAGTTCGAGGATGAACCTTGTTTTGAGTGGTATATTATGTAATGTCCCACTCCGTACGGTGCATTATGCTGAGTCGTTGACTCGAAGAGTCGCGTTGACCCGGTTAAGTATTAATGTGAATTGATACAAGAGTTACCTTGTCCCGAGAATACATCGAGTCGGATCGATGCAAAGAATTACATTGACCCGAGGAAAGTATCGAGTAAGATAGATGCAAGTGTTAAGTTGGCCCAAGAGAAATCATTGAGTTGGCTCGAAGATTCTAAGCAATTGAATCGACGGTGCATTATGCTGAGTCGTTGGCCCAATGCACTCAGCAGGAAGGCCGAGCTGGCAACAACATGCTTGCTCAAGGGATAATTATGGATCATGTCCGAGTGGATATCGTTGAGGATCTACTGACAGAGGCCATTGTGAAGCTCGTTCAAGAGGCAAAACGAGAAGGTTTTGGCTGAAGGACGGGCTTCTCTACACCAAAGACGACAAGGTGGTTGTGCCTAAATGGAGTGGCTTACGGAGACAGATGCTCAAAGAGTGCCACGATACCAAGTGAGCTGGATACCCAGGGCAGAAGCGGACCTTATGCTGTTAGAGGCTGCCTACTGCTGGCCTCGCATGCGCGAGGATGTGGAGGATTATGTGCACACTTGTCTTATGTGCCAACAAGACAAGGTGGACCACCAAAGACCCGGGGGGCCTGCTGGAGCCTCTCCCCGTGCCGAATCGATCGTGGGAGAGCATATCGATGGACTTTATATCCGCCCTGCCGAAAGTGGGGGCGCTTAGGTCTATTTTTGTGGTGGTAGACCAATTCTCAAAGTATGCGACCTTCATTGCTACTTCAACGGAGTGCACAACAGAGGAGGCCGCACGACTGTTCATCAGCCACGTCGTGAAGTTTTGGGGCATCTCGAAGAAAATAGTCAGCGACCGAGATTCCCGCTTCACAGGAAGATCTGGATGAAAGTGTTCAAAATCCTCAGGATGGACATACACTTCTCGACCAGCTTCTACCCGCAGACGGATGGACAGAAGGAGCGGGTCAATTCTCTGCTCGAGGAGTACTTGCGGCACTTTACGAGTGTAAATCAGCGGGATTGGGTGCACCACTTGGACATCGCTCAGTTCTGCTACAATCTTCAACAGAGCGAGTCGTCACATAGTAGCCCATTCGAGTTGGTAATGGATCGACAACCGCTTGCCCCGCACACGCTGAGTGTCGGGTCCCCGAGTAGAAGCCTCGCGGTCAACCAGTTTACTTTAGACTTTAAAGCAAAGGTGGACATTGCCAAAGCATTTCTGGAGAAGGCAGCGAGGAAGATGAAGAAATGGGCCGACTCGAGGCGAAGACCGGTCTACAATGAGGGGAATATAGTGATGGTCTTGCTACAACCGCAATAGTTTAAGTTGTTCCGAAAAGTGCACAAAGGACTGATTCGAAAGTACGAATGCCCCTTTTCCGTGCTCAAGAAAGTAGGCAAGATGCCTACAAGATCGAGCTTCCCGTCAAGCTAAAGATTCATCCAGTCTTCCATGCGAGTTGCCTGAAGTCGTACCATGAATACTTGGAGGATCCCTAGCAAGGAGTTCCGAAGAGGCCCCCGACAACTATTACTACGTCCTTCGACAAGGAGGTGGAAGCCGTGCTTGACAAGAGGACCATCCGTCGGCGAGGCGTGTCCCCGTATGTGGAGTACCTCATCCAATGGAAGGACATGTCGTACTACGAGTCGAGCTGGGAACGTGCTGATAGGCTGCATCAGTTCGGGGCTGAGGTCCAGGCGTTTCTCAACGAGCATGGTTGACGAGGACGTTAACGCCTTAGGTGGGGGAGGATGTAACGCGCAAAAAGTTGCGCCTCGTCCGAGGCAAAACTGCATAGCCTTCCATGGATCAAGGTTATGCGGGAAGCTTCCAGAATGTTTTAGAAGATGGTGGAATAGGAACGTGCTGATACGCTGCATCAGTTCGGGGCTGAGGTACAGGCGTTTCTCAATGAGCATGGTTGACGAGGACGTCAATGCCTTAGGTAGGGAAGGATGTAACGCGCAAAAAGTTGTGCCTCGTTCGAGGCAAAACTGCATAGCCTTCCACGAATCAAAGTTATGCGGAAAGCTTCCAGAATATTTTAGAAGATGGTGGAATCTTCCAAAAGGTCCCAGAATCTTCCAGATGAATCGAAAGTCTTTTAGAAGATTCAAGACCTTTCTAAATATCTCATGATCTTTCTTGATGTACTAGAAGCTTCCTTTGTTCTTATCTAGTCCCTAAAATAGTACATGTAATATGGCGATTCCAGAAGTATTCTGATGTTTCCATGTAAGTCCTATGGGCACTATAAATAAAGGGGAGGCTTCAATTGTTTCTGACTATCAAAACTTGTAAGCATTTTTCAAGTAATAGAAAATTTTTTTACGAGTCTCTTTTGTTTTACTCTTCTTAACTTTTTTAGCATTCTACCTAAGCGAGCTCGAAAAAACTTGTATGAGCCTTCGAAAAAGAAGATAGTATATCACACGCAATGAAGTATAATTTAAAATACTACGTCTGTAACAAGGTGGTCAACGTCCCACCAATGTCATAATCCACAGATCCACACCTACAGCCATCATCAAAGATTCTTAAACGATGAGCTCAAATGAAGAAGTAAACAAATACTAATTAATACTCATCACAATGGCCCAACTAGTGACACCAATTTAATTATATACATGCTGTGATTGTAACCCTGTTGACTAATTATAACAAAGCGTCATTTGTTGTATTGCATAATTAATATCATCTATGACACATGGCGATGAATCCTACAATAACATTATAACAAAATACAAATAAAGTCAACACTCTCCCCAATAACATTGCAATCCGTTGTAATCGCGATTGTAGAGAAAATATTTTTGTAATAAAAATTATTAAAATTTTATTACGTAACTGATTGTGAAATAATTGTTTGGTGGTATACATTAAAAAAAAATGGTACTATATGCAAAAATATCATTCAATATTTTAAGAATATGCACTAAATGCAAAAAACTATGGAAGAATTTTATTGTCAAAAGAAAATTATTTTGTAATTATAACAGTTTATTAGATTTGGTATTAATATAAAATATTTTTAAGATTATAAATATTTTTATTATTATTTTAATACTTAGCTTCTTGCCTTCTTGACAAAAATTTGGGCTTCGTCATCATTACGCCACTGATTACTAAATTACAGTTCGATTTTATAAACTTAAATAGGAACTCAAAATAAGAACTTGCAATCTACTTATGACACGTGGACTTATTTTTTTTTATTTAAGGTCTTGATTTTTTTTTTAGGTTTTTAAAAAAAATCAAGAGAAAAGATGTATGTAATCCAACGGTTTATTATTAATTTTTTTTATTTTTTTATTTGCATCCAATTTTATTTATCATAATTCAAGTTGCACCCAGCCGAATTATCATAAAGCACAAAACTCTCTACTTTTGACAAAAATCGTCTATGACTGATGTTCATCTCATTTGACTGGATTTTTATGACAAAAATATCCTCACTTTCTCATATTCCATATCTCCTCTTTCCCCTCCTTTCTCCAGCACCCCCCTCTTTCTCCGCCGTTGGCAGTCGAAGGAGGGCACAGCAGCAGCTAGCAGCGCCAAAGGTGAGTAGCGGCATCGTGACGAGGAGGGGGGCAGCGGGGCCGTAACAAGGATCAACGGCGGCGAGGAGGCTTGCATGTGAGGGGAGGCGCATGGCGGCGAGGGGCAACGGGGGCGCACATGCAGCAGGAAGGCTCGCGCACGGCGGCATGAGGAGCAGTGGGAGGGGGCGGCGGCGAGGAGGGCAGCCCTGTGTGATGAGCAACGACATCGCGGGGGTGTAGGGCGGGAAGAGGGCCACGGGGGGGGCGCTGTAGTAAGGGAGCAGCGAGGAAGAAGACAATAGAAGAGACTGATGATAGCGGGAGTATTTTGGTCATAAATGCTTGGTCAAAGGAGTTGACCGTGTCATAAACGGTTTTGATCAAAAATAAAAGATTTTGTATATTATGGTAATTCGGTAGGAAACATCTTGAATTATAATAAATAAAATATGGTACAACACAAATTTTCTCTTTAAAAAATTAGTAATTTATGAGTTACTCAAGAATTTTGAAACTGATTGATAGAAAATTTTATGAGAACTAATAAATAAAAAAAAGACTTAGAGAGTCTTCTGCAGTTCTGTGTATAGTATAGTCACATGGCAGGTTGTCGTGTTCATGCATGGCATTTAAAGATTGTTATTTACTATTTATTACGAATGGTGGAAGAGATAAGCACGGCCATCATTGTCAGATTGGTGTGGGTGATGAAAGTAAAGGCCAAGACTCGAGAAGCCATCTGCGTCCATGACGTAAGGAAGACGGTGAGTGGTGAACCATACATTTGTGAGAATATATTTCTTAATTTTATAGGATATATTAGAATTGCGTTTATACATGGTTTTTTTTCTTTCAAACACAATGGGACTCTACCCATAGATTTGGATGCATAAATACTAGAGTAACTCATGAGATACTAGTTTTTAAAAGTCGTAAAAAAAAAAACGGTTGGATTAAATGCAGGACCGGCCCACGATGATGGGTTGTCCCAGCCGGAACAAACTCTAGTTGTCCCTTATTGTAAGGAGTGACACTACATAAAAAATGTGGTTATTACCTTATTAAGATGGTAGATAACCTAATTGTTTGACTCACTAGATCTTGAACTAAGACTGTTTAGTTCAGTAGTACCAAATAACATAAGAACACAAATAAAACATTTTATATGTTGACTTGGCTGGAAAGGGGTCGAGTATGTACTATATAGACCTACATAGAACTGAGACTTTCTATACCTCAACTTTTCATAATAAGTTTTAAGTCTGTAAAGTATAAAGGAATGCTTTAAACATTTAGTAGACAAACTATTGTTTTGAAAATGCTACATGCAGCAGCAACCTAACAATCTCATAAAGTTGTCACGCCAATCCCTGCTTCGTAGCTAGTTGTGACATTGCAAATTAGAAGCATCAGGAACATACCGATTCAAAGTCGTCTCTAATGTCTAATTAAGCTTGACATTAAAGCTACGCACACTGATCCATATCATCCACACAATGCAGTAGTTGATTCTAACCCCTGCAGTACCTGCATAACTTAAATACTTAAGTTAGAAGTCCACTTAATGATCTTAATATAAAAGAATACTCTGGCCAGATATCATAACTATGTTAGAGATTTCTTTATTATTTTACACAAAATTACGGGTTCGATATGTCAATATCAGTTGCACAGTAATGAATGAGATGAAAAGTCTCTCTCTCTCTCTCTCCCTCTCTCTCTCTCTCTCTCTCTATATATATATATATATATATATATATATATATATATATATATATATAAAGGGTTCACTTTCCAGAAGGGTATGGACTTTTGCTGCTTTCAGGACAAGAAGTTTGCTTTTCAACCTTATACATAGTATCCTACTTCTACTAAAACCTCTAAAAGCAATGTGGAAGATACAGTTAACAAAACACAATCACGAACATTATAGACCTTTTAGGCTGAAAAAAAGAAATGCACTAAAAGGACAAAGCTCATATTTATATGAAGCAAACCACATGTTTGCACAACAAGTGAACTATACTTAAGCATGAGGTATCTTAAAAATCTTATTAGACAGATGATCAGATAGACCTGCACTGAAGCCACAATCCAAAAAAAAGTTAACCATGTTTCACAATAAAACAATAAAGAGAATCATCCTTAAGAAGACAGAGTTATACCTCAGAGCTTAAGAAGTTGATAATTTTGAGCTCTTGCAGTAAACAACTTGAAAATTGAGCCCGCTAATGATTTTGTAATTGCATATTTACGTTGCTTGACCCTTCTATTATAATTAAGCTCTGGAATTTTGTTGTCGAAATCTCACTCGGTCCTTATCATCTTCACTTTTTGTCATGGTATTGGTACCTATACACAATAATACAAATCATATTTTATCAAGTTTCAATCGACACCATACCGTGGCCCGTGTTCAAAGACCACCGTCGGTCCGCATCGTAAGTTCGTAACTTAGGGTTAAAACTTAGGTCAACATAAAAAATCCTAAAAATTTATAGTATTTTCCATACAAACTCCAATCAAACGATTCAAACCCTATATGACAATGAATATTACTCAACCAATATGCTCCCAATAAACTCTATAGTCACAGAACAGTATAACACACAGTCGAATATAGCCGAAAATGAAGGAAAAGCACTTGCTTCCATCTAGACTAAAAACTCGGAAACCCTAACCCATTAGATTAAAAATTACCATTAATGAGTTTAGAAATTATAACTAAACTAAAATATGAAATATACACGTAACTATCAAAGCAAAGTTGATCTTTGGAAAATTTTGGAAAATTTTGGGCATGGGGCTACAAGCCTACAACATTTTTAAAGAAAAATTAGATGTGGATGTGCAAAATGGAGTAAAGTGGTTGCAAAGTATTGAGGAGACGCTCTTCCAACTCCATTATCATAACTTAAGCCAACTTTGTTGCCCTTTTTGACTAACGACTCATTTGTTAATCAGAGGAAATCTAGGGATGGCATAGAATGACTCATTTGTTACTGAAAGAAAATCTAGAGAGAACATGGTCCATGGATGATGAAAAATTTGCAAAATAGACGATGGAAGAAGCATAGCCTATATTACCTAGGGCCGACCCTGCCTCCGAGTCCGGCAAGTCTTCCTCTGAGCTCCAGCACCTTTCCTTTCCTTTCAAGCTACTTTTCTTTCCTTTCTTTTTCTTTCCTTTCCTTTCCTCTCCTTCAGTCGTTCCTTTCCTTTCCTGGATGAATTTTTTTGTTTGATTTTTTGACCGGTTGGTTGCCCTAGGGCCGGGGGGTTGCTCAAGCCTACTAGCTTATTGGGCTTGTCCTAGGGCCGGTCCTGATTAAATGCATCTTATCTTTTAATTTTTTTTGACATAAACAGGAAAAGAGGCAAAGGTCTAAATAGAAAAAAAAAGGGACGAAGGTTTAAATAGAAAAATAAGTCTAACATACCACAAATATATTGTGAGTTCTTAATTTGAGTTGCTATTTGAGTTTCTGCAGTCGAACTAATTTGGATGCCTGTGCAGTACTAAAATATTGGAGAGGAGCGAAATCAACGAAGAGTACAGTAGAATTAATGTTTTAAAATCGGGATCGAAAATCAATTCGATCTGACCAGAACAATGGGTTGTGTCAAACCGGTTAAACTGGTAGGTTAACCCGGTTTGAACAATTATATATACTTACAACCTTACATTGGATATATTACATAGTACATAACTGCGTATATATACTAGTTAGAAGTTTCACATGTTTGCCAAACATATTAACTTTGATTGTATATAAAGTCCAAAATAGAAGTCAGGGTTAAATTGGTTCAAAATTCAACTGGGTCAGACGGTTCGATGGTCTGATCGGCCGGGTCGACCGGGTTGACCTTCATGACACTGCTGATTGGAGACTTTCTTTTGGTGGTGACGAGCCGAAGCTGGTTGGGTATATCGACGATAATATGGCTGGAAATGTAAACACGATGCAATCGACTTCGGGCTATGTGATGATGCTTGCTGGTGGAGCGGTATCGTGGCAGTCGCGGTTGCAGAAGTGTGTTGCCTTGTCGACGACAGAGGCAGTACATTGCGACGACGGAGGCTTGCAAGGAGTTGTTGTAGATGAAGAAGTTGCTGCAGGAAGTGGGGCTAAAGTAAGAGCAGTACTTTTGTCACCCCCATTTCCTGTATTTCGTATTTGTACTCGTGATTTGATTTCGGCACGTATTTTATTTTCTCGACTTGTGGATTTGGTTTCTCGAAAATAGGTTTTGGACCATGGCTTGGTCTTATTTTGTGGAGTTGGTTTGGTTTGGTTTGGTTTATCATGAGTGGAACACCTTAGCCTATTCTCCACCTCCATTCCATCACAACCACCCTCATTAAAATCTACCAACCTTTTCTCTCTCCTCCATAACTCCATTAATTTCTTACAACTTCTTCTTCTTCCTTCTTCCACACAACTCTCCAACCCATAGACAAGTGCACCTTGCCATCAAATAAGCACCACCTTTTATTTGTCCATTAACTAGATTAGGCCATAGAGAACAACTTTAGAACTTGACATTTTGTGATTTGGAGCTTTCATTTTTCTAAATCTAGGTTTTGACTATTTTCAGATTTACATGGTTTTGATCTATTTTGGTTTAATTTTTGTGGGTTTTGATGCTTCCATGTGGAAGAGGATTCAATTTTACTCAAGTTAGACCTTTGAAAATCTAGATTTGGTTTTGATTTTACCAAGATATGAAGTTTTGAACCTTAGAGTTCTTGGAGTCTTCTTCTCGGCCTGGAGAAGAAGACAGCAGCTTGCGCTCTTTAGCGCAGGACTGGATTGCGCATTCCCCCTCGGCCAGCGCTCCTTAGCGCAGCGCCGACCGTGCAGCTTGCCCCTTGGCGAACTGCGCTCAACCCGAGTGCGCATGGATTCATGCGCAGTCTGCTCATGCGCAGTCTGCCCATGCGCCATCTATCCCTGCGTATTCCACTCATGCGCAATCTGACCCTGCACCATCTATTCCTGCGCAACCTGATCCAGCGCAATCCATCTGCTGTGCTACTCACCTTGCGCAGTTGGTACCCTGCGCAGCTCATCCTGCGCAATTGACACCTGCGCACTTGGCACCCTGCGCAGTACATACCCTGTACAACCTACTTGTCTATGATGAATTTGTTTATTTCTTGATCTTGGCTCTTCTATAGTCCTATTTATATTAGTATTTTATTAGATATTTTACGCCCATTTTATATCCTTACGCCTTTTGACATGAACTTGATTTTACTTAATATGTTTGGAATGACTATTGTACATGGCTTGGTATGGCAAGGAACTAGCATAACACGACAGTGATCCGTAGTGGTGCACTCATGACATGACCAACCTGACATGACAGTGACCCGTAGTGGTGCACTCCTGACATGACCAACCTGACTTGATAGTGGCCCGTGGCGGCGCACTCCTGACTTGACTTGACTTGTAACTTGTAACTTGACTCGTATAATCAACTTGACACCGTGGGTGTTCCTGCTTGCTTGCTTGTACAATCCACTTGTCTTGTCTTGCATCATGTCTAGGACGTGACTTCCTGGGTACCACGGCCAGGGACTCGCGCTAAATTGGATTAGGCTAATGATTAGATCAAACTAGAACATGGAGAATTCCCAGTCACAGGCAATCTCGTTATCTGGGCGCTTTAATGGACTTGTAGCTTGCCGACGAGTAGAGCACATTTCTAGCACACTGTCATGTGTTGCACTCTCTAAGTCACCTAAGGGTACATTTGTCTCCCGGGCAATGTACCCACCTATAACTCTCAACCCGCGGAAGGATAACTGGATAGTCTGCAGGGCTTGGGACTAGAAATTCTCACTTGCATCTTATTAGTAATTAGGCTTGTGATAACCCTAGTTAGTTAAAGTAGTAAGCCGTAGTACTTGCTTGGCCGATAGTGAATGAATGGTGTCCAGCTCTGTCTAAGTCTTGTCTAGCCCCTGTACCTGGAACTCTTGATCATGATTGTTTTACTTATCTCTAACGATAAATGGGTAGAGACAGTGAGCTATTCAGGCGAAGGGGTACAATCCCGGTCCTTGTTTGGTTTAAGGATTGTAACCTGGCTCCCGGAATGGTTCCACGTCGCTAGTCGTTTATCGTCCTGTGTACTTTACTACTTGTACTTTCCTTTTATTCTTTATGTTCTGATATGCTGGCTTTTGTTCTTATTTGTGGCCTCCTTGTGGCACTTGCTCTTTCTGGGGTTTGACCCAGCTGGTTTTGTGTGGCCAGATTTCGGAGCAGCTCCCGAGGATCTACCAAGCTTCCAGCCCAATGGTGACAACTAGACGGAACCCGGGCCAAGAGTGGGTTTTCCTTTTTGTTTCACCCACTTATATGTAAATTTATTCTTTTGAGGCGTTTAGCCGACGAGCACCTGTTAGCTCGATGCACATTTACTTACTGTCTGCCTACGGGCTGTAAACATGATTAACAAATCCTAGGGTTGATCATGTATGACTGAACTCTTGCTAGTCCTATCATTTTGTACGACTAGCTTCATGATCATCCAATATGTAATATTTGGGACGCCTTATATATATATTTGATGCTCTGACATCTTGTAACTCTGTTAATTGCTTGAGATTGAGACAATAGGCTTGACCTTAAGAGACAGCTGGCTTGTAGTAAACCCTCATATCTAGACAGCCGTGACCGTATAGTTGAGATGTATTCTATTTCAATATACGTAGCTGGCTATGTCTGCCCCCGCTCTCCAGTATTCTGGTTCTAGGGCGTGACAACTTTGCTCTGCGATAGCCAGAGTGTCATTCACCTTGTGAAGAACCAAACATTTCATAATCGGTCCAAGCACATTGAGACTCGATATCATTGGATATGTGATGTGGTTGAGAAGAAGGATGCAACGATTGAGAAGGTCCATACTGATGACAATGGAACAGACATGCTTACGAAGGTTCTACCAAAGAAAAAGTTTGAGTACTGCAGGAGGATCGTCGGGATGACGAGTTCCTCCACCTAGTTGTGAAGGGGAGATTTGTTGAAGTGGGTGAGGTTCCCAACCTATATGGAGAATACCTCGGAGTGCGACGAGCGCCATCTATGTGTCGGAGAAGCTCGGTGAGTGCATCGATCCTATTTTGAAACATATATCGTAAGCAAATATATGATTGAATTTTCATATTTACTTTGATCATATATTTATGATTGGATCTTTCATATAATGGCTTTCCATATCATTGGACTTCCAATTATGGCAAACCAATTATGATTGGATTTCCATTAAATATATGATTGATGCATATTAGAATTTTTTATATACATTGGCCTTCCATGTATAGATTACCAAGAGCTTATAAAAGATTGATGCATACAAGTTGAAAAACATCTAAAAAAGAAAACAAGAGTGATTTATAATATTTGAGAGAGAAAGATGATTGAGGACTATTGTGAAGGAGAGATCGCTTCGAATAATTTTTCGACATCTCTTGTTCTTAGAGTCCGCAATCAAATTTTCTCTTTCAAGTGAGTTGTGGTGATCCGTGTTAGATAGGGAGAAGCTTGTAGATATTGTATTATCTTTATTCTATTAGTGGAGATTCTTCAGGGTTGGACTACGATCGTCCTGTGATTTTACCGCAAGAATTTTTCACGTCAAAAATTTTTGTGTCTGCGATTGTGTTTGACATTTTTGATTTGTGTGTTTTTGCTCGATTCTCTCGCAGAACTTTTTGGTTCGGAGAACGATTTCCCCGCTTAGTTTCCAACAGATTGCAAATCTAGGTATGAATATTATCCAATAGTTAAAGGAAAATATGTAAGAACAGCTCGGTACAGACTGGGAAGGAAACCCTCAAGTCAATAAGTAAATAAATAAAGTATTTCTTACAATTAAATATGAAGCTTAACAAGTCAATGGACCAGCTCTCGAAAATATTGTACCTAAACCATAAAAAAAATACAACTTGCCAAAGATGAGCCAAACCTGTTTGTTATTATTAAATTAGGATATTTTAGAACAGCACGGTACAGACTGGGAAGGAAACCCTCAAGTCAATAAGTAAATAAATATTTTAGGATATGTTCCCATTCTAAATATTAATACTAGTATATACTTTTATTATTTTTTTAACCACCAAATATTTCCATTTTTGGTACGTAAGAGTAAAATATTAAAAATATAACCCCACTTTTTTTGAATTTTTTTTGCTGTTTTGCATGAGGGTAGAAATATTTGCTAATTAAAAAAATAGTGAAGACATATGCTAGTTTCATCATTTGGAATGAAAATATTTGCTAAAATATCTCTATTAAATTTGACATAGAACGAAAGCCCACTTTTCTGTGCTGGCGAGTATATAGGAGGATCAAGGATGAAGAGGAAGATGATAAAACCCAGAGAGCAGGATACAAAGAAAGGTTGCAAGAAGGCAAAGAGGGAATAGCAACATGGGTATGTCCGTGTTCCCTATCCTTTACTTTCTTAATTATTTTGTTAATTAATAATCATCCCATCAAACTATCAAAAGTTTTCCTTACTACTACAATGATTATGGAAAAATGAAAAAGTACAAAATAAATCGAAAAATAAGAAATAAGAACACAAACGATTTAATATGATGTGGCTTGACTTACATCAGCCTATCTTCATGGGGTATAAGGAGAATAACTTTGTTAAACCTTAGTAATAATCTTTTTTTTTTTTTTTCCTTTTATACTTTCTGTAATTCCTATATATATTGAGCCTCCAGTTGGAGAAGAATACACAAAAATTTATCAAATTTTTGTCACTAATTGAGTTTGAATTCCAGAGATGATAGATAAAAGGGCTATTCCCAACAACATCTATTCTTTGTGTGCAATAGTAAGTAATTGTTCTCTTGTTTTGACAATTCCAATAATATGTTGTTTGTATATTTGTGATTACTTAAGGGAGCAAGCCTGCGATATTTTGGTCCAATGTAAACGTAGATCTTGACTGGAGGGGGATGGATTCAGCAAACATAGAGGTACATACATTTTTTGTTTAATTCATTTATGTTTATATTCAAAAGATAATTTGGGGAAAACATGCTGACATTTTCTATTCGATAATTAAAAGTAATTTTATTTTTCCGTAGGTAAGTAAATCAAAAATTTATACTAGAAAATTGTTAACACAATCAAGAAAACAGAACCAAAGAGTAATAACATAAAACTGATCGGATTTAGAAGTTAGAAGAGAGAAGAACCATGTTGGGGTGATCAGAATTATCAGGGCTCAAAAAAAAAAAAAAAAAGACCATGTTGTTGATTGCTCCCAAGACCAGTTGCAACTTTTCTGTGCATAGTTTATGTCGTGCTAAACCTTCTAACACTTTTGCACAAGTCAATCAAACTGAATCAGGATGATGGAGATGGATTTCATTTTAGTATTTTCCAAACTGTTAGTGTTGTTCCTCTACTGTAGAGGAGCGAACCCCAACAATTATGAGTCTCTTAACCTGATCCATTAAACTGGTAAAGTCAACTGCTTAATATAAAAGGTGGTGTTACTGTTAATTGCATGATAGACTCAATAAATCACCTGTAACCCCTGATCGTGTGGCCGCCACAGGGCGCCAACTCAGCGCTCGATGCTAACATGCTGAGCACCAACAAAGTGCCACTTTGCTTCCTATAGCCCAATGTTCAGCTCGGACTCGGCTCAACTAAAACCGAATCATGCCCCAATGTAGGTCAAGGTCCTTGGTGGTTTTTACTACAAGAAAAAGGCTGTCTTATGACGGCTAAATATTGTTATAAATCATATTGTATAACACTTTTAAGTAGCCACTAAAGTGTTATAAGTATCAGTGTTATAAATAATTAAACAACATTATAAACGAGATGCACATAGATAACACTTTTTTCCAAAGTGTTATTATCAACCACATTTAAACTCATTTGTTATAATGCTTTGATGACCAAAATATTATAACAATAAGCGTTATTAACAACCACATTTAAACTCAAGCCTCTCATTTTCTAAACACAGACCCAAAAATATAAAGCCCATCACCCACAACTACAATCCAAGTAACCTTTAGTCTTATATAAGCCCACATTAACCATAATAAGTGGCCATCATACAATCAGAATCCCTAAACCATGAACAAATATACAAAATACATAAAAACTAATAAGAATAAAGAATCCTCTAAACTCAATGAGATGACATCCATTTTACTCTAGAAAGTCTATGAATTTACAATCTACTGACCATCCCAAGTCCATGAAGTTTCTCATAAAGCATGTTTTTGGAGACATCCGGAGCAAAAGAATTAGAAGCACTGGCTTTGAATTAAGTGTAATGTGTACAAAAATCATATGTTAAAATCATAATTGTTTCTTGTTCAACTTCAGGCTCTTTCATCTGCTTCAATATATATTGGATAACCTTTTTAAGAGTTGCTCTTCGATTATCCCCATAGTTCCAAAGCTCTGAAACAACAAATCCGACCAGGGTTGTAGGCATTGATCTAGGTCATGTTGGCCCATTGGTCACGGTCAAACCTGATTTTAATAATTGATCAAACTCTGTCTCGATATAAATGCAAGTCAATTCAAATTTTATCTACGACGTTTTGGACACTGCTCAACGATAGATATCTACTATGTTCAAGACCGAAGCTGTTTGCCATTCATAATGTATTTCCTTCAAAACAATGTAATTTTTCATTTTATTGAGTCTAGGAATACATTGTACACCAAGTCGTACTGGCAAATAGGCTGTTCAGATTCGTTTTTCAAAATCACCCTATCCTTTTAAAAATGACCTATGTTTTTGAAAAACATCATTTTTACAAAAAGCTTCTGAAGGACTTTTCAAAAAGCCAAAATGATTTTTCTCAAAATCAACTGGCAGAACCCTAGAAGAACTCGGCCAGAGTTCGGCCAGAGTTTGGCCAAGTTGAACGTTATGTGAACGTTTGATTTTGAACCTGGTCTCCCTTCAGTTGCGGTTTGTTACAAAGAGTTCTGTCCGAATTCTGCCCGAATTCTGTCAGAATTCTGTCTTTGGAAAAACTATAAATAGAGAAGAATTTCGATCATTTCAAATCACCAATTCACTTTCAATCTCTTCTCTTCTAAAGCTTACATTCTTCCAAAGAGTTATAAAAAGCTTCTATTTTCAAATTCCAAGCCAGTTACAATCCTCTAGTCGATTTGCCAGTACGCTGCGGTCTAGAAGTTTCAGAGCGATTGTAATCAGAGGCTTGATTGAAGATACAACTCTTCACAATTGAAGTTGGTCGAGTTCTTCGTATCAAAGCTCGCGTCTGTAGAAATTGCAAGGACTTCGTATGAAAACTTGCGGAATTTTCCAATAGTAGATTCAACTGGAAGCTAGAGTTCTTTCGACTGGACTAGTCCTCACAAGAGGAAAACCAGTATAAATTTTGGTGTTTGCGTTTGCCTTCTGATCACTCTTTTATTTCTGTCATTTACTTTGTGATTATTATTATATCTGTGATCTAACTGCTAACGAGATTTTTAATTAGCAATATTCCGCTGCCTACTCTATTCACCCCCCCTCTAGAGTATTCTGCTTTACGATTTCGTTCCTATAATTGGTATCAGAGCGGATTATACAGGTAAAGCAAGGTAAAATTGCAGTTATATTCAATTGTTATATAGATCACAACATTACACATGGCAACTGTGAAATTCACAAGTGAAGGCCAAGCCACAAACAGACCTCCACTGTTTGACGGCACAAACTACACTTATTGGAAAACACGTATGAGTTTCTTTCTGAAATCTCTTGATTTTGACTTATGGTCTGTAGTTATTGATGGCTATAGAAAGCCTCCTCGTATTAATGTTGATGGTGTTTTAGTTGAAAAATCCTATGACAAATATACAGAGGAAGAAAAGAAAAAGGCCAGTCTTGACGCACGTGCTATTAACGCTCTATTTTGTGCTTTAGACATAACTGAATTCAACATGGTGTCTACCTGTACAACATCAAACGAAGTGTGAAAACTTCTCGAAGTAACCCACGAAGGAACAACACAAGTCAAGGAGTCAAAAGATCAGCAGACTTACTCAGGAGTACGAGGCGTTCAAAATGAAGCCAAGTGAATCAGTCACTCAGATGTTTACAAGATTTTTGGATATTGTAAATCCTCTGTCTTCACTAGGCAAGGATTACAGTAACCATGAGAAGATTCGCAAACTTCTACGAGCCCTTACAAAGAACTGGATTCCAAAGGCTACAGCAATCATTGAAGTGAACGACCTCTCAACAATGTCTCTGGAAACACTCATGGGTAAGCTACTCACTCACGAGTTAGAACTTCAAGACTTTGAAGATGCTACGCCAAAGGAGAAGTCAGAGAAGTCGATCGCTCTCAAGGCTCAACATAGAAGAACCATCGAAGATGATTCTGACGACAGCGACTCCGACTCTGAAGATCAAGCTCTTCTGGTAAGAAAATTCAAGAAGTTCATGAGATTTAACAGGAGAACAAAAGACAGCAAAGACAACAACAACAACAACGAGGAAGATCCTATTTGCTACGAATGCAAGAAGAAAGGACACATGAAGAAAGACTGTCCAACAGCATTATCATCAAAGAAAAGCAGCAAATATGACAAAGGCTACCTGAAGAAATCTACATCAAGAAAGTATGCCAACACAAGCATATGACATGAAAGCGAAGCCAGCGACTTAGAAGACGAATAATCAGATGACGCTGCAAATGTATGCTTGATTGCTTGCGATCATGTAATCACTAATCCTCTATTTGATCCTTATGATGATTTCACCTTTGAGCAACTAGGAGAGGCTTTCAGTGACCTGCTAAATGATTACAGGAAACTGCGTAGTAAATATGAAACCTCTAAGAAGGTACTCAAAGAGTACAAAGGTGAAATAGGAAGACTTACCGACCAATTAGATCATGTTAGAAATAATGACTCTTCAAATGAGTCTGGTGAGCTTTCTTCTATTAAATTGTTGTTACACGAGACTGTTAAGCTATCCGAAGAAAAAGACCAAACTATCATCCAGTTAAAGGAAGACCTATCTAAGGAGAGAAAGAGTCTCCAGTGTGCACAGGTCAGATTAGAATCACTCACATCTGACTATACTAGATTATATGACACTTCCAAAAAGTTGGAAATTAGTTTAGGAAAACGGTCTGAAGTTGCTGCTTCCTATCCTAACACGTGTCAATTACCGAATCATCGGAACACGTCCAATACTGTCAGACCAAACCTATGCCCAAGAAGACAAATATGCATGCATTCTTTTACACTAGAAAACCAAAACCTACCAATCATGCACCTCACACTACTTTCAACACTCAACATGCTAAATATCATTATTGTGGCCTCATTGGTCATATATCTTCTGCATGTAGAATCAGAAAGTTAGTAGATTTAAATATTTATGCATGGATACCAAAAACTAACCAGTTAGGAGCCTATAAGAAATGGGTACCAAGAGTTTCATCTGCAAATTGTTTTGTAGGTGGGTCGTCCTTCACATGCTAGTAGCAAATGGATCCTCGACAGCGGTTGCTCACGGCACATGTCCGGTGACACTTCACTATTTGCAATACTGTCGAAGAAGAACAAAGAAGGATATGTCTCCTTCGGTAATAATTTAAGAGGGTACATAATCGGTATTGATAACATTGGTAAGGCTCCCTATCCAGTCATTAAAGATATATGTCTAGTTACTGAGTTAAAACATAATCTGCTCAGCATAAGCCATTTAGCTGATCATGGTTATGGTATTAACTTTGTTAAAGATAAATGTACTATAGTTGATAGTTCAACTGGTAGTACTATATTTGAAGGTATTAGGGAAGACAACATATATGTTTTCTATTTGTTGGAAGATGCTGTCACGACCCGCACCCTAGAGTTAGGGCACGAGAACGTAACAACGTCCAGCCTACGCCGCAGTGTCGGCGGTAGAACGCTGTCCTAGGTCTCAATGCATCTAACAGTATAAGACTAAACAGTTTATACTCCCCGAATGGGGGTGACATAGCAGATACAGTCTCAATCACATCTACGGTAGAGCATGATAAAGATAGATAAAACATGAAATCCAAAATAAATATAGGAGATAGAAGTCTAAGTGTATAAGATACATAAACCCAAAAATACATCTCAAAACATAAATACAGTAATCCACAAAGTAAATACAACTCCAGACAAAATGAAATAACTATCTAAACAACCTCTACTGTGTCTCCTCTAGGCTAGCAGGCAATCCCAGGCCATCTGTAAAATTTATCAACAGGTCCAGTCAGGACAGGAGCGAGCACATTACATCTCAACAGTTCATAGCAGGTTAGAAAATATAATCATGCAGTAAAATAAGATACAGGTACTGAAAGAAATGTTGTATGTAAACAGAGAGAGAGCTGTAATAGAAATATCTACTATAAATAAAGAGCTACCAGTGACTAGTGATTTAGAGCACAAAGTCGACATGTAAACGGCTTGATTGTACATGGCTATACTAAAGAGGCGTACATGGCTATTCTACTTTGGAATTGTTCACATGGCTATTTATACTCCCCCATACCCCAATCAATATACAAGGATCCAACCAGGTTATGTTATATGATGCTATGTAACAGCCCCCGAAGGGTGGTAGACCCCGAAGGTGATAAGACCCCGAAGGTGATAGATCCCGAAGGTGATACATAGTAGTCCCATAAATGGGATAAGGATTCTAGGAAGACTCTACGATCATAAGAGTATATGTCGTAAGTGATCAAAGAACCAATGAAGCATATGATACGCCATGTAAGTGAAACGCACAGAACATGTAGTACCCGATGCTCCCTAAGGATAACATCTCAAGAAGGGATCCATATAGTACCAATCCGTGTGACCAACGTGACAGTACAAGTAAAGTAATCTACTGCAGGAAATAATTCTAAGCAGGATATGAAATGATCAGAGAATGTACTCGCCTCGATAACCTGAACAGCTGATAAGTATAGGGGGTCCCACTGAAGCCACAGAGTCCTATTTAAAGCAACACAGGTTACAAGGTGTCTGGCTCCTAATTAGAACAGCACAAGTCAAAACATGTCCAGAAGGGTAATATAAAGTACTACAATGCATTCTACATGAATCTCGGTCAAACTAGGCCAAAGTCAACCTTTGGTCAACTCTGGTCAACTGCACTAGTCAAATTAGGTCAAACTAGGTCATGTCCTAACCCAGTAAGTCTTACTAGGCCTAACCAAGACTATCCTAGCAAGCACACATCAATACAAGGCTATACAAGCCAACATACACCCAACTTTATATAGCATGCAATTATTCAATACTCAAATAGGCAAGAATTCACATTGGATATACACTAGGTAATCTATTACTTTAAGCTATATATGTCTACACATATATACACATGCATATATTGGTATTCAACATTAGGTCTATAATCATGACATTTCAAATGGTTATATAAACTTATATATTACAACACAATATGCTAACATATATATAATATACATACATAGCTAAGTTAACTATATTCATAAATACTTATTTAAGAGGCTATGTGTGTGTATGTGAACATGGCAAAGGGGCAAGTGAGGGTTAAATGGGCATACATAGTGTATACATATCAAAGAGTGTCAAAGTGTAAGTGAACAATGTGTCAAGTGTGATAGTATCAACATAGTGTAAGGGGTTACATGAGGTAATATAGGATTTGTGTTAACATAGAATATTACATCTCATTAACTTGTATATTGCATACATTACATCTATTATTACATTACATTCATGCTTGCATTCATTCATCATTCATTATTCTCTTGCACCACTATATGCACCATACATTACATACTATGGAACCTACATATTCATTACAAGTCATACTTATGCAAACTTACATTAGATATGATACTTACACCTCATACATCATTTATTTCACCATTTACTCATGCTTGTATTCTCTATTTAATTACATAATGTATATATATTAACATGGGTTAAAATCAAATAGAACATTATATTACACACAAGGGTGCACAAAATGCATATGCCGAATAGTAACTCCTACTAATAATCAATACTGTACCATCTCAGCATGAATTAAAATTTAGGACTAAAGTATGTTATAGATCTATGTGTTAGCTTTCCGAAACTTTAAACGGATCGCGTTTTCGTTTCCGGAAACTCCCGGAATCGCGAAAACATCGAGAACGCGTTTGTCTTTCGTACAGCTGACACTCAAATAATTCTCCAGAAATTTACAGAAAGAATTAGGCCTATTAATACATGTTTTTGGAAAGCTAACTTCAATACGCTTCTTTTAAAAAAACGGAAGATTAAACCGAGCTTTGAGCTAGAAGTTATGACATTTCTAAGTTAGGGCTGAAATTAAAAACGTGGATAAAATCATGACGGATTTAGGTAGTTTGAGACAAAAGAACACAAGTATATAACATAATATATCAAGAACTCACTCTCTACACTAATATGTATATATGAGACACTATAGAACACATCTCCAATACAAAAATATGAGATTAAACATGTAATAATTCATTCATACATAACAACAACACATAGTGTGTCCAAATTTGGGATTTTCCCACATGGACACAACCACAACACAAAGGACACTCCTATGACCTCCAAATGGACACAAAATGGACACAAAATGGAAATACAACTATGGGATCATTCCTATGGGTTCAAAATAGACCTATATGCATGAGGAAATGAAAAGGAGAAGGGATTTATACCTCCCGGTAGATCGAATCGAAGAAAAGCCTTCCCGGAGCGACACCGACACGTAGAGATTCCAAAAGGACACGAACGAGCTCCGAATCCTCCCAAACTTGGGTAGCTTCCTCCTTGGCTAGAATGGAGAAGAAAGGAAGAAGATTTGGTGGTGAAATGGAATGATTTGGTGGAAAAATTGCTAGGGATTGCTCTCTAGGAATTTGGGGAAGAACAAGAGAGAGAAAAATAGATGGATAATGACAAATGGGAGGCTCAACCCTATCCTTATTGTGGCTGGCCATAAAGGTGGTTTTGTCCTATTAGGAAAAGTCCAAAAGTCCCTTTTCTAGTCTATTTACTAATACATTGGTAAGGGGTTAAGTCGGGGGTAGTTTGGTCAATCCTAAAACACTAATCCATATTAATACTAACCAAAATAATTAGTCTAGTCACTAACTAAAATTAATATCACGTGGACTAAAATTAATATTATGTGGGCCATGCCTAACTAGTGTGTGGGCCCGCTAGAGTCAAAACTACCCTGGGTCCCCGATACAAGTCGGAATGAGTTGAAATTCGAACCCGACTCAAATAACCCCAAAATATTACAATAAATAAATAAATAATTCCAAAATAATTTAAAAATGAAAAATGACAAAAATATTCATGTTTCTGGAAACTGGGGGTGACAGATGCTAACAAAGCAGGTAGATGTTTGATGGCCAAAAACATCGAGAGTCAACTATGGCATATGAGACTCGGCCATGCAAACATGGATACAATTTCAAGATTATCTACGAAGAAGTTGGTACGCGGTTTACCGGACATTTCTTTCAAGAAGGATACGGTATGTAGTGAATGTGAAAAGAACAAAGCTACCAAATCCGCATTCAAATCTAAGAACGTTGTAAGTACCACTAGACCTTTACAACTGTTACATATGGACTTATTTGGACCCAGTAGAATTGCTAGTCTAGGTGGTAAGTTATATGCATTTGTCATTATAGATGATTTCTCTAGATATACATGGGTTTATTTTCTTGCACGCAAGAACGATACATTATCAGAATTCGTCACCTTTTGCAAGAAAGTACATAATGAAAAAGGGTTCATGATTACTCGCATTCGTAGTGATCATGGCGACAAATTTGAGAATGCAAAATTCAAGCAATTTTGTGACACACACGGTCATTTGCATGAATTCTCTTGCCCTAGGACTCCGCAACAAAATGGAGTTGTGGAACGTAAGAACAGAACTCTATCTGAAATGGCTAGAGTAATGTTAAACCAGTTTAGTCTACCTAGATACTTTTGGGCTGAAGCTGTAAATACAGCATGCTATATTCTCAATAGGGTTCTAATTCGACCTATATCGAAGAAGACTCCCTATGAACTATGGTTTGATAGAACACCAAATGTTTCATATTTCAAGATTTTTGGTTGTAAATGTTTTATTCTTAATACTAAAGACAATTTGAGTAAATTTGATGAAAATGCCGATGAAGGTATATTTTTAGGTTATGCAGCAAAGAGCAAACGATACAGAGTCTTCAACAAAAGAACCATGATCATCGAAGAATCAATCAATGTCAAGTTTGATAAGCTAAATCAACACTTAGACGACGATGACAATGAAGACATAATCACACCAAGTACAGCTACTGCAAAACCTTCACACAGAGATACAAAACCATCACATCAAGCATCAGATGAACCTTCAAGCAAAGAAGCTGAAACTAGCAATCCTGAGACTACACCAAAATAGATGAGATTTTTGGCTGATCATCCAAAGGACTTGGTAATTGGTGAGATTACCAAGGGTGTAAATACTCGTTCCTCTAATAAAGATATAGCTTCTTGTGTTATTTTTGTTTCGTAGTTTGAACCCAAAAATATTGAAGAAGCATGTAGTGATAACTTTTGGTTAGATGCTATGCAAGAGGAATTAAACCAATTCAAACAGAATCAAGTTTGGGAACTTGTTCCCAAGCCCATTGATCATCCGGTCATTGGCACCCGATGGGTATTCCGAAATAAACTAAACGAGAATGGTTTAGTGACTTGTAATAAGGCTCAACTCGTAGCTCAAGGATACAATCAAGAAGAAGGTATCAACTACGATGAGACTTATGCCCCAGTTGTGAGATTAGAATCCATTCGCATGTTATGTGCATTTGCATGTTTTCATAATTTTAAGTTATTTCAAATGGATGTCAAAAGTGCATTTTTAAATGGTTTTATAAAAGAAGAAGTTTATGTAGCTCAATCTTCCGGTTTTACTGATTTCAAATTTTCTGATTATGTTTTCAAGTTGAAGAAAGTCTTATACAGTTTGAAACAAGTCCCTCGTGCTTGGTACGATCGTCTAAGCTCTTTTCTACTTGATAACGGGTTTTCAAAGGGAAATGTTGACACTACTTTGTTTATAAAATCTTTGAACAACAACATTCTTTTGATTCAAGTCTATGTAGATGATATTATCTTTGGATCTACTGATGAATCTCTTTGTCAAAAATTTTCAAAGTGTATGCAGAATGAGTTTAAGATGAGCATGATGGGAGAGCTGAAATTTTTTCTCGGACTGCAAATCAAACAAACCAACAATGGGACGTTCATAAATCAAGCAAAGTACACAAAGGATCTATTAAAGAAGTTCGACATGGAAGCAGTCAAGCCACTTAGCACTCTAATGGCGACTTCAACCAAGCTTGATATTGATGAACAAGGCAAATCTGTCGACATACGTAAGTATCGAGGTATGATCGGTAGCTTACTGTATTTAACTGCTAGTCGACCAGACATTATGTTTAGTGTTTGTTTATGTGCACGCTTTCAAGCTAATCCTAAGGAATCACATCTGTGCGCAGTTAAGCGTATCTTCCGATACCTTAAAGGCACTTCTTTTGTAGGCTTATGGTATCCCCAAAACCACGTCATTTGACCTAACCTGTTATTCTGATGCTGATTTTGCCGGATGCAAAGTAGATAGAAAAAGTACTAGCGACATATGTCATTTCCTAGGAAAAGCTATAGTCTCTTGGTTTAGTAAAAAGCAAAATTCTGTTGCATTATCAACAACCGAGGCTGAGTATATTGCCGCAGGACGTTGTTGTGCACAAATTTTGTGGATGAAACAAACTTTAGAAGACTATGGATTGCATTTTACATACATATCCATTTTCTGTGACAACACTAGTTCTATTAATTTGACCAAGAATCCAGTATGTCACTCTCATACTAAACATATCGAGATTAGACATCACTTTCTTAGAGATCATTAACAAAATGGAGATATAGACCTTGTATACATAGACACACAGAATCAATTAGCTGACATACTCACAAAATCTCTAGCGGAAGAACGTTTCAATTATTTACGTCGAGAATTAGGCATTTTAGATGTCAATAATATTAATTAATTTTGTTTTATTAATTATTTATTCGATACTCAATAACTGTTTTTGAGAAAGCCTAAAAAGAGTCTGTCTGTCACCACGACTACGGTCGAAACGAAGCGGTATTTAAGAGTTCCCCGGTGAACCTCCGTTAGCTGGGACAGTACTCCTACAGCTAATCTGAGATAGATGCTGAGTAAAGAATATTAATTTATAAAATAATATTAATTATATTATTTTGAGATTTAAAATTACTAAACTCTGAATTAAACATTTGAAACGAATTAATGAAAAAGATGTGGCCCCATTATTATTATTGTTTTATATATATATAGCCAGGCAACCCTTGGCGAATTCGGCCCGAGTTCGGTCCGAATTCGGCTAGAGTTCGGCTGGATATATATATGTACCAGTCAGAACCCGAGGCCCCTTCTTCTTCATCAACTTGTTTAACTACGAATTACATCGCATCATCTATTCCACTTTACTTCCTAAATCCACTTCAAAAGATGATGTCACTGCACTTGAGCTTTCTGCTCTATATCACATTCTTAAGGGGATTTCTTTCTCTGCCCCTAAGACTATCATTCAGATGATGGATAGATGTCGCGGAAGAGACCGTAACCTCTCTTATGCGATGATCATCCTATGCATCTTTCAGAGATTCGACATTGATTTATCCACTTGTGCTCTGGACCCTGAGCCCAAGTTCCTCAAACTCTCTCGTCGCAGCATTGCCACTGTTCCTCCACCTACTGTACCTGCTCCTCCTGCACCTACTCCCACAGCACCTGGTCCTCCTCAGTCTTACCCTATGACCTTAGAGGGTATTCACCAGCATCTGTCAGATCTGCAGTTATTTTATGTTGACACTTCTAGGGAACATGAGTTTCGTGACGTGACTCGGTTCCAGGCTATTGCCAACTCCTTTGCCGATCTGAGATTTGCACAGACGGATCACTCTGCTAGCTCTCTACCTCGAGACCCTTCTGTTTCTGGCTACCGCATTGATGATGAGGCGGTCCACTCTCTGTTCCAGCCAGGGAACGCTTACGATTGGTATCGTACTTCTGGTGCCACTCCTCATTCCTCTGGAGCTGGTACTTCTGGAGCTGGTCCATCTGGACATGCTGACGCTGTAGCCGATGATGATGATGATGAGGATGATGATTTTTGAGATGTTATTCTTATTGAGACTGATATTTTGTCTCATGTTTACTTGGAAATGCTCCGACATTCCAAGATATTATCAGTACTCTTATTTTCGTTATGCTATCTGACTTACATAGACAGTTTTATTTTATGCCTTAGTTTATTATTCAGCACTTTATTTGTTTCAGTTTTATTCTAGCATTATCTTTCTTTATGCTCCATATTAAAACTGCCTGTGACAAATACCATGCCTGTGTTGTTTTATATCTATATATTTTATTTACTGTTTATATCATGCCTGTGATGAATGTTCTTATATATTTTTTTAATTGTGTTTCTTCACTGTTTGTTACTTATACATTTATTGCGGGGGAGCTTTCTCTTTTGCAATTATTTTGCTAAGTGACAACGGGGGAGAAATAAGATATAACATCTTCATGAATACAGGTTATGAACAATTTTTTTTGATACATTGTTGAATTGATCCAAACTTAGATGTTATATCGGCAATGTTTGTCAATTATCAAAATGGGGGAGATTGTTGGCCTATTGGTCATGGTCAAACCTGATTTTAATAATTGATCAAACTCTGTCTCGATATAAATGCAAGTCAATTCAGATGTTTACCTACGACGTTTTGGACGCTGCTCAACGATGGATATCTACTATGTTCAAGACCGAAGCTGTTTTGCCATTTAGAATGTATTTCCTTCAAAGCAATGTAATTTTTTATTTTATTGAGTCTAGGAATACATTATACACCAAGTCGTACTGGCAAATAGGCTGTCCGAATTCGTTTGTCAAAATTACCCTATCCTTTTAAAAATGACCTATGTTTTTGAAAAACATCCTTTTTACAAAAAGTTTCTGAATGACTTTTCAAAAAGCCAAAATGATTTTTCTCAAAATCAACTGGCAGAACCCTAGCAGAACTCGGCCAGAGTTCGGCCAAGTTGAATGTTATGTGAACGTTTGATTTTGAATTTGGTCTCCCTTCAGTTGCGGTTTGTTACAAAGAGTTCTGTCCGAATTCTGTCCGAATTCTGTCAGAGTTCTGTCTTTGGAAAAACTATAAATAGAGAAGGATTTCGATCATTTCAAATCACCAATTCACTTTCAATCTCTTCTCTTCTAAAGTTTACATTTCTTTCAAAGAGTTCTAAAAAGCTTCCATTTTCAAATTCCAAGCCAGTTACAATCCTCTAGTCGATTTGCCAGTACGGTGCGGTCTAGAAGTTTCAGAGCGATTGTAATCAGAGGCTTGATTGAAGATACAACTCTTCACAATTGAAGTTGGTCGAGTTCTTCGTATCAAAGCTCGCGTCTGTAGAAGTTGCAAGGACTTCGTATGAAAACTTGCGGAATTTTCCAATAGTGGATTCAACTGGAAGCTAGAGTTCTTCCGACTGGACTAGTCCTCACAAGAGGGAAACCAGTATAAATCTCGGTGTTTGCGTTTGCCTTCTGATCACTCTTTCATTTCTGTCATTTACTTTGTGATTATTATTATATCTGTAATCTAACTGCTAACGAGATTTTTAATTAGCAATATTCCGCTGCCTACTCTATTCACCCCCCCTCTAGAGTATTCCGCTTTACGATTTCGTTCCTACAGGCCAAGCATCTTGTGACTTCATGTACCTCCTCACTCATCATCCCTCTGTAATACTTCCTGCAAAAAAAAAAAAAAACATTTCCGCAAAAATTAGTGTTTGTCATCCAAAGTCACTTGCTTGTGTAATAGGATCACCATTTCTTTTTACTCAACACATGTTACACGGAATGAGAGAACTAGTATTGGTATTCTAATATCGGTATCTTTACTTTAGTGGAACCAAGGATGGTCCATAAAGAATACATTACTAGTGAAGGATTTAATGAAATATGGTTCTAACAGCGCACAATGGTAGTAGCCATTCAGTAGAGTCACCAATCCTACAGAGAAATTCTTTCCGTGAACTTAACAAATCTCAATGACGAAAACCAACTAGCCATTTTCTTGTTTGCTATGGTGTCAATGTCAAGCAGTTACAAAATAAGAGAATTCTTCCTTTAAGAAACTTGTTTCATCACAAATCACCGATAGAAAATTGACAATGTATGCCTGAAAGATCAGGTACTAGGTTTAGATATGAGATAATCTTACCCGGTTATGAAAATTATGTACAAGGCATGAAGAATGCGCTAAAAGAATTGATGAATAGACTTCCTCTCATGTATATGGTTTCTTCATTTAATATTCCCCCTGTATACAGATAATACACAGTTCTCAGATAAATATGTGAATAAAATAAAACTTGCAAACTTAAGTCACAAGTAACACTTTTTTTTGGTTAATTACACAACCCCCATTGTTAGGGGAAGAACTAGATAGGGGCAATCGTAGGTTATTTTATTTTTTTGCTAGGGGCTAGGAAAAAAATTATTAGGGACAACACATTATCTCGCTCTAAATCTAAACACAAAATCCCACTCTTCCTCTTCTTCCTACTTTCTTCTCCCCAATTCTCTTCATCTTTCTCTTCCAAGGCATGACACACACCAATGCTACTTCCTTTCTGTATCTCTTCTTCTTCTTCTTCCTTATTTTTGAACAATTTTTTCCTCTTCTAATTCAAGGTTCTTTTGGCTTATTAGTTTCTATGTGATTCTCTTGTATTTTTAAACATTACTTATTAGATTATAGGTTAATTCTCTAATCGATGTTTTTCCAAAGTTAGAATCCAAAATTAGGGTTTCCAACCTCAAAATTCGGCACAGTCCCGTTGGGGATGAGAGAGGACTGCCATGACCCTGGTAGTCCTAAGATAAAGGTCGGTTTTTATACTTAAATGATGCCCCCTAACAATTTTGACAACGACAAATTGGTAGTAAATTTTAAAATAAAATTGTGTTGCCCCCTAACAATGGGAGTTGTGCCGTTGTAAATAACCTTTTCTTTTTCTTGCCAAAATCTAGCAGAAAACACAAAGAAGCCTACCTTGATACCGCCTCATCGGTTTGGCCTTGTTCGAATGCCCCCATTTTCTTCGGTATAGATCTCATCATTATGCTCACTTCCATTAAAAATGTACCTACACATGGAAACATGATACAAACACGATACCAGTTATGATGATGCTATGAAGCAAAGAAACTTCATAAACTTTAATGGATAAAAAGTAACACACTAGTGAAGGTCGCCTTACCTATACAACCATTTAGATAGCAATTAAAAGTTGAACAAAACTTTCAGGAGATGCTAAAAATGTCAAAACAAGGTAAATTTACTTGATAGGAGTATAACATCGATGTAATGATTTTGCAGAGAGTAAAGAGTATTAACCATGAAACTAGACACTAAAAGCAAATTGAAGATGACCAACTATTCAAGGATAATAACCAAATCAACCTATCTCATGCATGCAATATTTATAAATTTTATTGAGATACACCTAATATTTATTCTAAGAGCATCATTAGTATTTTTTTTTTGTCCATTTCTTAAGGCCGCCAGCTTGGGACCGTAGCCGTCCCGCAACCACCCAGCCATCCCATGCCCGGGGGGGGGGGGGGGGGTCTCGAACTTGGGACCTCCCCCAAGTGAGCCGCCCTCCCTAACCACTTGGACTAGGGAGCTTGGACTTTCATTGTTGTTAGTAGATGGTGCTGAAAATTTATCTTGAGGCCCAACATTTTGGGGGGAAAAAAGTAAATGTAGAATGAGTTGGGTTTGTATGAGAATAGTAGAAAATAAAAAAAATGAGCTTTGGTCTCAAAGATTGTGTGGTCAAAAATTAATGTGGAAAAAAATAATATAAATTTAGAATTGGGCTCCAAATTGGGACTTACTATTCTATAAAATGATTTCCTACATTCTGAATCTAGAAATTCTCTGGCCCAACCAATAGCTCATGTGGGTGGGTTGGGCCTGAAAATCTAGAAATTAAAATATAGGATGTCTTATTATTCTACCAAATGAGCTCCTACATTCTAAATATGGAATCTAGAAAATGGGTTGGGCCTTACTAATGATGCTCTAATAGAGGGTTAGTCAACATGGACTTCATAACCCAAATTATTGGATTTATAATGTAGTGTTATTCATTGGGATTCTCAGTCATTCTTGATTTTAGAATCCCATTGTAAGGTCCTTCGCGCCCTTATCCCGATTGACTCTCTTTCTGCCGATAATTAACTCGAAAGCCTAACCGCTCTAGGGTCACCCGTGTCGACTCAACGATCAGAGAACACTTTTACCTTAAACCGTAATTTTCCACAACCGTACTTCAACTGCAAACTGTATAACATCAAACCTAACCGTCCACCCTTAACTAAAGACACCATTTTTCCGTGTCCGTGCAACATAACTAAGAGATCCAAAATTCAGGTGGGATACGTAATATTTTGTGTTGTTGAATTAACATGTTTCACCATGGTACTTCTTTTTCCCTTTGGAGTAACATATTTCCTTCCAATTGTTTTTGCCTACGCAGCCGCTCCAACCTTCTGATAACAATTACAAAGAGAAGAAAAGGATAGAAAATTCTCGACCTCCTCCTGAACCGAAACCTACAACTGGAAGAATCGGATCAACTTCGCAAAGACCAAGTGCAGATACTCGTGTAAAGCCAAGTTTCAAACCATACTCCGAGGAAGAGATCCGAGATGCAACTAACAATTTCAGAGAGTCATTCATCATCGGAGCAGGGGGGTATGGAGCTGTTTACAAATGTAAACTTGATGACTGGGATGTGGCTGTAAAGATACTAGGCGAAAAAAGCGATCAAGGGTTAACTGAGTACATCAAAGAGGTAAGAGCGAACACTTCAGATACTTATTTGTGTGCATTGATCCATCAACCCCTACAGTTCAAAACACCTTTCCATGTCTTAATTATCCTAAATTACATTATTACTTTGCTCGCAGATGGGGGTTCTATCAAGAATGAGACACGAAAACCTTGTCCATTTGATGGGGACGTGCTTCGAACTACGCGCCCTCATCTACGAGTACCTCCCTAATGGGAGCCTGGAGAAGTGCCTCGAGGAAAGGCCCACGGAGCTCACATGGCAGTTACGCACCCGCATTGTGTACGAGATATGTAAAGGTATCATGTATCTCCATGCCAAGCAGCCTGCCCTGGTCCACGGTGATCTTAAACCTCATAACGTTCTTCTAGACGATGGCTTCAGAGTCAAGCTCGCCGACTTTGGCCTCTGTCGCGTCTTAACCCAAGGCCAGGCCTCCAAGGCACACCACCTTACCATCCACATCAGTGGCTCGGCAGGCTATATGGATCCCGACTACATCGGGACAGGGAAAGTCACACCTGGAGTTGATGTGTACGCTCTTGGGAAAACAGTGGTGAGAGTCTTGACTGGGCAACAACCTCCTGATGTCTTTGCACAGGTGCATGCTGCAAATAAAAGAGGATCCCTGATGAAGATTGTTGATCCCACAGTCAGGGATTGGCCCAAGAATGTAGTCGAGGTTTTGGCACGCTTTGCTTTGAAGTCTTGCAAGCTTGATAGGTACAAGTCTGAATTCTTGAAGAAATTTTATAGTGACATCGGGAAGATCTTAGATGATATTGGCTATTGAACTACATAGAACGATCGCAACCTATTCCAGTCTGCTGCACATACATACATTAACATGTGTGTAGTTGTGCTCTAGGGATATGCTTGTGATCTTTACTTTTTTTTTTTTCCTCTTTCTTTCCTATTGAATGCATGTGTGACCTTACACTATCATGTGTTTCTTTCCGATTAAATTCGTGTTTGTAAGCTTCAGACATTCTCTTGTTTCCAACTAAATAAACTGTGAACAGATCATAACGAATTCTAAAATGCAGTTTATTCTTCCATCTTTAATATGTTTTTTTTTTTTTTTTGAAATAAAACTTCATTAACATTAAGAAGAAATATGATTCATGTCAAACATGACATGAGAAGAGATACATGCAGGAATATCATTGAAAATGGATATTCCACTTGATTGATTATGCAACAGAGTAGTAGAGGCTAAATTATGGGCTACTTGATTTGAACTTCTATGGGCGTAGGAGAAGGATATATCAGCAGCAGACTCCTTGATATGTCTAGCATCTTCCACAGCATGTCTTGCTCGCCATGGAGGAGTGATAGAATTGTTGTTGATGGAGTCGATCAAAGGTTTGCAGTCTCCTTCTATGGTGACACAATTGAGATGGAGTCTAGTACAGATATCCAATGCCAGATGTAATCCCATGGACTCAGCTGCTATTGGGGAGCCTCCTTGTTCATGTTTAGCTAGAGCAAATATGAAGAGGCCGTGCGAATTTCTCAATACTGCCGCACCCGCCATATTCCCGTCGAGAAATGCTCCATCAAAATTGACTTTCCAGGTACCTGAGATTGGTGGAATCCAATGTGCTATTTGTTGATGATTGAAAGCAGGGCTAGCACAGCTGGAGACTTCCTTGTTGCAATCTTCAAATTTATCCTTCAGTCGTACAATATCCACAAGAATGTTGCTTCCACATATGGCTTGTCTTCAAATATATATTTGTTCCTTGCCTTCCAGATAATCCACATTTGATATAGACTATGTGTTATCTTATCTTGATCTCCCTCCTTTAGAAGATTGGTAATGAACATAGAGACTGTGGTTCCTTCCTCGATGTGATTGGCGAAGTTTGGGTTTTGTAACCATGATATTCATGTTACAGCACAATGAAGAATTATGTGATCTAGAGTTTCAGAATGTACCTTACATAGTGGACATATAGGATCGATATGTCTGATACAGTGGTGGATGTTGTGCAGAGTTGGTAGTGAGTTTGTGAGAACTCGCCAAATGAACATAAGGACTCTTGGGCAAATATGGTTTAAGGACCATAAATATCTCCATTCTTTGAAGTCATCGTCTCTGAGACAATGTTGGTTCAGCAAAGTTTTGTCATGTATTACTCGATAAGCATATTTGGTTGTCAACACTCCATCATTTGTATGTATCCATTTTAGTTGGTCTTGCAAGCAATTGGTAGACAGTGTTATTCTTAATATTGCTGCAGCATCTGTTGGAGGGAAAAGAATGTAAATGAGGTTCTCCTTCCTCTGATTTGTTTCTTTGTTGATTAGCTCACTGACTTTCGAAACCCATCTATCAGCAAAGTTATAGCCATGCACTTTGAAACCAGGTAAGGAAGGAACCCAAGGGTCCACCCATATGTTAATGTTGGTTCCATCACCCACTGACCACATAACGTTGTCGGTAAGAAATTTCCTACTTCGTAGAATACATGACCATATACAAGATGCGCCGGAAGTTTGGGAGGCAGACCAAAATGAGGAAGAATGAAGATATTTATCCTTGAGAAGGGATGTCCATGTTGCATTAGAATCAGTGAGGAATCTCTAGGTAAGCTTCAGAATTAGAGATTGGTTTGTAATGAATGGATCTATGATACCCAACCCTCCTTGAAACTTGGGTTTGGTTAGTTTAGACCAAGCTGTAAAGTGTATTTTCCTCTTGTCAGTGGAGTTCCACCAAAAATTCCTTTGGAGTTGTGTCAAGATGTCAGTAGTCTTCTTCGGGATATGGTATGAGGACAGATAATAGGTACGAATGGAGGCTAGTGTTGATTTAGTTAGCACAGTTCTTCCAGCATTGGATAAGCATTTTTGTTTCCAACCTTGAAGACGAGAAACACTGGTGTTGAGAAGAGGGGTAAATATGGATGCACTGTTTTTGGATTGTAGAAGAAAGTGGCCGAGATATTTATCAGTGTTAGCCATAAGTTTCACACCCAGAAGACTGAGATAAAGATGTTTCATGACACAATCCAAATTCTTTGAGAAGAACATTGAAGATTTATCAAAATTTATTTGCTGACTTGACCAAGTTTCAAATGTTTGGATAACGATCTTCACTTGATTGATATTATAGAGTGAGCACTTCCCAAATATGATAAGATCATCAGCAAATGCTAGGTGAGAATAGGTAGATGGGGAGTGTGGGAGGGTGAGGCTGTCATAGAGTCGATTTCTATCCATGATTGAAATGAAAGTTGAAAAAATTTCCATGCACATGATAAACAAATATGGAGATAAATGACAGCCTTGTCGGATACCACGTTTAGGAGAGAAGGTTTCAGAAGTTTCACTATTAATTAGGATGGAAAGAGAGGTAGTGGTGATATACTGTATGATTAGTTTATGAGAATGATCCTTAATCCCAAACCCTATCAAGGCTTGACTGATAACATCCCAATTTAACCTGTCGTAGGCTTTAGACATATCAACTTTTAGAGCAAAGGATGAGTTTTGGCCCCTAAGTTTAGAGATTGAATGGAAGAGTTCTTGGGCTATGACCACATTGTCACCAATGAATCTACCAGGCACAAAAGCATTTTGATGAGGATTAATAAGTTTATGCAGAAGGGGTCTGAGGCGATTGGCAATGATTTTTGTGATAAACTTGTAGAGAACGTTACAGAAGGCAATGGGTCAAAAATCAACAGGTTTGACAGGGTGAGGGATCTTTGGTATGAGGACAATATTAGTATGGTTTAAACTATGCGGCATGCTACTAGTTTTGAAATACTCTTGGATGAGATGGATTACCTCATTGCCTATTAAATCCCAGCAATTCTGATAGAAGTAGACTGGATAACCATCTGGTCCTGGCGCTTTATATGGACTCATCATCTTGACTGTGGCATATATTTCATATGCTGTAGGGATAGAGCAAAGAGAGATGTTCTTATCTTCTGAAATAGAGGCAAGTTCAGATATAATATGAAGAGGAACAGGGTTGGTATCACCAGCTTGAATCATGGAGTTGAAGTGGTTCACAAATATAGTTGATATTTCTTCGTGAGACGTCACATAATCTCTATTTGGATTCAATATACTGTGAATTGTATTTTTGTTCTTCTTAACTGTAGCAGATAAGTGGAATTTTTTTGTGTGTTTTTATCCCCTTCTTTAAGCCAGGAAATGCTTGATCTTTGTTTCCAATAAAGTTCTCTTTGTAAATGAAGTTTGTTGAGCATGAGTTGTATTTTCCTCTCCTCCAGATAAGTAGAATCAGTAGGGTGTTGGATTTGAACTTGCAATAATCTGTCTTCATAGTATTTGATGTCATTATTCAAATTCCCCAGTCGAGATTGGCCCCAACTACTTAGTCTGGGTAGCAGAGTCGAAAGTTTACTTTGAAGATTAAAGGATCTGATGCTGCACCATGAATCAGATAAGAATTTTTTGAAATCAGAGTGTTGAGTCCAGGCAATTTCAAATCTTTTCGGATATCTTCTTCTTTTTGATTTGGTGTTGAGTAGTAGTAAGATTGGGTTATGATCACTGTTAAGGCTTGGGAGATGGAGGAGACCTGCATTGGGATAGAAAGATTGCCACTGTGAGTCTACCATAGCTCTGTCGAGTCGTTCTGCAACATTGTGTTGAGGGCATCTCCTATTGTTCCATGTGTAGGCTGGTCCATAGTATCTTATATCCATAGCTGCAGCTCTCTGGAACTAGTTGATAAAATATTTATGATGATTGTAATTGAACCTGTTGCCTCCAAGTTTCTCATCTTCATTTAGAATACTGTTACAATCCCCAATACATAGCCAAGGTTGATTAACATAGTCGATAGTAGTTTCCATATGTTCCTAGAAAGTTCTTCTGTCAGCAATAACTGGAGGGCCATATATGCATAGAAGATGCCAAGACTGCATGTGGTGCATTTGCTGAATACTTGAATGGATACAATTATCAGTCATTGATATGATGGATAAATTGATTTCAGAAGCCCAACAAAGTAGAAGGCCCCCAGACTGGCCTCTGGAAGAAACTGCAGTACTATTATCATAGCCAAGTTCAGTAGCAATTGAAGTAGCAGAGGTTAACGAGCATCTTGTTTCAGATAAGAAGAGGATTTTGGGTTTAGATGCACGGAGGAATGACTTCAAGTTTCGAATAGTCGGGTCATTCCTCAGACCCCGACAATTCCAAGAGAGTATCATGGTGACAGAGGTTGTTGCAGGCCAGCCGCGCCTCCTTTCTCTGCTATATTAGAGCTTCGCTTACTTGGTCTATCAATATCAATCTCTGTATCGGGTCCGAAGGAAACTAGTCTTGATCTTTTGCCATTGCTTAGCATGACAGGGTTTCCAATGGACTTGTCTGAATCTAATGTGATGTTCATAGGAGAGGTAGTATTAACAGGGGTGAGAGCTTTTATGAGAGAAGTATAGTTTGTGGTAGGTAAAGAAGAAGGAATATGGTGTTCATGAACTGAGGGGGGTATATGCAGGATACTATCAGCAGTATCTTGAACAGGGAAAAGGGGTATGTTATCATTGATAAGGGTAATATGAGGTAGGGTGTCTTTGACATCTGATAGGGTGTCGTTGGGCGAAGATGTAGGATGTATAGCTGAGCAAAGGTTTGGGTTGATATATGAAAGGGTATCTATGATATAATGCTTTCCTACTACCTTACCTGAGTTCCTCCTACCTCAAGGTGTGTTTTGGGTCAGGCGGTCCGAAACCCGCATTGGGTCCGGCCTGGTCAAATTTGGGCTGGGTCGATTAACAGGTCAGGTTGGCTCGGCCCACTCTTATGCCAGGTTCGAGTTTGGATTCGGGATGTGTCACTACCACATTTCTAGCTTGAGGGTATTTTGGTCATTTTTAAAATTTTGGAAATTATTTGGAATTATTTAGTATTAATTATAATTATTGGAATTTTCAGTAATTTTTAGTATAATTGATTTGGTGCTATTATTGACTTTGACTCAGGGTGACTTAGGAGACTGTCCTAGAAGCTAACCTAGGTCATGACTATTTGGTTAGAGTGTGTAACCCTAGCTTGACCTAAGTTAGTGATATCCAACTCATTAGAATTTATTTGGAGAAATTAGGATTTGATTAGGCTAGTTAATGGCTTGTGATTTCACAAGTCATGATTTTATGACTTAGGCCCATAGAGGCCCATAGACCACTAGAGGAACCCTAGTCCAACACCCCTTGGCCGGCCACCTAGGGCTCCCCTCCATCTATTTAATGTCTCCTAAAAGTTAGGGCTAGCCTCCTTAGAAAATTTGCAAGTTTAAAGAAGAGGTAACCCTTTCTTTCCCAATCCATAACTCCTCCATTCCAACTCCTTTTTCTTCCTAATTTCTTGCAATAGATTCTAATTGCTGTGTTCTCTATGGCTATGGTGAGAAATTTCAGGGAAAGACCAATTTGAAGGAGTTTGGTAGCTTGAGGATCCACTCACATTGGGGCTTTTTAAGCCATTGCAAACCCTAGGTAAATTTCTAATCCACTCCATAAATTGATGTTTTAATTGCATAAATAGGAAGCCCTAGGTCTACCCTAACTGTAGGTATAGCTATTCCTAGGTTTCGTGTCCAATACGTGTTCGTATTGGACACGTATCAGTGGATACGTGTAGGTGTTCGATGAAATGCCACAGTGGGCATTTCATCACTGTTTTAGGAATTAGTTTGAATAGGAAATTAGTTTTTAACCTCGCTTATTATTTTCTGGTGTCCTGAGATTGTTTTGGTGTCGTGTCGTGTCGTGTCGTAATGGACACGGGAACACGCGGGGTGCAACACGCGCGCGCGCGGGTAGCATTCCCTTGCTACTCGGGGTTGATTGCGCGCAGCACACGCCACTTGGACACGTGTAATTGGACACGTGGGTGCGGGCAGTGTCTGACACGAGGCCCCCAAAGTTTTTTGGGTCCTCGTGTCGTGTCGGACACGGTATCGTGCGTGCACGGAGAATGTACTGTGCGTGCACAGTCCTGTCACTTGTACACTATTTTAATTCAGTTTTTAATGATTTAATTTGTGATTTTAATTGCTAATTAGATCCTAACATGATTAGTGATATATGTTAGATTGGATTTACATGTTAGTTTAGGTGTTTGATGTGGGATTTGGATTCGAATTGGGAAAAAATGCAATCGGCTGATACTCTGATACTCATTTACTGATATTTGGTTTTTCAAATTTTCCTAAACATTTAAATCCCAATTTTATGGATGTTTTTCACTAATTAAATGATCCCCACATATTTTAGTTTATGTTTACTTCATGATTACTTATTTAGATTAGACTTTTGGATTTGAGAATGGGAATTGGACATGTGTTGGTTCGAATGGAATTAGAAATTAATGAAAACTGAGAATTGGTTTCCTTCCTACTGTAAACTGAATTGAATTGATTTCAAATTCTTAATACCTGAGTTGTTCTTCCCATTTTACCTAATTGAATGTTTCATTCATTCCTAACACAATGTATCAGCTCACTGTTTTCTATTTTTTTTTTTCTGTTTTCCTAATATGCTCACTGTTTTGCATTGACACATGAACACAATGTATTAGCCACTATTTTCTTCTCAATACTTGAATTGATTTCCCTTCCCTCTTAACTGAAATCGAATGATCTTTTATTAGTTGTTTTCATGGCTGAACTTGAATGAGAAATCGAATGATGTTCATTTACATGTAACTGTCAATTATTTTCCAGATTTTCTAGTTAGCTAATTGTTATTTCATTTCCTAATTCCTGATGTATTTTCAGTTCCTATTACCTCACTGTTTCCAGGTTTGAACACATGCCACTATTTTCACATGTTTCACATTTCTAACACTGTTTCTTGAGTATTATACACTGTTTTGGTAATGCCTATCACTCACTGATTTCAGGAACACCACACACAGGCTTATTGCCATGCCACTATTCCTATTTGCACACACAAGTGTCAATGTACACTACACTGTCATGTTATTCCCCTCACTGAATTCCTGTTTTCCATTCACTGATTACCTATAGTTAGCTCCCTGTTTTTCCATTTGCCTCACACCCTCATGCCATATCACACACACACACACACACTTGAATACATGAGCACATTGCACTTTCCTATTCTCTATATATATATTATATATATATATATATATATGTATGTGTGGTATACATATGGGTAGCCTATATGTTAATGTGTATGTTACTATATTATATTATATAAATATATCAATGAGTGTATTATATTTTAGATATATATATTGTTATGTATATGTGTGTTATGGTTGGTTTTAGGCATGATATTGCCTAATAGCCTATAGCCTAGGGCTCTTAGCCTATGGGTGTGGCTTGAATGCCAGTATAGAGTCTAGATTAGACTTGTTTAGTCTTGATTAGGCCTAGAATAGACTAGTTAGACTAGTATAGACTTGTTTGACTTAGGTTTGACCTAGTTGACCTAGTTTGACTTCTAGGGTTGACCAGAGTTGACCAAGAGTTGACTTTGGTCTAGATTGACCTAGATTCATGTAGAATGCATTGACTTGCATCTTATTATCATTTTAGACTCATAGTGACTTGTACTGTTCCATAGGAGACAAACACCACTCCTCGGATAGTAGATATTCTTCAGATTCTCAGGATACAGGCGAGTACATTCTCTGATCATTTCATATCCCGCATTAGGAGTATTTTCCTGCTTTAGATTACTTTACATGATGATGACACGTCGAAAACACGGATTAGTACTATATGGATCTTGTCGTACGATGTTATCCCCTTAGCAGATACATCGGGTATTTCGTGTTCGTGTACTTTATTATGAGCATCGTGTACTCCTTGTGTTCGTGCTTTTCGTGTACAAATCGTGTGAAATCGTGTATACTCATGTGCTCACATGATCTTCGTGTGCGACTATACTTCGTGTGCAATAACATATCTTGGCTAGATCCTTGTGTATTGATTGGGGTGGAGGAGTAAAAGTGGTTATGTAATCAATCCAGTAGATTACTCGTGTACAACCTCTGTAGATTACTCGTGTACAACATCGTGCCGTTTACATAACCGTCTTGTGCTCTGAATCACTAGTCACTGATAGTTCTCTATATGTTGTATCTATTTATTTACAGTCTTCCTTTTTTATCATGTTATTTCCTTCAGTTTCTTGTATCTTACTCTCTAGCATGATTATATATCCTGACCTGCTATGATTTGTTGAGATGTACTGTGCTCGCTCCTATCCTGACTGGACCTGTTGAAATATTACAGAGGACGAGGCTGAGGCGTTCTGCCCGACCTACTACGGTGCTACCCTAGATGAGTGCTGTGACTTGGACCAGCAGCAGGGTCCACTAGCAGTTGACGACACTCCCCTAGATTAGGATGTCTTACTTTTCATGGATTACTGTATATGGATTCTGAGATATTTGGGATATGTACTTATTTTAGACACTTAGACTTCTGGATTGTTTCTCGGTATTTTTCTTCTGTTCTGGTTATTTATCTATCTATCTCTTTATCATGTTCTACCTTAGTTGTGATTGAGACTGTATTTGCTATGTCATCTCCATTCGGAGTGTATATACTGTACAGATACCTTTATATTGTTAGATGTTGACCTAGGACAGCGTTCTACCGCCGACACTGCGGCGTAGGCTGGACGTACCCACGTCTCGTGTCCTTACTCTAGGGTGCGGGTCGTGACACGTTTTTAGTGGTGGCCCATGCAGGTCCTAGAATAGAAATGTAGTGGTATTCGAACTAGAATATCGCTGTAGACTGCAGTAGAAATTCGTATATTTTTTGAAGATACTCAATCACACTAGGAAAAACTCCTTATCAGATTCCGTATATCTATTTTGCTGCTTATTGTCTTCTTTAGAATTTTAAACTGTCCTCCTTTGATATTTTGACTCATTCTCAGTAATTGTTTCTTGTTTGATCTGTGTCTCCAGGATGGTTGAGACGAGATCGCATCGCCCCGGGACGGGAGACGCTGGCGAGGGGTCTGCCACCTCTCGTATGCATCAGCCAGCTCCCGGTACCGCAGGGCCTGTGCAGCCCTCAGGAGTCGGTGTTTCTGCAGCTTTTGGAGGAGCACCTCCACCAGCCAGGAGGCAGAGCCCTGTACTTCCTGAGATTCTTCTATCGCCATAGCCTCCTCCTGCGGGGATGGTGGATGCTGCACATCTCTTCTCCTTCGTGGAGAGGATTCTGGAGTCCTCCCAGCAGCAGCAGCAGAGGCAGACTGCCGATTTTCGTCGGGGGATCGACGAGGCACACCAGCTGGTTCGCACTACAGTTGAGATGGTTACTGCTCAGGAGGCGCAGCAGCAGCCCCGTAGGAGGGAGAAGGACATACAGGATTTTCAGAAGATGCACCCTCGAGAGTTCCTGGGCACGAAGGGCATCCATTATGCCGACGACTGGATAGAGCACATCGAGGAGATATTCCGACTGACGAAGATACCAGATCGACTCCAGATCGAGGCGGCAGGCAGCCAGATGCAGGATTTAGCCCGTACGTGGTATCAGACAGATCCCAGGGTGGGAGTTGAGGGCCAGACTTGGACCCAGTTCAAGAAGCTGTTTAAGGAGCATTTCTTTCCTGATGTTGCCTTGGAAGGTATCGAGGCACAGTTCGAGGGTCTGGTTCAGGGGAACCAGATAGTATCTGAGTATGCCGGAGAGTTCTGTAGATTGGCCCGGTTTATAGATGACTTGACTGAGAAGACGAAGGCGAAGAAGTTTCGCCGAGGCTTGATTAGAGAGGTTCGGTCGCTGACTAAGAGCGACCGGAACGCCACCTTTGCAGAAATATTTTCTGGGGCTATGGCGACGGAGGAAGACCTACGGTTGAAACAGAAGAGGGGTCGTGACTTCCAGGGTGGTAGTAGTCAGGGGCAGGCCAAGAGGCCTCATTTCCAGCATCAGCAGCCGCAGAGGCCAGCCGCAGAGGCCAGCCTTTCAGCATCAGCAGCAGTTTCAACATCAGGGCTGGGCACCTTTTCAGCAGGTACATCATCAGCAGCAGAGAGGGCAGCAGGCAACCAGGCAGCAGGCTATCAGTTGTACTTTCTGCAAGAAGCCTGGACACAAGTGGGAGGAGTGCAGGAAGAGACTTGGCAGATGCTTGATGTGTGGTTCGGCGGACCATCAGATGCGAGAGTGTCCAATTGCGACGATGCGTCCAGTACTGGGAGGAGGAGGAGCAGCCAAGGCTCCAGCAGGTCAGCTGAAGGGGCCATTGCAGACCCAGCAGCAGAGGTTCCACCAGCACCAGCAGCAGACATGAGGTGGACAGCAGGGGCGAGCTTTCGCCATGGCGGCTGAGGATGCAGAGGCCGTAGGAGAGTTGATAGCAGGTTCGGTTCTTCTAGACTCCATTCCAGCTTTTGCACTCTTTGATTCCGGGGCTTCCCACAGCTTTGTGTCAGTATCTTATGCTATTAGATACAGTCTGGTTTTTGAACCATTGCCTAGGACCTGCAAGATCCCGACCGGGGGTGGGGTCATCCTCGTGAGTGATGTTTGCAGAGAACGGAGTATTATGTTGGGAGGCCGAGAGTTGGGGGTGAGTTTGCTCGTCATGCCACTACCGAACTACGATATTGTATTAGGTATGGACTGGCTGAGTAGACATCACGCCCGCATTGATTGTTGAGGGGGTAGAGTTTTATTTGGGGCACCAGGAGAGCCAGAGTTTGAGTATACCCGGCGGCAGGCAGAGCAGGACAGTGGAGTCTTCTGTGGAGCTTCAGTTGAGGAGCAGGTGGCTCCGCATCCCTTGATCGCAGAGTTTATGGACATATTTCTAGAGGAGTTGCCAGGGCTTCCATCGGACAGGGATGTAGAGTTCTCGATAGACTTGGTTCCCGGCACGGAATCGATTTTTCAGCATGTCTATCGAGTGAACAACAGTGAATTGGTGGAGCTAAAGAAGCAGGTGGATGAGCTGCAGGACAAGGGCTTCATCCGATCGAGTTCTTCACCTTGGGGTGCACCAGTACTCTTCGTACCCAAGAAGGATGGGTCGGTACGGATGTGTATCGACTACAGGGCACTTAACAACCTGATGATCAAGAACAGATATCCACTGTCGCGGATCGATGATCTCTTTGATCAGTTGAGTGGAGCTCGGGTGTTCTCCAAGATTGATTTGAGGTCAGGTTATCATCAGGTGAAGGTGAAAGGAAGGATATTCCCAAGACCGCTTTCAGGACGCGGTATGGGCAGTTTGAGTTTTTGGTTATGCCGTTTGGGCTGACCAATGTACCAGTAGTGTTTATGAACCTAATGAACAAGATGTTCCACCAGTACTTGGACATGTTCGTGGTGGTGTTCATTGATGATATCTTGGTATATTCTAAGACAGAGGAGGAGCACGAGGAGCACTTGAGAGTGGTTCTGGAGACACTCAGGAGGGAGAGATTGTATGGCAGGCTCTCGAAGTACGAGTTCTTCCTGGACAGAGTTGACTTCTTGGGTCATGTGGTGACTGGAGATGGTATCTCAGTGGACCCGAAGAAGATCACATCAGTTGAGGCTTGGGCAGCGCTGACTTCAGTGGCAGAGATTAGGAGTTTCTTGGGGCTGGCAAGGTATTATAGGAGATTTGTGCAGGATTTCTCCCGGGTTGCAGAGCCGTTGACTCGGTTGACCCGGAAGGATGCTGAGTATGTTTGGTCAGAGGAGTGTTAGGCAGCTTTTGATGAGTTGAAGAAGCGGCTTACGACAGCTCCGATTCTGACATTGCCTTCAGGTTCAGGTGGATTCACTATCTATAGTAACGCTTCAGGGAAAGGGCTGGGTTGTGTCTTGCAGCATCATGAGAAGGTGATTGCCTATGCATCCAGGCAGTTACGTCCCCATAAGAAGAACTACCCTACCCATGACCTGGAGTTGGCAGCAGTAATATTTGCTCTGAAGTTGTGAAAGCACTATCTGTATGGAAAGAGGGTGGAGATTTTCACAGATCACAAGAGCTTGAAGTATGTGTTTACACAGAAAGAGCTCAACATGAGACAGCGCAGATGGCTAGAGTTGATGAAGGACTTTGACATTCTACTTCAGTATCACCTAGGGAAGGCCAACGTGGTTGCCGATGCTTTGAGTAGGTATCCGACAGCCATGTGTTTGACCATGGATCGGCACTTGCTTGCAGACTTGGAGAGCCTTGGGATTGAGGTGATCGTGCCCAGAGTGCAGATGCAGTTAAGGGGCCTTCAGATACAGTCGGACTTGATAGAGAGGATCAAGGCGACGTAGTTCGAGGATGTGGCTCTGCGGTGTATCCGAGAGCAGGTTCATACATGATTGGTGGATGACGAGTTTTCATTTGCAGAGGATGATGCCTTGAGGCACGGTTCCAGGTTATGAGTGCCTAGTGGGGAGCTCAGAGAGAAGATCATGTAGGAGGCTCACAGATCGTAGTACTCTATACATCCTGGTGCCAACAAGATGTATAGGGATCTGCGAGAGCATGTCTGGTAGTACGGGATGAAGCGGGAGGTAGCCCACTTCGTAGCTAGATGCTTGGTCTGTCAGCAGGTCAAGGCAGAGAGGCAGAGGCCCGGAGGAATATTGTAGCCGTTGCCCATTCCAGAGTGGAAGTGGGAGCATGTCACCATGGATTTCGTATCTGGGTTACCGCGTACACCAGGAGGGAAAGACGCGATTTGGGTCATCGTTGACAGGTTGACCAAATCGGCCCACTTCTTGCCATTCAAGGTGGGTACGTCTACAGAGAGGCTTGCAGAGTTGTACATGCGACAGATAGTCAGGATTCACGGAGTTCCCATCAGCATTGTCTCAGATCGGGATAGTCGCTTTATTTCTCATTTCTGGAGGAGTCTGTAGACTAGTTTGGGCACTCAGCTCAAGTTTAGTACTGCATACCACCTCCAGACGGACGGACAGTCAGAGAGGACTATTCAGACACTTGCGGATATGCTGCGGACGTGCGTCCTGGATTTTGGAGGTTCCTGGGAGGATCATCTATATTTGGTGGAGTTTGCTTACAACAACAGTTATCAGGCCAGCATTGAGATGTCACCTTTTGAGGCTCTGTACGGGCGTAGGTGTCGTACACCCTTATCTTGGGATGATGTTGGAGAGCGAGCTTTACTGGGACCAGAATGGTTGTTGACGCAGCCGAAAAGGTGAAGCTCATCAGAGACAGACTTCGTGTGGCGCAGGACAGATATCGGCACTGGGCCGATAGCCACCGGAGGCCGTTGGAGTTTGAGGTACAGATTTAGAGATAAGATTAGAAGTAGGTTGTATTATTGTTTTGTTTGATTGATCGTGTTTAATTTTTAGTAACTTGAGACCTTGCTTGTGATTAGGTTGGAGACATAGTTTTTCTGCGGATATCTCCGACTCGTGGTATGATACATTTTGGTGGAGGTGGAAAGCTTAGCCCGCGCTTCATCGGACCCTTCGTGATCAGCGGGAGGGTCGGTGATGTGGCTTATAGGCTAGACTTGCCACCTGCACTAGTGGAGGTCTACAACGTATTCCATGTATCACAGTTGAGACGGTACGTCACTGACCCTAGCCATGTGCTCGATCATTCGGAGATTGAGGTTGGACCTACTCTCAGTTATCTAGAGCAGCCTGTGGAGATTCTGGATCGCCGAGAGAAGGTGCTGAGAAACCAGGTGATACCTTTGGTTCACGTCGCATGGAGACATCATTCTCCAGGAGAGGCGACCTGGGAGCGGAAGGATGAGATGCGCGAGCGATACCCATATTTGTTTGCACCGTGAGGTATGATTATCTATCATTCTCATCTGTTAGTTTCGCCCTTTTAATTTCGAGGACGAAATTATTTTAAGGGGGTAGATTTGTCACTACCACATTTCTAGCTTGAGGGTATTTTGGTTATTTTTAAAATTTTGGGAATTATTTGGAATTATTTAGTATTAATTATAATTATTGGAATTTTCAGTGATTTTTAGTATAATTGATTTGGTGCTATTATTGACTTTGACTCATCGTGACTTAGGAGACTGTCCTAGAAGCTAACCTAGGTCATGATTACTTGGTTAGAGTGTGTAACCCTAGCTTGACCTAAGTTAGTGATATCCAACTCATTAGAATTTATTTGGAGAAATTAGGATTTGATTAGGCTAGTTAATGGCTTGTGATTTCACAAGTCATGATTTATGACTTAGGCCCATAGACCACTAGAGGAACCCTAGCCCAACACCCCTTGGTCGGCCACCTAGGGCTCCCCCCCATCTATTTAATGTCTCCTAAAAGTTAGGGCTAGCCTCCTTAGAAAATTTGCAAGTTTAAATAAGAGGTAACCCTTTCTTCCTCAATCCATAACTCCTCCATTCCAACTTCTTTTTCTTCCTAATTTCTTGCAATAGATTCTAATTGCTGTGTTCTCTATGGCTATGGTGAGAAATTTCAGGGAAGGACCAATTTGAAGGAGTTTGGTAGCTTGAGGATCCACTCACATTGGGGCTTTTTGAGCTATTGCAAACCCTAGGTAAATTTCTAATCCACTCCATAAAATGATGTTTTAATTGCATAAATAGGAAGCCCTAGGTCTACCCTAACTGTAGGTATAGCCATTCCTAGGTTTCGTGTCCAATACGTGTCCGTATCGGACACGTATCAGTGGATACGTGTAGGTGTTCGATGAAATGCCACAGTGGGCATTTCATCACTGTTTTAGGAATTAGTTTGAATAGGAAATTAGTTTTTAATCTCGCTTATTGTTTTCTGGTGTCCTGAGATTGTTTTGGTGTCGTGTCGTGTCGTGTCGCAATGGACACGGGAACACGCGGGGTGCAACACGCGCGCGCGTGGGTAGTATTCCCCTGCTACTCGGGGTTGATTACGCACAGCACACGCCACTTGGACACGTGTAATTGGATACATGGGTGCGGTCGGTGTCTGACACGAGGCCCCCGAAGTTTCGTGGGTCCTCATGTCGTGTCGGACACGGTATCGTACGTGTACGGGGAATGCACTGTGCGTGCACAGTCCTGTCACTTGTACACTGTTTTAATTCAGTTTTTAATGATTTAATTTGTGATTTTAATTGCTAATTAGATCCTAACATGGATAATGATATATGTTAGATTGGATTTACATGTTAGTTTAGGTGTTTGATGTGGGATTTGGATTCGAATTGGGAAAAAATGCAATCGACTGATACTCTGATACTTATTTACTGATACTTGGTTTTTCAAATTTTCCTAAACATTTAAATCCCAGTTTTATGGATGTTTTTCACTGATTAAATGATCCCCACATATTTTAGTTTATGTTTACTTCATGATTACTTATTTAGATTAGACTTTTGGATTTGAGAATGGGAATTGGACATGTGTTGGTTCGAATGGAATTGGAAATTAATGAAAACTGAGAATTGGTTTCCTTCCTACTGTAAACTGAATTGAATTGATTTCAAATTCTTAATACCTGAGTTGTTCTTCCCATTTTACCTAATTGAATGTTTCATTCATTCCTAACACAATGTATCAGCTCACTGTTTCCTGTTTTTTTTCTTCTGTTTTCCTAATATGCTCACTGTTTTGCATTGACACATGAACACAATGTATTAGCCACTATTTTCTTCTCAATACTTGAATTGATTTCCCTTCCCTCTTAACTGAAATCGAATGATCTTTTATTAGTTGTTTTCATGGCTGAACTTGAATGAGAAATCGAATGATGTTCATTTACATGTAACTGTCAATTATTTTCCAGATTTCCTAGTTAGCTAACTGTTATTTCATTTCCTAATTCCTGATGTATTTTCAGTTCCTATTACCTCACTGTTTCCAGGTTTGAACACATGCCACTATTTTCACATGTTTCACATTCCTAACACTGTTTCTTGAGTATTATACACTGTTTTGGTAATGCCTATCACTCACTGATTTCTGGAATACCACACACAGGCTTATTGCCATGCCACTATTCCTATTTGCACACACAAGTGTCAATGTACACTACACTGTCATGTTATTCCCCTCACTAAATTCCTGTTTTCCCATTCACTGATTACCTATAGTTAGCTCCCTGTTTTTCCATTTGCCTCACACCCTCATGCCATATCACACACACACACACACACACTTGAATACATGAGCACATTGCACTTTCCTATTCTCTATATATATTATATATATATGTATATGTGGTATACATATAGGTAGCCTATATGTTAATGTGTATGTTACTATATTATATTATATAAATATATCAATGAGTGTATTATATTTTAGATATATATATTGTTATGTATATGTGTGTTATGGTTGGTTTTAGGCATGATATTGCCTAATAGCCTATAGCCTAGGGCTCTTAGCCTATGGGTGTGGCTTGAATGCCAGTATAGAGTCTAGATTAGACTTGTTTAGTCTTGATTAGGCCTAGAATAGACTAGTTAGACTAGTATAGCCTTGTTTGACTTAGGTTTGACCTAGTTGACCTAGTTTGACTTCTAGGGTTGACCAAAGTTGACCAAGAGTTGACTTTGGTCTAGATTGACCTAGATTCATGTAGAATGCATTGACTTGCATCTTATTATCATTTTAGACTCATAGTGACTTGTACTGTTCTATAGGAGACAGACACCACTCCTCGGACAGTAGATATTCTTCAGATTCTCAGGATACAGGCGAGTACATTCTCTGATCATTTCATATCCTACATTAGGAGTATTTTCCTGCTTTAGATTACTTTATATGATGCTGACACGTCAGAAACACGGATTAGTACTATATGGATCTTGTCGTGCGATGTTATCCCCTTAGCGGATACATCGGGTATTTTGTGTTCGTGTACTTTATCATGAGCATCGTGTACTTCTTGTGTTCATGCTTTTCGTGTACAAATCGTGTAAAATCATGTATACTCATATGCTTACATGATCTTCGTGTGCGACTATACTTCGTGTGCAATAACATATCTTGGCTAGATCCTTGTGTATTGATTGGGGTGGGGGAGTAAAAGTGGTTATGTAATCAATCCAGTAGATTACTCGTGTACAACCTCTGTAGATTACTCGTGTACAACATCGTACCGTTTACATAACCGTCTTGTGCTCTGAATCACTAGTCATTGATAGTTCTCTATATGTTGTATCTATTTATTTATAGTCTTCCTTTTTCATCATGTTATTTCCTTCAGTTTCTTGTATCTTACTCTCTAGCATGATTATATATCCTGACCTGCTATGATTTGTTGAGATGTACTGTGCTCGCTCCTGTCCCGACTGGACCTGTTGAAATATTACAGAGGACGAGGCTGAGGCGTTCTGCCCTACCTACTATGGTGCTACCCTAGATGAGTGCTGTGACTTGGACCAGCAGCAGGATACACTAGCAGTTGACGACACTCCCCTAGATTAGGATGTCTTACTTTTCATGGATTTCTGTATATGGATTCTGAGATATTTGGGATATGTACTTATTTTAGACACTTAGACTTCTGGATTGTATCTCGGTATTTTTCTTCTGTTCTGGTTATTTATCTATATATCTCTTTATCATGTTCTACCTTAGTTGTGATTGAGACTGTATTTGCTATGTCACCTCCATTCGGTGTGTATATACTATACAGTTACCTTTATATTGTTAGATGTTGACATAGGACAGCGTTCTACCGCTGACACTACGGCGTAGGCTGGACATACCTACGTCTCGTGCCCTTACTTTAGGGTGCGGGTCGTGACAGGATGGGATTGTCTCCCAGGCCCGGTCCTGCTCCTTATCCGGTAAGAGCCTGGCTTACCTCTAAAATATGGATCTGGCCTGGTCCAGACGGTGACCCAATCAAGACAGTCGTAGGCTTGGGTCAACTTGGTTCCTCCCCCATGCATGGGCCCTACCAATGTAAATATAACAGTTGGGGAGGTTATTTTATGGTTTTACTCCCCTTTTTAATCATTGGAAAAACATTGGAGGTATTTTGGTAAAGCCCTCCCACATCTCTAATAGTGTTTTGGAAGATAATTTTACTGAAATATCCATATTTTTCTAGTTGTTTGTGAACACTAATAAGGGTATTTTTGTAATGCTCATTTCCACGCACTATCCTGGTTTGTTGGCTTGAAAGTCAAGTTGGACTTGAGTTTATGTAGAGGTATCATTTATAGATCTATGTGATCAGTGTTATGCCTCATTCTGGACGGAGGTGTTTTGTTGGCTTCTTGGTTTGTTTGTGATGATTGGATTTGTGTTATGCGAGGTGCTGGGGGATCTGAGTGGTGATGTAGAGTTGTTTATTTCAGTCGGATTGGATAGTTTATGGAGCATGGCTAGTTTGTATGGTTATACCGATTAAGAAGTTTGGGTATTACGTCAAATCGTATGTCTGAAAAATGGTTCGATATCTGCTCGGTCGAGGCAGATAGGCATTTCTTCAATGTAGGTAATTTTGATCCTTCGCCTCTTTACTTTGACACTTAATAAATTGATGTTGCATGTCTACTTCTTTATGTTATGAGTTGTCCCATGTTAATAAAAAGAACAAATACAAAAGAGACTAATATATTGTTCCTAGATACATATCACATAGACTATAGTGTTGTTGTTTGTGTTGTAATACGGAGCATAGTGTCGTATGTATATGGTTTTAGATCGTATTGTTTATATAGAGAAGTATAATGGTAAGGATGTAGCTTGGTGTCACGGTATAGTTTGGATGTATGGTTTGGTGTCACGATATTGTATGGATGTGTGGCTCGGAGCCACGTTAATAGTATGGATATGTGTGGCTCAATGCCACAGTATAGTATGGATATGTGGATTGATGCTACGGAGTGTTATGTGGATGTGGCATGGAGCTACGGTATTTTTGGGACCAATGGGTCGTCAATCAAAATATCGGATGGAAGTGTGGATAGCGTAAGTATGATATGTTGTATGAGTAGAGAGTGATATCGTTTTATATTCAATTTATATACCATACATATGTTTTATAGTTGATAAACTTTTCACGTATATCACATGGTCATTGACAACTTGTTTAACCCATGTTCTCTAAAATCCTAGATAAAACAAATTTTCTGGATCTAATTATTAATTTCAATAAATATTTCTTAAAGTAATAACTTAAATGAAGATTTTCCTAAATTCCAATTATTAATTGCATTCAATTTTGCAATAATGCAACAACTCAATTTCATTAGCAATTATTAAATAATTATGAAGAGGGCAATGGAAATTAGGTAATTACTAATTAAAATTATAGGTGGGAAGTTTCTAGAGAAGATTTTGTAACGAACTAATTATAATTATGACATGTGCTAAATTAAAAAATAATGGAAATGAAATTACTTGCAATTTACAAATTGTTCCATGCTTCCTTATAAATACCACCGGAGGACCCTGAGTCCACGGCTATGGCTGGTGGCAAGGTGGGTGCTCTTATTTCTTGGGCTGGACCATAGTTTATGTTACGATTAAATAGAAAGTAACAGTAACCGGGCCATTGTGGGACATAATTTCAATAACAGTATTGGGGTTAAATTCAAGAGGAGACTAAATAATAATTTTAACTTAGAATTGTATTAAGAAAATAAAGAGCTTTGTTGGGGATTTAAAGTAAATTATGAGTTATATTGGGCTGAATCATATTTTTAGTTTTGACTTTAAGTGCGTTTGATTACAAGATGGAAAATACGTGAAGAATAAATTAATTCTACAGAATTATTTTACTAGAAATAAAGTTTCATGGAAAAAATTCACGAAATTAATTTGGGTGTTTGATTTTTGTTAATTTCCATGGAAATTGATATTTTTCCTATGAGCAGGGCCAGTTTTATTTTCCACCATTTTTGGAGGAATGTATGGAAAATGATAGTTTTTTGAAAAATAATTCTATGAAAAATATACGCAATCAAACGCTACAATCGGTGGAAATTTTGTGATGGAAATATTTTCCATGAAAAAAAAGCTCAATCAAACACACCCTAAGGGAAAAATATTAAATGGGACATCTAATTAATAATGGGCTTAGTATTACTTGGGCTAGAGCTAAATAAAATTTGAATAAATACAAAATAGAAAAATAAGAAATGAGGATAAAGTTAAGAAGTAACAACAGTTCCTTCTTCTTTTTTAATGAGAACATGAGGAATGTTTTTAGAATAAACAAGAAAATTTTGGTGTGGTTTCAAATCCTTATATTATAGGAATTTTAACTGTATATTTTTCTTTTGATTGGTTTAAATATAAATCAGCATGGGCATGCCTTTGGGCCGATAATATGATTAATTATTGCATAAATAAAACTTTGATGGGGGTATATTTGGTTTCGACTCAAAACAACTTAAATAGATTTTTGGCGTAGAATATTATGGAAGATTTTCCTTTGGGCCTTGGATAAATCAGGATTGAATAAGTATTTAAAATAAAGTATATGGGTTTGATTTAATTTTTTGGGAATAGGGACCTTATATATAATAAAGGGTTTTTTGTATATTACTTTTTTAGAAAGGGATTTTGCATAGTTTTGGACAAGCCTCTTAGAGGATTCTTTAGGGATTTTTTAGAACGTAAATAGGAATGTATGAGATGAATAGGAGCCTAAATCCTAAGTATGTATTTATTTACAGGTTAGATTAGACTCGTGGCCTTAGCAAAGTGGACCTAAGACGAGTACACTATGAATCTATCTCTTTACTTAGTAAATGTTGGACACAAAATGGATACGAGACAAGTACACTATGTGGTCAAATCCAACTCGCTAGGTAGGTATTATGGATATCAGAATCATACACTTCATGTATGATTAAGTCGTACATTTGTTGTACTTGTACTCACCACCCGATCACATATTGAAACAATATTTCATTCACAATCTTTGATTGTTTTCTTGTACATGATTTTAGTTATTGCATAAGTTATGGTACTTGAGGTTTGTTCATGTTCATTGTACTTATAGAGTATTATTGCATTATATTTCTCAACTTTATTCTATATTAAGTTCTTGGTTATAGTTGTACCTTGCTCCAATTCTGACGGAATAGTTAACATATTAGGCAAGGACATGAAGATTTGCACCTGGATCAGATGATGGTTATGGAGGATCTAGAAAACATAAGAGATGGATATTCTTTTTGTATGTATTACATTTTTGTTTATGTAGCAGATGTATATATTATCTTCCTGGATTATTTTATCGGATTTGTCTATGGTGATTTGACGTGCATGTTGTACTGAAATATCTGATCGTGGATTGCGGTGATCGTGTGTGTGATTAGGTTTTGTTCCTGCTTTTATCTCCTTAGTTTCTGTGATTGAGTAAGATCGAGATTATGAACATTGATAATTTTTGAGGTCTAGATAGCATACTACCACCGATGCCACAACGTAGGCTGGAAGTGCTCATGCACTCGTGTTCGATCATCTAGGAGCGGATCATAAAATATTTTTATGATGGCCCATACAGCTTTCGTTTTTGCAAACAGTACGACATCGTGATAGTACCTAGGATTATTTGTACTACTACGAGCCTACAAGATAGGAATGCTCAATCACAGTCTAGAAAATTTTAGATTAATTGTCGCTCCCTTGTCATTTGTAACCTTTGAATATTAATTCTTTTACTAGAGTTCTCAAATAGAAGGTTTTAATAAATTAAATTAAGAAGAAGTTTCTATAATTAAAGTCGATTATTAATTAAATCCTTTAATAGAAAATAATAATAACTAGTTATAATTTCTTTAATAAAATAATTTAATCAAGTAAAAAGGATTTTTGAATGATTAATTAAAAAATTACCACAATGGCATTATTTTTTTTCTTAAATCATGAGGGAATTCTTCTACAAAGAGTTGGTTAAGATTAATTTCGTTGGGAACTAAGTTCTTAAGGCCTATAAAAGCTTACCAACTAATTCCTTCAAACCAAATTTCTCTATCCTCATCATGGTGGATTTCATCTTTCTTTTCATTCCTTGCCCTCTCTTTGATATGTAATGAAAGTAAAAGAGATTAATTTGGATTTAAAATAATTAGGCAAAAACTAGAATTTTGCACTGTAGGTCTTTTGATAAATTGATGATCCCTTAATAAATTTTATTGGCTCTTTGTAAATATGGTTCTTAAATAAGAAGTGGGGAAGGGCTAAACTAAAGGCTTCTTGGTAGACTTTATGTATATAAGAAGTAAAATGCTACTCAATCACGTAATATGATTCCTTCAATGCAATGTTAAGTTGGCCCGAGAGAAAGCATTGAGTCGGTTCAAAGATTCTAAGAAATCTAATCGATGCCAAGTCAGATTCGATACGAATATTGATTTTAGTTGGTTTCATGTGTAGGCTATGCTTTTACGCTGAAATATAAGAGGTCAACATTTTTCTTTGTTTGCAACGGAGTCCGTAAAAATAAATTATCGTCTCGCAATGGACTGAAACATAGGCACGGTAAGCCAAATCGGTCGAGTAATTCAACGAAGCACGAAGCGCTCGAGTGGCCAAGTCCGAATAGGTGGCCGTGCAACAAAGTTATAAAATCGAGCCGCATTGGCTCGGTAAAAAAAAGGAGTATCGACTTAAGGTAGGAGGACTTTGACCCTTCTTTCCTACTCCGTTATGCCTAAGTAAAATGTACCGTTGTATGCTAAAGTTAACTTATCGAGTCAATGGGCGTGGATCTATCGAGAGAAAATTGTAGTGCGCTTGTCGAACACTAGATAGAACAATTGAAATGAAACGTACATCAAATGCACGAGTCGCTATTGAACATCGAACACCGCAACGATGAGCGCCTTGGTGCACAAGCCATAAGAACATGGGATAACTATATCGACGAGTGCCTCCGTGCATGAGTCATTCGTGCCCCCGCGTACGAGTTAGAAGGCTAGAATATTAAAAGACTATTGAGGCGAGTGCCTTAGTGCACAAGCCATGAACATTAAGGCATAGAACATGGAAATACGGTATCAAGGCGAGCATTAAATGCATGACTCGAAGAAAAGAGAATAAATGTGTCGAAGCGTGCGTATGTGCACGAGACTCATAAAAGATGGCTTTGTTATGAGAAGAAAAGTTATGGCACGAATGTTGTGACGAAACTGTTGAAAGTGGCATGGTGCCATCGAAATGTTCATGGCCTTCGGGGCGTTCATTTGACGAACATTGAGTTGGGGCTTTGTGCCAAGGGAAATAGAGATAGACGAATTGTTTGGTTGTATGCTATCGATACGCGTTGCATGGTCAAATGGACTAGAGATATATAGCCCGTGCACGGGTTCGTTTTTCTCGAACAGATCGCCAGGGCGCTGAGACTGTTCAGCCTAAGAGGAATGGTAAATTCGTGGCAAATGATGCACGAGCATTACGGGACCTTCAGAGAGGATTGCAACCTATGGCTGAGGAGTAGCTCGCAAGGCATATGAGAAACATAAGTCCATTATGACATAGTGAATGTCAGTGACCTTCATATAGTTAAAGAACATTGGGGTAAATATTGCAGGCACACAGAGATCCTGCACAAAGAGCAGTTATAACATGACAGAGAAAGATGGTAGGCATATTCACCTTGCATCGGTGCAAGGGTGAGTGCGTCGATGTTGGTAAGAAGTCGCCATGAAAGAAACACGAGATATATGTTGCTTGCATGCTTGGCTGCTTATCAAATAAAGCAAATTATTTTGTATACTCTGTTGCTTCCGCTGCTAATATATAAACCAAAGATAACCATTTTGAGAACATGTCATCTTGTCTTGTACGAGTGCGAATCTAGACTCGTACGACATCACGCCCCAGTGAGGACGGACGATTCGGTGAAATCAATACGAGGACGAGCAATTTTTTTGAGTCGGGGTGTTACAAAGTGGTATCAGAGCTGTAGGTTCAATTTCCTCTTGACACTTTGTTTTGTTTCAATTCTAAAAGTGCCTACCATAATCAAATGACTCTTGACTTTACTCGATGCTGCACTGGATGTTCCATACAATAAGTATAATACAAAGTCGCGTAACGTTGCCGCAAGTGTTTTGAATTTACATGATGTTTGTCGAATAAAGTCGTAAAATGTTTGTTGCATTGAGTGCAATGAGCCGTAAAATATTGGTTGCTGCAAGTGCAACAAGTTGTGAAATGTGATTTGAGATGTTTGTTGTTTCAGTGCAATAATCAATATGAGAAATGTCGGTTGCATCGATATAACAAAAATCGTCGGATGTTGTTGCATGAATTACAACGAGTTGATTATGAATGATACGTTGCAATGAACGTGAAAGTTGATATAGAATGTGTTGAACGGATTCAAGCATTGGTTTTGAATGTCGAAAATGAATCGCTGCACGAGGTGCAACAGAAGTCGAAAATGAATGTTGAAATTGAATTATTGCACGAGGTGCAACGAATGTCAAAAATAAATTGTTGCACGAGGTGCAACGGAAGGAAATGAAATCGTAAATCGATAGGAACGAATCTGTTCGGTTGTACGTCGAACTTGTGTTGGCAAATGAATACATTGGCCGAATTGTGTCGGATTTTGATTAATCAAAAGTTACGATTGTGATCGACATGATCACTGCAGAAATTGTAAGTCAGAATAGACTGTTGGTTCATACCGAGTATGATGCGAGAGAAATGACTTAATTTCTGAGTGTTATATGCCATACCACCTATGCGATGAATGACTCAATTTTTGAGTGGTATATGCAATACCACTTGTGGGATGGATTTTATCTCCATGTTGTGTAAATTATGGAAGGTTTGTCCACAATGGAAGGTTGAGTAATGAGACTCGATTGAAAATTTGTATGACAGAATGTTGATGCAAGTATTCTTTGAAAAATTAGTTGGGACAATAAGGCGTGGATTGGTATCAATGAATGGTATGTCGGACGAAAAATTAAAAGTTGGTGGAATGACCGAGACTAATGATACGCTTATGCCTTGAGGTAATAGTCAGATCAGTCGGATAGGAAGCCCGAAGTTATAAACGAGACATACGAATGGCGAACTCGATAAAAATGTTGGTCGGTGCAAATTATAATCGGATCGCATAAATTGTGAGCTCGATGAAAATACTGATTGATATGGATAATCGTGACTAAGAAAGATAGTCGGTTATGTTGAGACGATACTCATTTGAGTACGACCAAATTACGTAAAACTTAGAGGGCATGATCGTATAACTCAAGGACTCGATGTTGGATAATTGGTAACTCGTTTATGCGATCGTAGTATAGTAGGATGTGGCCAATCAGAAAATGATTTGATGCGTATGGCAAAGTTCGTTGAGAACTTGGATGTATACAATGCGAGCTAAGTCGACCTTGATGCAGATTCAAAAGTTGACCCTCGTGCTATCGAAATTTATATGACCAATCAAAATTGATACGCGAGAAAACGTAAGCACGATGTGAAAATACAAAATATAGTGGGCCTATGAAATTGAGATTTTGGTAAATAGCAATACGAGAATGTCGAACTGGTTGATCGTAAACTTTATAATTGATCCGGGCGAGACTATAAAGTCATTGATGATTGTTTCGATGCATATAGCATCTCAGGCATTGACCGTGGGTAGATAAACTCGAACTCAATACGAGTAGATATTTCGTAAATTGTAGAATTATTAACGGTTCGGAGGATAGTTGCGTCTCAATTGCGCAGATAAAAATGGTTTTGTTCGGATTTGGATAGAGTCCCATAAGAAATCTTCGGAACGTGATTTGGCTCCGAAATAAGATATATCATAGTTCGTAGTAACCATCCTTTGTTAATGATCCATAATTATCGAGCGTAGCTTTAGGACAACTGATCCTAGAAGACTTGACCTCCAAATCAAAGTGAATGTTGCAGACCCATAAGATGACCCATTTGATGTCGCATATAGAATTACGTCGAGAACAAATATGATGTGGTGCATGTTGATGATAAGTCTAGGCGATCGATTGATTATTTTGAAAATTGATGGAACGACTTCGGCCGAGAATGAAATAGTCGTTTTGATGATTGGTGTGAGCACCCTAAATTTTGGGTTGATTTTTTTTATTTTATTTTATTTTCTGATTGATTGGTTTCGATAAATAATTTATTTTGTTATTTTTCCTTAAGTGTACTTTTCCATGCCTTTGATATTTGGAGTGTCAGGGATGTTCAACTCTGGAAATCTTCTTAATGAGTTTTGGAGTGGACATGATTACCTTCATGATGGTATATAGTGTCCCACTCAGACTTGTTCCCTTGTGCTCTTTTTGCTTCGCTGAACTTTGGGTCGATTTAGACCATTTGATCATTAATTAATTTTTCCACTCTTTTCCTTGATCATTTTTAGCACGTTACCGTGACTTTTAATTTGGGAGCGCAACACCAGTCAGTTTCTTGAAACCAACTTCCCATGGTTGATCTACTCGAGACGCTCGTCACCCATGACCTTCGTGTCCCACTCTGACATGCCATCTTGTGCTCCATTTGCTTCGCACAACTTTTCTGACACGTGACCCGATTTTATTTTACCCTACGGCGTCACATTCATCTTCCAACTTGATTTGTGGGTCCCCTGTCGACCAAAACCTGTCAGCCCCAACTATGGACATGGCCCACATTGAGCCTACTACCCGTCCGCCACTTTGTCCCATTTATTGGAATCCCCATGTGCTACTTATTTATCCATGATCATCAACGTCTAATTTTAATTCGATTTTTGCTCAATGTCTGATTTTGATCCAATACGGCTCCACCGAGTCCAGCACAGCTCCATGTTATTCTCCATCATGACACCCTCATATTTTCTTGCCCAAAAATATCAAGTACTCTTCTACCTATTTTTCTATATTTAATAGAAATTTCTTTTGATATTAAAATCCATTGGAATGACCTATTTTTTAGCTAATTTAATCCTAGCCTTTGGATTATTCCATCTAATCCTCACCATTTATTCCCCTCACATTCACACAGCCCCTCCCCAATAGTTAGCCGGCCCTAACTCCCAAGCTCCTTTTTCTCTTTCTCTCTCATTTAACTATTCACTCATTATTACTCTTTCTCTCTCTCTCTCTCTCTCTAAACAATTTTTTCCCACACACATTTCTTCACAACACCAACACATAGCAGCAGCCATGCACCCGACCTCCCATGGCTCGACCACCCTCTCGCCGTGGCTCCGGCCACCCCGGCCGAGCTCGCATCACCGAGCTCCTCCTTCTTCCCTCTCCTCCTCCATCAACTCCACCACCCCATCTATCAACCGCACCACCACCATCAACTCCATGGCAGCACACACAACCCGCCACCACCAGTCTTGGCCGCGCCTCCCTTGCCTCGTCGGGCTAGGCCAGGCAGTGCGCCACCTTCGACGTCGCCGGCCAGTCCTGGCCGTGCCACCGCACAGCAGCATCAGCCGCGCACAGGCGCGCACGTGCGCGCGCGCACGGGCCGCCGTCGTGCGACGCCGTACGGCTGCCGTGGCCTCCCTAGCTGTGCGCCCCACTCCGGCGAGCAGCCCCCTGACGGCCACCGTCCTCCGGGACGCGCCGTCTAGGCGATTCGTGCGTTTTGCACGACGTCCCGTCGTGACGAGCTCGAGAACGAGGCTGGAATCGCATTCCATCGCAGCAACTTCGTACATTGTTTCCCGGAAATTCGACCATTGGATCGGTAATTTCTTTGCTCCGTCACAATCTCGGTATATCCACCTTCACTCCTTTCAATTTTCGTCCGTTAATTTTATCGTTTGATACATCAAAACCGGCCACCAAGTTGACCGTTTAAATTGTATTAAATTTGGACAGTTTCGCGGGCCCAACTTCGTCAGCATGTATCTCCTCCACCGCAGCTCCGTTTGGCGTGCTACCAGTTCCTGTGCGAAGCTGGTATAACCCTCTTACCACCCCTCCAGTTTTGTTTCATTGTGAGCTTGTTTGATTGGTTGAATTCGACGCCAAAGTTGGCCGTCCGAATTCGTAATTTCCAACTTGTAAAATTCCATTTTTGAACACGGGACTCCAGATTTCATTTCTGACACCACCATTAGACTCGTGGCGTCGTTCTGGCATGTTTTCAATAAAATTTGTTAGATTTGGAGAACGTGGTCTCTGGTACGTTTTTCGGTGCAAAGTGGATCCCACATTCTGGGTCAACGAGACTTTTTGATGCCGGCTCATCGGAATCCAATTCCGGATATACCGTTGAGTTCGTATCGTCATTCTGGACTCGTTGACATATAATTTGCTAGGTTTTGGTGGACATTGAATCCGGCACGCATTTTGGTGCAAGTCACATACCAATATCCGGGTCAACGGGTCATTTTGAGATCGGCTCATCGGAATCCAATTCCGGATATACCGTTGAGTTCGTATCGTCATTCTGGACTCGTTGACATGTAGTTTGCTGAGTTTTGAGAACTTTGGTTCCGGTACGCATTTCCGTGCAAACCGGAATTCCAAGTTCTGGTCAACGGACCAAATAGAGATCGGTTCAACGGAATCCAATTCTGGAGCTACCGTTGGGTTCGTATCGTCATTCTGGTTTCGTGGACATATAATTTGTTATATTTTATTGACTTATTTTCATGCACGTTTTTCGGTGCAAAACGGCTCCGACACGGATACCGTTTTGACCCGAAATTACCTTTTTGCCCTTGTGTCCAAATTGGACCGATGGGTAGGCTATCCTAGCTAATTTGACCATTCTGGACACGTTGGCGATGTTTATTTCATCGTCCGACAATGTTTGTTGATAATTTCTCTAAGTTTAACCTTTTTATAATTTATTAATAATTAATTCTTATAATGTTCGTATTTCGGGATTAGTACAACGAAACTGAGATCAGTCAATTCCAGTGATCTCACATCGCTAAAATTGACAAGATGGACACGTGAATCACTGTAATAAGATTATCAACCTTACCATTGATCTTCTTATCTCGATTTGCGTGTCATAAGTTTCGACGTACGAATAACGAAGTACACTTTATATCTTTAATAATTAGACTAGATTTACCCTGTTTGACCAGAGTTGACCAGTTGACCAAAGTCAACTGTAAGTCAACGCTTGACCTAGTTGACTAAATTATTGACCGGAGTTGACCTAGAGTTAATTTGACTTAGAAGAACCTAGGATAAAATGGATTGTTTGTAGAGATTCATTTATTACCACTTGAACACCTTGTAACCTGTGTTGCTTTAAATAGGACTCTGTGGCTTCAGTTGGACCCCCTATACTTATCAGCTGTTCAGTTTATCAGACGAGTACATTCTCTGATCATTTTATATCCTGCTTAGAATTATTTCCTGCATTAAATTACTTTACTGTTACTGTCACGTTGGTCACACGGATTGGTACTATATGGATCCCTTCTTGAGATGTTATCCTTAGGGAGCATCAGGTACTACATGTTCTGTGCATTTCACTTACATGGCGTATCACTATGCTTCACTGGTTCTTTGATCACTTGTGACATATATTCTTATGATCACAGAGTCTCCTAGAATCTCTTATCCTATTTACTGGGTATCCTAGAATCTCCTAGAATCCCCATTTATGGGACATCCATATATCACCCTTCGGGGGCCTTTGCATGGAATCATAACATAACCTGGCTGGATCCTTGTATATTGATTGGGGGTACGGGAGAGTAGAAATGGACATGTGAATAATACCCAAGTAGTATCTTATCAGAATCTCTTCCATAGTATCTTATCAGAATATTCTATGCCATTTACATGTTTATATTGTACTCTGACTCACTAGCCACTGTTAGTCTTTATTTATAGTAGATATTTCTATTACAGCTCTCTCTCTGTTTACATACTGCATTTCTTTAGTACCTGTATCTTACTTTACTATATGATTATATTTTCTAACCTGCTATGAACTGTTGAGATGTATTGTGCTCGCTCCTGTCCTGGCTGGACCTGTTGATAAATTTTACAGATAGCCTGGAGGTTGCCTGCTAGCCTAAAGGAAACACTTTAGAGGTTGTTTAGATAGTTATTTCATTTGTCTGGAGTTGTATTTACTTTGTGGATTACTGTATTTGAGTTTTGAGATTTGAGATGTATTTCTGGATTTGTGTATCTTAGACACTTAGATTCTATCTCCTGTATCTCTTTTGGATTTCATGTTTTATCTATCCTTATCATGCTCTACCTTAGATGTGATTGAGACTGTATCTGCTATGTCACCCCCATTCGGGGAGTATAAACTGCTTAGAATTATATTTGTTAGATGTTGTGACCTTGGACAGCGTTCTACCGCCGACACTGCGACGTAGGCTGGGCGTTGTTATGTTCTCGTACCCTAATAGTGGGTGCGGGTCGTGACACATTTTTAGTGATGACCCATGCAGGTCGAGTTTGTGTAGTAGTATTCGAACTAGAGTACCACTATAACCTGCAGTAGGAATATGATATATTTTTGAAGATACTCAATCACAATTAGGATCCCTTGAGTGATTCCTGGGACGACCCTTGAGAATCTTGTTTAACTCCGATTTGAAAACTCTTTTTTCTTTGATTTGATTTATCTTTACTTTCTGTTGTTGAATTTGATTTTTGATGTATTATTATTGAATTTGAGTTTGTATTTATTGATTTTGATGAAGATTGTTGAATTTTGAATCTTGATGTTAGCTATAGCATCCGAGTTTGTATTTATATGATTTGGAGGATTTTTGTTCATTTTGAATCTTGATGTTCGTTGATAAATTTGATTTGATTTTTAAGGGTATTTATTGTTGATTTAATTTAATTTTTGGCAAGATGAAATTATATGGGCTAGGTCATCTAAGTTTTGGAATCTAGTCTTCTATAGTCACATTAGCCAGCATGGTGAGGGCATATAGTCTGACTTTGGATATATTTCTCGGGTGTGGGAATTTAAGGTTTTCGCAGCCAAGCAAGCGGCATCGCGAAAATGTTAAATACCATGATTCTAGAGGTATGTGCATAAGTCAAGGACTCTGTGATTATCGTAGCCTTACTTACTAGTATGACGAGGATTTAGAGTATCATGATTTTGGATAGATGCATATGATTATCAGATTGTACCTTAAATGTTTTCAAACATATTTTCTCTACTTTTGTTGCAGCCCTTCAAAAAGAAAAGAATTATTATTTGTTTTGTTTTGTTTTGCTTCTCATTATTTAACTTAGGAGTAGGTTTAGCTGTTTTTATAAACCTTGTGTAACTTCTTGCTATGAGATTCTACATAATACAATAAATCGATGATTTTGTTAAACCTTATCTTGGATTTGATATTTTAGCTCTGGGTTTCAAAATGGTTTCTTCTTTAAATAGATAAGCAGAACAGATTTTATTGTTATTCCCTTCTTGTTATTATTCTCGTATTAACGTAGTAATAATGATAATAAAACTGTCTTGATTTCGTCAATCACCTGCTTTGCAATCTTGGTAGGAATCTAAATGTTAGTCTTAACGTAGAATTAAATTTTTTATATTGGAACATGAGAATATATATATATATATATATGAATATATATAGTGGACACTTTCCTGACACTTATGCATGCTACACTTGATTTCCACCTATCTGAATACATATTAATATGTCGTTAATGTTTAAATTTTCAAAATCCCAATATTTCTGGTTTTCTGCTTTTTCAGTTTAAATTCGTAATTCAAATATAAATTTTATGATAATAGTTTTGTTTATATCACTGCACATGTATGTTATATACAGGGTTGAATTTTTTAAAGAAATTGGCTAAGTTGTGTTAAATTTGTCAAATCTAAGACTGTGTGCATATTAACCCTTAATACGGGTTCCAAATGTTAGTTCAATTTGTTGTTTTATTTTTTTTATTATGTAATATTTAGAGCTGTGTACATTGTTGTATGTAGGGATATAATATTAGGCTTCATATTCTTACATGTTAGGTTGTGATAAACATTGAGTTGGTTTTGATGTTCAAATTCTTCAAAATCCTGAAAACTGAATACATGTTAACATTTTTTTTATTGATTTCCAATGTTTAGTTCAATTTCAGATTTAACATGTAATATTGAACTGTATGCGTAGATAAATGTATGGATAGTATGTTAGGGTTTCATTTCTATCATGACAGGATGTATTGGGACCATTGAGATTAGTTGCGATGTTCAAAACCCTAAAATCTGAAACTGCGTTATGTTCATATTACCCTGGTTTAAATGTTAGCTCATTTCAGATTTTGTATGTAAATGCTGAACTAAAACTGGATTTAACCTTTCGATACTAAGCTATAACCCTGTACAAGGACACACATACACCCTAACTTGGTATACACTGTCATGTAACCTAACCCTTCCCCTCTATGTTATGTTCATATACCTGTATAGATATATATAGAGTTATGCATACATGTTATAATATATAGATACATGACTAAATCTCTACCTCTCTATATATACATGTATAAGGTTAGCCATGCATGTTATGAGTAAATAAGTTGCGTATTGTAGATTGTTTAACCAATATGCCATGATTAGTGTAACTTGATAGCATTGTTTTGAAACCCAATTTCTCATATACAATTTCATGTATATTTCACCTACACACATGCCTACAATCTAACCATATGAACATGTTCCCATACACATAATGCTAGTTTTTTTTTCCTCTCTAACGCTCTCTATATTATATATTGTGATTGGATTTCAATGTGATCGACTTTCGTTAATTAAACTTGTGATTTTGATTTTCTTGGGATAGTACCTCTTTTAGATGATTGGTAGTTACCTTTCCTTATTTTTTTGATGAGTACCAGTTTTCATATAGGATGGTAGACTGCCTTACAGTTTTGATGATTTGTTATTTCTGTAACTTTTCTAGTTTAGCACCCTAGATTGCTTGTGTGTTTTGATACCCTATGACCGTTTTGGTTAGTATGACTAGTATACCTAGATGAGACTTTCACTACCACCGTATGCCATGACCCTGTATGCCGTTCTTTTTTGATGGTATGATTTGTTTAAGTTCTGGGACCTTGGTTGTGGGAGTTTGACCTAGAAGGAGTATGAACATTTTAATTTCGAGGACGAAATTTTTATAAGGTGGGTAGGATGTGAGCACCCTAAATTTTGGGTTGATTTTTTTCATTTTATTTTATTTTCTGATTGATTGGTTTCGATAAATAATTTATTATGTTATTTTTCCTTAAGGGTACTTTTTTATGCCTTTGATATTTGGAGTGTCAGGGATGTTCAACTCTGGAAATCTTCTTAACGAGTTTTGGAGTGGACATGATTACCTTCATGATGGTATATAGTGTCCCACTCAGACTTGTTCTCTTGTGCTCTTTTTGCTTCGCTGAACTTCGGGTCGATTTAGACCATTTGATCATTAATTAATTTTCCCACTCTTTTCCTTGATCATTTTTAGCACGTTACCGTGACTTTTAATTTGGGAGCGCAAGACCAGTCAGTTTCTTGAAACCAACTTCCCATGCTTGATCTACTCGAGACGCTCGTCACCCATGACCTTCGTGTCCCACTCCGACACGCCATCTTGTGCTCCATTTGCTTCGCACAACTTTCCTGACACGTGACCCAATTTTATTTTAGCCTACGGTGTCACATTCATCTTCCAACTTGATTTGTGGGTCCCCTGTCGACCAAAACCTGTCAGCCCAACTATGGACATGGCCCACATTGAGCCTACTACCCGTCCGCCACTTGTGTCCCATTTATTGGAATCCCCATGTCCTACTTATTTACCCATGATCATTAACGTCTAATTTTAATTCAATTTTTGCTCAATGTCTGATTTTGATCCAATCCGGCTCCACCGAGTCCATCCCAGCTCCATGTTATTCTCCATCATGACACCCTCATATTTTTTTGCCCAAAAATATCAAGTACTCTTCTACCTATTTTTCTATATTTAATAGAAATTTCTTTTGATATTAAAAAATCCATTGGAATGACCTATTTTTTAGCTAATTTAATCCTAGCCTTTGGATTATTCCATCTAATCCTCACCATTTATTCCCCTCACATTCACACAGCCCCCTCCCCAATAGTTAGCTGGCCCTAACTCCCAAGCTCCTTTTTCTCTTTCTCTCTCATTTAACTATTCACTTATTATTACTCATTCTCTCTCTCTCTCTCGAAACAATTTTTTCCCACACACATTTCTTCACAACACCAACACATAGCAGCAGCCATGCACCCGACCTCCCATGGCTCGACCACCCTCATGCCGTGGCTCCGACCACCCTGGCCGAGCTCGCATCACCGAGCTCCTCCTTCTTCCCTCTCCTCCTCCATCAACTCCACCACCCCATCTATCAACCGCACCACCACCATCAACTCCATGGCAGCACACACAGCCCGCAACCACCAGTCTTGGCCGTGCCTCCCTTGCCTCGTCGGGCTAGGCCAGGCAGTGCGCCGCCCTCGACGTCACCGGCCAGTCTTGGCCGCGCCACCGTACAGCAGCATCAGCCGCGCACAGGCGCGCACGTGAGCGCGCGCACGGGTCGCCGTCGTGCGCCGCCGCACAGCCGCACGGCCGCCGTGGCCTCCCTGGCCTTCCTGGCTGTGTGCCCCACTCCGGCGAGCAGCCCCCTGACGGCCACCGTCCTCCGGGACGCGCCGTCGAGGCGATTCGTGCGTTTTGCCCGACGTCCCGTCGTGACGAGCTCGGGAACGAGGCTGAAATCGCGTTCCGTCGCAGCAACTTCGTGCACCTTTTCCCAGAAATTTGACCGTTGGATCGGCGATTTCTTCGCTCCGTCGCAATCTCGGTATATCCACCTTCACTCCTGTCAATTTTCGTCCGTTAATTTTATCGTTTGATACATCAAAATCGGCCACCAAGTTGACCGTTTAAATTGTATTAAATTTGGACAGTTTTGCGGGGCCAACTTCGTCAGCTTGTATCTCCTCCATCGCAGCTCCGTTTGGCGTGCTACCAGTTCCTGTGCGAACCTGGTATAACCCTCTCACAACCCTCCAGTTTTGTTTCATTGTGAGCTTGTTTGATTGGTTGAATTCGACGCCATACTTGGCCGTCCGAATTCGTAATTTCCAACTTGTAAAATTCCATTTTTGAACACGGGACTCCAGATTTCATTTCTGACACCACCATTAGACTCGTGGCATCGTTCTGGCATGTTTTCATATAAAATTTGTTAGATTTGGAAAACGTGGGCCCTGGCACGTTTTTCGGTGCAAAGTGGGTTCCATATTCTGGGTCAACGGGACTTTTTGACGCCGGCTCATCGGAATCCAATTCCGGATATACCGTTGAGTTCGTATCGTCATTCTGGACTCGTTGACATATAATTTGCTAGGTTTTGGTGGACATTGAATCCGACACGCATTTCGGTGCAAGTCGGATACCAATATCTGGGTCAACGGGTCATTTTGAGATCGGCTCATCGGAATCCAATTCCGGATATACCGTTGAGTTCGTATCGTCATTCTGGACTCGTTGACATATAGTTTGCTGAGTTTTGAGAACTTTGATTTCGGCACACATTTCCGTGCAAACCGGAATTCCAAGTTCTGGTCAACGGACCAAATTGAGATCGGGTCAACGGAATCCAATTCTGGAGATACCGTTGGGTTCGTATCGTCATTCTGGTTTTTTGGACATATAATTTGTTATATTTTATTAACTTGTTTTCTTGCACGTTTTTCGGTGCAAAACGGCTCCGACACGGACACCGTTTTGACCAGAAATTACCTTTTTATCCTTGTGTCCAAATTGGACCGATGGGTAGGCTATCCTAGCTAATTTGACCATTCTGGACACGTTGGCGATGTTTATTTCATCGTCCGACAATGTTTGTTGATAATTTCTCTAAGTTTAACCTTTTTATAATTTATTAATATTTAATTCTTATAATGTTCGTATTTCGGGATTAGTACAACGAAACTGAGATCAGTCAATTCCAATGATCTCACATCGCTGAAATTGACAAGATGGACACGTGGATCACTGTAATAAGATTATCAACCTTACCATTGATCTTCTTATTTCGATTTGCGTGTCGTAAGTTTTGACGTACGAATAACGAAGTACACTTTATATCTTTAATAATTAGACTAGATTTACCCTGTTTGACCAGAGTTGACCAGTTGACCAAAGTCAACTGTAAGTCAACGCTTGACCTAGTTGACTAAGTTATTGACCGGAGTTGACCTAGAGTTAATTTGACTTATAAGAACCTAGGATAAAATGGATTGTTTGTAGAGATTCATTTATTACAACTTGAACATCTTGTAACCTGTTTTGCTTTAAATAGGACTCTGTGGCTTCAGTTGGACCCCCTATACTTATCAGCTGTTCAGGTTATCAGGCGAGTACATTCTTTGATCATTTCATATCCTGCTTAGAATTATTTCCTGCATTAAATTACTTTACTGTTACTGTCACGTTGGTCACACGGATTGGTACTATATGGATCCCTTCTTGAGATGTTATCCTTAGGGAGCATCGGGTACTGCATGTTCTGTGCGTTTCACTTACATGGCCTATCACTATGCTTCACTGGTTCTTTGATCACTTGTGACATATACTCTTATGATCACAGAGTCTCCTAGAATCTCTTATCCCATTTACTGGGTATCCTAGAATCTCCTAGAATCCCCATTTGTGGGACATCCATGTATCACCCTTCGGGAGCCTTTGCATGGAATCATAACATAACCTGGCTGGATCCTTGTGTATTGATTGGGGGTACGGGGGAGTAGAAATGGACATGTGAATAATACCCAAGTAGTATCTTATCAGAATCTCTTCCATAGTATCTTATCAGAATCTCCTATGCCATTTACATGTCTATATTGTACTCTGACTCACTAGCCACTGTTAGTCTTTATTTATAGTAGATATTTCTATTACAGCTCTCTCTGTTTACATACTGCATTTCTTCAGTACCTGTATCTTACTTTACTGCATGATTATATTTTCTAACCTGCTATGAACTGTTGAGATGTATTGTGCTCGCTCCTGTCCTGACTGGACCTGTTGATAAATTTTACAGATAGCCTGGAGGTTGCCTGCTAGCCTAGAGGAGACACTTTAGAGGTTGTTTAGATAGTTATTTCATTTATCTGGAGTTGTATTTACTTTGTGGATTACTGTATTTGAGTTTTGAGATTTGAGATGTATTTCTGGGTTTGTGTATTTAGACACTTAGATTCTATCTCCTGTATCTCTTTTGGATTTCATGTTTTATCTATCCTTATCATGCTCTACCTTAGATGTGATTGAGACTGTATCTGCTATGTCACCCCCATTCGGGGAGTATAAACTGCTTAGAATTATATTTGTTAGATGTTGTGACCTAGGACAGCGTTCTACCGCCGACACTGCGGCGTAGGCTGGGCGTTGTTACGTTCTCGTACCCTAACAGTGGGTGCGGGTCGTGACAATTGGTCGGATGAATGCTTGAATGATTATGTTGGTCGACGAGCTAAATAGAAATTTCGAACAAACTTAGTAATGCAAATAGGCAATTTCGAGAATCGTGCTACATGCGAGAGCACGATATAAAAAAATGACGCTCGGATACCATTGTTAAATTTGGATTGAGAATTTGGCTAGAAATTTCTTGCTCGATAGGGATTGAACATAAGACGTGTCGTAGTGACCTTCGTGTCAAAACGATTGTTGCCTTTGAGCTCTGCCAACTTGAGTTAAACAATTGTGTTGGACAGACCGTTGCCTTTGAGCATCGTCAACTCAAATTGAACTTTTGTATCGGATAGATTGCGCCCTTCGTGCAATGTCAATCTGAAAGTTGCGTCGAAAAAAATTAAGTACGGTGTATAGGTAAGTCACCTAGTGGGCGTAGCCCTGAATGTTGATGCAATTGGAAGTCAATAAAGGAAATCGTATCGAGATGAGTTGCATGGTGAGACTTCAGAAATAGTTGTGTAGCGACTTCAAATACAAGGTGTTGCGGAGGATCGTTGCGATCAGATGCGTTACGGCTTGACGCAACGTATGGAATTGATGGTTAGTACAAAAACTTACGAAATAAGAAATGTGATTTTTAAAATCGCTTCACATGCTGTAACTTTTATTGGATGATCATGTATGTATCGAATATACATATGTGATAGAATTGCATGAATAAAAACTAGAGACCAAGTCTGATCGAGAGTACGAGATGGCAAGCATTTAGGATTAAAATTTACTTATCATCTTTGTTCAAATTTTCTACCACTGGGCTTGGCTGAAATACATATATTTTTGGGACATCTTGAATATGTATACGATCCAAACCAAGTTCTACACTAAATTCAAATCGGGCTGCAGAAAAGACTATGATATGTTAATGAAAGCTTGCGCTAATGTTGAGACGGAACAATGATAGTGGGGCGAGATCGTGAAACGATCTAGAAAACACTTGGATTGATTATTGGTCTCGGTTCGAGGACGAACCTTATTTTGAGTGGTATATCATGTGATTCTCCGCTCCGTACGGTGCATTATGCTGAGTTTTTGACTCAAAAAGTTACGTTGACTCGAGAATTGCATCGAGTAAGATCGATGCAAGTGTTCAGTTGGCTCAAGAGAAAGCATTGAGTCGGTTCGAAGATTCCAAGAAATTGAATTGATGCAAAGAGCAATTCTGATTCGATATGAATATTAATTTTAGTTGGATTCGTGTATAAGCTATGCTTTTATGCTGAAATATAAGAGGTCGACATTTTGCCTTGTTTGCAACGGAGTACGCAAAACCAAATCATCGCCTCATAATGGATTGAGGCATAGGTGTGGTAAGCCAAATTGGTTGAGTAATTCAACGAAGCATGAAGTGTTCGAATGGCTAAGTCAGAAGAGTTGGTCGTGCAACAAAGTTATGAAAATTGAGCTCCATCGGCTCAGCAAAATGACAAGGCTATCGGCTTAAGGTGGAAGGACTTTGACCCTTCTTTCCTACTCTATCATGCTAAGTAAAATGTATCGTTGTATGCTAAAGTTAACTTATCGAGTCCACAGACGTTGCTCGATCGAAAGAAAATTGTAGTGCGCATGTCGAACACTAGATAGAATAATTGAAATAAAACGTGCATCAAATGCACGAGTCCCTATTGAACATCGAAACACCGCAACGGCGAGCACCTCGGTGCACAAGCCATAAGAACATGGAATAACTGTATCGGCAAATGCCTCCGTACACGAGTCATTTGTGCCTCCGTGCACAAGTTAGAAGGCTAGAACATTGAAAGACTATTGAGGCAAGTGCCATAGTACAGAAGCCATGAACATTGAACACTAAGGCATAGAACATGAAAATACGATATCAAGGCATGCATCAAATGCACCACTCGAAGGAAAGAGAATAAATGTGTCGAAGCGTACGTATGTATACGAGACTCATACAGATGGCTTCATTGCGAGGAGAACAATTATGGCACGGATGTTGTGATGGAACTGTTAAAAGTGGCATGGTGCCTTCGAAATATTCATGGCCTTCGGGGCGTTCGTTTGATGAACATTGAGTTGGGGCATTGTGCCAATGGAAATAGAGATAAGCGAATTATTTGGTTGTATGTTATCGATACACATTGTATGGTCAAATGGACTTGAGATATATAGCCCTTGCACGGGTTCGTTTTCTTCGAACAGATTGCCAAGGCGCTGGGACTGTTCGACCTAGGAGGAATGTTAAATTCATGGCAAGTGATGCACAAGCATTGCGGGACCTTCAGAAAGGATTGTAACCTATGGCTGAGGGGTGGCTCGTAATGCATATGAGAAACATAAGTCCATTCGGACATGGTGAATGTCAGTGACCTTTATATAGTTAAAGAACGTTGGGATGAATATTGCAGGAACACAGAGATCCTGCACAAAAAGCACTTATAACATGGCAGGAAAAGATGGTAGGTGTATTCTCCTTGCATCGGTGCAAGGGTGAGTGCATCGACATTGGTAAGAAGTTGCCAAGAAATAAATATGAGATATATGTTGCATGCCTGCTTGCTTGCTTACATGATTCAAATATAACATGCTTGCCATGAATACATGCTTTACTGCTTTCGATTATCCCATGAAACCTATCCTAAGGCAAAAATAGAAAGATCACTAACTTGTATGTTGCATGCTTCAATACATTATTCAATGTCAATTTAGCAAAGTTAATATCAGTACACGAGTGGACTAGTATTGATCCCCTACCATATTTCTTGCATGATGTAGTAATGGATTGCTCGTGGCAGAGCTACGGTTGAACACGCTGGGGTATGAAATGCCATATCGATTTAAGGCGTACGATAGCATTGATGCTCGGACTTGCAACATGATTATGCGATCGAGATATAGAAGATATGATGTATGGAACGGTAAAATTATTTGTGGGCAAGAGAGAACTTGAGTATTGTAAGCCAATCTAGCATGATTCATTTGGACTAGAAAGCCTTTGTAATTTTGCTGCTTATTAAATAAAGAGAATTGCTTCGTATACTCTATTTTTTCTGCTGCTAATATACAAATCAAAGATAACCATTTTGAGAACCTGTTATATTTCCTTGTACGAATGCAAGTCCAGACTCATACGACATAACGTCCCAGCGAGGACGAACGATTCTGTGAAATCGGTGCGAGGACGAACGATTTTTTCGAGTTGGGGCATGACAATTTCTTCGATCCCCTAAAAATTCTTGAAATTATTGATCTTCTTTTAGTCTATTCTTGAAACCTTGTTTAAATTTTTGTTCGTTATTGTTCGAAAATGGATGAAGTTAAAATAATATTTCGTAACCTATTATGACTAGGTAGCTGCGCACTGGAGTCATTTACTTGAATCATTGAACTGAGAGTTCATTGCAGCAAGATGTGCATTAGGGTGTATAGACTCTAAGTAAAGTAATTTTAGATATATATAATTTGTAAGCCCCCTAATTTGGAGATTAATTTTAATTAATTTTATTTATTTAATATGGATATTTAATATTAAACTATATTTTATAATTAATATTGACTATAGAGGTACTTTACTGTAGCTCTGATTTTTAAAGCACAACAATTATCAATTTCTCAACTCTAGTTCCATATTCGTAATCTCGACAAGGTCACCTTCATTTTGATATATCATGTCCCACTCAAATATGTTCTCTTGCACTACATATTTCTTGTACAACTTTGGGGTCAAAATAGTCATTTTAACCCTTACCATAAAATTAGATGTATTTTCCAATTTTGATTTGAGGCCCAAACTCGATCCAAACCATTAACCAATATATGAATTTGACCTATTTTGAGCCTACTGCATATATCCCACTCAATTGAGTTCCCATGTGCTATTTATTTTCAAATGGCACACAAGACCCATTGAATAGCTTTTCAGAGTCAATTTCAATTCCATAAACCCTATACGCCCAGAACTAGTTCAATTAGCCTTAGTTGAGCCTATAATAGGTTACCATAACTAATTAAGATAAATTTACATCTATTTTTAGAGGATTTTTTACAGACATAATTGATTTGAAACAACCCACCATTAACATTCTAATTAGAAAACCTATTAGTTATCCATCGATTCAAATATGCATATCTTTCAAATGGTGCAACCAAATCTCACAAAACTTTCCTAAAATCTTTCCTAAACAACCCTAACATATATAAGCCTCAAAATTTATATTTTAACCTAATATTTTAGTTTCCTCCTTCCCCAAAAATTTCACTCCCGAAGTTCCCTTCCAGCCTTGGTCGCCGACATCACCTTGTGGCGTACCGGTAGTTTCAACCTCTTTTTGACTTCTCATGATACTCCATGAATATTTTTTGTAAAGATAACGCGACCCTATAACGTCCTAATAATCCTCTGAGGAGCCACGACAACTTTGTGAGGAGTTGCGAATTTTAGAAGTCACCCAAAGTTGAATTCCAAGTCTGAATTCGTTCTAACGGGTATGCTATGTTGCATCTAGGGTTTCATATATTTTTCGATATCATCTTTTCATGAGACCAAAACTAGTAAAATATCTATGTGTCTATTTTCATGTCCAATTGGCCAACCAGACAGTTCTAAACAGTTTGTCTCGGGCGTTCATTTTGCTACAAGGTGTCCAACTAGGACCAATTCTTTTGTGTACGAGTTTTTGGCAACATACCGACCACTTCGACTCTTCCTATATTTTTAAAAGAATCTATACATCCTAAGCTTTTTGCTTAATATACTTTTGCATCATTCTATTGAGGTTTACTATTTTAATAAAATTTGGATTTGTCGCCATAATGTCAGAACACTGAAAACCCATAGATTATATGTGTCCATATGCTTCAGAACTTCATAAGACATACCTAAAATAATTGTTGTGCATATTTTGAGAAGAAAACATAATTTTACATATTTTATACTAATTTTCCAGAATTAACATTTAGAGAATTTGTCGTTTCAAGAGCCAAACTATGGAATAAGTCTAAGTATATTAATGTAGAATCAATACAAGACTTGTATACATATTTTTTTATGAATAAAATATGTTAATTATTATTATCTAATATCTATAATTATTTTTTAAAATTAAATAAGATATTTTTACGTTATTAAAATATTTCTTTTTTGAATAGATTTATTGCTATGTATATGTTAGATTGAGTTGGATAGTTTTTTTTTTTTTATGATTAGTTTCGTATATATATATTATTGGGTCTATATATGGTAAGTCCATGTAAGATATAACATGAGCATGTCACTAATAGTAGAATTATTATGATAGGTGTACGTGACGGAGTGAGCGAAGATCTTGGAGTAGGACAGCACTTCACAAAGTTGCAGGAGACAGACAAGTGTAACTTGCCAAAGTTTAGTTTTTTTGTCATTTTGTTTTCTTTTTTGTTATATTTTATTTTTATCTCTAGATGTTGTGGACGTAGGATCAATTGGTACTTAGCGTCCGAATGGTATTCAGGTGTCGATGTCTGTATATAGATATCAGGTATCAATACTAGGCATGGCGATGTATTCTATGTTGACCCAAACTGGATCATAGTCAACCTAATCTTGTTAAATTAACAAAAACGATATCTATCATGTTCCAACTTGACACTTCACGCTCCATCAAGCTCCAAAACAGACAATCATCACATATCGGCTCAAGACGAACATCATCAACGATTGCTCGACAATGTTGATGTCTATTATATTCTGAGTCTGCATTTTGCATTTTATTGAGTCTAGGATATTACAAGTTGAGTCATACTGAATATCTCAACCTTAGCCTTTACACCCAAAAGCTCCACAAATAAAAGTCCAAAAACTGCCAAACCCAAAATAGCCCCTTGAACATTCTGTCCCCAAGGAGACAGAGTTCGGGCCGAACTCTGACCCCCTTAATTCCAGGACCTAATTTTTAGGGTTTGCTAATTGCTATTGTCCAATGGCTAATTTTTTGAATATTTGGGACAGAGTTCTGGCCGAACTCTGCCTACCTGGACCAGTATATATAGGCCTTGTTTCCTCTCATTTGAAATAATCCAATCTTCTCATCTTCTCTTTTCTTATAGCCTATACATTCTAAAGCTTATTCTTCTCATCCAATTAGCCACCAAACTTCCCAACCATCCAAGGTGCTCAGTACGAGTCAATTAGAAGTTTGAGTGCAAGAGTTTCAAAAAGAAGTCACTTGAAAAATTTCAAGTTTCGCCATCCGCAAATCTATAAGAAGTTGGCGTGCTCTTCTGAGTAAAGGCACGTGGTTGTACGCTATTTCACAAATAGTGGATTTCAATCCTGAGCTAGAGTTCTCAGGCCTGGACTAGTCCTCCACGAGGGAACCAGGTTAAAAACTGATGTGTCTGCGTATGCTTCTCTGATCTCTTTTTATATTCCATACTTATACTCTGATTATTATTTCTATTGAGTGGACTTGAATATAGTTAATTTTTATTCAGGTATTATCGACACATACTCTATTCATCCCCTTCTAGAGTTGCCTACACGTACTTTAATTGGTATCAGAGCTCTGTTCTCATTTATTGGATTAACATCCTAGAGGTGTTCCATGGCACACAACCTATATTTTCTAACTATGGTGAGGGACAGTCCACGAATAGGCCACCCCTATTTGACGGAACTAACTACACCTATTGGAAAACTAGGATGAGTTTTTATCTCAAGTCTCTAGACTTTGATCTTTGGACCATCGTCACGGATGGTTACAAAAAGCGGGCCAAAATAGCTGTCGAAGGGGAACTTATTGAAAAAAACCTATGACAAATATTCTGACTTGGAAAAGAAACAGGTAAGTCTAGATGCTAGGGCTATTAATGCTCTCTTTTGTGCTATAGACAGGATTGAGTTCAACAGGGTCTCTACATGCTCCACCTCACACGAAGTATGGAAGCTTCTGGAAGTGACTCATGAAGGAACCACACAAGTCAAAGAATCAAAGACCAGTCATCTTATACAAGAATATGAGGCATCCAAGATGAAACCAAATGAGACGATCACTCAAATACCCACAAGATTCCTCGACATCGTCAACCCTTTATCTTCTCTTGGAAAAGAGTACTCCAACCATGAGAAGATCCACAAGCTGCTAAGGGAACTACCAAAGATCTGGAACCCCAATGTGACGGCAACCATCGAAGGCAATAATCTTACCGACATATCAATGGAAACTCTGATGGGCAAGCTAATGATGCATGAGCTCGACCTCAAAGATTTTGAAGAATCTACTCCAAAAAAAAAGAGATTGCCTTAAAAGCTCATCGCCGAAAAACTACCTCATAGGAAATAGATGATGGACGATTCTGAAGGTGACGATCAAGCACTCACGGTTCAAAACTTCAAGAAGTTCCTACGCTTCAACCAAAAAAAGAGGGACGATGAGGAAGAACCCACCTGCTTCGAATACAAAAAGATGGGACACGTTAGAAAAGACTATCCTATAGCAAGGAAAGGAAGCAGATACGAAAAACCATATAAAAGGCCAACCTCAAAGAAGTATGCAACACTAGCATTTGGCACGAAATCGAGGCCAGCAATTCAGACGAAGAAGAGGACTCTCCATAAAACACTGCAAACGTCTGCCTAATGGCAAAACGACTCTTTTGAAGATTTCTCCTTTGATGAACTGGATGACGCCTTTAGTGATCTTCTTGGAGACCACAAAAAGGTTATTAACAAGTATAAGCATGCTAAGAAAAAGATCAAGACCCTTGAAGTCGAGATCCATAGACTTTCTTGCTTAGTTGAGAATGTTAGAAACACTACACCTACGGAAAGCACTGAGGAGGTATCTAAGCTTAAATTAAGCTTACACGATACCGAATCTCTTATTGAGAAGCAAACACATGATATCACTGCTTTAAATAAAGAACTTGCTGAAGAGAAAAACAAGTACAAGATTGCCACTGCTAGAATACATGGCCTTACTACTAAATGTGATGAGTTGCATATTGTCTCTAAGAAATTAGAGATTAGACTGGACAAGCAGGTTATTCAACCTCAAACTCAGTCTCACAGTCACAATACCTACAAACACGAGATGGCTCAACACAAGAGAGCACATCAACAAGAACACTCATCCACATACTACTCAAAATCATGCCTTTATATACACCTATTCACATACAGCACAAAAAACACACACACGTAAATTCTATCATCATCCTGCTGCACACAATCACCATTATCATCATGCTGCTACACAAACTCACTACAGTCATCCTACTACTACACATAGCTATCATCATCATGCACCCACATATAGACACAACTATCATCCTGCACCCAACACCAATATATATGCTACATGTACTTACTGTGGTTTATATGGACACATATCACTACAGTGTAGAATTAGAAAACTAGTGGATATTAATCTATATGCATGGGTACCGAAGACTAACTTTTCAGGAGCCACAAGAATCTGGGTACCAAAGGTCACATCTACTCGTGGTGTATGTGGACCTTCCCTTCAAACTAAGAGCAAATAGATTCTCGATAGTGGGTGCTCGCGACATATGACTGGAGATGCTAATCTATTCGCAATACTATCGATGAAAAAGGAAGAATATGTTTCCTTCGACAACGATCTGAAAGGCTATATCATAGGTAATGGTACAATTGGTTATCCTCCTTCTTCCATTATTAAGGATGTCTATTTAGTGACCGAGTTAAAACATAACCTGCTCAGCATTAGTCATCTTGCTGATCATGGATACAATATTAACTTTGGAAAAACTAAATGCTTTATCTATGATAGATCAACTGGAGACATCACTTTTGAAGGGATAAGAGAAGATAACATATATATTTTCTATCTATCTAGAGATACTAACAGTGCAGGAAGATGCTTCTATACCCACAAAGACGAAAGGCTATTGTGGCACCAGCGTCTTGGTCATGCCAACATGGATACCATATCCAGATTATCGACCAAGAAGCTAGTAAGAGGCTTGCCAAACATCACATTCAAGAAGGACACGGTATGTGTAAGCCCCCTGAATTTCATGGATTTATTTTTAATTTTTCTAAAAGAATTATTTGATTATTTTTTATCATTAAATGTTCTTTTCTGTGACTTTGATTTCTGGAGCGTCAGAGATGCCAACCTCTGGAAACTTTCTTCATAAGTTTGTACTAGACAAGATTATCTTCATTTTGATATATCATGTCCCACTTAAACTTGTTCCCTTGTACTCTTTTTGCTTCGCATAACTTCGAGTCAATTTAGACCAATGATCGTTGAATAATTATTAATTAAATTCCCACTTTTATCTTTGATCATCATATGCATGTTGTCGTGACTTTTAATTTAGGAGCACAAGACTAGTCGTTTTCTCGAAACCAACTTCTCATGCATTATCTACTCAAGACACCCTACACCCATGATCTTTGTGTCCCACTCAAACACTTCATCTTGTGCTTCATTTGTTTCGCACAACTTTTCTGACACAAGGCACAATTTTAATTTATCCCAAGGAGTCTCATTTATTTTTGACTCGAATTTGGGACACCCTTTCGACCCAAACCTGTCAATCCAACATATGGACCTGGCCCACATTAAGCCTACTACCCACATGACACCCGTGTCCCATTCAATTGAACTCCCACATGCTACTTATTTACCAGAGATCATAAATATCTAAATTTATCCATTTATTATACCAAGTCCGATTTTGATCGGACCCGACTCAATTGAACCCAACCCAAGCTTCATGTTCTCCTCTCATGACTACCCAAATACACCCACACAGATATCTCTCTCTACTTGGGTAGATATTTCATTATCTCTCTCCCTCTTCAATAAATATATCTTTCTCTCCCTTTCTAATATATATATCTTTCTAATATATATATATATATATATATATATATATATATATATATCTTTCTATATATATATATATATAAAAAAAAAAAAAATATATATATATCTTTCTTTCTCTACTCACACACACAAACTCCCTCCATCACCATCAGCTCACACTCCCTCCCCCATTTCAGCCGACTTACTCTTCTCTCTCTCTCTCTCTTTCTAATAATATTTACATCTCTCTCTCTATTCCAACACACACACTTCCCCCTCTCTTTACACTCTCTCTCCTTTCCCCCCTCCTCATAGCCACTCCCTCTCTCCCTCAAAATCGAGCACCACCACCACCACGAGCACGAGCACCACCACCACCATCACGAGCACCACCACCACCACCACCACCACCACCACCACCACCATCACGAGCACCACCGCCACCACAACGGTGCGGGGGACTATGGCCACCACAGAAGTAGCAGCTAGCTGCAACAGCAGCAGCAGCATAAGGCAGCAGCAGCAGCCGCGTCGCCGCCGCCGCACCGTCGCCGCCGCGCGCCACAGTGTGGGCCCCCTGCTGGCGAGCTCCGGCAATCTCCCCCTCGTCATCCTCCTTCTTACTCGACGTGCCACATAGCCGATTCGTGCGTTTGGCACGAGATCCCGTCGGCGCGCGCGAGAAGTCGAAGTCCAGAATTGTTCCTTAGAACAGCAACTTCGTGCACGTTTTTCGAACAATCCGACCGTTGGATCGTCGATCTGTTTCTTCCGTCTCAATCTCGGTATATACATCTTCACTCCCCTCATGTTTCATCCGTTAATTTCGTCGTTTACTACGTCAAAATCGGCCGCCAAGTTGACACTTTAAATTGTACTATTTTTGGACAGTTTTGTGGAGCGAACTTCGTCGACTCGTATCTCCGTCGTCGTAGCTCCGTTTGGCATGCCACTAGTTCCTATGCACAGCTGGTATAACCCTCTTCCTGTCCCTTAAGTTTCACTTCATTGTGATCATGTTTGATTGGTTAAATTTGATGCCAAAGTTGGTCGTTCGAATTCGTAATTTCCAACTTGTAAATCCTAATTTTGGACCCGGGACTCCGGATTCCAATTCTGAAACCACCAGTAGACTTATGTCATCATTCTGGCACGAATTTATATAAAGTTTGTTAGATTTGAAGGACGCGGGCCCCGACACGTACTTCGGTGCAAGGCAGGTCCCATAGTTTGGGTCAACGGGCCATTTTGAGATCGGCTCATCGAAATCCAATTCTGGATATACCGTTGAGTTCGTATCGTCATTCTGGACTCATTGACATATAAATTGTTGAGTTTTATGGACATTGGCTTCGACATATATTTCCGTGCAAATCGGATTCCAATATCCGGGTCAACGGACCAATTTGAGATCGGGCCATCAGAATCCAATTTTGGATATACCGTTGAGTTCATATCGTTATTCTGAATTTGTGGACATATAATTTGTTAAATTTAGTACACTTTTATTCTGACATATTTTTTGGTACAAAGCGAATCCGACACGGGCATCGTTTGACTCGAAATTATCTTTTTGCCCCTGTGTCCAAATTGGACTTATGGGTAGGCTATCCTAGCTATTTTGACCATTCTGGACACGTTGGTGATAGCTATTTCATCATCCGACAACATCTGTAGACTTTTTCCCTATCTATCATAATTTGTTATAATTTTTCTCTTTTGGTTCGTATTTTGAGATCCGTGCATCGAAATTGTGATCTGTCGATTCCAGTGATTTCATATCACTGAAATTGACATATTGTGTATATGGATGATTATAGAGACTAGCTTTGACCTTGTTAACCTAGAGTGGACTAGGAGTTGACCAGTTGACCAAAGTCAACTGTAAGTCAACCTTTGACCTAGTTTGACTTAGTTTGTCTTAGTTTGACCTAGAATTGGCCTAGAAGCATAGAATTAATGTATTTATATATATTGTTTACTCTAGAACACTAAGTAATCCTGTAAATTCATGTTAGGTCTCTGTGACGTCGGTTCAGGCATCGACCCTCACTTTTTGCTCAAGACAGCAGGCGAGTACATTCTCTGATAGTTTTTATTGTCTTGATATCTACTATATCCGATTCAGTTGTAGTATTTTACTTGATTCCCGACACGATGGTATACGGACTAGTATACGTTGGATCTTGTCATGAGATGTCATTCCTGGATTACAATGGTATATTGGTACATTGTTCGATCTTATTTTTCTTGTACTTGTATAAACGCCGATTCCTAAGAGAATTTGCTACCCTCTTAGAGAATCCCGCATCATGACGTGACATGTCTGGATCCATTATACTACTCGGAGATAGGGAGTTATTAGAGGTTATGCGATCATACCCCACTGGTTACTACTTGCATCATAGCTTTACCCTCTCCTCACGTAGGGTAAAGCCTGACCTGATACTACTTGCACCATAGCTTTCCATTTTTGCCAGTCCGATCTCCAGGTTTACCTGTGCTTGTTCTTGCACCATAGCCGGTTAAATGGAAGAGCCTGATCTTGACCCAAGTCGATCACATAATGCTCTAATATCTCAAGGCACTGTTTATATTTATATTATACATCAGATATTACTGTACTGTTCTATATTCCAGTATTTTATACCCTGACATGATATCTAGTTTTACATATACTACTTTATTTCCAGTCTTGATATTTCATCTTGTATTTCATTATAATTGTCTTTTATATAATTTGTCAATTCATATGGAACTGCTATTAGTTTATGTACTCGTTTCCATCCTGACTGGATACGTTGACAATATTTTTAGGAGTTGTTATACCCTCATTATTGGACTACGATGTTGCTAGCTGAGGCGGATCTCAATATTCTTTCACCGCAAGTTGTCTCCCAGGGGTGCTAGGCCTGGTAGTTATTTAGTTTTGTTATTATTTTTTCTTCCATTTCATTTTTGTCTCATATAATCCTTTGTAGATTCTAGTTGTTCTAGTGATATTGTTATCTTTCTTGTCTTATCTCATCTTCCTTAGCTTTTATGATGTGATATGAGTACCTTTATAGTTATGGATCTTTTAGATGTTGTAGTTGGTATCGGGTACTTGACAGCGCTCTACCACCTATACTGCAGCGTAGGCTAGGCGTGGCCCACATATTTGTACCCGTATATCTGGGTGCGGGTCATAACACATTTTTGTGGTGGCCCATGCAGGTCGGTCTTTGCTATTAATGCGAAGTCGTGGTAGTACTTGAGCTTATCTGTACTACTACGAGCCTGCCCTTGGATTAAGATTAAGTCATAGAATATTTAGGATTTTGGTACTCAGTCACATATTAGGAACTCTTAATAGATTCCAGGGATGACCCCTGGGAGTCTTATTTCGAAAAGTTTTTCAAGTCTATTTTCCACTTGTTTACATTCGTCCTGATTTTGAAATATCTGTCCGTTATCGAACCATATTTTTGCATTGGGATGTGTTTATAGACCCCAGAGGGAACTAGAATGTATAAGTTGAACTTATATATCATCTAGATTGAGAAGAGAATATGATTAGCCAATCTTATATGAAGGTTAAGATTTGTTTTAGCTTATATTCCAGGAATGTTGATCTAGATAGTACCTTTGGGCAATCCCTTGAGAACCTCCCTCTAAACCCTACACCGGAATCTGTTTTGCTTGTTTCCATTTATTTGTCCTTGATTCGTTGATGAAAATTTTGAATCTTGATGTTCGTTGCTGACTTTGATTTTTTTTTAGATAATTTTTTATGAATTGAGTTAAGATATATTCTGATATCATATTTGATGAGTACGATAAGAAGGATAAATATCTACTTTATTTATGGAGTTTAGAATTTATCGCAGCCATACAAGCTAGCATGACGAGGACATGGAGCCTGATTTTGGGTATACTATCCTAGTTATAGAATTTAGATTTTCTTGCAGCCATATCGGTTGGCATGGTAAGGAATCTAGATAACATGATTGTAGGGTGTATACCTTAATTATGGACTCTATCGTTTATTGCAGCTATGCTTATTGGCATGGCAAAAATTCTGGCAACATAATTTTGGATAGACGTGTCTGGTTATCAGATCATATCTTAAATTGATTCACTTCTATTAACCTATTGAGCAAGAACAATTTCTAACATTATTTCTTGTGTTATCATTTTCCTTATCGTCTGACTATTTCCTCATCTTACCATTATTCCCTTGTCTTATTTAACCATGTCCTACTTACATCAATCAACTACCTCATATCTACTTTTGTCATCTATACTCTGAAATCTTTTGAGCTCTTGTATCTCTTTACCTTGGGAAAGTTGAGGAAATATCGTAAATCATCTGGCTCGGAAGACGAATTTGTTATCAAGTGGTATCTTGGTAGGAATATGAGATGTTGGACCTTAGTATAGAATTTTGAGAGGAAGGTATGACTGAGATTGGAAATGAAACCAAGAGGTCGATATAATCAGTTTAGAAATAATTTACTAGAGAATTAGGAGGAAGAATCACATGGAAAGAATGTAGGAGGATTTCAAATAAGAAGGACAATAGGATGTACATTAATGGTTAGAACATTTATATTTCGTTGATATAGTTTAGAAACTGACGAGGATATCCGAGATCGAAATGTTTTTGAATTTGGATAATTTTAGGTTATTGATTCTCGAGATATTTCACATTAAGGTTATGATGCAAAATTTAGAATTTAATAATGGGAGAGAGATTTTAACTATATACGATGATGATACAAAATTGGACAAGACAGGTAAGAGGATAGAGAGCACAAGGATTTGGAGTTAAAAAAATAGAGATTTTGTGTAACACCCACATTTCTAAAATAAGGGTAATTTTGAACTTTTGTAAAAGTTTATTATTTAATAATAGGATTTATGATTTATAGAAATTTTTAATTAATTTAATATTATTTAAAATTGGTGAATTATAATTTTGATGTGTTAGCTAGTGAACCCTAGAACTGTTGAGCCTAGAGACTAACCATGACCATGGGGACCTAACCATGTGATTAGAATGACTATTTACAACTTTTTAGGCTAAGGGTATTTTGACCATTTTGTGACTTTTGAATTATTTAGGATTTTGATTAATTGGTGAATATTAGATTATTTTAATAATATTTAAATTGATGTATTATGATTTTGGTCATTTTTTATATTTTAATATTTTGGGAAAATTTTATATTTTTAATATTGTTTTTGTTGGATTTGTTTAGTCGGGTTTGAGTTTCGTCTCGTTCCGACTTGTCTTATGACCCGGGTAGCTTAAACTCTAGATGGGACCCAATATTAAGTTAAGCATGGCCCACAATACTCAACATTTAAGTTAGTTAATTAGACTAATTTTTATCATGTTAGAATGGTCAAGTTAGAGACTCAAAACTAGATCCCTTTGACCTCAAACTTGAACCTAGTCTAGACTTAACCATATGAGACTAGAGAGGGGCAATTAGGACATTTCCCATTAGCCCTAATGGACTCTTTATGGCAGCCACCTTTAGGGGAGAATGATTGATTTCATTCATTACAATCTTGCCTATTTTATTTTTCTTTTGTTCTTCCCTAATTTTAGAGAACATTCCCTTTGATTTGATCTCCAAATCAAATCATTCCTTCACCAAATCTTCCCTCAATCATTTCCATTCTCCAAGGGAAGGGTGCTACCAAGGATTGGAAGAGAAGTGCAAGGAGGAGTGTCCACTTTGAGGGATATTCGTATCGGAGCCGTGTCCTAAAGGATTTTATTGGGATTCCACTCCCAATAGGTAAAACCTATCCTCTAAATTGATTTCCTTTGCATATAAATTAGTTTTGAATCCGTAGGATCCATCCTCATGCATGTATCCCCTTTAGATTCAAATTTGAGGCTATTTGGAGCTCTCTTGAGGATTTTAGATATGTGTCTTGTGTCCTACTTGATATATCCCAAATTTGGACACCCCATGTGTATGTATGTATGATAATAGTTTAAATAGATATTTAAATTCAATTTTAGAATAGTTTGTTTGCCAATGATTATAAAAGAACAGAACAATTATATCGAAGGACTGGACTTTTACTTCACAATACAAACTCGCTCGTACAAAGAAAGCCTAGGGACGAAAACCTAGGTACAGCAGTCTAAGTACAATTGTTTAGTTTTGATTCTGGGGGTGACGATAGAGGCTCGGGAAAGCGACGACCTCTCTGGCTTACTCTTTGGACGATCAGACGTAACCTTGGCTCTGATGAAAAAATGCTCTTGGACGTGTGGGGAGACTCTCTTGCGCCTTTGGTTGCTAGATCTCTGGATGTCTTTGTAGTACTCTCTCTCTTTGCTCCGCTCTCTCCTCTCTCTGTCTGTCTCTGCCTTTTTTTTCTCCGTGTCCTGCAAGGGAATGGCACCTTGCTATTTATAGGAGTGGGGTGTGATCATTAGGGTTTGCAAATGATTGCCTCTCTTGAAAAGTTGGCGGCTTAAGAGTTATCAATCTGGGCCGTACATCTTGAATGTAATAAATTTGAGCAATTAATATGATTGCATCAAACCTCTGTGGGCAATAAATATTGATTGCCATGAATATTCGTGACTTGTGATAGCCTGCCACGTGTCCAATTTGCTTGATTTGATTTGATCTGGGCCATTATGACGATCGCAACAAATCTAATTTTGTAGGGATTTATTAGCACCCATAGTTCCAGGGAAGATAAGATTGCCACGTGTCTCCATTGTTGCGGAAAGCGCCATGTGTCTCAACTGAACCATCCTGGCAGAGCCGCATATGGGTGGTCCTCTCAGCCGCATGAAGCATACAACCGCATGAAGATGGGAAACCGCACGAGGATGGGCAGCCGCATGGGTATAGACAGCCGCATGGGGATGCAGATAGGCAGCCGCATGGGTATAGGCAGCCGCATGCAGATGGGCAGCCGCATGGGGATAGGCAGCCGCATGCAGATGGGCAACCGCATAAATACAGCGGCCGCATGGAGTGGCCTCGGGACTTGGTAGATTTTACCAGCTTTGTAAGGAGATTTTCTCCTTTTTCCTAGGATCACGCCATTATGTCAGAGTCATTATTACGTCTTTTTGTCAGCGCTGTCATAGCTGTCAGCCGTCAGGGCATTAAATGCAGCCGAATGTAGAGAAGATCTGTTGAAGGACACGTGGCTATTTTTTCTGAGCCGCATGGAACTATCCGAGCTGCATGGACTTCTGAGCCGCATGGGGATCCTGAGCTGCATGGGCGTCTGAGCCGCATGGGGATCCTGAGCCGCATGGGGATCCTTCTGTTGGAGCCGCATAGGTCTTTCTTTATTCTTTTTCATGCTTCTACAAGACCCCCTTCAAAGTTTTCAATTTGCAAAATTAAAATACTTTGAATAAGAAGCATGGCCATGTAACAACTCTTCGGGCCGCATAGGATGTTCTGACCGTATGGATGTCTCAGCCGCATGGCCCCTCTCAGCCGCATGGCCATCTGAGCCGCATGGCCATCTGAGTCGCATGGTCGTTCCAGCCGTATGGGTTCCTCAGCCGCATGACCATCTGAGCCGCATGGGCTCCTTGCCACGTCTTCATGCCATGTGTGCAAATCTTTGCATTGATTGCCTTTAATTTGCTGTCAGATTTAAGGCCGCTTTTTGGGGCAGGATCCCAAGAGTTTAGCCTTAAATAATCGGATCGCCTTGATAACCGAAGGGTCGGTTATACTGCACGTGGATCGATGCATCGGTCTATGGGGCTCTGTCTATAAATAGCAGAGTGTTTGGAAAGAAGACTTTCTTTACTTTCTGCTCTTGCCCTAGCTCTCTTATCCTCGTCCTCCTTCTCTGATCATAGTAATGGCTCCCAAGAAGACTATTGTGGCGAAGGATAAGAAGGCAGCGTCTTCGTCGGTGGCGAAGGATAAGAAAGCTGCATCTGCGGCGACGAATGTGGGAGCTCCTCCGTCAGCTGACGTGCCCGTAGTTCACCCCGACGTCCACCGCGCCATCGCTGGTAAGGACTTTTGCGTGAGTTTGGAACCCTAACTATCATGGCTACGTCGCATATTTTATGCGCGAGCCTTCATCTTCATGTGTGCCGCATGCACGTCTCAAGCCGTATGGGGTATGTTCCATGTCCGAGCCGCATGAGAACGACCGAGTCGCATAGGAACCTTTTGAATTGAACCGCATGAATTCCTAATGGACTGCATGAGTTTGTCTGATTTGGGCTGCGCAAGGCTCTGTCCATCTGATTTTGTTTTTTTTTATTCTTGATTCTTGCAGCACCCCCACCGAAGGCTGAGATCATTGTGAAAGAAGAGCTGCTTCCTCCTCACAAACGAGAATCATCGTATGTTATGGAGAAACGGAAAGAAGAGCTGGCGCCCATTGCTGTCTAGGAGGAGCCCCAGTCTGACGGCGGTAGTATTGGGAATTCTGACCTTTCCACTCCGGATGAGGAATTTGCTCAGGTAGATCCTCTATATGCCAAATGGTTGAGGGATTGGTATATGCGCCCCCGCAACTAGGATTCGTGGGCTCTCATAATTGTCCATCTTTTGTCTTGATATTTCTGTTTGTCTTTTACTGTGGTTTGTGTTTTGCTTCCTTCGGTCATCAATGTAATCTTCTTCATTTTTTGTCTAAATGAAATGATAGAGAACTTTTCTGGCTTGCTCATGAGATGTAGTCATGTGAATGTAACCGATTTTGAATGACCGGAATACATTCGCTCCATTCATTGCTTGTAGTAGTTGCCCCAATGAGAGGCTTTCTGTGGACCTATTATCCTTGGCGTACCCTGGTTCTGGATACGGATAATAAGACGAGGGAGGGAAGAACCATCATATTACTCAGAGGTAATGAGGACATGGTAAATATGAGGGTATCTTCGATGGAGCCTTCCCACTCAGAGGTAAGAAGGACATGGCAGGAGGGGCTCCATGAAGGGAATATAGAACAACTCAGAGGTAATGAGGACATGGAAGTTCTATGTAAGGGGGCGGTTTGTTTTTGGTGGAATTGAAGACAACTCAGAGGTAACATCGACTTGGTTGTTTTGGAGAATTTATGGATCGGTTATCCTTTTTGGGCACTGAGAGTGCGGGTACTAGATCATAAGGAGGAAGCTCCTTTTAGGAAGAAAGTTCAGAGATACAATCATACATGACTTACTGCCTAAAAGATGCGATATAGATTTATCTGTAGTGGCCAGGATATAAGTTCAGCGGTACCTGCGGGTACATAACTCGACAATCTGGGAGATTTGGAATTGGTATGTGAGTTCAGTGGTACGAGAGGGTACATGACTCATCATTCTGGAAGACTTGTAGTCGGGATTTGAGTTCAGCGGTACCAGCGGGTACGTAACTCAACATTGTGAAAGATTTGTAGTTGGGATGCGAGTTCAGCGGTACCAACGGCTACGTAACTCATCACCTTAGCGGATGTCATTTTAGACATAGTACTTCTTTAGGAACTTGCCATTGATGGGCAACATGAGAAAGTCTCCATTTTGTTTTGCGAGGCGGTAAGCTCCGTTGGAGAATACAGCATCGATGATGAACGGGCCTTCCCACTTTGGTTGAAACTTGCCGGCGATTTTGTGAGTCATAACCATCGGCCTCCGAACTGCCAGAACAAGGTCGCCCACTTGGAATGTTCTGATTTTAACTTTCTTATTGAAGGCTCCGGAGATACGGGCTTGGTACAGCTCGATTCGTTGTTGAGCTAACAGACGCTTCTCATCTAGGGCCTCCAACTCTTGTAGTCGGCGATGGTGATTGTCATCTGTCGTGAGTCGATAGGTGAGAGCGACGCTGAGTGAAGGGATTTGAGTCTCCAGTGGGAGTACTTCCTCACTCCCGTATACCAGAGAAAATAGTGTATTCTCGGTGGCATACCGTACTGTAGTCCGGTACGCCTATAAGCATTCACCGAGCTTTTCATTCCAGTTGTGTTTGTTTGATGACACGAATTTCTTGAGAAGCTTGATGATTGTTTTGTTGAATGCTTCAGTCAGACCATTAGCCTCGGGGTCGTATGGTGTTGAAGCAATATTCTGGATGCGGAACTTGTTATAGAATTGATAGATGGCGTGGCTTGCGAACTGTGGACCATTGTCGTGGATGATCCTTCGGGGCAATCCAAAGCGATAGATGACGTGATGCTTGAGGAAGCTGATCACGTTTGAAGTCTTCACTTTAGCCAGCAGAATAGCCTCCGCCCATTTGGAGAAGTAATCTGTGATTACGAGTATGAAGCGATGTCCTCGAGACGAAGGCGGAGTGATTGGACCAATGATGTCCATTCTCCATGGTTCGAATGGCCAGGACGCCACTGTCGGGTGTAGAAACTCGGAGGGCTGGTGGATAAAATCTGCGTAGACTTGACAGGATTTGCATCTTCGTGCATAGTCTATCGCATCCGCAACCATCGTGGGCCAGTAATAGCCCATTCGGCGAAGGCGATCTTGTAGTTTCGGGCCAGGCTGATGGGCTCAACAGATGCCGTCGTGAGCTTCGCGTACGGCTTCTTTGGCTTCTGTATTTGACAGACACCGAAGTAGTACTCCATCGTATGATCATCGATACAGCATTTTTGTTTCTGTATCGTAAAAGAATCTGAGAGAACGCCTTCTGATGGAAGTGGCCTCTTTCGGATTCTCTCGCAGGATATCGTAGATGACAAAGTCGATGAATGGCTGTCTCCAGTCTGGTGCTTCGTCGATTGTCAGAGCGGAGTGACTCTCCACACACTGAACATTATTCCTGGGACAGGCCAACTCACGGCCTACGATATCAACCAGGTGATGAGCATGATTCGGTAATGCTAAGGAAGCGGCAAGACCTGCTAGGGCATCGGCTTTATTGTTTTGGAGCCTGGGAACGTGCTCTATGAAGAACCCCTCAAGGGACGAGATGATGTTGATTGCTATTTGGTGGTAGGGGATCATGTCCTCATGGCGAACCTCGTATGAACCCCGAATCTGATTGACGATTAACTATGAATCGTCATATGCTTCAAGGCGCTCTACCCCCAGCTCTTTTGCCAGTCGGAGGCCAATGACCAAGGCATTGTACTCGGCCACATTGTTTGAACAGGGTTCTGTAAGGGAGTAAGCCCGATTGATCACTAACCCGGAGGAAGAAATCAGCACTACTCCGACTCCAGCGACGATGTTGCCCTTGGGCCCAGTTCTTGAAGCGCCGTCGAAAAACATTTGCCATATGGTATCATGGGAGGCCGTATTTGTATTAGCGACCTCGTCTGGAATCTCTTCATCTATTTTGGTTGACTCCGAACCCGGATGAGCTGCTAAAAAAGTCTGCTAGAGCATGACCTTTAACAGCCTTCTGTGGGACGAAGATCATGTAGTAGGGGGACAGTAATATCGCCCAGGTAGCGAGGCGAGAGCTGAGTGCACCCGGCTTGGTCATGAGAACCCTGAGGGGATTAACTCTTGATATGACATGAATGTTCTGTCCCGTGACGTAGTGTCGCATCTTCTGAATGGCAAAAACCAGAGCCAGGCATTCCTTCTCCACGGCGGTATATCGATGCTCTGGCCCCATCATCATTCGGATGAGGTAATATATAGCCTGCTCATGGCCTGCATCGTTGTTTTGTGCTAGCAGAGCGCCGAGAGAATGCTCCATCGCTCGTACATAGAGCAAGAATGGTCTTCCAGGAATTGGGGCTACCAGGACTGGAGGGATCTTCAGATATTCTTTGATGCTGTCGAAGGTGCGCTGGCATTCGTCATCCCATATGAATGAAATGCCTTTCTTCATGAGGTGGGTGAATGGCTGACATCGTCCGGAGAGGTTAGAGATAAACCTCCTGATGTAGGCTAGCCTCCCTTGAAGGCCCCAGAGTTCACGGAGATTTCTCGGGGGACCCATCTCCATAATCGCCTTCGTCTTCTCAGGGTCCACGTGTATACCCTGGGAGGTAATGATGAAACCCAAGAACTTCCTGCTGGATACGCCCAAAAAAGATTTTGTGGGATTTATTTTCAAATTGTGCGCTCGTATCAGGTCGAACACTGTCCTTAGATCATGCAGATGATCTTCTTTAGAGCGGCTCTTGACTACGATGTCGTCGACGTAGCATTCTACTGTCTTGCGCAAGTGGTCTCTAAAGATGATACTCATTGCTCTTTGATAGGTGGCGCCAGCATTCTTTAGACCGAAGGGCATAACTGTGTCGCAGTATGTGCCGATTGGCGTTCGGAATGATGTATGCTTTTCGTCGTCGGGGAACATCTTGATTTGGTTGTACCCCGAGAAACCATCCATGAATGACACACGCTCAAAGCTGCAGGTGTTGTCGATCATGATGTCTATGATAGGGAGAGGGAATTCATCCTTAGGATACGCCTCATTTAGATTGCGAAAGTCGATACAGATTCGAATCTTTTCACTCTTCTTGAGGACTGGTACTATGTTGGCGACCCAGTCAGGATGCTGTTCCTCGCGGATGAAGCCGCTGGCTATCAGTTTGTTTACCTCGGCTTCAATAGCATTCATGACGTCAGGACGGAATCGACGTTGCTGTTGCTTGACTGGTTTTGCGTCCGGACGGCTGTTGAGTTTGTGAAGTACAATCTCGGGGTTCAGTCCTGGCATATCTTCGTAGCTCCAGGCGAATACGTCGATGTATTCTCCGATGAGTTGTAGTAGTGACTCTCGCTCTTCGTCAGTCAGATTCTTGCTGACTAAGATGGGCTTTGGAGAGGATTCATCACCGAGATCGACTTGTACAACCTCATCCTCGGTGGGAGGCTCTCTTTGTTCGAACCGCTTCTTCCACTGCGCATCTAGTTGTTGTGCCCACGGTTCTAACTCAAGAAGTTCAGGAATGTCTTCATCTTCTTCGTAGGCGTCTGCTAAGGCCATATTGACGGACCATACTTGCCTGAGCATGTCCCCGATGTTGGTGTCTGAATCGAAAGTGGGTGATCCGGTTGAGTGTGAATGCCAGTCGCATTCCTCGTCTGAGCTTTCAGGTGTCGTCGCGGGTGTGACGTAACCTAGCCCACGTCAATTTTTGTAGTAATCTCATGCTTTCCCAGCCGGGACTGGCGATTGTAAGGGTAGTCGCCGTCCAGTGCCGTAGTTCAAACCCGGTGTAGTTTCCAGATCATATCCTTGTTTTTGCATAAGGGACTTGGATTGGGAACTACACAGATAAATGGGCAATCTCCCGGTGTCGGGTTCGAGCTCAAATTCTTCTGTCATGAAGGGCTGTGGACCATTTTTCCGGCCAAAAATGATCGGGTGATCCCCTTCCTCGATTATGCGGTAGCCGTCTTCTACTGGAGTAAGTTGGTTGGCGGTGTAGACATTTGTCACTTGTGTGTGCAGGTGAGTGCCTATACCGTGTTCCATAGCATACATTGTACAAAGCTTATTAAGCTCGATGTAGTTCAAAGATAGCCCTTTGTTGATGAAGTAAGGTATCTTTTCTAACGGGATTACATCATCTGCAGATGGAACATCGGTGCGAGCAGCCACATACTTGGTCAGTTCTGGTTCTTCTTCGGCCACCCCCTGTATAAATGAAGACTGGGAGGATGACTTGGGCAACTTGATTATCAGGGGTTCTGCTGGTGGAGCAGAACGTAGAGTTGTTGACGCACTAGCCACCCCCAGTTTGGTGTTCGGTGCTGGGCGGGGAGTTGTTGGCTGGCTAACAGTCCCTGGCTTAGTGTTCGATTGCCGATTCATTCTGGAAAGACGAATTGTCATCGGCTTGACAGAGGGATTGAGCTCTCCTTTTTGTTCCTGGCTAACTTTTGGCAGCCTGATTGTCAGTGGCTCTGTCGTGGGTCGTGGCGCTTGGCCAGACCTTGGCAGTCGGATTATCAACTGTTCCTCCTGTGCATAGAGGCTAATTGCGTCCTTACGTAGAGTGGCTGTAAGAGGCGCAGTTATGCCAGGCTTGCGGGCTTGGAGGTGGATCGTCAGAGGTTCTTCTGATCCGGTTGCTGCCTCAGTTTGAGCTTGAGTGTCTCCTTCGGCAAGATGCTTTTTCGATTTCTCGTATAAGCAGGAGTCTGAGTAATAAGACTCGGCCCCTTTAAAGGGATCGATATCGGCAAATTCTGTCCTCACGAAGCCGTGCTTGTCGACGTACTTGAAGCATTGGTGCAGTCTGGAAGGCACGATCATGTAATCGTGTATCCAAGGACGCCCCAGAAGAATATTGTAGGAAGTGTCCGCATCTATGACATAACAAGTCACTTCTGACTGCAGGTCGCCGATTTGACACTTCAGGCGAATCTTTCCGATCGGGTAGCTCCTGTCCGAATTGAAACCGCAGATGGCGGTGCTTGTCGGCATCAGGCGGTGCATTGGGATGCGCAGATGATGTAGTAGGCTCTTCGGGATGATGCTTATGGAGGACCCGGGGTCAATATGCATCCTATCGACCTTGATATCGCCAATGTACCCAGTATAATACAGAAGGCGATCGTGCAGGTTGGTCTTGATAAGCATATCTTGCGGAGTGAAGACAATGTTTGGCATTGACCCTGTGCAAGCGCTGTTCTGGAGTTCTGTCGGCAAGTCATCCCCAGTGAGATTGGACTGAGCCAGGTACGCATCGGCGTTCTGGAGTGCCTCGCTCAGTGCAACGCGGACATCCTTGGAGAGTCTCAAGAGCTCATATAGTGACAATTTGGCTGGCGTGTTGGCCAATTGGGCCAAGATGTCAAAGTTGTAAGGCTTCTCCAGCCCATGAGGCATCTCCCTTCGGAGTGGTTTGTCGAAGCGAGTCTCCTTCGGCCTAGGCTTGTCGGTCGTAGAAGGCTACGACGATCCTGGAGCATCAGCAGCTATCGTTTGAGGGTCTTCAGTTGAGTTACCCGGTGGAGGTTAGATTTGTGCGCCGGAGCGGGTAACAACATCGGTAGCTTCTTCGACCTCTACCGAGATTGTGCGACATGGTTTGACTTTCCCATTCTTGTTCTTGCTGGTGGAGGGAGGTGCAGACTGAGTTACCTCCGGTACCAAGTCCGGATGGACCCACATGATCTTCCCTCGTGATGTAGTAAGGAGCACTAGACCAGCAGCTTGGTCTCGTAGAGGTGGAAGGTTAAAACCTCCATCTTTGCTCTGGGGACGGGTACTACTCCATTTTGAGTCTTTGTCGGAGGGAAGCTGCCAAATTGTACTGACACTATGTTGGCTGCTACGGTCACCTCCTCGAAATTAATGTCCAGGGTATTAGAATCGATGAGATGTTGGATGTATCGCTTCAGCTGATAGTAATCTTGTGTAGCATGGTAAACATAGCGATGGTAATGGCATTACTTGGGACTCTCCATATCTGCAGGACGAGGCTCATGCCTTGGAGGAGGGAGCTGAATTCGACCTCCTTGTATGAGCATGTCCAAAATAGGCTTGACATGACCGTCCTCGAAGGAATAGGTCATCTGAGGCCACTGTTTTTTCGCCGGCTTTGATTCGGGCTTTGGGGTTGTGTCGGCCACCATAGCCTGCTTGCCCTTGTTGTCTCGGTTGCTGAAGGAATTACCACCATTGTTGTTGTTGATGTTAGGGCGTTTGCCCTTGTCTTCACCTTCCGAGATGTGCAATCCCAGTTGGCGGGCTTTCTTCACCTTGTCTTCTGCGCTAGTGGCACTGATGATGAACGTCTTCCAATCCCTGAATTGACTTTCGCCCATCCAGAGGCTGATTGTGGGAAGCAGTCTCTTTTGGCAAATTTCAATCAAGGATGAATCAGGGTTGCCGAAAGGCAGCTTTATCGCGGTTTGGCAAAACCGCTCGATATAATTTCTTGTTAGCTCTTCTTCTCCCTGAACAACGTCCATGAGAGTGGACATTGTCACGTCTTGTCCTACTTCATAGAATCGCTCTAGGAACATACGTTTGAAGCCGGTGAAGGAGTGGATGCAATTGTCCGACAAGTTACGGTACCAGTCGAAGGCAACCCCTTCCAAGGCTCCGATGAACAACCGCGTAAGGATAGCGTCGTCATGAGGCAAATGGTCGGTTGTGACTTCGAAGTAGGTGATATACCTGCTTGCAGATGTCTTCCCGTCATATGGATTAATGTGGAATGGTTTATATTTTGGTGGGAAGGGAACATCTCTCCATACGGCATGATATGGTTGTCGTACCCTAAGGTCCTGGCAATTTTCTCGGGCTTGAAACATGGCTCAGAGCTCTTGGACCTCTCTTCTTGCCTTCCTGGCCTCGTCTGCAGCGGTGGGGGCCGATATTTTAGGAGGATTATCGCCCGGGTTTGGTGCAGCTGAGTTCGAGTCCGCATTGACCGCGGGACCCAAGCTCGTTTGGCCAGGCGTCCTTCCTTGCAGAGTGAAAATGGCCGCCTTGATCTCGTTCACAGACTTAACCAAAGCATGCAGTATGGCCTCCATAGTATCGATACATTGGCGATCACTGGGACCCTCTTGGTTGCTGTCCGTCATGAATACCGTCCTTATATGATGAGAGGTGGAAGGGACGGTAGAGGACGTGCCCTCTGAGTCGTACCCTCACACGGAGAAGTCGTCAGGGTATGTGGGAATGTTCTCTTCTGGTTCGGACTCAGAAAGAGTGGTACCCCCAGCTTCAGAGCTTGCCTCGTCTTGAGAGTTGTGGAAGTCCTCGGGGACGTCGAGGTTTGCTGCATCTGGATTTTCCTCTTGGAATACCAGATTGTCGTGGATATTTGGAGGAGTGCTACCCCCAGCTCCAGTGTCTCCGAATGTGGACGACGAATCCCCAAGTGTGGAAGATTTCGTCTTTGAGTGGGTCCCTTGGTAAACTCCTCCTGTAACGGTGGTAGACAACCGTTTAGAAAAAAGTTTCTTGGTTGTGCCGGTTGAAATTTTTGGGCTGGAGGCATTCGTTTTCTTCCCTCTCCCGCTGTCGAGAATTTTTAGAGCAGAATTGCAGGAGGCGACGAGGAGCGCCTCATCTTCTGAGCTTGGGCGTCGCAATCGTGGGTCTGTTTGTACTACCACTTTGTTGCAGCAACAGTCAACAATGACTTGGGTGTAGTGATGATTATGGGAGGATTCTTCGTACACCGAGGCCTCTTCTCTTTCCTTGCGTTTCTGGAGGATAACCTCATGCAATCAGATGGGTATGGAACGACCATGTTTGCTCCCTGGGTTTTGGGAGACTTTTGGGAACCACTCTGTCCGTTTGCCGCCGGGGGCTGGACTCGAGTGGTTCTGTACAACTTCCCATCAGAGGCCCGCATAACAGTATGTGGAGCGCTCGGATGGTCAGAGGTCAGGACAGCAGACTGAGCTTGCCAAGCTCGTGCTGCCTTGGACTTTTTCACTCTAGTGCTTGAGGGCACATAGTAGGAAGAGTCTAAGTGGTGTTGCAGAGAGAGATCAGGACCATAGGAGAGGCGATCGAAGACTGAGCCTGAGCCGCGTAGAGCAGACAGCATGCGGCTGGAATCAACAGTCTTCATGCAGCTGGCATGGGCTTGCTTCATGCGGCTGGGAGTCTCGGCCGCATGAGTTTTCTTTATGCGGCTAGAGCTCTTGGCCGCATGGCTATTCTGCATCTGGCTGGCTATTTCGGCCGCATGGACATCATCCATGCGGCTGGCAATCTTGGCCGCATGAATGTTCAGCCGGCGGCTAGTGCCTTTGTTCGGCTTCTTCCTGGAGCACATAGAATCATCCTTTGCCCCTGCAAGTCCAGCATCGTAGTGCTTTCCTCTGTCGGACTTGGGGACAGCAGAGTCCTCTATGGCTTTAAGTAAGGCCGCATGAGAGTTGCCTTCGCCGTCTTGGGCAGCAGAGAGTACTCCGTCCAGAGCTTGGGGAGGAGCGAATGACTTGGGTCTCCATTCCTTGCGGGCCTTCTTCGTGCGGGCTCGCCGCTGGGCTGGGCCAGCGCTCCCGTCGGAGATCATTTCTTCAAACGCCCGCTGGTCGAACCGGGTGACCATCATTTATTGAGTGGAGCCAAGTTTGGATGCGTCTGATTGCGTCACCAACTCCTCAGCCGTGGAGAAGTTAGTTCCCAGCAGAGTTGCCATCGTGTTTGCCATTGATTATAAAAGAACAGAACAATTATATCGGGGGACTGGACTTTTACTTCACAATACAAACTCGCTCGTACAAAGAAAGCCTAGGGACGAAAACCTAGGTACAGCAGTCTAAGTACAATTATTTAGTTTTAATTCTGGGGGTGACGATAGAGGCTCTGGAAAGCGACGGCCGCTCTGCCTTACTCCTTGGACGATCAGACGTAGCCTTGGCTCTGATGAAGAAATGCTCTTGGACGTATGGGGAGACTCTCTTGCGCCTTTGGTTGCTAGATCTCTGGATGTCTCTGTAGTGCATTCTCTCTTTGCTCTGCTCTCTCCTCTTTCTGTCTGTCTCTGCCTTTTTTTTCTCCGTATCCTGCAAGGGAATGGCACCTTGTTATTTATAGGAGTGGGGTGTGATCATTAGGGTTTGCGAATGATTGCCTTTCTTGAAAAGTCGGCGGCTTAAGAGTTATCAATCTGGGTCGTACATCTTGAATGTAATAAATTTGAGCAATTAATATGATTACATCAAATCTCTGTGGACAATAAATGTTGATTGCCATGAATATTCGTGACTTGTGATAGCCTGCCACGTGTCCAATTTGCTTGATTTGATTTGATCTGGGCCATTATGACGATCGCAAAAAAATCTAATTTTGTTGGGATTTGTTAGCACACATAGTTCCAGGGAAGATAAGATTGCCACGTGTCTCCGTTGTCGCGGAGAGCGCCACGTGTCTCAACTGAACCGTCCTGGCAGAGCCGCATATGGGTGGTCCTCTCAGCCACATGAAGCATGCAACCGCATGAAGATGGGGAACCGCATGAGGATGGGCAGCCGCATGGGGATATGCAGCCGCATGGGTATAGGCAGCCGCATGGGGATGTAGATGGGCAGCCGCATGGGTATTGGCAGCCGCATGCAGATGGGCAGCCGCATGGGGATAGGCAGCCGCATGCAGATGGGCAGCCGCATAAATGCAGCGGCCGCGTGGAGTGGCCTCGGGACTTGGTAGATTTTGCCAGCTTTGTAAGGAAATTTTCTCATTTTTTCTAGGATCACGCCATTATGTCAGAGTCATTATTACGTCTTTTTGTCAGAGCTGTCATAGCTGTCAGCCGTTAGGGCATTAAATGCAGCCGAATGTAGAGAAGAACTGTTGAAGGCCACGTGGCTATGTTTTTTGAGCCGCATGGAACTATCCGAGCCGCATGGACTTCTGAGCCGCATGGGGATTCTGAGCCGCATGGGCGTCTGAGCCGCATGGGGATCCTGAGCCACATTGGGATCCTTCTGTTGGAGCCGCATAGGTCTTTCTTTATTCTTTTCCATGCTTCTACATGGTTAGAGAGTGGATTGATCTTAGTTAGGATGGTTAGAATGAGTTTCATTTGGATACCTATGTTGGTATCCAAGTATCTTGGCCTACATGTGTTTCTTTTATCCAAAACAACTCAAATTCGTCATAATATTCATCCACGTTTTTATTAATCAAAGCAACTTAGAAATGTCATAACGTTTAGCTTAGGACTCCGTTTAATCTCTCATTTTTTTTAAAAGAACCGTATCGAAGTTAGCTTTCCAAATATATATTTTAATAAGCCAAAATCATTCTACAACTTTTTGTAAAATTATTTGAGTGTCAGTTGTCCGAAAGACAAACGCGTTTCTGTGTTTTCGCGATTTCGGGAGCTTCCAGACACGAAAATGTGATCCATTTGAAGTTTCGGAAAGCTAAAACGAAGGGCTACGACATACTTTAATCCTGGAATTTGGTGAAGTCCTAATTGGTATAGTATTGGTTTTAAGTAGAAGAGTGACTATACGACATAGATATTTTGTGTAACCTATGAGCCTATGTAGCATGGATATTAAATGAATGTAGAGTATGTAATGCATGATATGTTAGATGAATAAAATAATATATATATGATATGTGTCCTCTTTTACATTAATGTATATATATGGTTGAATGCAAGCATGTATATGTCCACTGTTTTCCCTTTTTCTTATATTTTTCCTTCCCTTTCCATTTCAGTTCTTTTCCCTTTTTTCCCCTCTTCTATTTTTACATGTTGTATACAATGTATATAATGTATAGATGCATGTAAGTATGTAATATGCATGAATGACATGTGTGTAATAAAAATAAGTATAAGTATGCAACTTAATGATGTGTGAATGGATATAATGTCTGAACTGAAGTATGCATGCATATGGGATATGAATGAATGATATATATAGGTGTTAATGTAATGTAATGTATGTATTCACATATATTTTGAGTTAAATATATGAGTTTGTATGCATATATTATATGTATGCATGTATGCAGGAATGAATGTAATATAATGTAGAGTATGTATATAGTGATAACATGAATGAATGATTGTATAAATGCAGGAATGAATGTTATATATGAATGAATGAATGAATCAAAGGTATAAGTAAAATATAATGCATTGTAATGAATGTTAACATATATAATGTATAAAAGTATGTATGTAAATGTGCATGAATATATATATATATATATATATATATATATATATATATATATATATATATATATATATATATTTTATATATATATATATATATATATATCTATGTAAAAAATATATATATATATATATATATCTATGTAACTATGTAAATATGTATGATGTAACATATGCCTATATATAAAAATATGTATGTAATATGGATATATATGTATGTATGAAGGTAAGTATTTATATATAGTATCTATTTTATATTATGCATTTTTGTGGTTCACATTGCCTTGTGATTGTGTTCACATTGCCTTGTGATTGTGTGAGTGCTAGCCTAGGCATGGTTAGGCCTAGTGAGACTTGTTAGAATTGTTTGGGCTAGGACTTAACCTAGATGACCTAGTTTGACTAGTGTGGTTGACTAGAGTTGACCAAGTGTTGACTTTAGTCTAGTTTGACCTAGACAGCATGCAGATGCATTGTACATTTCATTTATCATCCCCCATATACATCTTGACCTGTGTTGCTCTAACTAGGACTATGTGGCTTCAGTTTGGACTTCTATACCTAGCAGCTATTCAGGTTATCAGGCGAGTACATTATTTGATAGTTCTCTCATTTATTTGTCAATTACTGTACTTCAGTTCTAGTTAGTTGTTTGTGATTCTCTGTTACAACACGTATGGATATCTTTGGATTCATATATGCGACACACATACCATATTGTCTTGCCTCTATTACTGGAATCATTCTGGAATTATTGTTGGTATCATCATGTTTGGCTGGACTCATCTCGATTCTCGTATCGTATTCTGGATTTACTTGTACTTGCTGGGAGGGAAAATACTTGAGTAAGATATGTAGACATATCCCAATTCTGAAATCACCCCACATGCTGGAACTAAATTGGAATGATAGCCATCTCACACCCGGCCGAGTGTGTGATGTGCCAGATTACCTATAGCTGTTTACATGTCGATCTCGGTATTTTAAAACACACTGTTAGAATATAGTCTGGACTCACCCTGGAATCTTTGATCACTGACTGGAATCAGCTTATACTGGACTCATCTTGTACTGGAATCACCTGGTATCAGATTCACGTTGTCTGGACTTACATGGGTTTTACACTTGTTTACATTTACTGTCTGGACCTATACCATATTACTCTAGTTCAGCTAGATTTTATTTTACAGTCTTTATTGCCATGATTCTTTTCTTGTTTTAGTTACCTTACTTTCCTTGCACTTATCTGTCTCTCTATACCATCACCTGAATATTGTTTGCCATTAAAATCTTTTGATTACAAATTTCAATACAAATAGAACAGTGTTATAATATAGGACTTAGACGTAGTCCTAAGAGTACACTTTTGTTTATCTGGGTCCCTTGTGCCGATGGAGCGAGTGGTAATGCGTTGACTCCGTTGACGATCTGACGACGGTTTTCGGTTCTCTGAAGGTCTGAGTTGCTCTGGGTGCTGGAGCTTGCGGAGAGGAAGAAGACGTTGAGTGTCTGTATCTGCCTCTCTGTATATCGATGGTTGTGCGATATATATTCTGTGTGTGTATGGAAGAAGGAAATGATCCCTCTATTTATAGTCTGCAGACTGGCTGCTCATATGCGCATATGTAGGATGAGCCTGTATGTGGGGACGCCACGTGGTGATTGCTGATGGAGGCACATGGATGATGCGCTTTGATTGAGGAGTTGAACTCTTTCCGTTGCTTTTGTGAGTTGCAGTCGAGCTGACACGTAGCGATGGAGAGAATCTTTCTGTTGCTGAGATCTTGGGTGATTAGTACCCCTTCGTAGGCTGAATCGAGTCAGAGGACACGTGTCGTAGGTCCATGGCTCGAAGATCTCGGATTTGGTGGGGAATGATCTGATACGATGCGCCTAGGATTGGGCGCATGAGGAGACTTTGGCTCGTAACCTTTAGGAGTCACGAATCAGTCGGGGCGCATGGCTTTTGAGGTGCATGCGAGGCTTCGGTAGTGACTTTACTTCTGTCTTTAGGGATCAGAGAAAAGTCTGAGGCGCATGGCTTTTGAGGCGCATACAGAGTTGGGCGCATGGCTGCGGAGGCGTATGCGAAGTGGTTGGGTGGCCACGTGGCTTGTAACCGTCGGAGGAGAGTAATGATGATGCTGACGTAGGTGACGCTTCTTCTTCTGCAAAAGCTGTCAACTGTTCAGTCCTCGTGGGACGTGCTGCCAACTCTGTCAAACTTCAACATTTAATATTCTTGACAGGTGATAGGCTGATGAGTGGGCACATCGATCGGCGTTCCACTAGGCGCATGGGGACGCATGGGCACATCCTTGTAAGGCGCTTGGTACTGAAGGGCGCATCTGTATGATGCACGGTCTGACCGGCGCATCCGCCTTGCATGATGCGTCTTTATTGGTCCGACTGTTACGTTCTTCGAGTGCTTTAAATAGCCATTTTTTGACTTGGCTGAATTCGAAGCGTCAGGTTCATCACCATTTAATGCAAATTCATTGCACAGAATTCAGAGAGCCAGCCACTTGGCGCATGGGTTTGATTTGTCCGGCCTATAAATAGTGGCATGGAGAGAGTTTGCTTCTCGTTCTCTCACGTCCTTCCGAAATGGACTTGTTTGCTCGAGCGCCTTCTATTGAAGAGATGCTCCCGAAGGTGAAGTTGCGACGCACTGTCTTTATTGATGCACTTGAAGGTGACTGTTACATCCAAAAGTCAGAGTCGAGGGCTTCTGAGGCAGGCGGAAGGTGCCTGTTACATCCAAAGATCGGGATGCTCGAGCCTCGTCTCCGTTATGCTGGAAGAGCCGTATATCGAAATTGCGGTGCTGCGGCTTTGGAGGCTCTTTCTTCTGTCAGAGCGGGTATTGTCCATTCTGGTTGTGTTGAAAGCCGCTCCTTTAGCCGCGGATCAATTACGGAGAGCTCTTCCTCCAGCTAGAGGGTTAACTGTCACCCTCGTTCTGTTTAATAAATGCTTCATTAGTCGAAGCATTTGATGGCGCATATGCTGACACCATGATGCACCTGACTGGGACGCTGAAGGGCGGCACATAACTGAGCTGCTGAAGGGATGCACATAACTGAGCCACTGAAAGGATATGCCTGACTGAGAGCGCATGACGAGATGCGCCTGGCTGGATGCGCCTATTTGTGAGCGCATGATGGTTGCTGCGCCTGGCTGTAGACTTAGGGTCTTTTCTTTCTTGAAATTTTCCTTTGTACAGCTCTTTTTTAGACATGTAATAGACTTTTGTAAAAATAAAAAATCTTTCTTTAATGTCTATGCTTTTGCTGTTTGCTTGTGCCAAGTACTTCATCTGAGATGCCTGGCGCATGTAGTGTTCGACGCATAGGATTTCTGGTCATGAAATTCCATGCTTCTACAAATATAAACAGCCATGTTCATCAATACAACTGTCTATAACTACTTTATAGTTCTGTGTCATTTACTTTGATTTTCTAGATGAGATTGTGCTCGTTCCTGTCCTGACTGGACATGTTAAATTTTTTATAGAGGATGATGACGAACCCTGTACCACTTACCATGGGACTACCTAGAAAATTGCTATGACCTGGATCTCCAACAGGATCCACTAGCAGTGGATGAGACACCATTAGTTTAGATTAGTCATTTTCAGTTGTATTTACTCTATGGATTATTGTATTTGTGATTTGAGATGTTTTCTGGATTTGTGATATCTTAGACACTTAGACTTCTATCTACTTGTATCTCTGTGGATTTTATTTCATATCTATCTATCTTATCGTCTTCTACCTTAGATGTGATTGAGACTGTATTCTGCTATGTCACCTCCATTCAGAGTGTATATACTGTACAGGTACCTTATATTGTTAGATGATTGACCTAGGACAACGTTCTACCGCCGACACTACGGCGTAGGCTGGACGTACCCACTTCTCGTGCCCTTACTCTAGGGTGCGGGTCGTGACACGTTTTTAGTGGTGGCCCATGCAGGTCAAATTTATGTAGTGGTATTCGAACTAGAGTATCACTACAGCCTGCAGTAGGATTAGGATATATTTTTGAAGGTACTCAATCATGGTTAGGACTCCTTGAGAGATTCCTGGGACGACCCTTGAGAATCTTATTTAAACTTCAATTTAAAATCCTTTCCCTTGTTTTGTTCGCTCTCCCTCCTTGATTATTGAATTTGTTTTTGACGGATCATTGTTGATTTTGATGGATCATTGTTGATTTTGATTATCCTATCGAGATGAATTTTATGGCCTGAGTTACGATATTTTCTGATAACATATGTTGACGGGAATACATGGATGGTAAAACGTCTACTTGATTATGGAACCTTTAGTTTATTGCAGCCATATTAGCTGGCATGGCAAAAATATAGAGACCTGACTTCGGATATACGTACCTTGGTTATGAGATTTGGAATTTCTCGCAGCTATACTAGTCGGCATAGCGAGAATTTCAGACGACATGATTATAGAGGTGCATACCCCAATTATGGAATCTATCGTTTATCGTAGCCTTGCTTACTGGCATGGCGAGGACTCTGAGTAACGTGATTTTGGACAGACGCATATGATTATCAGATTGTATCTTGAGAAGGTTTTTAAACATATCATCTCTATCGTACCCTTCTATTGTTATAAATTGTATTCCATCATTAAATAACTTAGGAGTAGAAGTAGGAGTAGCTTTAGCTGTTATTATAAACCTTGTGTAACTTCTTGTTATGAATTTCTTCATAATACAACGAATCGATAATTTTTGCTAGACCTTATCTTGGATTTGATATTATAGCTCTGGTTTCAAAATAGTTCCTTCTTTTAAACAGATAAGCAGAACAGATTTTATCATTATTTCATTCTTGCCATTATTTCTTGTATTACCTTTTAAAAAACTAAAACAAAAACTGTCCTGATTACATCAATCACCCTTCATCTCTATGTTATGTTCATATATATATATATATATATATATATATATATATATATATATATGAACATAACATAGAGATGAAGGGTGATTGATGTAATCAGGACAGTTTTTGTTTTAGTTTTTTAAAAGGTAATACAAGAAATAATGGCAAGAATGAAATAATGATAAAATCTGTTCTGCTTATATATATATATATATATATATATATATATATATATATATATATATATATATATATATATATATATATATATAGAGTTTATGCATACATGTTATAATGTATATAGATACATAACTAAATCTCTACCTCTCTCTCTCTTTCTATATATATATATATATATATATATTTTCTCTCTCTCTCTCTCTCTCTCTCTATATATATATATATATATATATATATATATATATATATATATATATATATATATATATATATAAATGGTTAGCCATACATGTTATGAGTAAATAGGTTGTACATTGTAGATTGTTTAACCAATATGCCATGAATAGTGTAACTTGATAACTATTGTTTTGAAACCCAAATCCTCCTATACACTTTCATGTATATTTCGCACACACACACATGTCTACTATCTAATCCTATGAACATGTCCACATACACCCATACACTAAGCACATAACCTTTACATAATGCTAGCTTTTCCCTCTCTAACACTCTCTCTCTATATATATTGTCATTGGATTTCAATGCTCGACATTTGTGCTTTAAATTTTGATTTTGATTTTTCCTTAAAGCCTTGATGATTTGTTATTTCTGTATCTTTTCCAGTTTAACACCCCTGATTACTTGTATGTTTTGATACCCTATGACCATTTTGGTCTAGTGTGACTAGTATACCTAGATGAGACTTTCACTACCACCGTATGCCATGACCCTGTATGTCGTCCTTTTAAATTGTATAATTTGATTAAGTTTTGAGACTTTGATTGTGGGGGTCTGACCTAGAAGGGGTATGAACATTTTAATTTCAAGGATAATTTTTTTTAAGGAGGGTAGACTTGTAACACCCATATTTCTAAAATTAGGGTAATTTTGAACTTTTGTAAAAGTTTATTATTTAATAATAGAATTTATGATTTATTAGAATTTTTAATTAATTTAATATTATTTAAAATTGGTGAATTATAATTTTGATGTGTTAGCTAGTGAACCCTAGAACTGTTGAGCCTAGAGACTAACCATGACCATGTGGACCTAACCATGTGATTAGAATGACTATTTACAACTTTTTAGGCTAAGGATATTTTGGTCATTTTGTGACTTTTAAATTATTTAGGATTTTGATTAATTGGTGAATATTAGATTATTTTAATAATATTTAAATTGATGTATTATGATTTTGGTCATTTTTCATATTTTAATATTTTAATAAAATTTTATATTTTTAATATTGTTTTTATTGGATTTGTTTAGTCGGGTTTGAGTTTCGTCTCGTTCCGACTTGTATTGTGACTTGGGTAGCTTAAACTCTAGATTGGACCCAATATTAAGTTAAGCATGGCCCACAAAACCCAATATTTAAGTTAGTTAATTAGACTAATTTTTATCATGTTAGAATGGTTAAGTTAGAGACTCAAAACTAGATCCTTTTGACCCCAAACTTGAACCTAGTCTAGACTTAACCATATGAGACTAGAGAGGGGCAGTTAGGACATTTCCCATTAGCCCTAATGGACTCTTTATGGCAGCCACCTTTAGGGGAGAATGATTGATTTCATTCATTACAATCTTGCCTCTTTTATTTTTCTTTTGTTCTTCCCTAATTTTAGAGAGCGTTCCCTTTGATTTGATCTCCAAATCAAATCATTCCTTCACCAAATCTTCCCTCAATCATTTCCATTCTCCAAGGAAAGGGTGCTACCAAGGATTGGAAGAGAAGTGCAAGGAGGAGTGTCCACTTTGAGGGATCTTCGTATCGGAGCCGTGTCCTAAAGGATTTCATTGGGATTCCACTCCCAATAGGAAAACCCATCCTCTAAATCGATTTTCTTTGCATATAAATTAGTTTTGAATCCATAGGATCCATCCTCATACATGTGTCCCCTTTAGATTCAAATTTGAGGCCATTTGGAGCTCTCTTGAGGATTTTAGATATGTGTCTTGTGTCCTACTTGATATATCCCAAATTAGGACACCCCATGTGTATGTATGTATGATAATAGTTTAAATAGATATTTAAATTCAGTTTTAGAATGGTTAGAGAGTGGATTGATCTTAGTTAGGATGGTTAGAATGAGTTTCATTTGGATACCTATGTTGGTATCCAAGTATCTTGGCCTACATGTGTTTCTTTTGTCCAAAATAACTCAAATTCGTCATAATATTCATCCACGTTTTTATTAACCAAAGCAACTTAGAAATGTCATAACTTTGAGCTTAGAACTCCGTTTAATCTCTCATTTCTTTAAAAGAACCGTATCGAAGTTAGCTTTCCAAATATATACTTTAATAAGCCAAAATCATTCTGCAACTTTTTGTAAAATTATTTGAGTGTCAGTTGTCCGAAAGACAAACGCGTTTCTGTGTTTTCTCGACTTTGGGAGCTTCCGGACACGAAAATGTGATCCATTTGAAGTTTCGGAAAGATAAAACGAAGGGCTACGACATACTTTAATCCTAGAATTTAGTGAAGTCCCAATTGGTATAGTATTGGTTTTAAGTAGAAGAGTGACTATACGACATAGATATTTTGTGTAACCTATGAGCCTATGTAGTATGGATATTAAATGAATGTAGAGTATGTAATGCATGATATGTTAGATGAGTAAAATAATATATATATATGATATGTATGCTCTTTTACATTAATGTATATATATGGTTGAATGCAAGCATGTATATGCCCACTGTTTTCCCTTTTTCTTACATTTTTTCCTTCCCTTTCCATTTCAGTTTTTTCCCTTTTTTTCCTCTCTTCTATTTTTACATGTTGTATACAATGTATATAATGTATAGATGCATGTAAGTATGTAATATGCATGAATGACATGTGTCTAATAAAAATAAGTATAAGTATGCAACTTAATGATGTGTGAATGGATATAATGCCTGAACTGAAGTATGCATGCATATGGGATATGAATGAATGATATATAGGTGTTAAGGTAATGTAATATATGTATTCACATATATTTTGAGTTAAATATATGATTTTGTATGCATATATTATATGTATGTATGTATGCAGGAATGAATGTAATATAATATAGAGTATGTATATAGTGATAACATGAATGAATGAATGTATAAATGCATGAATGAATGTCATATATGAATGAATGAATGAATCAAAGGTATAAGTAAAATATAATGTATTGTAATGAATGCTAACATATATAATGTATAAAAGTATGTATGTAAATGTGCATGAATGTATATATCTATGTAACTATGTAAATATGCATGATGTAACATATGCCTATATATATATAAATATGTATGTAATGTGGATATGTATGTATGTATGAAGGTATGTATTTATATATACTATCTATTTAATATTATGCATTGTTGTGGTTCACATTGCCTTGTGATTGTGTGAGTGCTAGCCTAGGCTTGGTTAGGCCTAGTGTGACTTGTTAGACTTGCTTGGGCTAGGACTTGACCTAGATGACCTAGTTTGACTAGTGTAGTTGACTAGAGTTGACCAAGTGTTGATTTTAGTCTAGTTTGACCTAGACAGCATACAGATGAAATGTACATTTCATTTATCATCTCCCATATACATCTTGACCTGTGTTGCTCTAACTAGGACTCTGTGGCTTCAGTTTGGACCTCTACACCTAGCAGCTGTTCAGGTTATCAGGCGAGTATATTCTCTGATAGTTCTCTCATTTATTTTCCAATTAATATACTTCAGTTCTAGTTAGTTGTATGTGATTCTCTGTTACAACACGTATGGATATTTTTGGATTCAAGTATGCGACACACATACCATATTGTCTGGCCTCTATTACTGGAATCATTGCTGGTATCATCATGTTTGGCTGGACTTATCTCGATTCCCGTATCGTATTCTGGATTCACTTGTACTTGCTGGGGCGGGAAATACTTGAGTAAGACATGTAGACATATCCCAATTCTGGAATCACACCACATGCTGGAATCAAACTGGAATGATAGCCATCTCACACCCGGCTGAGTATGCGATGTGCCAGATTACCTATAGCTGTTTACATGTCGATCTCGGTATTTTAAAACACACTGTTAGAATATAGGTAATCTGCACTTACTTGGGTTTTACACTTGTTTACATTTACTGTCTGGACTTATACCATGTTACTCTAGTTCAGCTAGATTCTATTTTACAGTCTTTATTGCCATGATTCTTCTTGTGAAACCCGCAAATTCGATTTTATTATTAAATTATTGGATTTCGACTGCTAGCAAAGTCTTAGATTTTTATTAGTTATTATTATTATTATTAGTATTATTACTATTATTATTATTATAGTCGGATCGGAAAAATATTATTTTTAAAAAAAATGTATTTGGATCTTTGATTGCGCCGTCCCGATCCCGTGCCAGGGATCAGACCCCGAGCCCGAACTCGACCTCGAATCCCATCCCAAACCCATTTCTTTTTCTTTAAAATTGTTTAAATTGAATTTTGGAAAAAAAAGATGCTAGTATTTTCTTTATGTTACTTATTAACAAAAGAATAGAAAGAAAAGAAAAGAAAAAACCAATCCCCTCTCCCACTCTCAGCCACACAACCCATTCCCATTTCCCCTAACTTTCTCCCCACGTTCACTCTTTCCTCCCCCTAAAATCTCTACACCACCACTACCACTTCACACTAATACATACCACCAGCACCCTCTTTCTCTCTAACATTCTTTAAGTAAAAGAGAAGGAGCACCACAACACTCTCACTCCCTCTCTCTCGTTTCCCCTTCCATAACCCACTTTCCGTAACCGCCGGAGCGCATCCCCGCGCGGCCAGCCCTGACGTCCGTAGCCCTCTCGTCGGCGCCACCCACGACTCCGTGCCCTCCGCCTCCCGTGCCCGGCCGACCTCCCTGCGGCCTCCGCCCGCCGCTCACCCCCCAGCGGCCTTCGCCCGCCGCTCGACCTTCCGTTCGGCCCGCGTCGTACGTCCGCGCCAGTGCCCATACGCCGCCCTCCGACGCCGCCCCGCCCTCTCGGCCGACCCCGTGGGTCCCCGGCCCGCTGTCCCGCCGACCTGACGCGGCTGCGCCACCTCTCAAGTGAGCCCGTCCCCCCGTAGACCTGTCCGTCGGCTGCCCAGTCCGTACGCCACTGTTCCAGTGACTGATCCGCTGTTCCCGTGCCCCGCGGCCCCGCGACAGCGCTGCCCGGTGTCCACCGCTGTTCCGAGCGCCGATCCGCGGTCCGAACGCTGTTTCGGTTTTCCCGAACTTATCTCGTCGCCAACGAATTTCGGTAATTTCCTGATAATCACAGTAGTTCGTCCCTCCCAGTCGATGATGACGCGGTCTCGACCCCGTTACGGGATTCAGCATTTTTGTTAATTATTGCGTTAGGGGAATACGACGTTCGAGTCCTACTCGGACTTGTTTCTGTGAGTTATATTTAATTCCTTGGGTTGATTATTATTTGGAACTTTTCCTATGTGCTGTGTGTTCACTTGGTTTGGACATTCCTATGTGCTGTGGTTGTCTCCCTGGTTCGGGATAGACTTTTGGGTGTGGATCGGTACCGCCTTTGTGGCTAGGTCATCCTAGTTACAGAGGAGGTGCTGCCCAAATTTTCGGAAAAGTATTTAAAAACAATATTTTATAAGTTCAGTAATTTTTGTATATCAAAACCTATTTCTAAAACCCTGGTCCTTGCAAATGATTTATAAATATTATTTCATTGGTTTTTGATTTGGTTTTAAGTGTTGGTTGGTTAGTTTCCTGTACTCCCTGTCAGGCGACTACCGTATCGGTCGGATGAGCCTCGGCGACCCACAAACGTTACAGGGAATTCCTGTACGTTGAGGCGTTAGCCAGCAACGTGAGATTGCATGACCAAGTTTGAGATGCCCCATTTTCATAAGTTATATTTAATTATATTTATATTTTTAGAACTTGTTACTTGGTATTTTGTACCTTGGGTGCAGGGCCTCGGCCTTCTGTTTGGACCGCTTCACGGCACTCAGAGCTCACCTCGGCTAATTAATTTAATTAATTTGTTGTAAGGGCATAAGCCCAGTTTTTCCTTTATTTTCTGTGGTCCTGTAATTGTGTAGTGTAGACTTTCTACTTTATTTTCTGGGTTTTGTAGTTGGCGTAGCTAGGCGCATAATAAAAATTGGTATTAATTATTTTGTATAAAATTATTAAGGATTTCTCACATTTAATTAAAATGGATAAATTACTAGTAAGTTAACAAGTCTATGATTTTATCATTTAAAGAAATTTAGTTTTTTTATATATATTATTAAAAATACAAGTTTAGCCAATTAAATTGTAATTTGCTATTTTCTCCAATAAATCAGTAATCGGTTTATCCTGTTAATTGATAACAAATATAGTTTACGACGTTAGACGGATTTCGATAGATTAATTAAATAACTTAAAACCTGGCTAGGGTCTGTTTTTAGAAATTGTAACTAGCACACCTAGATATGGTTTCCTCTATGGTTCTAAGTCAGGGTTCTCAACTGTAGGATTTTGAAGACGTATTTGACTTCCTCCCCGGTACCGACATCCTGTTCCAGTCATTAACAAAGGCAAGTTACAGTTATGTTTTCTTGCATTTTATTTAGTAATTGTCAAGTTGCATGTTTAAACCACATTGCTACACGGAACCCTCTCCTAGGGTTCAAATATTGATTGATATTGATTGTGGGGATATTGGGGGAATAGTGTAGCGTTTATGACCAATACCCCTCATATTGCATATTGTTATTGTGCGAGCTTACCCCTCTTACACACGGGGATAAGCCGTATCGCGTCGCTAGGATGCTATTGTACAACCCAAGCCGGTCATAGACGTTACATATTCAAATCACATTGTTTCAAGTATTGAATTGTTAAATTGTTGAAAAATATTGTTTTAACTGTTTAGCTTGCACTTTTCCATTATTATTTGAAATGTGATTTACATACTCGTACTTGCTCCTTTCCTGACTGGATCCCCCCCAATAGGTGATATTGATTGACACTGAGCTATTGTATAATAGCTATTATGATCCTGTGCTATACCCTGCGGTGTTACCAGTCTCCCTTGGAGGACGCGGATCCTGAGGCTGAAGAGCCGGCCGTTTAGCTAGTTGCTATTTCCTTATTTTCTAGTTTCATGATGTTGGAGATTATGACTTTTGGTTTCAGTGTTTATTTCAGTATTTCCTTTTCAGTTGTATTTCTCTTTGTTGAATAAAAGTTTTAAATATTCGTAAATTCGTGTTGTGACAAATGAATAGATGTTGTTGAGATTACCTGCAAATAGAAACAGCTTACTGCCGCCGTCTCACAACGGTGCAGGCTGGACATGATCTGATTCGACCCAACAAATTGGGATCGGGTCGTGACATGTTTTTAGTGGTGGCCCATGCAGGTCCAATCAACAACTTAAGTGAACATACCTAGAAACAACTAGAACACTAGAATATTGATTTGTCACAACATAGGACCGAATTATCTATATATAAGTAACTATTTTTCCTTGCTTATAGAACGGTAGGTTACCTTGTTTATGCTTGCCCCTAAACTTGCCAGACTATGAAGACAACCTGACCTATGCCTATCAGTCGGTACTAGCAAGATCTTGTTTTCTATGCATGACGCAAGAAAATATGACAAGAGAATCGTAGTAGTAGATTTAGCAGCGGGAGGCTGCTCGAACCAGACCAGGACCAAAAGAGCTAATGATACCTAGAATTATTGATTAGCACTAGATGATACCCTACCAAAGCATAACATATTACCCTTGATTACATTTTTTCTGGCCAATATCTTTTCCAAAGTCATGTCTCCCCTACGATGCAATTTCTAAAAATTGTAACCTTAATGAGAATGTATGTAAGACGGTATTTATCAAGGATATATTGGTGATTAAGAATTGAAAGAATAGAATTTTGGAATACCTAGATATTAGTTGGTGCTGATAACGCCAAGGTCACAGGTTCGAGACATATATATATATATATATATATATATATATATATATATATATATATATATATATATATATATATATATATATATATATATATTATACATGGTGAACAGAGAGTCTACAATATTCACCATGATACAATATAGGGCCGAAATTATTTATTTTAAAATATTTATTTTGGCTTGCTTATAGTTTTATAGGTTACCTTGCTTACGTTTGTACCTAAACCTTATCTAGATTCGACCGATTGTATGATGGTATGCTTTCCTGCCTATTTTATTTTCTAGATTTTTGGTATATTTTAGTGTCCCATGGCTTTCAGGATTATTTTCTTCCATATCTTTATCAGATTCTAGCTTACTTTAGGATCCATACTCTTTCGTCGTTTTTGGATTAAGATTAGATTTTTTTTCAATCTCCTTCCTTAGCAAACCTATTTCCACCTTCTCCTTTTGTTGATCAAATCTTACTCTTCTATCTTTATTTGGAATCTAGATCCATTCGCTATTTAGCGTTTCAAATTCTTCTATAGCAAACCTAATAAACTTTTATCTATCCAAAGTATTTCTACGACTAGTGTATCCAACCATTTCTCTTGACCTTATTTCCAATTGACTTTCTCAGAACCAATTTCGAACCGAATTCTTTTGGAACCATAAAGCCCCAAGGTTAATTGTTACCAAAGAATTGGTTCAACTTAGCTGGTTCACATATCTTCCAAGGGAACTATTTTTCGAAAAATAATTCCAATATGGATTGGTATTTCCTAAGTTATTCCAAGTACCAAAAATATTTTTTGTTGATTTCCTCCACTCAACTCGAAACATTACTCTCCCTAGGCAACTTCTTGATCAATTTAAGGCCTAGAAAGCTTTTAAACTCAATGCTTGAGTATCATGAAGCACAAACGGTCAGAAAATTGATTCCATCCTAATATTGAATTTCCTTTAGTTATTGAAAAACTTTTTGAATTGTTGAATTATCCCTTTGAAATTCTCATGGATAAAGTAAAAAAATATTCAGTGACCTAATATGGCTTCGCACATATGCGTCGCAACCATCTATTTGAATTATAGAAACTGCGAGTATACTGCAGCCAGTTGCGCACTGGCGGGGCATAGACTCTAAGTTAAAGCGATTCAGGTGTTGATAGGTTTTTGGATATTATTGAGACTACGTCCTAAATGCACCAAATTTGTCTCCTATGTTGTTCAGCCAGGAAATTAATAAATTTGATAGACTACTCGAAAACCTATTACTATTCAAGTTATGGAGCCAAAATTTTACTGCAGTCAGGTGCACTCTGGCGAGGCATGAATTTGAGGCAAAGTGACTTCGGATATATTTGGGTTTTCGAATATTATTAAGACTATATCCATAATATGGTTGTCTTTTCTGCACCATCAAATTATTCTGACTGTTGTTCGAATTAGAGGATTTGTAATTCTAGCGGCTTTCTATTTTCAGAAATCTCTTATCACAGCCAGAAATGATAGATTTTCTATAAAATTGTACTTGATTTTTCCTAGAACTTATTAGGACCATATTAATCTCTATTGGCTCAATCTCTTTCCTGTTTCAACCTTAGTACGTTGCATATATATATATTTATATTTATTTATTTATATTATTATTATTATTTTTAGTTTCAAATTTTGGAAGCTGTAGATAGTTGTGGTTAGCTTTATATATTAAATAGTTGATATACATCTTGTGGATGACCATATGTATATAGTTGATAGCTATATGCGGGGAAACATAGATTGTTACTTATCTCCTTCCTTGTAAGGGATCCTTGGGATTAATATTAGATAGCTAAAGGGTAGAAAAAGTAAAAGAATACCTTGAGTAAGCTACGCTTGAGGGAGTGGTATACCTTGCTTGTGACTTATTTGGAATATTATCGTTAGTAGTGCTCGCTAGCGTCTAAACCTCATTCAAAAATGATGGTATTTGATGATTTTGAATTTTATGCTTAAAGGAAGAGTTATTGAAGATAAAGGATGACGTAGGTAGAGTTAGCGAAGAAAGTATAAGATTTGGTAATGTTCTCCCATGGAGGAAGTGAATTTAGATAATATATATATAAACATGTGAATATAATGATCAAGTAAAGAAACACTTGACGATGATCAACTTTTATGGTTAGATACTACTATACCTAGAAGGGACGGATATAGCCATGGAAGGAATAACACGAGCAATGGAATGATAGGTTCTAGATAAGGAACAAGCAGAGAGGATTTGAGATACGACCATTGGCATACAACGATGGATGAAAAATTGATTTAGGTGATTTATGATTCCATATATATATTTAGTTTTAATACCTTGACAAATATCTTAGTTTTATGTAGATACCGAAAGTTCAGCTAGTTAGAGATTGGTTTTGCATGGTATTAATAAGATAGTTATCTTGTATGTCTTTTTCCTGCATATCTTATCTTCTGACCGTTGAAATAGTGAAATGATTTTTTTCTATTCCCTTTGATCATCACTCGGCCCTCAGTGGAAATATCTCACTCAATTACATTCCTTTCATAGTTATATTATTCTAATCATCTTTGCTATCCTACCATCATACAACTTTTTATCTTTCTTGAGTCACAAACCCTTGTACCCTACTCCAATTTGATTTGACATTTTAGTCCTCTATCTCAAAAGATTCCATTACTTTCTGCCTTCTCAATAAATTGTTGACATTCGCTTCTTTCTTGCCTTTTCTGTTTCACGAGACCTCATTTGATTTTCTCCTATTTTATGATCATAATTGTACCTAGATTTTTTCGTGCCTAAAATGATTTTGATTACAACAACAATCCAACCCTATCTCAGATTATATCATGATAATTCTGATCGTGCCGATATTTTATCATTGTACCTAATGATCATGCCTAGAATCCGATCGTGCCTGATGATTTAAATTCCATGTTTGATCAAGGTTAAGTGATTTTAATTGTACCCCGACCCTTATCTTTGAAATTTTGAGGACGAAATTTTTCTAAGGAGGGAAGGTTGTGAAACCCGCAAATTCGATTTTATTATTAAATTATTGGATTTCGGCTGCTAGCATAGTCTTAGATTTTTATTAGTTATTATTATTATTAATATTATTAGTATTATTATTATTATAGTCGGATCGGAAAAGCATTATTTTTTTAAACAAAATGTATTTGGATCTTTGATTGCGCCGTCCCGATCCTGTGCTAGGGATCTGACCCCGAGCCCAAACCCGACCTTGAATCCTATCCCAAACCCATTTCTTTTTCTTTAAAATTGTTTAAATTGAATTTTGGAAAAAAGAAGAAGCTAGTATTTTCTTTATGTTACTTATTAACAAAATAATAGAAAGAAAAAAAAACCTATCCCCTCTCCCACTCTCAGCCACACAACCCATTCCCATTTCCCCTAACTTTCTCCCCACGTTCACTCTTTTCTCCCCCTAAAATCTCTACACCACCACCACCACTTCTCACTAATACATACCACCAGCACCCTCTTTCTCTCTAACATTCTTTAAGTAAAAGAGAAGGAGCACCACAACACCCTCACTCCCTCTCTCTCGTTTCCCCCTTCCATAACCCACTTCCCGCATCCACCGGAGCGCATCCCCGCGCGGCCAGCCCTGACATCCATAGCCCTCTCGCCGGCACGACCCCCGACTCTGTGCCCTCTGCCTCCCGTGCCCGGCCGACCTCCCCGCGGCCTCCGCCCGCCGCTCACCCCCAGCGGCCTTCGCCCGTCCCTCGACCTCCCGTACGGCCCCCGCCGTACGTTAGCGTCGGTGCCCATACGCCGCCTTCCGACACCGCCCCGCCCTCTCGGCCGACCCCGTGGGTCCCCGGCCCGCTGTCCCACCGACATGACGCGGCTGCGCCGCCTCTCAAGTGAGCCCGGCCCCCCCCGCAGACCTGTCCGTCGGTTGCCCAGTCCGTGCGCCACTCTTCCAGTGGCTGATCCGCTATTCCCGTTCCCCGCGGCCCCGCGACAGTGCTGCCCGCTGTCCATCGCTGTTCCGAGCGTCGATCCGTGGTCCGAACGCTGTTTCGGTTTTCCCGAGCTTATCCCGCGGCTCCCCGCCAACGGATTTCGGTAATTTTCTGTTAATCACAGTAGTTCGTCCCTCCCAGTCGATGATGACGCGGTCTCGACCCCATTACGGGATTCAGCATTTTTGTTAATTGTTGCGTTAGGGGAATACGACGTTCGAGTCCTACTCGGACTTGTTTCTGTGAGTTATAGTTAATTCCTTGGGTTGATTATTATTTGGAACTTTTCCTATGTGCTGTGTGTTCACTTGGTTTGGACATTCCTATGTGTTGTGGTTGTCTTCCTATTTCAGGATAGACTTTTGGGTGTGGATTGGTACCGCCTTTGTGGTTAGGTCGTCCTAGTTACAGAGGAGGTGCTGCCCAAATTTTCGGAAAAGTATTTAAAAATAATATTTTATAAGTTCAGTAATTTTTGTATATCAAGACCTATTTCTAAAACCCTGGTCCTTGCAAATGGTTTATAAAAACTATTTCATTGGTTTTTGATTTGGTTTTAAGTGTTGGTTGGTTAGTTTTCTGTATCCCCTGTTAGGCGACGACCGTATCGGTCGGATGAGTCTCAGCGACACACAAACGTTACAGAGAATTTCTGTACGTTGAGGCATTAGCCAGCAACGTGAGATTGCATGACCAAGTCTGAGATGCCCCATTTTCATAATTTATATTTAATTATATTTATATTTTTAGAACTTGTTACTGGGTATTTTGTACCTTGGGTGCATGGCCTCGGCCTTCTGTTTGGACCGCTTCACGGCACTCAGAGCTCACCTCGGCTAATTAATTTAATTAATTTGTTGTAAGGGCATAAGCCCAGTTTTTTCTTTATTTTCTGTAGTCCTGTAATTGTGTAGTGTAGACTTTCTACTTTATTTTCTGGGTTTTGTTGTTGGCGTAGCTAGGCGCATAATAAAAATTGGTATTAATTATTTTGTATAAAATTAATAAGGATTTCTCACATTTAATTAAAATGGATAAATTACTAGTAAGTTAACAAGCCTATGATTTTATCATTTAAAGAAAGTTAGTTTTATATATATTATTAAAAATACAAGTTTTGCCAATTAAATTGTAATTTGCTATTTTCTCCAATAAATCAGTAATCGGTTTATCCTGTTAATTGATAACAAATATAGTTTACGACTTTAGACGGATTTCGGTAGATTAATTAAATAACTTAAACCCTGGCTAGGGTCTATTTTTAGAAATTGCAACTAGCACACCTAGATATGGTTTTCTCTATGGTTCTAAGTCAGGGTTCTCAACTGTAGGATTTTGAGGACGTATTTGATTTCCTCCCCGGTACCGACATCTTATTCCAGTCATTAACAAAGGCAAGTTACGGTTATGTTTTATTGCATTTTATTTAGTAATTGTCAAGTTGCATGTTTAAACCACATTGCTACATGAAACCCTCTCCTAGGGTTCAAATATTGATTAATATTGATTGTGAGGATATTGGAAGAATAGTGTAGCGTTTATGACCAATACCCCTCATATTGCATATTATTATCGTGCGAGCTTACCCCTCTTAAACATGGGGATAAGCCGTATCGCGTCGCTAGGATGCTATTGTACAACCCAAGCCGGTCATAGACGTTACATATTCAAATCACATTGTTTCAAGTATTGAATTATTAAATTGCTGAAAAATATTATTTCAACTGTTTAGCTTGCACTTTTTCATTTTTATTTGAAATGTGAGTTACATACTCGTACTTGCTCCTTTCCTGACTGGATCCCCCCAATAGGAGATATTGATTGACGCTGAGCTATTGTACAATAGCTATTATGATCCTGTGCTATACCCTACGGTGTTACCAGAGTCTCCCTTGGAGGACGCAGATCCTGAGGCCGAAGAACCGGCCGTTTAGCAAGTTGCTATTTCCTTATTTTCTAGTTTTATGATGTTGGAGATTGTGGACTTTTGGTTTCAGTATTTATTTCAGTATTTTCCTTTCCAGTTGTATTTCTCTTTGTTGAATAAAAGTTTTAAATATTCGTAAATTCGTGTTGTGACAAATGTATAGATGTTGTTGAGATTACCTGTAAATAGAAACAGCTTACTGCCGCCGTCTCACAACGGTGCAGGCTGGGCATGATCCTATTCGACCCAACAATTTGGGATCGGGTCGTGACAGTTCTCTTATTTTAGTTACCTTACTTTTCTTGCACTTATCTGTCTCTCTATACCATCATCTGAATATAAACTGCCATGTTCATCAATACAACTGTCTATAACTGCTTTATAGTTCTCTGTCATTTACTTTGGTTTTCTAGATGAGATTGTGCTCGTTCCGTCCTAACTGGACCTATTAAAATTTTTATAGAGGATGATGAGGAATCCTGTACCAATTACCATGGCACTACCCTAGAGGATTGCTGTGACCTGGATCTCCAACAGGATCCACTAGTAGTGGATGAGACACCATTAGTTTAGATTAGCCATTTTCAGTTGTATTTACTTTATGGATTACTGTATTTGTGATTTGAGATGTTTTCTGGATTTGTGATATCTTAGACACTTAGACTTCTATCTACTTGTATCTCTGTGGATTTAATTTCATATCTATCTATCTATCTTATCGTCTTCTACCTTAGATGTGATTGAGACTGTATTCTGCTATGTCACCCCCATTCGAAGTGTATATACTGTACAGGTACCTTTTATTGTTAGATGATTGACCTAGGATCGCGTTCTACTACCGACACTGCGGCGTAGGCTGGACGTACCCACTTCTCGTGCCCTTACTCTAGGGTACGGGTCGTGACATTTTGTGGTAATATAAATTTTTTTAAAGATGAATAATGTTAAAAGTGTATGTTGAATAAAGTATAAAGGTTGGTTTTATAATGGAGAATAAGTTTTGTAAGTCCAAGTGATATTAGATCTGAATAACACAAGGAGCGTGATTTGAACAAGTTCAATAATTAATAAACTTGATTTAGGGGTTTCGGATCCAATTTAGTACAAGGTGGAAGAATCTGGATATAAGGATGATTAAGTGGATAGTGTTAAGTTCTAATAAAGGGTATGCTTCATGAGTAGTTTTTTGGAATTTAAGAATTAGACCTATGGTAATCATGACAAGGTCCAATCTTCATGACGGAAGGGTATAATTTTTGGTAGTAGTCATATAAAGGTTGATTTTTATATTTGGACTTGTGAGATAAAGGTATGATTGGAAAATAATGATCAGATAACTTGATAGTATTAGAGAGAGATGATTAACTTGACTTTCCTATGAAACCTTGTCTTTTGATTTCCCTATCAAAAAGGAAAATTTGACTTATTCCATATCCTAGAATCATCCTTTGAGTTTTCAATATCGTTGAATCACAACTCCCTTGATCGCGACCAATCGACTTTGGTCATATCTCTGATCATATCCATGTCCTGGATCGTACTCGATTGGATTAAATTCAATTGTGACCTAGATTTCCATCATTGGGTGCTCGTGCCCAGACTTCGATGACTTTGTTCTTCATCTTGCCTAAATCCTATTTTGATGATCAACTTAGATTGTATCGAGACCTAAATCTTGTTTTGATGATCAACTTAGATTGTATCGTTATTCTAAGATCAACTCCAATATACCATCAGACATCCTTATATACATAGGTTAAAATCAATAAACATATGTGAACCCACATCCTACTGAATTCACATCAAGTCAGACACTAAGGCTACATATGTAAATACCTACATACTCCATGTACCCCCAAACTCAATGTAATCCTCAAGTTCAACTGAGTAATCCCAAACTCCCAAATCTGGAACCAAACTCTACCACTAAACTCAGAAAAACTGGCATTCATAGCCCAAAACTGGAAACTAACTCCAAAACCCATACTATATACATATCTCAGCTAAACTCATCTCTATATCCAGTACACACACACACACACACACACACACACACACACACACACACACACACACACACACACACACACACACACACACATAACTCCCAAACACAGATAACAAGAATCTGGAATCAAATACATTATCACAAAATATTAGCCAAAGGCAAACTCAGAAAACTGAGTCCAAAGATCAAAACTCAACGCACAAAACTGAAACTCAAACAAAACCCAAGTGTCATAGAGGGGTACCTACTGTAAGTTGTGTGTGTACATACAAGAGTGTCAATTTGTGTCTCAGAGGGCGTCAAGCTTGTGTCGAAGATTCCACGAGTCATCTACAGTCGTGTAAAACCCAGTATCGAAGTGTGTATCAGAACACTGTACCCAGGGGGGTGTGTGTGAGTACGTCGTACAGAGGTGTCGAGCACCCTAGGACTCAACGTGTCCATCCTCGTGCCTCGTACTCGTGTCTACTGGTAGGTTAGGTCTAGGGCTTCGTGTCTAGGTGCCTGTGTTGTATCCAAGTCGGGTCAGCTTGTCTATACAAGTGCGTATCAGTGGAGAATTCATGCGTGTGTGCAGTATAGCTGCGACTACTACGAGGAGGAGAACTCCTCAAATCCACCAAGAAATTGTCCCAAACTTTTGTTGGTGCCGTGTCAGACATTGCCCCCACCTCCATGCCAAATTTCACGTATCCAAGTGGCGTGTCCTATAAGATACACTGTTCGGGTAGCAGGACACTGCACACAGTGTATGCAGGCCTCCCCGTGTCCAAGAATGGACACGAATCGACACCAAAATCAGCTCAGTCCCCAAGAAATCTAATCCACACATAAACAACAACAAATCTATGAAATTAGTTTTAAAATTTATTAATAAACATTCCTATGAGGCATTTCATCAAACACTTAGACTAGTTCTCCGATACTCCTCCGATATACATACCAAATAGACACGAATCGAACCCAAACACTGCCAATAGCTAGGGGACCCTAAATGCATGCATCTATGGAGAGAAATCAGGAATTAAAAGGGTTTAGATAGAATTACCTATTGAGAGTTAGAATCTCAATGAAATAGCCTCTTAAAAAGCTTAAACACCAAATTCCTATGGTCCAATGCCTCCAATCCTTCCTAGCTAGCCACTAGAGACTTCTTCTTGACAAGAGGGATGCAATGAAACTGATTTGGTCCAATTTGGAGGTAATTTGAAGAAAGGGGACAAATTTGGGAAAGAACATAAACTAGGGTTAGGGTTTGCTACAAAGGAGGCAAGAGGGGGCTAAAGGATGACTTAAATAGGGGGAAAAGCCTCTCTTGGCCAGCCATGATGTTGGATTAGGGTTAGGGTTAGGCTAAGTCACAAAGGCCCAACTACTCTTCCTATGTTGTAAAAACAAGCCCTTAAGCTAAAGGCCCAAACTAGCTCCTTAATTCAATTCTTCAAATGGTCTTTAAGTCATTCCTAGCTAGATTAGAGTCTAATTACTGACTCAAACTTGTTAGATAGGTCTCTATGGTCATGGTTAGTCTCTAGGCTAAGTTGTTCTAAGGTTTCACTATCAAAAGGCCAAAATCATAATACACTAATTTAAATAATCCAAAAATTCACAATTACCAAAATATTCTTATTCTAGAAAGTGGTAGTGACAAATCTATCCTCCTTAAAATAATTTTATCCTCGAAATTAAAGACGAAACTGAATAGATGAGAAGGATAGAAAATCATACCTCAAGGATGAAAAGATAAGGGTATCGCTCGTGCATCTCATCCTTCCTATCCCAAGTAGACTCACTTGGAGAGTGATGCCTCCACGCGATGCGAACCAAGGGTATAGTCTGGTTCCTCAGCACCTTCTTTTGTCGATCCAAAATCTCCACAGGCTATTCTGGATAACTGAGAGTAGGGCCCACCTCGATCTCGGAATAGTCGAGTATATGGCTGGAAGGATCCGCCATATACCGTCTCAACTGTGACACGTAAAATACGTTGTGAACTCCCTCTAGTGCAGGTGGCAAGTCTAGCTTGTAAGCCACATCACCGACTCTCCCGCAGATAACAAAAGGTCCGATAAAACGCGAGCTAAGCTTTCCACCTCCACCAAAGCGTATAGTGCCACATGTCAGAGATATCCTCAGGAACACCAGATCTCCAACCTAGCACAAACATGGTCTCAAACTTAGCCATAACAATCACATGATCAAACAAAATCACAAAATCAAACAAAATCCTGATTCTAAATCTAAGCTGTACCTCAAACTCCAAAGATCTGCGGTGGCTATCGGCCCAATGCCGATGTCTGTCCTGCGCCACGCGAAGTCGATCCCTGATGAGCTTCACCTTCTCAGCTGTGTCCACAACTATCTCAGGTCCCAATAAAGCTCGCTCTCCAACGTCATCCCAAGACAAGGGAGTACGACATCTACGCCCGTATAACTCCTCGAATGGTGACATCTCAATGCTGGCCTGGACGCTGTTGTTGTATGCAAACTCCACCAAGTACAAATGATCCTTCCAGGAGCCTCCAAAGTCCAAAACACAAGTCCGCAACATGTCCTCGAGAGCCTGAATAGTCTTTTTTGACTGCTTGTCTGTCTGAGGGTGGTAAGCGGTACTAAACTTGAGTTGAGTGTCCAAACTAGTATACAGACTCCGCAAAAAATAAAAAGTAAAACGACTATCCCGATTCGAGACAATGCTCACGGGAACACCATACAGTCTGACAATCTGTCTTACGTACATGTCTGCTAGCCTCTCTGTAGACAAACCCACTTTGAATAGCAAGAAGTGGGCTGATTTGGTCAACCTGTCTACGATGACCCAAATCGCGTCTTTTCCTCCTCGTGTATGTGACGATCCCGAAACGAAGTCCATCGTGATATACTCCCACTTCCACTCTAGAATGGGCAATGGCTGTAACAGTCCTCCTGGCCTCTGCCTCTCTGCCTTTACCTGCTAGCAGACCAAACATCTGGCTACGAAGCGTGCTACCTCCTGCTTCATCCCATACCACCAGACATGCTTCTTTAGGTCTTTATACATCTTGTTAGCACCTAGATGCATAGAATACTGAGAGATGTGAGCCTCCTATATAACCTGCTCTCGAAGGTCTCTATTGGGCACGCACAGTCTGGAACCGTGTCTCAATGCACCATCCTCTGCAATAGCGAACTCATCAACAAGTCCTGCTAGAACCTGCTCTCGGATACACGCAGAGCTACATCGTCGAACTGAGTCGACTTGATCCTCTCCATCAAGTCCGAATGAATCTGTAGTCTCCAAATCTGTATCTCAACTCCTGGCACTATCACCTCGATCTCCAGGCTCTCCAGATCTGCTAACAAGTGACGATTTACCGTCAAACACATGGCTACCGGATATCTGCTCAAAGCATCGACAACCATGTTAGCCTTTCTGGATGATACTGCAATAAAATGTCGAAGTCCTTCATCAACTCCAACCATCTCCGCTGTTGAGCTCTTTCTGGGTAAACACGGACTTCAAGCTCTTGCGATCTGTGAAGATCTCCACTCGCTCTCCGTACCGATAGTGTTTCCACAACTTAAGATTAAAGATAACTGCTGCTAACTCCAAGTCGTGGGTAGGGTAGCTCTTCTCTTGCGGACGTAACTGTCTGGAAGCATAGGCAATTACATTCATATGCTGCTGCAAGACGCAACCCAAACCCTTCCCTGAGGCGTCACTGTAGATAGTGAACCCGCCTGATCCTGATAGCAATATTAGAATCGGAGCTGTCATCAACCGCTTCTTCAACTAATCAAAAGCAACCTGACACTCCTTTGACCAGATAAACTCTACGTCCTTCTGGGTCAGCCTAGTCAACGGCTCTGCAACCCGGAAGAAATCATGAACGAACCTCTTGTAGTAGCCTGCCAATCCCAGGAAGCTCCTGATCTTTGTAACTGAACTCGGGGCTGTCCATACCTCAACTGTCGTAATCTTCTTCGGGTCAACTGAGACCCTATTCCCGGTCACAACGTGACCTAGGAACTCAACCCGATCCAGGAAGAACTCACACTTCGAAAGCTTGCCGTAAAGTCTTCCTTCCTGAGAGTCTCTAGAACCACTCTCAAGTGCTCCTCATGCTCCTCTGGGGTCTTCGAATACACCAAGATGTCGTCGATGAACACCACCACGAACTTGTCCAAGTACTGATGGAACACCTTGTTTATCAGGTTCATGAATACCGCCGGGACGTTGGTTAACCCAGATAGCATCACCATAAACTAGAGGTGAGCAAATACCGACCAATATCGAAAAATTGACCGAATACCGATTAAAAATATCCCGAAAAACCAAACCAAAATTATGTACCGATACCGAATTGCCGAACCGACTAAAATATGGTATAATGGTAATGGTAACAGTTTGAGATTAGTACCATACCGAAAATAATGAACCGAACCGATCATATATATATATATATATACATATATACACACACACACACACACATTATTTTAGAATGTTGTTCGTGATTAAGTTTATACTACTTATTTTCATTTTTATCTTTATCTTAATCAGTTTCTTAGAACTTTGAATGGATTTTAGTGGAGTTGAAGTTATGTTAAGAAGCTAAGAATTAAGTTTTTGATCTTTTGAGAGTATATTTTTTTGTTTTCATAGAATTTTGAATTGAATTTTGGTTACTTAAACTTATACCAAAGATTAAACTTAGTGACCGCGTTTGATTTCTTAAGCTTACTTTTAGGTGTTTGTAACTTGTTACATATTGTTTTGATAATTTTAATTAATTGTTTGGTTGGTAGAGGATTAGTTTTAAAATTTAATGCTTCAAAAAACGTAAACAAAATATATTATAGGTTAAGAGGTTCTACAATATTAAGTGTGTTGATTGATCAAATGTTAATTGGTAAAATACCGATACCGAACAAAAATTGACCGAATACCGATTTAACCGAAAAAATCGATTCTAAATAGTACGATATTGGTGTTGATTTTTTAAATACCGATTTTAAAAAATACCGAAAAGTTCAACCAAATATCGATCGATTATACCGACGCTCACCCCTACCATAAACTCAAACTGGCCATACCGTGTCCTGAATACTGTCTTCGGGATATCCTTCTTCTTCACCTTCACCTGATGGTAACCAGACCTCAGATCAATTTTGGAAAATACCCTCGCTCCGCTCAACTGATCGTACAGATCATCGATCCTCGGCATCGGGTACTTGTTCTTGATCGTGCGGTTGTTGAGAGCCCTGTAGTCGATATACATCCATACCTACCCATCCTTCTTCGGCACAAAAAGCATCGGTGCACCCCATAGTGAAGAACTTGATCAGATGAAACCCTTGTCCTGTAACTCATCCACCTGCTTCTTCAACTCCACAAGCTCGCTGTTGTTCATCCTATAGACGTGCTGAGATATCGGCTCTGTGTCGGGCATCAAATCTATAGAGAACTCTACATCTCTGTCCAGTGGTAGTCCTGGCAAATCTTTCTGAAAGACATCCATGAACTCTACTATCAGTGGATGTGGCACCGTATGCTCCTCTACTGAAACTTCGCAGAAGACTCCGCTACTCTGCTTCGCCTTCCAATTGGCGAACTCGAACTCTGGCTCCCCTGGCACTCTGAAAGAACTCTGCCTCCGCGACAATCTATACTGGTGTGATGTCTGCTCAACCAATCCATCCCGAGTACAATATCGTAGTTCCGTAATGGCATTACGAGCAAACTCACATCCAGCTCTCGGCCTCCCAAAAAAACTCTCTGATCCTTGCAAATATCACTAACTAGAATAATACCCCCCAGTCATGACCTTGCAAGTCTTAGGCAATGATTCAGAAGCAAGATGGTGTCTAATAGCAAAAGATACAGACACAAAGCAATGGAAAGCACCCGAATCAAACAATACAAATACGGGAATGGAGTCGAGAAGAACAGAACCTGTGATTAGATCTCCCACTGCCTCTGCATCCTCAGCTACATGGCGAAAGCTCGCCCCTGCTGGCCTCCCCTAGCCTGCTGCTAGTGCTGGACAAACCTCTGCCGCTGAGTCTGCAACGGTCCCTTCTGCTGTCCTACCGGAGCCTTGGTTCCTGCCCCCTGAACTGTACGTCCGAAAGACTGGGGACACTCCCTCAACTGATGCTGTAGCGCCCTGCTTTCGATAGGCGACGGACTTCATAATATGCTTGCGCCGAGTCGGATCGGCCAGAAACCTAGATGGCCATCTGACTCGATCGCTAAGCTTGGTAAACGATAACACCTTGCGGCATCGATCAAATCGATTTGGACGGACGTTACGAAAATAGATCCAACTAATGGAACGACTTCTATTGGAATAAGTCCTAGATGCAGCGGGCTACGTCTCGGCAAGTGAGCTCTATATAAGAGTCTCTTCGACGGGACCGGACTGCTGTATGGTTTTCTTAGAGCTTTTGCCGCTGGGTTTTGATGAAGTACTTTCGCATCGTTTTTATGGATACAATTACAAATTTTGATGCAAGGGGAAAAGAAGAAATTCTTACAAAGCATTGGTGACATTGCAGGAGCTCGCATAACTAAGGATTGACGTTGCGTAGCGCTTCGACGACCGACATGAAGCGAAGTAATCGGTGGATGATTCGGCTCTTCTTTTCTACTTTGTCCCGCAAACTAATTCCTTGCCTCGAATTCATTTAAATCGAACGATGCCAAGTTAATTGCATGCCAATCTACTAAGGTCAAGAACTCGGGAAAAACGTATCAATTTAAGAGTAATTTACTCTGAAAATTACAAGTTTCTCACATAGTCAAAAAAGTTTAAGGTTCTCGTAAAAAGATAGACTATTTCACGTGCTGCAAAATAATACGAAATGTCAATTCTGGGTTATGATGCCTCGGACAATTTGGTGCCCACGGGATGCTAAATCGAGAGTACAGCTTGGGAAAAATGAAACGTTGCATGAGTTGGGAGAAATGATAATGCCGTTTAATACTGTCCGTGCTATACAAAATTGTTTACATATATAAACTGTTCACGCATTGGCATGGTCATGGACAGCTTGTGCACAAGTTGATTTTTCTCGAATCAGTATCCGGGGCATCGGAATCGACTCGACCTAGGGGGAATGAATAATCGTGCTTCGGCACTGATGCATTGCGGGACCGTCAGTCAGGCTTGCAACCTAGACTGAACGGGCCGAAATGCCGTTGAGATAGTCCCACGTGATGTGTAACATCAATGACCGCACATATAAGATAGTAGCATGCTCACCTATTGTCTTATGCAGGTGTAAATATTATCTCTATTTTTATGCAGGGACGAGCACGGCCGTGGTAAGAAATATGATAAAACTGCTAGGTTATACTGTATGCTTTATTACTCAAAGATGGCTATCGAATATGAACTGAATTCATGTAGTTCTAATAGAAAGACAACTCTAAAGCATGCCTACCTAACGATTAGAGTCGATTTAGACGAGTGGGTTCGTCTCGTCCACTTAGCAAGTGTGCTAATCCCCTCCCCCAATTTCCCTAGGTGCGACGGGCGCTCGAAACTAAACTGGAACTGAAGTACGGAGAGGCATTTTGAAGCTCTTCCTATGCTGAAGTATTTTGAAGCCAATTCAAGTCGACGGCTTATGTATAAAGGGGCGAATGTATGGGACGACAAACATTAGTTCAGGCAACTTGTCGAGTGTATTTATTTTTGTTTTCAATCAATGTAGCCGCATCGACATACAATATAATTATGACTTGCACTTCGTTGCAAGCTATGAATGAAAAGCATTTATATCTTCCTATACTGCATCTTATATTCTGATGTAATTTGTGAAGTTTCAACTTGGCGTATTAATACAGAAAGCAACATAACGTTCTTGCCTTGTACGAGTGCAATTCCAGACTCGTACTGCATTACGCCTTAGCGAGGACGATCGAATCGGCAAAATAACACCGGGGATGAACGGTTTGTCAACTCGGGGCATGACAAATTGGTATCAGAGCAAAGTTATGTTTCCTTGGATTTTTGAAAGATGTTTCATTGTTGGAATGTCCGTTGCGATGGCTCGATTGAATGCTTGTCGACATGCTGCGTGAAATAAAAGTTCCATACAGGTAAGCCCGTAGATATTTTTGAAAAATACTAACGGATTTACTCTTTCGTAGGAATGACTAAGAAAAGAAACAATTCCGGCACAACAATCCAAACCGTAGATAGTACGTCGAGCACAAAAAGCACTGGCCCTAGCGAGACGACTATAGAGAAGATGCTACAGTTGATGGAATTGCAGCAGCAACAGCTTCAATTGCAATTCAAAACCCAATTTGATGCGCAGCAGAAGCAGATGAAGCAAGATGGCGGATGATACCAAGGCAATGGACGTGGTACCCGAGGAGAAGCAAGGTGATCAAGACGAAGACGAAGAAGAAGAAGCTCAACCGCAAATAAAAAATTCTTCGTCCTTGTTCAAGGTAAAGGAGTTCTGCAAGATGAATCCACCAAAGTTCAACGGCCGAGCAGAGCCTGATGTGATCGTGGGATGGCTCGCAGAGATTGAGGACCTGTTTAATATGCTTAGCATTGAAGGGTCCTATAGGGTAATTTGTGCGGCGTTACAGCTGCAACTGAGGGCATACGACTGGTGGACAGCTAAGAAGCAGAAGATCTACAAAGCCGACACGGACGCCACGATCTCCTAGAAAATATTCAAGGAAGCTTTTCTCGAACAGTACGTTCTCTGCGCTGTCCGTCGTAAAAAAGAAGACGAGTTCATGATATCACGACAAGAAAATATGTCGGTCGACGATTATGACTCGAGCTTCTCAAAAATGGCTAAGTTTGCCGGCGCCTTCCTGTCCAACAAAGAAGCATGGTGTGAATGCTTCCAATAAGGCCTAAATGACGAACTGCGAAGGGATGTCATGAATCAAAGGTGCCGAACATACCGTGAATCCTACGATACCGCTCTCGATAGTGAGCGTGTCTTTGGTCGTATGTCGCATAGAGCCGCGCCTATCGCCCGTAACAACTTCAATAAGCATCCTAACGACGTCGGGGGATCGGGAGTATCTAAACATCCGAACACATTTGATAATCGGGGCTATGGCGGACAACACTGCAATAGATACGGTAGGCGTGGGCACCGAACCATCGATTGCGTGACAAGATCTTGCTTTAAGTGTGGCGAGGTAGGCCATATCGTTACATATTGCCCGCAGAAAGTTTAGAATCAATATTACCTACCAAGGAATATTCCGAATCAACCCAAAGCGCCGATACTGCAACGATGCCCGTCAACCCGCAGAATCAACACCACGGAGCTCAAGACCGAGTTTATGCCTTAACTCGGGACGAGGCATTTGCGTCCGTACTGTTGTAACAGATATATTACTTTATAAAAATATACCTGCTCGAGTACTATTCGATTCGGGTGCGACGTATAGCTTTATATCTGCTGATTATGCGAAAGAAAATAAAATAACCATGCAATCACTAGATATAAATATTAGCGTTAGCACTCCGTCGGGAATCGATATGCCTGTAAACTTTATTTGTAGGGATGGCCACATTTGCATCGGAGGAAGATATCTATCCTTGGATACCGTCGTGCTAGACATCAAAGATTATGACATAATCCTGGGCATATATTGGTTGGGCGCTTGTCATGCAACGATCGATTGTGCGGAGAAGAGAGTAGTATTTCATCTTCCTGGCAAGACAGAGTTCTCATATTCGTGCGGTACGGTCTCAAAGACGGCGATGATGGTATCGGCAATCTCGGCAAGGCGTATGCTGCGTTCCGGCTGTGCGGGATACTTGGCATCAGTTTGAGACACGCAGAAGGATAATACAAACACAATGCAGACTGATATTGTGGCAGATTTTCTTGACATTTTTTCTGACGAGATGCCCGGGATGCCGCCGGATCGAGAAATTGAATTCAGCAGGATACACGGCCGATATCAAAGGCGCCTTACCGAATGGCTCCAACAGAACTGAAGGAGCTAAAGGTGAAATTACAAGAGTTGCTAGACCGCAGATTTATTCACCCTAGCATCTCTCCGTGGGGAGCTCCCGTATTGTTCGTGAAGAAGAAGGATGGTCGATGTGGCTATGCATCGACTATCGGGAACTCAATAAGGCGACCGTACGGAACAAGTATCCTTTGCCACGAATCGATGACTTGTTTGACCAAATGCAAGGCACGGCAATATTTTCAAAAATCGATCTTCGTTCAGGTTATCATCAGTTAAAGATCAAGTTCGACGACGTATCGAAGTCTGCCTTCTGCACTCGATATGGTCATTACGAATTCCTAGTCATGCCATTCGGTTTGACGAATGCCCCATCCGCTTTCATGGATTTGATGAACCAAGTCTTTCGACCTTAAATAGATAAATTTGTAGTCGTATTCATCGACGATATCCTTGTCTACTCAAAGAATCGAAAAGAGCATGCGGAACATTTGAAGACGGTACTGCAGATTCTGCATAAAAATAAATTATACTCCAAGCAGAGTAAGTACGAGTTCTGGATGAGTAGCGTGCATTCTATTCTAGAATAATCTATGTCCGCTTTTCTGTCTAAATGCATCCAAAGTGACTCGCTTTCTATATGATCCCTCTAGAAGAGTGGGATTTTTAATAACGTCGCAAACAAAACAACCCATGAAACTATATACAACATATTCTGTTACAACAACGTATTCTCTGCATCTTCGATTTCTTGGTATTCCTAACAAAGGGGCTACGCAGGGGTTCTCGAGACTATTCCTAGTTTCGATGTTGAAAGTCAGTCTTCAGTTATCGTCTTCTACTTTTGCACCTTAATAGCTAAAGGCTGATAAATCACTGGCAATAAATAGTGCGTCACTTTCCCATTTGTCCACCCTCTTCTTCCTAAGACCCATCTCTCAAAGAAGTTCCTTCTTTCACGCATGCTTGGCTTCCTGCTGCTGCTTTTGAAGAGCTAACCGTCTCCTATCTTAACAAGGCTTCTCTTGGGAGAATGACTTCCTTTCAAGGCACGTAGCGTTAAGCCCTCCATATATCCTCGTAACGTCGAGTCTTTCAGTTGGAAAGGGCGTTAGCTTCTAATAAAGAAAATCATTCTCATTCTAATAAATTCTTATATAATAATTATTCTCATTCTAATAAATAGAATGAGAATTCTCCCCCTCTTTTACTTCTTAGATAAAAAAGAAAAGAAGCTGGTGTGGTAATATTTGTATTGTAGCCAGCAATGGGTCTGTCGACGGCGAGGAAGTCTTAAATGGAGGAATTGGCGTGGACACAACTCCCTTATCGAGGGAGACTGTGCTTAACGCTCTAACCGTCATCTTAGGACCCGTCAGATGACGAAGACCAGATAACATAAGACGCATAATGGTCTATTCAAAGCCAATGTTCTGACCTCCGTCGCCTGAGGAAAATGGTTCTTTCCTTAACCTTAACGAGGACTCTCTCATCTGTGACATAGCACGTAATCTCTGCCGAAGGTGTCGCGGTGGACCCAAAGAAGATTGACGCAGTGGTAGATTGGAAATGACCTGCCTCGGCTAGCGATATTCGAAGTTTTTTGGGTTTAGCGGGCTACTACCGTAGATTCATGCGAAGCTTTTCAAAACTAGCGTCGCCTCTGACTCGTCTCACCCAGAAGGGAGTAGTATTTGAATGGAGTAACGACTGTGAATCCAGCTTTCAAGAGTTGAAGCAACGGCTCATCTCAGCCCCAATCCTTGCACTTCCAGACGGTCCAGAAGGCTTTCAGATATTCAGCGACGCAACGGGAACTGTCCTCGGGTGCGTACTCATGCAGAGAGACAAAGTCATCTCCTATGCTTCACGGCAGTTGAAGCAGCACAAGAAAAACTACCCGACGCACGACCTAGAATTGGCAGCGATCGTGTTTGTGTTGAAGCTATAGCGGTACTACCTCTATGGTATGGCGTGCAAAATCTACACAGATCATAAAAGCCTGAAATACTTGTTTACGCAATGAGAACTCAACCTACGACAGCGACGATGGCTCAAACTCATAAAAGATTACGAGCTAACGATCAAGTATACGCTGGGCAAGGAAACGTGGTGGCCGACGCACTTAGCAGAATGTTTATGGGAACACTGGCCATAAACAAGGAGATATGGTGAGACCTTGAAGCGATAGGTATCGAACTCGGAATTGAATATCGACACCTTCACCTAGCTCAGCTAAAGTTAGGATCGAGCCTGATTAGCAAGATAAAGACTGCACAGGAGGATGACTCATTCCTGAAGAAAATGTACGAGCTGATTTCAACGGGAAGGGCGACTGACTTTGCGAAAGACGGAGATGGGACGATGCGACTAAAGGGATGGCTCTGCATTCCTGAAACTGCCAAACTCAGAAAAGAAATTCTGATGGAGGCGCATTATGCGAAGTACTCGTTACATCATGGAAGCACCAAAATACACAAGGACTTGCGCAAAAACTTTTGGTGGCACGACATGAAGAAAGATGTGGCTACTTTCGTATCGCAATGCATGGCGTGTCAGCAAGTGAAGGCGGAACACCAAAGGCCCGGTGGAGAGCTGCAGAACATCTCCATTCCCGAGTGGAAGTGGGACAACATCGCGATGGATTTCATTGTGGGATTTCCGAAGACGCCGTAGGAGAATGATGCGATTTGGGTCATTATTGATAGATTGACCAAGTCGGCTCACTTCATCACAATTAAAGTAGGATGGAGCGTCGATCGGTTAGCGCAGATCTACATCGACGAGATTGTTCGACTGTACGGGGTACCAGCCTCAATAATTTTGAACAGAGACGAGCGATTCCTATCGTATTTCTGGACAAGCCTACAAGCGGTGATGGGGACCAAACTGAACTTTAGTTCTGCATACCATCCCCAAACAGACGGTCAGATGGAGAGGGTAAATCAGATCTTAGAAGATATGTTGCATCTGTGTGCGATCGACCTAAAGACTAGTTGGGATACGTATTTGCCGCTTGCGGAGTTTGCGTATAACAACAGTTATCAGTCGAGCATTCAGATGGCTCCATATGAAGCACTCTACGGGAGGAAGTGTCGTTCGCCAATATGCTGGGACGAAGTCAGAGAGCGACGAGTGCTTGGACCGGAACTGGTGGGGCAGGCCGTCAAAAAGGTCCGCTTGATTCGAGATAGACTCCGTATCGCGCAAAGTCGATAAAAGAGCTATGCAGATCTTCGTCGATGACCGCTAGAGTTCTTGGTCGGGGACCATGTGTTTCTAAAAGTAACGCCCATACGTGGTGTGATACGGTTCGGCATTAAAGGCAAGTTGAGCCCGAGATTTGTAGTCCCCTTCGATATAACTGAGCGAGTTACAACGGTTGCTTATCGGATCGCACTCCCTCCTGTCTTGGCCGATGTGCACAATATTTTCCACGTTTCACAACTTCGAAAATACGTGCATGATCCAAGTCATGTGGTTAGCTTCGATCAGTTGAAGCTACGTACTGACTTGTCTTACTCGGAGGAGCCTATTCAAATTTTGGACCGCAAGAAGAAGGTGCTACGAAATCGGTCGATGTCTTTGGTCCGCATGCTTTGGCAGAACCATTCTGTTGAAGAGTCGACGTAGAAGATGGAGGCAGAGATGAAAGAGAAATACCTTGCGTTGTTTGTCTAAATTAAGGTCAGACCCTTGTTCTTCAGTTTCGGGACAAAACTTTTTCTTAGTGGTATATTATGTAGCGCCCCGTTTTCGATAGGCGACGGACTTCATAATATTCTTGCGCCAAGTCCGATCGGCCGGGAACCTAGATGGCCATCTGACTCGATCGCTAAGCTTGGTAAACGATAACACCTTGCAGCATCGATCAAATCGATTTGGACGGACGTTACGAGAATTGATCCAACTAATGGAACGACTTCTGTTGGAATAAGTCCTAGATGTAGCGGGCTGCGTCTCGGCGAGTGAGCTCTATATAAGAGTCCCTTCGACGGGATCGGACCGCTGTATGGTTTTCTTGGAGCTTTTGCCGCTGGGTTTTGATGAAGTGCTTTCGCGTCGTTTTCATGGATACAATTATAAATTTCGATGCAAGGGGAAAAGAAAGAATTCTAACAAAGTGTTGGTGCCATTGCAGGAGCTCGCATAACTAAGGATTAATGTTGCATAGCGCTTCGACGACCGGCACGAAGCGAAGTAATCGGTGGGTGATTCGGCCCTTCTTTTCTACTCTGTCCCGCAAACTAATTCCTTGTCTCGAATTCATTCAAATCGAACGATGCCAAGTTAATTGTATGCCAATCCACTAAGGTCAAGAACTCGGAAAAAATGTATCGATTTAAGAGTAATTTACTATGAAAATTACAAGTTTCTCATATAGTCGAAAAAGTTTAAGGTTCTCGTAAAAAGATAGACTATTTCACGTGCTGCAAAATAATACGAAATGTCGATTATGGGTTATGATGCCTCGGACAATTTGGTGCCCACGGGATGCTAAATCGGAATACGTCTTGGGGAAAATGAAACTTTGCATGAGTTGGGAGAAATGATAATGCCATTCAATACTGTCCGCGCTATACAAAACTATTTGCATATATAAACTGTTCACACATTGGCATGGTCATGGACAGCTTGTGCACACGTTGATTTTCCTCGAATCGGTATCCGGGGCATCAGAATCGACTCGACCAAGGGGGAATGAATAATCGTGCTTCGGTACTGATGCATTGCGGGACCGTCAGTCAGGTTTGCAACCTAGACTAAACGGGCCAAAATGCCGTTGAGATAGTTCCACGTGATGTGTAACATCAATGACCGCGTATATAAGATAGTAGCATGCTCACCTATTGTCTTATGCAGGTGTAAATATTATCTCTATTTTCATGCAGGGACGAGCATGGCCGTGGTAAGAAATATGATAAAACTGCTAGTTTATACTGTATGCTTTATTACTCAAAGATGGCTATCGAATATGAACTGAATTTATGTAGTTCTAATAGAAAGACAACTCTAAAGCATGCCTACCCGAACGATCAGAGTCGGTTTAGACGAGTGGGTTCGTCTCGTCCACTTAGCAAGTGTGCTATTCCCCTCCCCCAATTTCCCTAGGTGCGACGGGCGCTCGAAACTAAACTGGAGCTGAAGTGCGGAGAGGCATTTTGAAGCTCTTCCTATGCTGAAGTATTTTGAAGCCAATTCAAGTTGACGGCTTATGTATAAAGAGGTGAATGTATGGGACGGCAAGCGTTAGTTCAGGCAACTTATCGAGTGTATTAATTTATGTTTTCAATCAATGTAGCCGCAACGACATCCAATATAATTACGACTTGCACTTCGTTGCAAGCTATGAATGAAAAGCATTTCTATCTTCCTATACTGCGTCTTATATTCTGACGTGATTTGTGAAGTTTCAACTTGGCATATTAATACAAAAAGCAACGTAACGTTCTTTCCTTGTACGAGTGCAATTCCAGACTCGTACGGCAACATGCCTTAGCGAGGACGATCGAATCGACAAAATAATACCTGGGACGAATGGTTTGTCGACTCGGGGCGTGACAGATGCTCCGCTGAACCATAAAGTAGGTACTTGCCTAGCCTCTTCCTGCATTCATTCCACCCGTGCCTCGGCTTCTTGTAGAAGGGGCAAATGATGGCTTGCTGCTGTCTAGGTGCATGTTGCTGCCTATGTTGTGGCTGCGCCTGCTGAAAAGGTGCACGGTCCTGACCATGAAACTGCTACTGAAAAGGCCTCTGCTGCTGCTAAAAATAGGGCCTCTTGGCTGGGCCTGTACTGCTATCGGCTCCATGTACCTTATGAACTCTCTTCAGCTTTAGCTCAAGATCATCCTTCACTGCCATAGCTCCTGACAGAATCTCCTCAAAGGTGGCGTCTCTGTCGCTCTTGGTCAAGGACTTGACTTTTCTGACCAAACCCTTCCGAAACCTTCTAGCCTTCGCTGACTCGCTAAGGCCCCCCACAAACCTGCCCAGGCGACAGAACTCTCCGACGTACTCCTCCGCTGTCTGGTTTTCCTAAACCAGACTCTCAAATTGCGTCTCCAAGGCACCGAGTGCTGTGTCGGGGAAGAACTTCTCCTAAAAAATCTTCTTGAAAGCCTCCCACGTCAGCCCCTCCGTACCAACTCTGGGGTCGATATGGTACCATGTACGGGTAAGGTCCTGTATCTGGCTGCCCGTTGCCTCTATATGTAGCCCCGCTGGTATCAGTGTAAGGAGAAAGATCTCCTCTATGTGCTTGATCCAGTCGTCCGTATAAATGATACCCTCCGTACCTTTGAAGTCGCTCGGCCGCATATTCTGGAAGTCTAGAATGTTCGGGGTCCTCGGCTGATACTGCTGCACCTGACCTTCCTGACGCTGGGTAGTCACCCTCTCTACTGCCGTCATGGCCAGCTGGTGGGCATTGTCTATGCCCGGCCTCATATCAGCAGACTAGCGCTGTTGAGCCTCCATCATCTTTCGAAAGAAGGTAAAAAGTTTTACTACATCTACTGATCCCGGAGGTGGCTACTACTGAAGTACGTCTGGAATGACTGGGGTAGGCCTCCGGACAGGTGGAGATGCACCTCAAAATGCGACAGATGCTCCAACATGAGAAGAAATAAGAAGAGCTGTGGTCCCAGGGCCCTGCTGCATCGGGCGAGAGGTGGCAGACCTCTCAGTGGTATCTCCTGGACCGGAACGATGAGATTGTGTCTGTACCATCATAGAGACAGATCAAACAAGGAAATCAATACTGAGCAGGAAGCGATATAATCAAAGGAGGACAGTTTATTTCAAAGGAAAGCAAGTAACAACAAGGATTTAGATGGCAGAAATTAGATAAGAGTTTTTCCTAAATGTGATTAAGTACCTCAAAACTTATATCCTATATCCTACTGCAGGTTGTAGTGATACTCTAGTTCGAGTACCACTACGAATTGAGACATAACTCAGAACTCTAGACCTGCATAGGCCACCACTAAAAATGTACCGCGACCCGCACCCAGTATAGGGGCACGAGACATGGGTACGTCCAACCTACGTCGCAGTGTCGGCGGTAGGATGATGTAAGCCCCTAAATTTAGGGCTTATTAATTTTTTTTATAAATCAATTATTTTGAATAAATATTATTATTTGATTATTATTTAATTTAATGCTCTTTACCGTGACTTGGAATTCTAGAGCATCAGGGATGCCAGTCTCTGGAAACTTCCTTCTTGGAGTTTGTAGTAGACGAGATTATCTTCACAGTGATATTTCGTGTCCCACTCGAACTTGTTCCTTTGTGCTCTTTTTGCTTCGCGCAAGTTCGAGTAAAATTAGATCATTTTAATTATTAATTGAATTCCCACTCTTTTCCTTGATCATCATATGCACGTTGTCGTGACTTTTAATTTAGGAGCACCAGACCAGTCGTTTTCTCAGAACCAACTTGTCATGCCTGATCTACTCGAGACGCTCTTCACCCATGACCTTCGTGTCCCACTCAGACACTCTATTTTGTGCTGTATTTCCTTCGCACAACTTTCGGTTCAATTTAGGCCAATTAATTATCTACCGTGAAACCTGATTTAATTTTCAATTTAATTTTGGGACCCGACATCGACCCAACCTAGTCGACCCCAAATAGGGACATGACCCACGCAAAGCCTACTACCCGCCTGACACTTGTGTCCCATTTATTTGAGCCCCTGTATGCTACTTATTTGCCCATGATTTTAAATACCTATTTTTAATTCAAATATTGCACCACGTCCATTTTGGCCCCAACGTCCGACCCAGTTTGGCGTGGACCCTACCATGACTGCCCATACCTTCCACTGATGTGTCTGCATTTTTCCCTATTTGAAAATACGTTTATTTTATATAAAATATCTCTAATTCCCACTCTTTTATATATGTATATATATGTACATATATAATAATATATATATATATATATATATTACACTCATTCTCTCTCTACCTACACTCCACACCCCATCACCAGCACATCAACTCCTCCCTCCCCCATGTGGCCGAACACCCTCTACTCTCTCTCTATTAATATCTCTCTCTCACACTTTATATATTATATCCACACACACATTAATATCTAACACTCCCTCTCACCTCACACTCTCTCTCTCCTACTCTCCCATCAGGACAAACCCCCCCATCACAGCCGACTTCACACATAGCCCCCTCTCTACTTCTCTTTCTCTCTCTTCCCCACATAATCTCTCTCATTCACTCTTTTTTTTTAAAAAACTACATACACACATACACATTTCTTTCTCTCTTTCTCCCAACAAACAAATACACCACAACCCCTCACCCCTCTCCCGTACTGGTACAGCCCCCCCCTCTTATTTTCTTTACATCATTATCATCATCATCTCTCTCTCCTTCTCACTCTCCTTCTTCTTAGTCTTCTTCTTCTTCTTCAAAGAAGAGCACCCCACCACAACACCACCACCTTCGCCGACTTCATCACCATTGCCCCCACCAGCATAACTCCTCCGTCGTCGCGTGCCATCGCCGGCGATGCTCGCACGCGTACGCAGTGCAGGAGCAGCAGCTAGCCGCGGCTGCAACGGCAGCGCGAGCAGCAGCTCCGGCGGTGCTGTCCAACGTCGCGCGCCACCGCACAGCCAACCACCGCCGCCGTCGGCCCCCCCGGCCGTGCGCGACCCCGACGACCTCCCCCAGGCCACCGGCTACTTCCCCGACGCGCCGTCTAGGCGATTCGTGCATTTTGAACGGAATCCCGTCGACGCGCGCGCGGGAAAGTTTCAGAAAATGTGTTTCGGGACAGCAACTTCGTGTCGATTTTTTGGACAATTCGACCATTGGATTGGCAAATTTTTTGCTCCGTAGCAAACTCGGTATATCCCTCTTCACCTCTGTCAAATTTCACCCGTTAATTTCGTCGTTTGATACATCAAAACCGGCCACCAAGTTGACGTTTTAATTGAACTGTTTTTGGACAGTTTTGCGACGCCAACTTCGCAGGTTCGTATCTTCGTCATCGCAGCTCCATTTTGTGCGCCACCAGTTCCGGTGCACATCTGGTATAACCCTCTTCCTGTCCCCTTTAGATTTCATTTCAGTTTGAGCTTGTTAGGTCGGTCGAATTCGACGCCAAAGTTGGCCGTTCGAATTCTTAGGGTTGCACTTGTAAAATTCCATTTTTGAACCCGGGACTCCGGATTCAAATTCTGACACCACCAGTAGACTCGTGGCGTCGTTCTGGTATGGTTTCATATAAATTTTGCTTGATTTGGAGAACGTGGGCCCTGGCATGCATTTTGGTGCAATTCGGATACCAATATCCGGGCCAACGGGTCATTTTGAGATCGGCTCATCGGAATCCAATTCCGGATATGCCGTTGAGTTCGTATCATCATTCTGGACTCGTTGACATATAATTTGCTGAGTTTTGAGGACATTGGCTCCGACACGCTTTTCCGTGCAAATCGGAATTTCAATGTCCCGGTCAACGGACCAATTTGAGATCGGGTCAACGGAATCCAATTCTGGATATACCGTTGGGTTCGTATCGTCATTTTGGATTCGTGGACATATAATTTGTTAGGTTTTGTGCACTTTTATTTTGGCACGTTTTTCGGTGCAAAGTGTGTCCAACGGCGGACATCATTTTGGCCCGAAATTACTGTTTTGCCCCTGTGTCCAAATTGGACTTTTGGATAGGCTATCCTAGCTGATTTGACTATTCTGGACACGTTGGTGATGTTAGTTTTATCATCCGACAACATCTGTAGATTTTTTTCCCTTTTTGTGTCATCCTATTATTATAATCTTTCTTCTTTTGTGGTATTTTGAGATCCATCGATTCCAGTGATTTCACAACCACTGAAATTGAATGTGTTAACCTTGTAGATGTTTATAGAGACTAGCTTTGACCCAGTTTGACCATGGTTGACTACTTTGACTGAACGTCAAAGTAGAGTCAACATTTGACCTAGGTTAGACTAGTTTGACCTAGAGTTGACCAGTTGACCAAAAGTCAACTGTAAGTCGACCATTGACTTAGATTGACCTAGTTTGATTGCTTTGACTTGTCTTGACCTAGTTTGACTTAGTATGACCTGATTTTACTTCCAAACCCTTATATTGATACAGTATTTCCACCTATAGGTCCTCGAGGCACTGTTCTTGGACCAGTTGACATATTCCACCAGATCTCAGGCGAGTATATTCTCTGATAATATTTCTGTTTTATGATATCGTCTATGTTTCTTGTATTTAGTGTAGATATCCTTGTTCTCTTGAAACATTGTTCACACGGATTGGTATTTCCCTAGATCCCGTCATGAGATATTATTCCTCGCTTTCCTTGGTATATCTTGTGCAAGTCTTTCTTGTTCCTTGTGCATTGTATAGACACGATTCCTGCGAAGGCTAGCTACCCTCTCGGAGAATCGCGTGTCATGATGTGTCATGGTTGGATCCACTATACTAGTCGGGGACGGGGAGTATTAGTGTAGATGTGTGGTCATTATCCACCTTGTTTATTCTTGTAGACCTTGAATGCTACCAATCCTACACTCCACGTAGGATTGGCTGATCAGTAGACCTTGTGCAGACCCAAGCCGGCCACATGTTGAACTATTACTCACACACTTAGATAGATGATTCTTGATTCTTGTACATGCCATGATCAGTTTTACTTGCCTTGTTCTAGCTCTAGATTTACAGCTTACCTTGCCATGATACTCACATATACATTTCATGATTTCTTGTATATTCTCTCTATTTACTGCTACATGTTCAATATCGTCTAATTAGAACTATTATTTGAGATTTGTGCTCGTTCCATCCTGATTGGATATGTTGACAAAATTTTAGGAGTTGTTGTGCCCTCAGTATTTGGACTTCATGATGTTGCTAGCTGAGGTGGATCTCACTATTCTTCTATGTGAGTTGCCTGGTAGTTATCCTTAGTTAGTTTTGTTATTCATTCTTTATTTTCCTGTCTTATGATCCTTGTAGATTATAGTTGTTCTAGTGATATCGTTATTATTTCTTGTCTTATCTTCCTTAGTTTTCGTGATGTGACATGAGTACATTTCTAGTTATGGATCTTTAGATGTTGTAGTTAGTATAGTATACTTGAGAGCGTTCTACCGCCGATACCGCGGCGTAGGCTGGGCGTGGCCCACGTATTCGTACCCGTATATCCGGGTGCGGGTCGTGACACGTTTTTAGTGGTGGCCCATACAGGTCAGTCTTTGCAATTAATGCGAAGTCGTGGTAGTACTTGAGCTTATCTGTACTACTGCGAGCCTGCCCTAGGATTAAGGTTGAGTAATGGAATATTTTAGGATTTGGTACTCAGTCACATATTAGGAACTCTTGATAGATTCTAGGGATGACCCCTGGGAATCTTATTTCGAAACTCTTCGAATCTATTCCCATTCGTTTCTATCCGTCCTGATTCCTGAGATATCTCTCAGTTATCGTACTTTATTATTCGTTGGGATGAGTTGGTGGACCCCAGAGGGAAGGTATAAATTGGACTTGTATATCATCTAGGTTGGGGAGAGAATATGATTTACCAACCTCGCATCATGGTCGAGGTTTGTTTTAGATTATATTCCACCATTTTCTATCTTGACCTAGGTAATACCCTCGGGACTTTTCCTGAGATTTTCCTCTGAACCCTATCTCGGAAGTCGTTTCCGTTGTTTCTATTAACTTACCTTTGACTTGTTGTTGAATTTTTTTAATCTTAATATTTGTTGTTGACCTTTGATTTTGTTTTGGATAATTCTTTTAAGAATTGAGTTAAGATATCCTGATAAACATATTTTTAGATGAGGACGATGAGAACGGTAAGTGTCTACTTTATTTATGGAGTTTAGAATTCATCGCAGTCATATTGGCTAGCGAGACAAGGATATGGAGCCTGATTTGGATATACTATCCTAGTTATGTCATTTAGATTCTCTTGCAGCCATACCGGTTGGCGTGGTGAGGAAATCTAGATGATATGATTATAGGGTGTATACCATAGTTATGGACTTCATTGTTTATTACCGCTATGCTTACTGGCGTGGCAAGAATTCTGGCAACATAATTTGGGATAGACGTGTATGGTTATCAGATCGTATCTTAAATTGATTCACTTGTTTTAACCTATTGGACAAGAGCAGTTCCTACTATTACTTTTGTTTTCCCATTCTTCTCTTCCTCATCACATGATGATTTCCCCATCGTACCCTTACTTCCTCCGTCTTGATCAATTATATCTTGGTTCTACCAGTTACCTATCTCGTATCTACTTCTGTCAGCCATACTTTGAAAACCTTGAAAATTTTAGAATTTTCACATCTTTTATCTTGGGAGAAATCGAGGAAGTGTCGTAATCATCCGTCTCGGAGTAGACATTGTTGGTAGTAGTCGAAGCAGAGCGAGATGATTACCCCGGCTTCCTCCTACGATCCCATATTCTGGTTTCTATGATAACAAAAGCAATTCAATTCTACATCCTTGATTTGTTTATTATATTTTGATATCGTGAGATTGATCCTCTCTGATTGACCAATCGATTCTGGTTGTCTAGTTTATCGTGCCAAAGAGTCTTGATTGTTGATTAAACTTAAATGGTTTCGAATTCCATTGTGATATGATTTCCTTCTTAGATGCTCGCGTCCAGACTTCGTTGATTTTGTTCTCCATCTTGCCCAAATTCTGATTTACTTAAAACTTGAACAATTTAAATCGTGCTAAGACTAAATTATTTATTTTCATCGTGACTGGACAATGCTATCATCACTCGTGCTTTAAACTTTCGATTCAATTCCGACAAATGACTAAATTCTATTCCAATCACGATTAGGCTTCATACTATCCTTGATTATGCCCTGATAACCATAATTTTGTTCATATCATGATTCTATCGTGCCAAATCCCTCATCGTGCCTGAAAAATTTTAAATCGATTATCTTGATCGTGTAAACTCGTCATTCTTGGATCGTGCCTAAATTATTGCATAAATCTTCTACCATGTTTTAACCCCACTACCAACCTTTAATTTCGAGGACGAAACTTTTATAAGGTGGGTAGGATTGTAAGCCCCTGAATTTAGGGCTTATTATTTTTTATTATTTTTATAAATCAATTATTTTGAATAAATATTATTATTTGATTATTATTTAATTTAATGCTTTTTATCGTGACTTGGAATTCTAGAGCATCAGGGATGCCAGTCTCTGGAAACTTCCTTCTTGGAGTTTGTAGTAGACGAGATTAACTTCACAGTGATATTTCGTGTCCCACTCGAACTTGTTCCCTTGTGCTCTTTTTGCTTCGCGCAAGTTCGAGTCAAATTAGACCATTTTAATTATTAATTGAATTCCCACTCTTTTTCTTGATCATCATATGCACGTTGCCGTGACTTTTAATTTAGGAGCACCAGACCAGTCGTTTTCTCAGAACCAACTTGTCATGCCTGATCTACTCGAGACGCTCTTCACCCATGACCTTCGTGTCCCACTGAGACACTCCATTTTGTGCTCCATTTCCTTCGCACAACTTTCGGTTCAATTTAGGCCAATTAATTATCTACCGTGAAACCTGATTTAATTTTCAATTTAATTTCGGGAACCGACATCGACCCAACCTAGTCGACCCCAAATAGGGACATGACCCACGCAAAGCCTACTACCCGCCTGACACTTGTGTCCCATTTATTTGAGCCCCAGCATGCTACTTATTTGCCCATGATTTTAAATACCTATTTTTAATTCAAATATTGCACCACGTCCATTTTGGCCCCAACGTCCGACCCAGTTTGGCGTGGACCCTACCATGACTGCCCATACCTTCCACTGATGTGTCTGCATTTTTCCCTATTTGAAAATACGTTTATTTTATATAAAATATCTCTAATTCCCTCTCTTTTATATATATATATATATATATATATATATTACACTCATTCTCTCTCTACCTACACTCCACACCCCATCACCAGCACATCAACTCCTCCCTCCCCCATGTGGACGAACACCCTCTACTCTCTCTCTATTAATATCTCTCTCTCTCACTTTATATATTATATCCACACACACATTAATATCTAACACTCCCTCTCACCTCACACTCTCTCTCTCCTACTCTCCCATAAGGACAAACCCCCCCATCACAGCCGACTTCACACACAGCCCCCTCTCTACTTCTCTTTCTCTCTCTTCCCCACATAATATCTCTCATTCACTCTTTTTTTTTTAAAAACTACATACACACATACACATTTCTTTCTCTCTCTCTCCCAACAAACAAACACACCACACCCCCTCACCCCTCTCCCGTACTGGTACAACCCCCCCTCTTATTTTCTTTACATCATCATCATCATCTTTCTCTCCTTCTCACTCTCCTTCTTCTTAGTCTTCTTCTTCTTCTTCAAAGAAGTGCACCACACCACAACACCACCACCTTCGCCGACTTCATCACCATTGCCCCCACCACCATAACTCCTCTGCAAGGCCTCCGCCGCCGCACGCCATCGCCGGCGACGCCCGCGCGCGTACGCAGCGCAGGAGCAGCAGCTAGTCGCGGCTGCAACGGCAGTGCGAGCAGCAGCTCCGGCGGCGCTATCCGCCGTCGCGCGCCACCGCGCGGCCAACCACCGCCGCCGTCGGCCCCCCCCCGGCCGTGTGCGACCCCGGCGACCTCCTCCAGGCCACCGGCCACTTCCCCGACGCGCCGTCTAGGCGATTCGTGCATTTTGAACGGAATCCCGTCGACGCGTGCGCGGGAAAGTTTCAAAAAATGTGTTTCGGGACAGCAACTTCGTGTCGATTTTCTGGACAATCCGACCATTGGATCGACAAACTTTTTGCCCCGTCGCAATCTCGGTATATCCCTCTTCATCTCTGTCAAATTTCACCCGTTAATTTCGTCGTTTGATACATCAAAACCGGCCACCAAGTTGACGTTTTAATTGAACTGTTTTTGGACAGTTTTGCGACGCCAACTTCGCAGGTTCGTATCTTCGTCATCGCAGCTCCGTTTTGTGCGCCACCTATTCCGGTGCATAGCTGGTATAACCCTCTTCCTGCCCCCTTTAGATTTCATTTCAGTTTGAGCTTGTTAGGTCGGTCGAATTCGACGCCAAAGTTGGCCGTTTGAATTCTTAGGGTTGCACTTGTAAAATTCTATTTTTGAACCCGGGACTCCGGATTCAAATTCTGACACCACCAGTAGACTCGTGGCGTCGTTCTGGTATGTTTTCATATAAAGTTTGCTTGATTTGGAGAACATGGGCCCTGACACGTATTTCGGTGCAAGTCGGATACCAATATCTGGGCCAACGGGTCATTTTGAGATCGGCTCATCGGAATCCAATTCCGGATATACCGTTGAGTTCGTATCATCATTCTGGACTCGTTGACATATAATTTGCTGAGTTTTGAGGACATTGGCTCTGACACGCTTTTCCGTGCAAATCGGAATTTCAATGTCCCGGTCAACGGACCAATTTGAGATCGGGTCAACGGAATCCAATTCTGGATATACCGTTGGGTTCGTATCGTCATTTTGGATTCGTGGACATATAATTTGTTAGGTTTTGTGCACTTTTATTTCGGCACATTTTTCGGTGCAAAGTGTCCAACGGCGGACATCATTTTGGCCCGAAATTACCGTTTTGCCCCTGTGTCCAAATTGGAATTTTGGACAGGCTATCCTAGCTGATTTGACTATTCTGGACACGTTGGTGATGTTAGTTTTATCATCCGACAATATCTGTAGATTTCTTCCCTTTTTGTGTCATCCTATTATTATAATCTTTCTCCTTTTGTGGTATTTTGAGATCCATCGATTCCAGTGATTTCACAACCACTGAAATTGAATGTGTTGACCATGGTTGACTACTTTGACTGAACGTCGAAGTAGAGTCAACATTTGACCTAGGTTAGACTAGTTTGACCTAGAGTTGACCAGTTGACCAAAAGTCAACTGTAAGTCGACCATTGACTTAGATTGACCTAGTTTGATTGCTTTGACTTGTCTTGACCTATTTTGAATTAGTATGACCTGATTTTACTTCCAAACCCTTATATTGATACAGTATTTCCACCTATAGGTCCTCGAGGCACTGTTCTTGGACCAGTTGACATATTCCACCAGATCTCAGGCGAGTACATTCTCTGATAATATTTCTGTTTTATGATATCGTCTATGTTTCTTGTATTTAGTGTAGATATCCTTGTTCTCTTGACACATTGTTCACACGGATTGGTATTTCCCTGGATCCCGTCATGAGATATTATTCCTCGCTTTCCTTGGTATATCTTGTGCAAGTCTTTCTTGTTCCTTGTGCATTGTATAGACACGATTCCTGCGAAGGCTAGCTACCCTCTCGAAGAATCGCGTGTCATGATGTATCATGGTTGGATCCACTATACTAGTCGGGGCGGGGAGTATTAGTGTAGATGTGTGGTCATTATCCACCTTGTTTATTCTTGTAGACCTTGAATGCTACCAATCCTACACTCCACGTAGGATTGGCTGATCAGTAGACCTTGTGCAGACCCAAGCCGGCCACATGTTGAACTAGTACTCAGACACTTAGATAGATGATTCTTGATTCTTGTACATGCCATGATCAGTTTTACTTGTCTTGTTCTAGCTCTAGATTTACAGCTTACCTTGCCATGATACTCACATGTACATTTCATGATTTTTTATATATTCTCTCTATTTACTGCTACATGTTCAATATCGTCTAATTAGAACTGTTATTTGAGATTTGTGCTCGTTCCATCCTGATTGGATATGTTGACAAAATTTTAGGAGTAGTTGTGCCCTCCGTATTTGGACTTCATGATGTTGCTAGCTGAGGTGGATCTCACTATTCTTCTATGTGAGTTGCCTGGTAGTTATCCTTAGTTAGTTTTGTTATTCATTCTTTATTTTCCTGTCTTATGATCCTTGTAGATTATAGTTGTTCTAGTGATATCGTTATTATTTCTTGTCTTATCTTCCTTAGTTTTCGTGATGTGACATGAGTACATTTCTAGCTATGGATCTTTAGATGTTGTAGTTAGTATAGTATACTTGACAGCGTTCTACCGCCGATACCGCGGCGTAGGTTGGGCGTGGCCCACGTATTCATACCCGTATATCCGGGTGCGGGTCGTGACAGATGATGTCCTAGGTCACAACATCTAACATAATATAAATATACCTGTACAAGATATACTCTCCAATCAGAGGACAACATAGAAGGTACAACTGAATCATAATTCTAAGATGGAAATAGCACGATAAGATAAATAGGAAATCACAAATGAAGATACAAACAGAAGGAAAATAAGGCCAAGTGTCTAAACAACACCAAAATCTCAACATCTAGAATAATACATCAAAGATAACACAAATGAAGTAAGATAAGTAGCCTAGTTGTCTAGCCTAGGCAATGGGGTAGTATCCTCAGCTTATGCTGGATCCTGCTGAGGGTCCAGGTCACAAGTGTCGTCTAAGCCAGCTCCGTAATAGGTAGTACAGAACTCCTCCTCATCCTCTGTAATATTTTCAACAGGTCCAGTCAGGACAGGAGCAAATATATAACTCTCACGCAGTTCATATCATGACAGAAAATGTAAAACAAGCAATAGAATAAGATACATGAAATTTTGTAAGAAATATACATGAAAAGTAAGAGAGATATCTGAAAATTGAAAAAATATATATATATGGAAAGTAAGAACTGTAAGTGACTAAGTGATTTAGAGCACACAATGGTTATGTAACCGGCTTGATTTGCACATAAATAAGTTACAGAGTTGCACCTGGATACCTACATTGGAATTGATCACATAACCACTTCTACTCCCCCGTATCCCAATCAATACACAAGGATCTAGTCAAGTTACGTTATTGCACATGAAAGTTTTATACATAGAGCACATTGTTTGCCATGAAATATAAAAGAGCAAAACAATTATCGGAGGACTGGACTTTTACTTCACGTTACAAACTCGCTTGTACAAAGAAAGCCTAGGAACGAAAGCCTAGGTACAGCAATCTAAGTACAATTGTTTATTTTAGATTCCGGGGGGTGACGGTAGAGGCTCGGGAAAGCGACGACAGCTCTGCCTTACTCCTTGGATGATCGGTATGCAGCCTTGGCTCCAGAAGATTGCTCAGCGTTGAGAAAATGCTCTCTTTGCTCTCTCTCTGCTCTTTTCTCCAAGTACTCTGGTGCTCTCTCCGATCTCGAAAAGTGCTCCTTTTTGTCTGTGTATGCGCCTCTCTCTGTGTGCGTATATCTCTCTGTGTATGCCTCCCTGTGTATCTCTCTCTCTGTATCCCTCTCGCAAGGGAATGGCACCCTGTTATTTATAGGAATGGAGGGACCTCATTAGGGTTCACAATGATTACCCCTCAAAGCGACGGCGGCCTGTCGATCAATTAATCTGGGCCATTAATCTTGGGCGTGATAAATCTGGGCCATTTAGTATGGATTGCACCAAATCCTATAAGTAATTAATGCTGATCGGAATAAATCTCCGTAGTGATGATTTGATGATGTCTGCGAATCTGAATGAATAAATTTAATTTATTCTCCTGCCACGTGTCCCAGATTATTGGAATTTGACCCAATCTTTGATTGCAGTAAATCTGGGAAATTGATTGGCTTTATGACACGTGTCCTGAGAGCCGCTGAGGAGGGTTGAGCCGCATAAGGATTGAGCCGCATAAGACTGACCACGTGTTGGGTCTGCTTGGAGAGTGGCCCTCCGAACCTTCGAACTATATGATAATTTGAGCCGCATAATGGGTAATTAGCCGCATGGAGATGATCCTTGCGAGCCGCATGGGGGGTCTTTATTCGAGCCGCATGAGACTGTTTCTGCCTGAGCCGCATAAGGTCGCTTCATACAGAACCGCATGGGGAGTCTTCGCTCGAGCCGCATATGTTTGTCCACGTGTCAGGGCCGCGTGGCATTTTCTGGATTTCGGGAGATTTTGTCAGAGATCTCCTTCACTTCCCTAGGGGTCTGTCATTATGACAGAGTCATAATTACGTCTTTTGTGTCAGGGCTGCCACTTTTTCAGAGTTGTCAGCCGTCACAGTAATTAATGCAGGAGGGAAGAACTGTTTTTCAAGTCACGTGTCTCCTGTACTGAGCCGCATAGGACGCCTTGATCCGCATAGCCCCTCCTGCCGCATGAATCTCTGAGCCACACGGGCTTCCTGAGCCGCATGGAATTTCCTAGCCGCATGGATCGTTCTCTAATATTTTCCATGGTTCTACAAGACCCCCTTCAAAGTTTTCATTTTGCAAAATTGAAATACTTTGAATAAGAAGCATGGTTGTATTCTTTTGGCCGCATATGAAGTCTTGGCCGCATGGATGTTTAAGCCGCATAGATAGTTCAGCCGCATGGATGGCTTAGCCGCAGGGGACTTTCGGCCCCGTCATCATTGCTACGTATGGCAATCTTTTGCATTAAATGCTGTTTGATTTGCTGTCAGCTTTAAAGGCCACTTTTCGGTGCGGGATCCGAGGAGCTTGGCCTTCATTTTCGGCGGCTTACCTTGATAACCGAAGAGTCGGTCTTCGTGTATGCACGGGGATCGAAACGCTTCACTTTTGTTTATAAATATGGATGAGTACGGTCGGGGGGATTTCTTTACTTTCTCCTTCGTCCACTATTGCAGTCTTGCCTTTCTTTCCTCATTTCTCTTCTCCGATCGTCGGTCATGGCCCCCAAATCTTCTAAGGTCGCATCCGCTGCTGTAAAGAGCAAGAAGGCGGCTTTCTCGTCAGCCGTCGTTCCCGAAGTGCACCCTGATGTCCATCCTGCCCTTAATGGTAAGGGTTGTATTTGGATACTTTGAATCCTAAGAATCCATGGCTCAGTTGTATATTCATGCACAAGCCTTCACCCAAATTCGGTTATGATAGAGCCGCATATGCTGTATGGGCTGCATGGCCCTCTCATATCCGAGCCGCGTAGGAGATACCCTATGTTTGAGCCGCATAAGAAAGTTTTGGACCGCATGAAGTCTCCCTTGAACGGAGCCGCATATGTTCGACTGATCAGCATACGCTTCTAACAGACTGATCCGTATAGCGCTTCAGTGCCACAAAAGCTTTTCTGCTAAGAACCGCATATGTTCGATTGATCCGCATAGGCTATCGAACTAATGTCATATGGAACTCTTAATTGATTTTAGGCCGCATGAGGCTGTGTTGGCTGAACCACCTAAGCTCCCTTGGGTCCGTGCCACTTGGAACCCAATTGTAATTGAGCCGCATAAGGCTTCGCTTGATCCGGGCCGCATAGGCTCGTAGGGACTTGAGTTCAGTAATCATCTTTTAATCCTGTTTCACGTTGTCCTTTTTTCAGTGAGCCTCCCAACCAACCCAGCAGGAGAGCTTCTTGTGGGTTCAGCTCAGTTTGCTGTGGGCGTGCGACTCGACGGCTTAATTCGACACATAGTGGACCAGCTTCCCACTAATGAACCTAGGGAGAGGATAGCTGTCATTAACAACCAACCTTTCCACTTTCTCTGTTCTATGATGAATTCGGGAAAGCTGGACGGAGAGTATCTGAAACCTGCTTTTCTCTTTGGGGATGCCTTTTCCATAAAGAAATCCCGATTGCTGGATGTTTCAGAGAATTGGCATTTTTTTGTAGACGGAGTGTAGATTTATATCCCCGAGATGGAGCGGCATTATCCCCTTTCGTGGTTGTAGAAGCATGGAAAATATTAAAGAAAATAACCCATGCGGCCAAAGAACCCCATGCGGCTCAGAAAGCCCATGCGGCTCAGAGGGTCATGCGGCATAAGGGACTATGCGGCCCAAGATATCCCATGTGGCTCAGAAGACACGTGGCAGGACAGCCCTCTCCTCTGCCCTCTCGTATTAATTGTTTGACGGCTGACAACTCTGAAAAAGTGACAGCCCTGACACAAAAAAAAGTGATTATGACTCTGTCATAATGACAGACTTCTAGGAAAGAGAAAAGAGATCTCTGACACAAATCCCCCGAGAGCCATAAAAATGCCACGTGGCCTTGCCACGTGGGCGTTCGTATGCGGCTCACTCGACATGCGGTTCAGAATGGAGCCATCCTATGCGGCTCAGGTCGAGACAGCCTCATGCGGCTCGAGCAAAGACTTCTCATGCGGTTCAAGAGGACCATTTCCATGCGGCTCAGGCGGATGTATCCCTATGCGGCTCGCAATGATCATCTCCATGAGAGGGCCACTACCAGGCAGCCCTGACACGTGGCCCTAACCATATGCGGCCTAAAATCATATGCTGCTCACTCGTCATGCGGTTCAGATCCTCCCAATGGCTCCTAGGACACGTGTCCTAAGCCGATCAATTCCTCAGATTTATTGCAATCAAAGATTGGGTCAAATCCCAAAAATCTGGGACACGTGGCAGGAGAATAAATCTAATTTATTCGCAGACATCAGAAGATCATTATGAGGAAGATTTATTCCAATCAGCATTAATTGCTGATGGGATTTGGTGTAATCTACACTCAATGGCTCGGATTCGTCGCAATCAAAAGCGAACGGCCTAGATTGACCAATCCACAGGTCGCCGCCATCTTCAAGAGGCAATCATTGGCAACCCTAATGAGGACATCCCACTATTATAAATAGCAAGGTGCTATTCCCTTGTAAAATATAGACTATCAGAGAGAGATACGCCCGTACAGAGAGACCCTCCCCCGATAGTCAGAAAGAAAATACACAGAGAGAGAATCCAGAAGAGTAATAGAGGGAGAGCAAGAAGAGCATTTCTTCATCAACGCCAACCATCTCTTCATAGGAGCCAAGGCTGCATACCGATCGTCCAAGGAGTAAGGCAGGGCTGCCGTCGCCTTCCCGAGCCTCTATCGTCACCCTCCAGAATCTAAAATAAACAATTGTACTTAGACTGCTGTACCTAGGTTTTCGCCCCAAGGCTTTCTTTGTATAAGCGAGTTTGTAACGTGAAGTAAAAGTCCGGTCCTCTGATAATTGTTCTGTTCTTTTATGTTTCATGGAAAACACGATGGCGACTCGGCTGGGGACAAACTTCTCCACGGCTGAGGAGTTGGTGACGCAGTCGGATGCAGCCAAACTTGGCTCCACGCAACAAAAAATGGTCGTCCGCTTCGACCAACAGGCGTTTGAAGAGATGCTCTCCGAAGGAAGCGCTGGCCCCGTCCAGAAGCGCACTCGCGGGACGAAGGCTCGCAAAGAGTAGAGGCCAAAAATATTTGCCCCTCCCCAAGCCCTCGATGGGATGCCCTCTGTTGCTCAAGACGACGAGAAAGACTCTCCTGCGGCCCCACTTCAGACCGTAGAAAACGCTGCTGTCCCCAAGTCCGGCAGAAGAAAACACTATAATGCTGGACTTGCAGGGGCAAAGAGGAACTCTATGCGATCCGAGCCGCATAAGGGTATTACCCGTAGGAAGAAAGCTCATGCGGCTACATCCGCCAGCCGCATGAAGAAAACTCATGCGGCCACATCTGTCAGCCGCATAGCTTATGCGGCTACAGTTGCCAACCACATGGATGAAACTCATACGGCTACGGAAGTCAATCGCTTGCAGAAAACCCATGCGGCCACAGTTGTCAACCGCATGCGGCCAGCCTGCACGGTCGTGGCTCTCAGTCGCACAAGAACAACTCATCCAACAGCAGAAGACAACCGCATGCAGACAGCTTGCACGGTACCTAATTCTAGCCGCATAGCGTCCGTTCCACGCTTCTCTCGATCAGTCTTCGACCGTCTCTCATGCGGTCCTGACCCTGATGGTTCTCTGGGTGATAAGCCAGACTCTGTGGTATTCAACTTGGACTCCTCCTATTACGTACCCGCAAGTGCTAAAAGGAAGAAGTCTAGGGCAGCGCGGGCTCACCAAGCCCAGTCAGCTGCCCCAACCTCTGACCATCGGGGCGTCTCGCTGATTATTACGCGGGCCTCTGATGGAAAGTTGTACAGAACTACTCGAACCCAGCCCTCGGCGGCGAACGGACAGAGTGGTTCCTCTGTCCTGCGTGAGGCTATCCTCCACAAACGCAAGAAAAGAGAAGGGGCCGTAGCGTAAAAAGAGTCCTCACACGGATGTCACTGCACCCAGATCATCGTCAACTGCTGTTGCAACAACGCGGCAGTGACAGAAGACTGGCCGTCCGTCTTCCAAAGACTACAGCATCTGAGCTCGGAGGACGAGGCACCTCCTATTGTCTCCTGCAATTCCACTCAGAAAGTTCCCACCGAGGGGAGAGGGAAGAAGACAAGCATCTCCAGCTCCAAGATATCAACCACTACAGCTAAAAAACTGTCGTCTAAACGGTTGTCCTCCACCGGAGTATTCCAACACACCCGTTCAAAGACGAAATCTGCTGCAATGGGAGATTCATCATCCACATCGCTGGGGGTCGTTGAAACTGGGGGTAGCACTCCTCCGAACATCCACAACAATCCGATGTTTCAAGGAGACGAGCCCGGGGAAACAACTCTTCCATCAGGTACAACAGACGCTGATGTCCCCGAGGACATCCATGACTCTCAAGACGAAGCAAGCTCTGAGGCTGGGGGTACTGTTCCCTCCGAGTCCGAACCCGAAGAGGACATTCCCACCTACCCCGATGACTTCTCGATGCATGGGTATGACTCGGAGGGCACATCCTCCACCGCTCCTTCCATCACTCCTCATGTAAGGACGGTATTCATGACAAACAGCAATCAAGGTGGTTCCAGTGATCGCCAACGCATCGACACTTTGAAGGCCATACTGCACGCCTTGGTCAAGTCTGTAGACGAGATCAAAACGGCTCTTCCTACTCTGCAGGTAGTGACACCTGGCCAAACAAGCGCGGGTCCCACGGTCAATGCGGACTCGAATTCGGCGGCACCGAACCCGGGCAACAATCCTCCCGAAATAACAGCCCCTACCGTGACAGATGAGGCCCGAGAAGTAAGAAGAGAAGTTCAAGAACTCCGAGCCATGTTCCATGCCCGAGAAAATGCTCAAGACCTCAGAATACGGCAACCATACCGTGCTGAATGGAGGGATGTTCCATTCCCACCAAAATATAAGCCGTTCAATATCAACCCGTATGATGGCAAGACCTCGGCAAATCGGTACATCACTTACTTCGAGGTCACCACCGACCATCTGCCCCATGATGATGCTATCCTCACGCGATTATTCATTGGGGCATTGGAAGGAGTCGCCTTCGACTGGTATCGTAATCTGCCAGACAACTGCATCCACTCCTTCGCCGGCTTCAAGCGCCTGTTCTTGGAGAGATTCTACGAAGTAGGGCAGGACGTCACCATGTCCACCCTGATGGACGTCGTCCAAGGGGAGAAGGAGCTGACAAGGAACTACATTGAGCGGTTCCGCCAAACCGCCATGAAGCTGCCCTCCGGAAATCCAGATTCCTCTTTAATTAAAATTTGCCAAAAGAGACTGCTTCTAACGATCAGTCTCTGGATGGGCGAAAGTCAATTCAAAGATTGGAAGACGTTCATCATCAGCGCCACAAGCGCCGAAGAACAACTGAAGAAGGCTCGCCAACTGGGATTGCACATCTCGGAAGGAGAAAACAAGGGCAAGCGTCCTAATAACGATAATGGGAGTAGCCCCTCCAACAATCGGGACAGCAAGGGAAAGCAGGCTATGGTGGCCGACACAGTACATAAACCTGAGCCGAAGCCAGCAGACAAACAATGGCCGCAAATCACTTACTCCTTCGAAGACGGTCACGTCAAGCCCATCTTGGACATGCTCATACAAGGGGACAGAATTCAGCTTCCTCCACCAAGACGGAAACCGCGGCCGGCAGAGATGGAGAATCCAAAGTACTGCTATTATCATCGCTATGTTCATTATGCTACACACGATTGCTACCAGCTGAAATGGTACATCCAAAACCTCATCGACTCAAACGCTCTGGCCATCGATTTCGAAGAGGTAACCGTGGCGGCCAATATGGTGTCCGTACAATTCGGCAGCTTCCCTCCAACGAAAACTCAAGACGGGGTTGTCCCCGTCCCTCTAGCGACAATAGAAATTACCAATCTTCCACCTTCCCGAGATCAGGCTGCCGGTCTAGTACCCCTCACCACATCACGAGGGGAGTTCATATAGATCCATCCAGACTTGGTGTCAGAAGTTACTCGGCCCACACCATCTTCCACCGACAAAAAGAAAAGTGGAAAAGTCAGGACCTGCCACACAATCTCGGCAGACAACGAGGAAGCTACAGCCGTCATCACACGGTCCGGAGCGCAATCCCAACCTGTGGTTGACAATCCAGCTGAAAATCATCAACCTACTACAACTGAAGCTCCGGGACCGGCTCAGCCCTCGACGACCGACAAGCCTAGGCCAAGGAAGACTCGCTTCGACAAATCCCTCCGAAAAGAGGCAGCCTAAGGGCTGGAGAGGCCCTACAACTTTGACATCTTGGCGCAATTGGCTAACACACCGGCCAAGTTGTCACTGTACGAACTCCTAAGGCTCTCCAAGGATGTTCGTATTGCATTAAGCGAAGCACTCCAAAATGCCGATGTCTATCTGGCTCAATCCAACCTCACCGGAGAGGACTCACCCGTGGATCTCCAAGACAGTGCCTGCACGGGAGCAATACCAAACATCGTCTTCACTCCGCAGGACATGCTCATCAAAACCAACCTACACGATCGCCCGCTATACTACACGGGATACATCGGCGACGTGAAGGTGGATCGGATGCACATAGATCCTGGCTCTTCCATAAGCATCATCCTGAAGGTTCTGCTACATCATCTTCTCATCCCAATGCATCGCCTGACGCCTACAAGCACCGCCATCAGCGGTTTCAATTCGGGCAGGAGCTACCCTATTGGGAAGATTCGTCTGAAGTATCAAATTGGCGACCTCCAATCCGAAGTCACCTGCTACGTCATAGATGCAGACACTTCTTACAACATCCTCTTGGGGCGCCCATGGATACACGATTACATGATCGTGCCTTCCACGCTACACCAGTGCTTCAAATATGTCGATAAACACGGCTTTGTGAAGACGGAATTTGCTGACATCGATCCCTTCAAAGGGGTCGAATCTTACTACTCGGACTCCTGCCTATACGAAAAGTCGAAGAGGCACCTTAGTGAAGGAAATGAACAACCTGGTACCGAAACGGCCACGGGATCAGAAGGACCTCTGACGATTCACCTCCAAGCTCGCAAACCGGGCAAGTCCGTACCCCTTACTGCCACTCTGCGGAAGGACACAATCAGCCTCTCGGCGCAGGAAGAGCAGATGATAATCTGGCTGCCAAGGTCCGGCCAAGTGCCGAGACCCACAACGGGGCTACTGACAATCAGACTACCGAGAGTCGATCAACCCCAAACGGAGAAGCTCAATCCCTCCGATAGGCCACTGACGATACGCCTTCCCAAGAAGGGTCGTCACCCCGATTCGAGGTCTGACACTGCTAGCGAACCGGCCACTCCTCGCTCCACATCAAGTGCCAAACTGGGGGTCGCTAGTCTGCCAACGACTCCACACTCTGCTCCATCAACCGAACCACTGACAATCAAGCTTCCCAGGTCGTCCTCTCAGTCCTCATTCACACCGGGGGTAGCCGAAGAGGAACCAGAGCTAGCCAAGTATGTGGCTGCCCACACTGATGTTCCCTCCACTGATGATGTAATCCCCCTAGAAAAGATATCTTACTTCGTCAATAAAAGGTTATCTTTGAACTACACCGAGCTCAATAAGCTATGTACAATGTATGCTATGGAACACGGTATAGGCACTCACCTACACACACAGGTGACAAATGTGTACACCGCGATCCAGCTTACTCCAGTAGAAGACGCTTACCGAATAATCGAGGGAGGGGACCATCCAATCATCTTCGGCCGGACGAACAACCCGCATCCCTTCACCATAGAGGAAGCCGACCTCGGGTCAGATGTCGGGAGACTGCCTCTGTATCTCTATAGCCCTCAATCCAAATATCTCATACAGAAATAGGGGTATGATCTGGAGACGACGCCAGGTTTGAACTACGGCACTGGGCGACGATTACCTTTGAAACCGCCAGTCCCGGCGGGCAAACCACGGGACTACTATAACAAAACTCGATGCGGGTTAGGATATGTAACGCCTACCACGACCCCTGAGAGTTCAGATGAAGAATGTGACTGGCAGTCACATTCAACCGGGTCGCCAACTTCTGACTCGGATACCAGCATCGGAGATGTGTTCAGACAAGTCATGACAGTCAACATGGCATTCGCCAACGCTTACGAAGAAGACGAAGACATCCCCAAAATCCTCGAGCTAGAACCGTGGGCCCAGCAATTGGATGCACAATAGGAAAAACGGTTCGAACAAAGAGAACCTCCTACTGAAGATGAGGTCATACAAGTGGATCTCGGCAGCGAATCTTCTCCAAAACTAATTTTCGCCAGTAAAAGCCTAGTAGACGAAGAACGGGAGTCGCTGCTAGAACTTGTCAGAGAATACATTGATGTGTTCGCCTGGAGCAATGAAGACATGCCAGGGTTAAATCCCGATATTGCTTTTCACAAACTCAACATTCGGCCAGATGCGAAGCCAGTCAAGCAACAACAGCGACGTTTCCGTCCAGGCATCATGGACGCGATCGAAGCCGAAGTCAACAAACTGATAGCCAGCGGCTTCATTCGTGAGGAGCAACATCCCGATTGGGTCGCCAATATAGTACCCGTCCTCAAGAAGAATGGGAAGATTCGAATCTAAATCGACTTCCGCAATCTGAACGAGGCATGCCCCAAAGATGAATTCCCCTTCCTCTCACAGACATCATGATCGACAATACCTGCGGCTTCGAACGTATGCCATTTATGGATGGCTTCTCGGGGTACAACCAAATCAAAATGTCTCCTGATGACGAAAAGCATACATCATTCCGAACGCCAATTGGCACGTACTGCTACACAGTCATGCCTTTCGGTTTAAAGAATACTGGTGCCACCTATCAAAGAGCCATGAGCATCATCTTCAGAGACCACTTACGCAAGACAGTGGAGTGCTATTTTGACGATATAGCCGTTAAGAGTCGCTGCAAGGGAGACCATCTGCAGGATCTAAGGACGGTATTCGACCTAATACGAGCGCACAATTTGAAAATGAACCCTACGAAGTCCTTTCTGGGCGTATCCAGCGGGAAGTTCTTGGGCTTCATCATCACGACAGAAGGTATCCATGTAGACCTTGAGAAGACAAAAGCAATCATGGAGATGGGTCCCCCGAAAAATCTTCGCAAACTCAGAGGCCTTCAAGGAAGGCTAGCTTACATCAGAAGATTCATCTCTAACCGTTCACCCATCTTATGAAGAAAGGCGTCTCATTCGTATGGGACGAGGAATGTCAGCGCGCCTTTGATAACATCAAAGAATATTTGTCGAACCCTCCAGTCCTGGTGGCCCCGGTTGCCGGAAAACCATTCCTGCTCTATGTACGAGCAATGAAACATTCCCTCAGGGCTCTGCTGGCACAAAATAATGATGCAGGCCATGAGCAAGCCATATATTACCTCAGTCGAATGATGATTGGGCCAGAGCATCGATACACTGCTGTGGAGAAGGAATGCCTCGCCCTGGTGTTCGCCATTCAGAAGACGCGGCACTATGTCACAGGACAAACCATACATGTGATCTCACGAGTCAACCCTCTCAGAGTCCTCATGACTAAGCCAGGGGCACTCAGCTCTCGCCTCGCTACATGGGCAATATTGCTGTTCCCTTATCATATGATCTTCGTCCCGCAAAAGGCAGTCAAAGGTCAAGCCCTGACAGACTTCTTAGCAGCCCACCCAGGCTCGGAGTCCTCCAGAATATATGAAGAGATCCCAGATGAGGTCGCCGACTCGCATGCAACCTCTCACGAGGCTATATGGCGACTGTTCTTCGACGGTGCTTCGAGGACCAGACCTAAAGGCAATATAGTCGTCGGAGTCGGGGTAGTGCTGGTCTTCCCTTTCGGATTGGTGATTAACCGCGCTTATTCCCTCACAGAGCCCTGCTCTAACAATGTGGCCGAGTATAACGCTCTGGTCATTGGCCTCCAACTTGCAAGAGAGCTGGGGGTAGAATACCTTGAAGCATACGGTGACTCCCAACTAATCGTCAATCAGATCCGGGGCTCATACGAGGTCCGCCACGAAGACATGATCCCTTATCACCAAATAGCGATTGACATCATCTCATCATTTGAGGGGTTCTTCATCGAACATGTCCCCAGGCTCCAAAATATCGAAGCTGATGCCTTAGCTGGTCTTACCGCTTCCCTAGCAGTTCTGAATCATGATCGCCAATCAGTGGATGTGATAGGCCACGAACTGGTCTGTCCCAAGAACAATGTGTAATTCGTGGCAAGTTATTTCGCACAGACGATCGAGGATGCCCCAGATTGGAGACAACCATTCATCGACTTCGTCGTCTACGACATCCTGCCCGAGAACCCAAAGGAAGCCACTTCCATCAGACGGCGTTCTCTCAGATTCTTCTACGATACAGAGACGAAAATGCTGTATCGCCGCTCCTACGATGGATTACTGCTTCGGTGTCTGTCAAATACAGAAGCCAAAGAAGCCGTACGAGAAGCTCATGACGGTGTCTGCGGGGCCCACCAGCCCGGCCCAAAACTGTAAGACCGCCTTCGCCGAATGGGCTACTATTGGCCCACAATGGTGGCAGATGTGATAGATTATGCTAGAAAATGCAAAGCCTGTCAAGTCCACGCGGACTTCATTCACCAACCGTCCGAGTTTCTACATCCGACAGTGGCGTCCTGGCCATTCGAAGCATGGGGAATGGATATCATTGGTCCAATCACCCCACCTTCCTCCCGAGGACATCGCTTCATACTTGCGATCACTGATTACTTCTCCAAATGGGCAAAAGCTATCCCACTCGCAGAAGTTAAGACTTCAAACGTGATTAGCTTCCTCAAGCATCACGTCATCTATCGCTTTGGACTGCCCCGGAGGATTATCCACGATAATGGTCCGCAGTTTGCAAGCCACACTTTTTATCGGTTCTACGACAAACATCGCATCCAGAATATTGCTTCGACACCATACAAGCCAGCAGCGAACGGGTTGGCAGAGGCATTCAACAAAACAATTATCAAACTCCTTAAGAAGTTTGTCTCTTCCAACAAATACGACTGGAACGAGAAGCTCGGTGAATGTTTATGGGCGTACCGTACTACAGTCCGAACAGCTACCGGAAACACACCATTCTCCCTGGTATACGGGAGTGAGGCAGTTCTCCCATTAGAAACTCAAATACCTTCGCTCTGCGTCGCCCTTACTTATCAATTGACGACGGATGATAACTACCGACGTCGACTACAAGAGTTGGAGGCCTTAGATGAAAAGCGCCTCCTACCTCAGCAAAGGATCTAGCTATACCAAGCACGCATCTCAGGAGCCTTCAACAAGAAGGTCAAAATCAGAATATTCCAAGTGGACGATCTTGTTCTGGAAGTCCGGAGGCCAATGCTCATGACTCACAAGACCGCCGGCAAGTTCCAGCCAAAATGGGAAGGTCCATTTGTCATCGAGGCCGTGTTCTCCAACGGGGCTTACCGACTCGACAAGCAAAACGGAGACTTGCTTATGTTGCCTGTCAACGGCAAGTTTCTGAAGAAATATCATGTCTAAACAAAATTCTCCAGATTATTGAGTCACGTACCCACTGGTACCACTGAACTCACCCCCATAATTTTCCAGATCATTGAGTCACGTACCCGCTGGTACCACTGAACTCACCCCCATAATTTTCCAGGTTTTTGAGTCATGTATCCGCTGATACCACTGAACTCACCCTCATAGTTTGTCAGATTTTCGAGTCATGTACCCGCTGGTACCGCTGAACTCACGCTCACCATTCTCCAGATTCTCGAGTCATGTACCCGCTGGTGCCTCTGAACTCACATCCCGGTTACTCTTTCAGATAGAAAGTTATGTATGATCATACCTCTGAACTTCCTTCCTGGAGGAGATCCTCTCCCATGATCCAATACCCGTACTTTCAGTGCACAAAAAAGGGTAATCGATCCATAAATTTCCAAAACGGCCATGTCCTCATTACCTCTGAGTCGTTCTATGTTCCCTCCTTTATTGAGCCCACTCCTGTCATGTCCTTATTACCTCTGAATGGGAAGGCTCCGTCGAAGAAACCTTCATACTTGCCATGTCCTCATTACCTCTGAGTAAGTATGATGATCCCCTTTTCGACCTATTATCTGTACCCACAACCGGAGTACGCCAAGGGTAATAGGCCCACAAATGTCCTCTGTTGACCACAAATGTCCTCTGTTGACCACAAATGTCCTCTGTTGACCACAAATGTCCTCTGTTGACCACAAATGTCCTCTGTTGACCACAAATGTCCTCTGTTGACCACCAATACCCTCCGTTGAGTTCACTCCTGCCATGTACTCATTACCTCTGAGTAGGAAGACTCTACGTCTAAAAAACTTTCCTGCTTGCCATGTCCTCATTACCTCTGAGAAAGTACGTCGGTTCCCCTTCATCCTATTATCCGTATCTTAAACCAGGGTACGCCAAGGATAATAGGCCCACAAATATCCTCAGCTAAGTTTCTTAGCACAAACCCACCATCTCATCATGCCCCAGGAGCCCAGCTGCTCTACGACATTCTTTTTCCCAATACCAAGAGCACCCATGACCACTTTGCCATGGCCGCTTCAGGTATCCTGACCAAAACTTGTTATCTGTACCTAACACCAAGGTATGCCATGGGTAACAGGTCCACAAATATATCCCCTATGCGGGGGAGAACATCACCACAATATCACAGACGCAGCAAGCAATACAAATAAAGGGTAGAATTAAAAGTACTCTTTATTTGAAGAAAGAAAAAAGTATTACAAATTTCGGGATCACGTCCCCTTCAGAAAGAAAGAAAACAGAAACGAAACAAGAAGAAAAGGCCAACTACAGTTCGGCATTGCACAATTCCATGAGCCGATCTCTCACAAAGACAGTCCCTCGCTCAAGCCTTTGTTTAGCTCGGCGCTCGGCCTTTTGGGATAGTTGCTCCGCATCATTCAGATACATATAGGCCTGCCAGTTAGTCTCTATCTTCTTCAAGGCAAGTTCTAGATTGGCGGAGGCCCTGCTAAGCTTGTCAGCTTCCTGGATGGCAATTCCTTTTTCAGTACAAGCAGCCTCCAGCTCGGACTCCAAGAAGACAAACTTTCTCTGGAGTTCGAGGATTTATTCCCGAGTGTCGGTCACCCCGCGAGAGGCAGCTGTTTCCCGAGCCGCACAATCGTCAGCCCGACGGCTCCACTGATCGTGCAACTGGGTCAAATCCCGGTGGTCCTTCAATATAGTCGGCTTGAGCGATTCCCGGGCAGCCATCACCTTCTCCACCGCGGTAATGAGGAAGTTGCGCTCTTGATTTATGACCGCAGGTAAATCAGTCTGTTGCAACAAGCGAAACTGGGCCACAAGACGATCAGCTTCTAGTAGCTTAGGCTCCAAAAGTGCAGCCAGTTCCCCTCCTCCAGGGAGTGTCTTAAGGATATTAATCTGGCCACCGGCACATCGACGGACCAGAGTAAAGGGAGTCCCCCTTTCCACCGCTGCCTCGATCCCCCTCTTCAGGTGGCAATGGAAACTGGCAACCACGTCTTGTAATGCATCATCCAAGACCTCTGTAAAGGACGGCGTCAGAGGAAGAGTGGCATACGGTACCGGAGGAGAAGCTTCAGAAGTTACTGCACCCGCCACCAAGGAAGCAAATCCCGTACGGAAAGATGCTTGAATGGCGGCTAACTCCTCTTCCGTCGCCCGAAGAGCCTGGATGCTCGGCAGGAAGGAAAGGTTGACCCCCGAAACCACATTCGCTGAGGAGGACACAAGGAGCATCGTCCCTTGTCCCAGCTACACTGCTACTTGGGACCCCGAGCTCGACCCAGACGAAGGACCCTCGACGCAGGGAGGTTCCGTCAGGCCCTCTCCGGTAGGGTGCGATCCAGTAATATCAATCACTGGCAATGAAGGGTTGGGATCTGAACATCCAAAGCAACCATTAGTCGACATAATTTGAAAGAAAAGATGACAAGAACACATAGGCTTATTCGCGAGCTATGGTTTGATTTGTATTACCAAGGGAAGAGCGTGGGGGCGACGGCTCGTTCACAGCCGGCGTAGTTTCTCCACCCACAAAGTCATCATATTGGGGTTCGGATATCTCAGGGACGGGCGTGGTAAAGCCCCCATCCCCCTGGGTTGAGGTCCCAGCAAGGTGGGAATCCTCGGGCGCAACCGGAAGCACCCCAGCAGCAATGATAGCGGTGCACACATCACTGACTAAATAAGACAAGACCGGATCAGCCTCGGTAATCGGGTCCTGAGGAGCGAGCTGATCCGGCGCCTATAAAGAGCAAAAGAAACAAATAATTAGGCCATAACATAGAAGAAGAAGAAAGGAAACAGCTGAAGCCCAAATCACCTCAGGAACAACATCCACATCATCAATAAATAGCCTGCGACGTCTTACCGCAGCGTGCTTCGTGGAATAGGTTCGGTCATCAGCGGTAGTCACGTGCCTGCTTCGTTTACGCGAAGGGCCAGGTACCGCAGATGGTTGATCCACCACCACCTCGTCAGACAGAGTAGACGATTGACCCACGGCCCTTTCAGCCGGCACGACAGGGGGTTGATTCCCAACTTCCTCGCCCGAGGAATGAGATGAGTCATCAGCATCTTGTTCGTCATCTTCCTCATCCGCCCTAGTGGACTCTGAGTTCGGCACAGGAACCCTGTTCGCCCCCCTCTTCCTCTTCTTGGACCCTTCTGGCTTCTCAGCCAAACCGGTGCCAGCGATGAAGCTAGTATTCATATCAAAACCGACAGGAGGCTTGCTCGCTGCAACATGATAAAGGGCCGCTATATACAAGATATCCCCTGCCACCTTGGCATCAGGGATTGAGAAGCTGGCCCGGGTATGGGCCGCATTATAATAATACCAAGCCCGGACGCCATCGAGCACACTACCCTCAAAGCTCAAGCAAGCGCTAGGACGATCTAGGAACAATTGACTATACCCGAATTGACGGGAAAATCTACTGGGCAGATAAGGCTCCAGGTATACTCTATTCCGGTAACGATACACCAGGTGCGCGGGACGGATGTTGCGTAACCAAAGAAGCATCTTCTCAGATAAAAGTTGGGGAGGATCAACGCCGTCAACGTGTACTCTCCTAACTTCTCCAGGAGTGAATTCAGGGACAGATACGAAGAATTCGGGCCCATCAATTCTTGCCAACGCCCTCCGACAGGCCGGCATGGTATCATGTTCCCAAGGCTGATGATGATACCGGAAAAGGAAGGCGTCATCATCGGTGACATTTTCATCAGGTCCCGGCCTCATCAACGACCGATAGTGCATCAATAACCACCCCATGAGGTAGTGGTATGGTAGTTCTATCCGTTCAAAGTCCATCGACACATCACGAGCAATGACTTTGGATGAAAAGGCGCGAAGGCCGTGGTGTATGCTACACACCATGGCAGGGAGGAGCGCCAGTCTTACCTTGAAGACCAATTTCACAGCAGGAAGAATGAAATGGCGACTGATCCTTTCCATAGAACCTGTGCCGCCCGAGACTACACAATTGCGTAGCCACACCACCAAGAACCCAGCTAAGATCGCTTTATCAGACATCTCCCGGGTACCATAGTGGAAGTAACTGAGGGAGTCAGTGCGACTCCCAAACCGGTCACGGGTAGACCTTGACCTCTTGACCTTCAACATTATATCCTTCACCTCCTCCGGGGTTCGAGGAGTTCGAGACGAAACTTGGCCGGAAGGACGCAACTTGAAAAGATACAAAATCCAGGCCGTGGTATAAGGGGCATTCCCTTCTGAGCTATTTTCTTTCTTGATAGCCATCTGGTGGCAGGTGCTATGATGACACAACAGTTCTTGGTACACGGCGACGAAACCAGAAAATCGTCGATCCAGGTCTTCGAATTCTTCGTTCGTCGGTGTATATGCTTCAAAAGCTTCACCTCCCCATGGCAATCTAGACACAGCGTTCATCTCATGAAGAGCAAGCCCCAGCTCTCCTCCGGAGGCAAAGAAAGTCCCTGTACGTCGATTATACAGCTCCAATAGAGCCATAAACAAGGGCTTGTTAATGGGCAATCCGTAGCAGGTACCCCTGACGGCGTAGTAGAGGTCAACTTCCCGAAGGAATTCCCCATACTTCCTCAAAATCCACGAGGTAAGATTAGTCCATGTGGGAATGGGGTTGATCCAGTTCAGCAGCGACAACCTGCCTACGGGATAAGACCCCTTCCGAGCGAGCTGATTCAGAAAAGTATCAGCTAGAGTGAAGGTAAAATTAGGGCCAGTCATGTTTACAAAAGTGCCAGGGAGCAGCCCCATCACAGTCCGACTTACGGATTCCTTTCCCACACATACTAAACCCATGCGCCTGTTGTAGTCGATGTTGCTCACAAACATTTCCTGTTGGGTAGGAGTCAGGGAGCCCACCATTGTCCTGCCCAACGGTACCATGTTGAACCATGAGAGAGGATAATACCGCTCCATCTCGGGGATATGAATCTCTACTCCGTTTACAGAAAAATCCCAGTGCTCTGAGACATCCAGCAATCGGGAGTTCTTTATGGAAAAGGCGTCCCCAAAGAGAAAGGCCGGTTTCAGATATTCTCCATCCAGCTTCCCCGAATTCATCATTGAACAAAGAAAGCGGAAAGGTTGGTTATTAATAGCAGCCACCCTCTCCCTAGGTTCATTAGTGGGAAGCTGATCCACTATACGACGGATAAAGTCATCAAGCCGCACGCCCACGACGTACTGAGCTGAACCCACAAGGAGCTCTCCTGCTGGGTTGGTTGGGAGGTTCACTGAAGAAAGGACAAAGAGAAACATGATTAAAAGATGGTTAAAGCAAAAAAAATCACTGAATAAAGAAGCTCTCACGAGCCTATGCGGTTTTGGTCAATAAAGCCTTATGCGGCTCCAGTCCAATTGGGTCTCAAGAGATGCAGTTTCGAGGAAGCCTATATGGTTCGAGTCAATACAGTCTCATGCGGCCCAAATTAGACGGGAGTTCCATATGACTCTAGCTCGATAGCTTATGCGGATCGGATGAATATACACAGTTCTAACAGAAGAGCTCATGCGGCGCAAAACGCTATACGGTTCAGCCTGCTAGAAACATATGCGGCTCTGTTCAGAGGAGACTTTATGCATTTTTTTAGAGACTTAAATCCTTCTCATGCGGTTCAAACATGGGATATTTTCTATGCGGCTCGAGTATGAGAAGGTCATGCGGCCCATACAGCATATGCGGCTCTTCCATCAACTTGGGTGGAGGCTTGTGCATAAATATGCAGCAGAGCCATGGGTACTCAAGATTCAAATGCAACCCTTACCATTGAAAGCGGGACGAACTTCAGAGGGCACTTCGGGCGCTTCGGGCTCGACGGCCGACGAAGATGTCACCCTCTTGCCCTTCGCGGCGGCGGAAACGACTTTGGAAGACTTAGGAGCCATTTGCTTCGACGGGCGGACAAAGAAGATCAGAAAGAAGAGACAGCAAAAAGAGTAAACGAAGGAGAAGGTAAAGAAGTCCCTTCGGCCAAAGTCATCCATATTTATAAACAAGAGTGAAGCATTTTGATCCCCGTGCGTACACACAGACCGACTCTTCGGTTATCAAAATGAACCGTCAAAAATAGAGGCCAAGCTCCTCGGATCCCGCACCAAAAAGTGGCCTTTAAAGCTGACACCAAATCAACAACATTCAAATTGAAAAGATTTCCATACGTGATAATAATGACGTGGCAAAGAGCCATGCGGATGAGACACTCCTGCGGCTGAACAATCTATGCGGCCAAGATCTCTATGCGGTCAGGGTTTCATATGCGGCTAGAAGAACACAGCCATGCTTCTTATTCAAAGTATTTCAATTTTGCAAATTGAAAACTTTGAAGTGGGTCTTATAGAAGCATGGAAAATATTAAAGAAAATAACCCATGCGGCCAAAGAACCCCATGCGGCTCAGAAAGCCCATGCGGCTCAGAGAGTCATGCGGCATAAGGGACTATGCGGCCCAAGATATCCCATGCGGCTCAGAAGACACATGGCAGGACAGCCCTCTCCTCTGTCCTCTCGCATTAATTGTTTGACGGCTGACAACTCTGAAAAAGTGACAGCCCTGACACAAAAAAAAGTGATTATGACTCTGTCATAATGACATACTTCTAGGGAAGAGAACAGAGATCTCTGACACAAATCCCCCGAGAGCCATAAAAATGCCACATGGCCTTGCCATGTGGGCGTTCGTATGCGGCTCACTCGTCACGCGGTTCAGAATGGAGCCGTCCTATGCGGCTCAGGTCAAGACAGCCTCATGCGGCTCGAGCAAAGACTTCTCATGCGGTTCAAGAGGACCATTTCCATGCGGCTCAGGCGGATGTATCCCTATACGGCTCGCAATAATCACCTCCATGAGAGGGCCACTACCCAGGCAGCCCTGACACGTGGCCCTAACCATATGCGGCCCAAAATCATATGCGGCTCACTCGTCATGCGATTCAGATCCTCCCAATGGCTCCTAGGACACGTGTCCTAAGCCGATCAATTCCTTAGATTTATTGCAATCAAAGATTAGGTCAAATCCCAAAAATCTGGGACACGTGGCAGGAGAATAAATCTAATTTATTCGCAGACATCAGAAGATCATTATGAGGAAGATTTATTCCAATCAGCATTAATTGCTGATGGGATTTGGTGTAATCTACACTCAATGGCTCGGATTCGTCATAATCAAAAGCGAACGGCCTAGATTGACCAATCCACAGGCTGCCGCCATCTCCAAGAGGCAATCATTAGCAACCCTAATAAGGACATCCCACTATTATAAATAGCAAGGTGCCATTACCTTGTAAAATAGAGACTATCAGAGAGAGATACGCCCATACAGAGAGACCCCCCCGATAGTCAGAAAGAAAATACACAGAGAGAGAGAGAAACCAGAAGAGTAATAGAGGGAGAGCAAGGAGAGCATTTCTTCATCAACGCCAACCATCTCTTCACAGGAGCCAAGGCTGCATACCGATCGTCCAAGGAGTAAGGCAGGGCTGCCGTCGCCTTCCCGAGCCTCTATCGTCACCCCCCCAGAATCTAAAATAAATAATTATACTTAGACTGCTGTACCTAGGTTTTCGTCCCTAGGCTTTCTTTGTACAAGCGAGTTTGTAACGTGAAGTAAAAGTCCGGTCCTCCGATAATTGTTCTGTTCTTTTATATTTCATGGCAAACAGTGGTTTAATATGGTAGCGTTGGGCAGGACAATGATGGGCTCCCTGACTCTCACCCGATCGGGAATGTTTGTGGACAACATCCACTACAACAGGCGTACTGGTTCAGCATGTACGGCAAGGATTCAGTTAGTCGGAGTGTGATGGGGCTGCTCCCTGGCACTTTTGTAAATGTGACTGGTCCTAACTTTACTTTCACTCGAGCTGATAATTTTCTGAACCAGCTCGCTCGCAAGGGGTCTTATCCTGTGGGCAGGTTGTCGCTGCTGAATTGGATCAACCCCATTCCTACATAGGCCAATCTTACCTCATAGATCCTGAGGAAATATGGGGAATCTCTTCGAGAAATTGACCTCTACTATGCCGTCCGGGGCACCTGTTATGGGTTTCCTATTAACAAGCCTTTGTTCATGGCCCTTTTGGAGCTATATAACCGGCATACGGGGACTTTCTTCGCGCCCGGAGGAGAGTTGGAACTTGATCTCCATGAGATGCATGCTGTTTCTAAGCTACCGTGGGGAGGCGAAGCCTTTGAAGTATATACCCCGACGAACGAGGAACTCGATGACCTGGATCGACGATTTCCTGGTTTCGTCGCCGTGTACCGAGAACTGTTGTGCCATCATAGCATCTGCCACCAGATTGCTATCAAGAAAGAAAATAGCTCAGAAGGGAGCACCCCTCACTCCACGGCCTGGGTTACGTATCTTTTCAAGTTACGTCCCTCCGGCCGAGTTTCGTCTCGAAGTCCTCAAACCCCGGAGGAGGTGTAAGACATGATGTTGAAGGTCAAAAGGTCGAGGTCTACCCGTGATAGGTTTGGGAGCCGCACTGATTCCTTCAGTTACTTCCACTACGATACCCGGGAGATGTCCGATAAGGCGATCTTAGCCGGGTTCTTGATGGTGTGGCTACGCAATTGCGTAGTCTCGGGCGGAGCTGGTTCTATGGAAAGGATCAGCCGCCATTTCATTCTCCCTGCTGTGAAGCTAGCCTTCAAAGTAAGACTGGCCCTCCTCCCGGCTATGGTTTGTAGCATACATCACAGCCTCCACGCCTTTTCATCTAAAGTTATTGCTCGTGAGACGATGCTGGACTTTGAACGGATAGAACTACCATACCACTACCTCATGGGGTGGTTATTAATACACTACCGGTCATTGATGAGGCCAGAAACTGAAGAAGATATTACTACTGACGACGCCTTCCTTTTTTAATACCGTCATCAGCCTTGGGAGCACGATACCATGCCAGCCTGCCGGAGGGCGTTGGCGAGAGTTGACGGGCCCGAGTTCTTCGTCTCTCTTCCTCAATTTACCCTCAGAGAAGTGAGGGGAGTGTATGTTGACGGCGTTGATCCTCCCCAACTTTTATCTGAGAAGATGCTTCTTTGGCTGCGCAACATCCGCCCTGCGCACCTGGTATATCTTTACCAAAATAATGTATACCTGGAGCCTTATCTGCCCAGTAGATTTTCCCGTCAATTCGGGTATAGTCAATTATTCCTAATTGTCCTAGCGCTTGCTTGAGCTTTGAGGGTAGTATACTCGATGGCGTCCGGGCTTGGCATTATTATAATGCGGTCTATACCCTGGCCGGCTTCTCGGTCCTCGATGCCAAGACGGCAGGAGATATTTTGTATATAGCGGCCCTTTATCATGTCGCAGCGAGCAAGCCTCCTGTCGATTTTGATATAAATACTAGCTTCATTGCTGGCACTGGTTTGGCTGAGAAGCCAGAGGGATCCAAGAAGAGGAAGAGGGGGGTGAACAGGGTTCCTGCGCCGGACTCAGAGTCCTCCAGGGCGGATGAGGAGGATGATGAACAAGACGCCGATGACTCGTCGCATTCTTTGGACGAGGAGGTTGGGAATCAATCCCCAATTATGCCAGATAAAAGGGCGGCGGGTCAGCCGTCTACTTGGTCTGACGAGGTGGTGGAGGATCAACCATCTGCAGTGCCTGGCCCTTCGCGTAAACGAAGCAGACGCGTGATTACCGCTGATGACCGAACCTATTCCACAAAGCATGCTGCGGTAAGATGTCACAGGCTATTTATTGATGATGTGGACGTTGTTCTTGAGGTGATTTGAGTTTCAACTATCTTCTTTCTCCTTCTTCTATGTTACGGCCTAATCGTTTGTTCCTTTTGCTCTTTATAGGCGTCAGATGAGCTCGCTTCTCAGGACCCGATTGCCGAGGCTGATCCAGTCCTGTCTTATTTAGTTAGTGATATGTGTACTGCTATCATTGCTGCTAGGGTTCTTCCGGTTGCGGTCGAGGATTCCTACCTTGTTGGGACTTCAACTCACGGGAATGGGGGTTTTACCGCGCCCGTCCTTGAGATATCTAAACCCCAACAGGATGACACTGTCCTAGCCGGCTCCCTTTCAGGGATGGCCAAGATAGAGAAACCAGTTGAATTCTATTTGCCATGAAATATAAAAGAACGAAACAATTATCGGAGGACCGGACTTTTACTTCACGTTACAAACTTGCTTGTACAAAGAAAGCCTATGGACGAAAACCTAGGTACAGCAGTCTAAGTACAATTGTTTATTTTAGATTCTGGGGGGTGACGATAGAGGCTCGGAAAGACGACGGCAGCCCTGCCTTACTCCTTGGACGATCGGTATGCAGCCTTGGCTCCTACGAGAAGATGGTTGGCGTTGACGAAGAAATGCTCTTCTTGCTTCTCTGTTGCTCTTCTGGCTTCTCTCTCTCTCTGTGTGTATTCTCTCTCTGACTATGGGGGGAAATCTCTCTGTATATACGTATTTCTCACTGTTGTTGTATATCTCCTCTTTACAAGGGAATGGCACCTTGCTATTTATAATAGTGGGATGTGATCATTAGGGTTGCCAATGATTAGCTGTTGGAGATGGCGGCGGCCCATAGATTGGTCAATCCAGGCCGTTCAGTTTTGATTGTGACGAATCCGAGCCTTTAGGTGTAGATTACACCAAATCCCATTAGCAATTAATGCTGATTGGAATAAATCTTCCTTATAATGATCTTCTGACAATTAAATTTATTCTCCTGCCACGTGTCCCAGATTATTGGGATTTGACCCAATCTTTAATGGCAGTAAATCTGAGGAATTAATCGGTTTAGGACACGTGTCCTAGGAGCTGCTAGGGGGTCTGGACCGTATGACGAGTGAGCCGCATATGAATTTGAGCCGCATATGATTAAGCCCACGTGTTAGGGCTGCCTGGGCAGTGGCCCTCACTTGAGCCCTCGAACCACAAGGGAGTAATCCTTGTGGGCCGCATAGGTACATATCCGCCTAAGCCGCATGGACATGATCCTCTTGAACCGCATGAGAAGTCCTCGCTCGAACCGCATGAGGCTTTCTTGACCTGAGCCACATAAGACAGATTCACTCTGAACCGCATGAGAAGTTCTTTGCTCGAGCCGCATGAGGCTTTCTTGTCCTGAGCCGCATAGGACTCATTCTGAACTGTATGAGACGTGAGCCGCAAACGAACGCCCACGTGGCAAGGCCACGTGGCATTTTTATTGCTCTCGGGGGATTTATGTCAGAGATCTCTTTTCTCTTCCCTAGAGATTCATCATTATGACAGAGTCATAATTACCTGCTTTTATGTCAGGGCTGTCAACTTTTCAGAGGGGTCAGCCGTCAAAGCAATTAATGCAGCTTGGGTCGGAGGTGAGCACTATCAGGCCACGTGTCTTCTGAGCCGCATGGAATGCCTTGGGCCGCATAGCTCCTTATGCCGTATGACTCCCTGAGCCGCATGAGTTTTCTGAGCCGCATGAGTCATTTTCTTTATTATTTTCCATGCTTCTACAGGACCCCCTTCAAAGTTTTCAATTTGCAAAATTAAAATACTTTGAATAAGAAGCATGGCTGTGTTCTTCTAGCCGCATATGAAACCCTGACCGCACAGAAGTCCTGGCCACGTGGATATCTTGGCTGCATGGAAAGTTCTGCCATAAGGGCGTCTCAGCCACATGGATGGTCCAGCCGCATAGACATTTCTGCCTCATGACTATTTGAGTCGCATAGTTGCTTTCAGCCGTATGGCCATTTGAATCGCATAGGCTCTTTGCCACGTCATTATGCCATGCGTGTAGATCTTTTTGGGACAGGATCCCAATAGCTCAGTCTTTAAATGGCTGGTTTGGCTCGATAGCCGAAGAGTCGATCGCGTTTATACGAGGCGTCGGTCCACAGTTCTCTGTCTATAAATAGAAGGGCATTTGGACGGTCTTCTCTCTTAGACTATTCTTGACTCAAATTCTTGTCGTGTTTTCTTCCTCTGATCATCAGACAACAATGGCACCCAGGGCTTCTAAGGCTGTGAAGAAGGCTGCGGCGAGGAGTAAGAAGTCGGCTTTGTCCTCGACTGTCGTGCCCCCCGTTCGTATTGACGTTCATATTGCCATCGAAGGTAAGGATTAGGTAGTCGATTTGAGACCCTAGCAGAGCCTGCTTGCATGCTTCATGTACACGACTTTGACATGAATTTCTTAAACTACATGGTCCGCATACACGTCCCTTGACTAAGCCACATGAGGATATACCCCATGTTTGAGCCGCATGAGACTTGTCTAGAACGAGCCGCATGAACATTTCTGACTGTTTTCATTTTCTTCGTTTTTTGTTCTCGCAGTATCTCCACCGAATGTTGAGACTGCGGCGTTAGAGGAGCCGCAGCCTCTTGTCATCAGCCAGGGATCTTCCTCTGTTAAGGAGAAAGTAAAGAAAGAAGAACCTGCGCCTGAGGAGAACGGCAGCCCTCCAAATATCGAGACTGTTGAGGGTGACAGCGCTGGGAACCCTTTTTCTCCTATTCTGGACGAGGATGCTCTTCACTTGCATCCTTCATATGTGAGATGGTTGAGGGAATGGTATATGCGCTCATGTAACTAGGATGTATGGGCTTCTCGTGGATGTCTGTCTGTAGTCTTTGTTTTTGTTTCGCCTTTCTTCTTGTCTTCATGAAAAACTCTTTTAACTTGCTTGCAATCGTATGGATGTAACCGATTTCTGAATGAATGGAATATATATTTGCTTTACTCTTTTGCTTTGTAATAATCCTCTTATTGGGACATTTTACGTGGACCCATTGTCCCTAACGTACCCTGGTTTTGGATACGGACAACAAGTTTAAAAGAAAGGAACCAATCATACTGACTCAGAGGTACTGAGGACATGGTGAGCATGAGGGTTTCTTTGACGGGGGGTACATAGAATAACTCAGAGGTAATGAGGACATGGAAATTTTGTGTGAGGGGTGATTTGTTTTTGGCGGAAGTGGAACGACTCAGAGGTAATGAGGACATGGCCGTTTTGGAAATTTGTGGATCGATTACCCTTTTTGTGCACTGGGAGTGCGGGTATTAGATCACGAGGGAGGATCTCCTTCAAGAAGAAAGTTCAGAGGTATGATCATACATAACTTTCTTTCTGAAAGAGTGACCGGGATATGAGTTCAGAGGCACCAGCGGGTACATGACTCGATAATTTAGAATATTGTAGATGTGTGAGTTCAGCGACACCGGCGGGTACATGACTCGATGATCGGGGATATGGAGGATGTGAGTTCAGCGGTACCAGCGGATACGTGACTCAAAAATCTGACAAACTATGAGGGTGAGTTCAGTGGTATCAGCGGATACATGACTCGAAAATCTGGAAATTTATGGGGTGAGTTCATTGGTACCAGCGGGTACGTGACTCGATAATCTGGGATTTTATGGGGTGAGTTCAGTGGTACCAGCGGATACGTGACTCGAAAATCTGGAATGTTGTGATGGTGAGTGTGAGTTCAGCGGTACCAGCGGGTACGTGACTCGAAAATCTGGAGAATTGTGAGGATGAGTTCAGCGGTACCAGCGGGTACGTGACTCGAAAATCTAGAGAATTGTGAGGTTGAGTTCAGCGGTACCAGCGGATACGTGACTCAAAAATCTGGAGAATATCGTTTAGACACAATATTTCTTCAGGAACTTGCCGTTGACGGGCAACATGAGCAAGTCTCCATTTTGCTTAGCGAGGCGGTAAGCACCGTTGGAGAATACTGTCTCTATGATAAATGGGCCTTCCCATTTTGGCTGGAACTTGTCGGCGGTCTTGTGAGTCATGACCACTGGTCTCCGGACTGCCAGAACAAGATCGCCCACTTGGAATGTTCTGATTTTGACCTTCTTGTTGAAGGCTCCTGAGATGCGTGCTTGGTACAACTCGATCCTTTGCTGAGCTAGGAGGCACTTTTCATCTAAGGCCTCTAACTCTTGCAGTCGACGTCGGTAGTTGTCATTCGTCGTTAATTGATAAGTGAGGGCGACGCGGAGTGAGGGTATTTGAGTCTCTAATGGAAGAACTGCCTTACTCCCGTACACTAGGAAGAATGGCGTATTCCCAGTGGCTGTTCGAACTGTGGTGCGATAAGCCCATAATCATTCGCGGAGTTTCTCGTTCCAGTCGCGTTTGTTGGAGGAGACAAACTTCTTAAGGAGTTTGATGATTGTTTTGTTGAATGCCTCTGCTAACCCGTTTGCTGCCGGGTTGTACGGCGTCGAAGCGATATTCTGAATACGGTATTTATCGTAAAACTGATAGAATGCGTGGCTTGCAAACTGCGGACCATTATCATGGATGATTCTTCGGGGCAGTCCAAAGCGGTAGATGACGTGATGCTTAAGGAAGCTGATCACGTTTGAAGTCTTGACTTCTGCGAGTGGGATAGCTTCCGCCTATTTGGAGAAGTAATCAGTGATCGCAAGTATGAAGCGATGTCCTCTGGAGGAAGGTGGGGTGATTGGACCAATGATATCCATTCCCCATGCTTCGAATGGCCAGGATGCCACCGTCGGATGTAGAAATTTGGATGGTTGGTGAATGAAGTCCGCGTGGACTTGGCAGGCTTTGCATTTTCTAGCATAATCTATCGCATCTGCCACCATCGTGGGCCAATAGTAGCCCATTCGGCGAAGGCGGTCTTGCAGTTTTGGGCCGGGCTGGTGGGCCCCGCAGACACCGTCGTGAGCTTCTCATACGGCTTCTTTGGCTTCTGCATTTGACAGACACCGAAGCAGTAATCCGTCGTAGGAGCGACGATACAGCATTTTTGTCTCTGTATCGTAGAAGAATCTGAGAGAACGTCGTCTGATGGAAGTGGCTTTCTTTGGGTTCTCGGGCAGGATGTCGTAAACGACGAAGTCGATGAATGGTTGTCTCTAGTCTGGGGCATCATCGATCGTCTGGGCAGAATAACTCGCCACGAATTGCACATTGTTCTTGGGACAGACTAGTTCGTGGCCTATCACATCTACTGATTGGCGATCATAATTTGGGACTGCTAGGGAAACGGCCAGACCGGCTAGGGCATCGACTTCAATATTTCGGAGTCTGAGGACGTGCTCGATGAAGAACCCCTCAAATGACGAGATGATATCGATCGCTATTTGGTGATAAGGAATCATGTCTTCGTGGCGGACTTCGTACGAGCCCCGGATCTGATTGACGATTAGTTGGGAATCGTCGTATGCTTCAAGGTATTCTACCCCCAGCTCTCTTGCAAGTTGGAGGCCAATGACCAGAGCGTTGTACTCGGCCACATTGTTAGAGCAGGGCTCGGTGAGGGAATAAGTGCGGTTAATCACCAATCCGGAAGGGGAGATCAGCACTACCCCGACTCCGACGACTATATTGCCTTTAGGTCCGGTCCTTGAAGCACCGTCAAAGAACATTCGCCATATAGCCTCGTGAGAGGTTGCATGCGAGTCGGCGACCTCGTCTGGGATCTCTTCATATATTCTGGAGGACTCCGAGCCTGGGTGGGCTGCTAAAAAGTCTGCCAGGGCTTGACCATTGACTGCCTTTTGGGGGACGAAGATCGTATGATAAGGGGACAGCAATATTGCCCATGTGGCGAGTCGAGAGCTGAGTGCCCCTGGTTTAGTCATGAGGACCCTGAGAGAGTTGACTCGTGAGATCACATGTATCGTTTGTCCGGTAACATAGTACCGTATTTTCTGAATGGCGAACACCAGGGCGAGGCATTCCTTCTCCACAGCGGTATATCGGTGCTCTGGCCCAATCATCATTCGGCTGAGGTAATATATGGCCTGCTCGTGGCCTGCGTCATTTTTCTGTGCCAGCAAAGCCCCGAGGGAGTGTTCCATTGCTCGTACATAGAGTAGGAATGGTTTTCCAGGAACCGGGGCCACCAAAACTGGAGGATTTGACAAATATTCTTTGATGCTGTCGAAAGCCTGCTGGCATTCCTCGTCCCATACGAATGAGACTCCTTTCTTCATGAGGTGCGTGAATGGTCGGCATCGCCCGGAGAGGTTGGAAATGAATCTTCTGATATAAGCTAGTCTTCCTTGAAGGCCTCTGAGTTCGCAGAGATTTCTCGGGGGACCCATCTCCATGATTGCTTTTGTCTTCTCAGGGTCTACATGGATACCCTTTGCAGTGATGATGAAGCCTAAGAACTTCCCGCTGGATATGCCCAGAAAGGACTTCGTAGGGTTCATTTTCAAATTGTGCGCTTGCATTAGGTCAAATACCGTCCTTTGATCCTGCAGATGGTCTCCTTTGCAGCGGCTCTTAACGGCTATATCGTCAACGTAGTACTCCACTGTCTTGCGTAAGTGGTCTCTGAAGATGATGCTCATGGCTCTTTGATATGTGGCGCCGGCATTCTTCAAACCGAAAGGCATGACTGTGTAGCAGTACGTGCCAATTGGTGTTCGGAATGAAGTATACTTTTCGTCATCAGGAGACATTTTGATTTGGTTGTACCCCAAGAAGCCATCCATGAATGACATGCGTTCGAAGCCGTAGGTATTGTCGATCATGATGTCTGTGATAGGAAGGGGGAATTCATCTTTGGGGCACGCCTCGTTCAGGTTGCGGAAGTCGATGCAGATTCGAATCTTCCCATTCTTCTTAAGGACGGGTACTATATTGGCGACCCAATCGGGATGTTGCTCCTTACGAATGAAGCCACTAGCTATCAGATTGTTGACTTCGGCTTCGATCGCGTCTATGATGCCTGGACGGAAGCGTCGCTGTTGTTGCTTGACCGGCTTCGCATCTGGTCGAATGTTGAGTTTGTGAAGAGCGATGTCAGGATTTAACCCTGGCATGTCTTCATAGCTCCAGGCGAACACATCAATGTAATCTCTGACAAGTTCTAACAGCGACTCCCGTTCTTCGTCAGTTAGGCATTTACTGATGAAAATCGGTCTTGGAGAAGATTCGCTGCCGAGATCCACTTGTATGACCTCATCTTCAGTAGGAGATTCTCTCAGTTCGAACCGCTTTTCCCATTGTGCGTCTAATTGCTGGGCCCATGGCTCTAGCTCGAGGATTTCGGGGATGTCTTCGTCTTTCTCGTAAGCGTCGGCGAATGCCATGTTGACTAACATGACTTGTCTGAACACATCTCCGATGCTGGTGTCTGAGTCGGAAGTTGGTGATCCGGTTGAATGTGACTGCCAGTCGCATTCTTCATCTGAACTCTCAGGGGTTGTTGTAGGCGTTACATACCCCAACCCGTATCGAGTTTTGCTATAGTAGTCTCGTGGTTTGCCCGTCAGGACTGGTGGCTTCAAAGGTAATCGTCGCCCAGTGCCGTAGTTCAAACCTGGCGTCGTCTCCAGATCATACCCCTGTTTCTGCATGAAATATTTGGATTGGGGGCTATAGAGATACGGAGGCAGTCTCCCAGCATCTGACCCGAGGTCGGCTTCTTCTATGGTGAGGTGATGCGGGTTGTTTGTCCGGCCGAAGATGATTGGATGGTCTCCTCCCTTGAATATTCGATAAGCGTCTTCTACTGGAGTAAGCTGGATCGCGGTGTACACATTTGTCACCTGTGTGTGTAGGTGGGTGCCTATATCGTGTTCTATAGCATACATTGTACATAGCTTATTGAGCTCGGTGTAGTTCAAAGATAACCCTTTATTGATGAAGTAAGGTATCTTTTCTAGGGGGATTACATCATCAGCGGAGGGGACATCAGTGTGGGCAGCCACGTACTTGGCTAGCTCCGGTTCCTCTTCGGCTACCCCCTGTGTGAACGAAGACTGAGAGGATGACCTGGGAACCTTGATTGTCAGTGGTTTAGTTGATGGAGCAGAGCGTGGAGTTGTTGGCAGACTAGCGACCCCCAGTTTGGCATTTGATGTGGGGCGAGGAGTGGCTGGTTCGCTAGAAGTGTCAGACCTTGCTTCGGGGTGACGACCCTTCCTGGGAAGGCGTATCGTCATGGGCCTGTCCGAGGGGTTGAGCTTCCCTGCTTGTGGTTGGCTGACTCTTGGTAGCCTGATTGTCAGTGGCTCCGTTGTGGGTCTCGGCACCTGGCCGGACCTTGGCAGTCGGATTATCATTTGCTCCTCCTGCGCTGAGAGGCCGATTGCGTCCTTCCGCAGAGTGGCGGTAAGGGGAACGGACTTGCCCGGTTTGCGAGCTTGGAGGTGGATCGTCAGGGGTCCTTCTGATCCCGTGGCTGTCTCGGTATGAGCTTGTATGTCTCCTTCATTAAGGTGCCTTTTTGACTTCTCGTATAAGCAGGAGTCCGAGTAGTAGGATTCGACCCCTTTGAAGGGATTGATATCAGCAAATTCCGTCTTCACGAAGCCGTGTTTGTCGACATATTTGAAGCACTGGTGTAGCATGGAAGGCACGATCATATAATCGTGAATCCATGGACGTCCCAAGAGGATGTTGTAAGAAGTGTCTGCATCTATGACGTAGCAGGTGACTTCGAATTTGAGGTCGCCAATTTGACACTTCAGACGAATCTTCCCAATAGGGTAGCTCCTGCCCGAATTGAAACCGCTGATGGCGGTGCTTATAGGTGTCAGGCGATGCATTGGGATACGGAGATGATGTAGCAGGCCCTTCGGGATGATGCTTATGGAAGAGCCAGGATCAATGTGCATCTGGTCCACCTTCACGTCGCCGATGTATCCCATGTAGTATAGCGGGCGGTCATATAGGTTGGTTTTGATGAGCATGTCCTACGGAGTGAAGACGATATTGGGCATTGCTCCCGTGCAGGCACTGTCTTGGAGATCCACGGGTGAGTCCTCCCCGGTGAGGTTGGATTGAGCCAGATAGGCATCGGCATTTTGGAGTGCTTCGCTTAATGCAATACGAACGTCCTTGGAGAGCCTTAGGAGTTCGTACAGTGACAATTTGGCCGGCGTGTTAGCCAATTGTGCTAAGATGTCAAAGTTGTAGGGCCTCTCTAGCCCTTGGGCTGCGTCTTTTCGGAGAGATTTGTCGAAGCGAGTCTCCTTCGGCCTAGGCTTGTCGGTCGTCGAAGGCTGAGCCGGTCCCGGAGCATCAGTTGTAGTGGGTTGATGATTTTCAGCTGGATTGTCAACCACAGGTTGGGATTACGCTCCGGACCGTGTGACGACGGCTGTAGCTTCCTTGTTGTCTGTTGAGATTGTGTGGCAGGTCCTGATATTTCCACTCTTCTTTCTGTTGGTGGAAGATGGTGTGGGCCGAGTTACTTCTGACACCAAGTCTGGATGGACCCACATGACCTCTCCTCGTGAGGTGGTGAGAGGTACTAGACCAGCAGCCTGTTCTCGGGGAGGTGGAAGATTGGTAATCTCCATCGTTGCCAGAGGGACGGGGATTACCCCGTCTTGAGTCTCCGTCGGAGGGAAGCTGCCGAATTGTACGGACACCATATTGGCTGCTACGGTTACCTCTTTGAAGTCGATGGCCAGAGCATTCGAATCGATGAGGCTTTGGATGTACCGTTTTAGTTGGTAGCAGTCGTGTGTAGCGTGGTGTACATAACGGTGGTAATGACAGAACTTTGGGTTCTCCAGATCAGCCGGCCGAGGCTCCCGTCTTGGTGGAGGAAGCTGAATTCTATCTCCTTGTATGAGCATGTCCAAGATAGGCTTGACGTGGCCGTCTTCGAAAGAGTAAGTGATTTGAGGCCATTGTTTGTCTGCTGGTTGTGACTCGGGCTTCTGGGCCGTGTCGTCCACCATAGCCTGCTTTCCCTTACTGTCCCGATTGTTGGAGGGGTTACCCCCATTATCGTTGTTGGGACGCTTGCCCTTGTTTTCTCCTTCTGAGATGTGCAATCCCAGTTGGCGAGCCTTCTTCAGTCGTTCTTCGGCGCTTGTGGCGCTGATGATGAACGCCTTACAATCTTTGAATTGACTTTCGCCCATCCAGAGACTGATCGTTGGAAGCAGTCTTTTTTGGCAAATTTTAATCAAAGAGGAATCTGGATTTCCGGAAGGCAGCTTCATGGCGGTCTGGCGGAACCGCTCGATGTAGTTTCTTGTCAACTCCTTCTCCCCTTGGACGACGTCCATGAGAGTGGACATTGTGACATCCTGCCCTGCCTCATAGAATCTCTCCAAGAACAAGCGTTTGAAGCCAGCGATGGAGTGGATGCAGTTGTGCGGTAGATTGCGGTACCAATCGAAGGCGACTCCTTCCAACGCCCCAATGAATAACCGTGTGAGGATAGCATCATCATGGGCAGATGGTCGGGGGTGACCTCGAAGTAAGTGATGTACCGACTTGCTGAGGTTTTGCCATCATACGGGTTGATATTGAACGGCTTATATCTTGGTAGGAATGGAACATCCCTCCATTCAGCAGGGTATGGTTGTCGTATTCTGAGATCTTGAGCATTTTCTCGGGCATGGAACATGGCTCGGAGCTCCTGGACCTCTCTCCTTACTTCTCGGGTCTCGTCTGTAGCGGTAGGGGCTGTTATTTCGAGAGGATTATTGCCCGGGTTTGGTGCCGCTGAGTTCGAATCCATATAGACCGCAGGGCCCGTGCTTGTTTGACTAGGCGTTCCTCCTTGTAGAGTTGGCAGGGCCGCTTTAATCTCGTCTACAAACTTGACCAAAGCAAGTAATATGGCTTCGAGATTGTTGATGCGCTGGCGATCATTGGAACCACCTTGATTGCTGTCCGTCATGAAAACCGTCCTTACATGAGGAGGGATGAAAGGAACGGTGTAGGATGTGCCCTCCGAGTCATACCCATGCACCGAGAAGTCGTCGGGGTAGGTGGGAATGTTCTCTTCGGGTTCGGACTCGGAGGGAACGGTATCCCCAGCCTCGGAGCTTGCCTCGTCTTGAGAGCCATGGATATCCTCGGGGACATCAGCGTCTATTGTACCTGATAGGAGAGTGGTTTCCCCGGGCTCGACTTCTTGAAACATCGGGTTATTGTGCATATTCGGAGGAGTGCTACCCCCAGTTCCCACAACCCCCAGCGATGTGGATGATGAATTTTCTATCGTGGCTGGTTTCATCTTTGAACGGGTGTGTTGGAATATACAAGTAGAGGACAACCGTTTAGATGATAGTTTCTTAGCTGTAGTGGTTGATATCTTGGGACTGGATATACTTGTCTTTTTCCCTCTCCCTTCGGCGGGGACCTTCTGAACGGAATTGCAGAAGACAACAGGAGGTGTCTCATCTTCTGAGCTCGGATGCTGTAGCCTTTGGAAGACGAACGGCCGATCTTCCATTGCTGCCGCGCTGTTGCAACAGCAGTTGACGATGATTTGGGTGCGGTGATGTCCAAGCGAGGACTCTTTGCACGCCGAGGATCCTTCTTTTTCCTTGCGTTTGTGGAGGATCGCCTCACGCAGGTCAGAGGAACCACTTTGTCTTTTTGCCGCCGGGGGCTGGACTCGAGCGGTTCTATACAACTTCCCATCAGAGGCCCGTGTGATAATCAACAGAACGCCCCGATAGTTAGAGGTTGGGACAGCTGCCTGGGATTGGTGAGCCCGTACTGCCCTAGACTTCCTCCTTTTAGCACTTGCGGGTGCGTAATAGGAGGAGTCCAAGTTGAACACCACAGAGTCTGGCTTATCATCCAGAGAACCATCAGAGTCAGGACCGCATGAGAGACGGTCGAAGACTGATCGAGAGAAGCGTGGAACGGATACTATGCGGCTAGAGTTGGGCACCGTGCAGGCTGTCTGCATGCGGTTGTCTTCTGCCGTCGGATGAATTGTTTTTGTACGGCTAGGAGTCACGACCGTACAGGCTGGCCGCATACGGTTGGCAATTGTGGCCGCATGGGTTTTCTGCAAGCGATTAACTCCCATAGCCGCATGAGTTTCATCCGTGTGGTTGGCAACTGTAGCCGCATAAGCTATGCGGCTGACAGATATGGCCGCATGAGTTTTCTTCATACGGCTGGCGGATGTAGCCGCATGAGCTTTCTCCCTGCGGCTGATACCCCTATGCGGCTCGAATCTCATAGAGTTTCTCTTTGTCCCTGCAAGTCCAGTATCATAGTGTTTTCTTCTGCCGGACTTGGGGACAGCAGAGTCGTCTACGGTCTGAAGTGGGGCCGCAGGGGAATATTGCTCGCCGTTTTGAACAACAGAGGGTGTCTCCGCAAGAGCTTCAGTAGGAACGAAGGATCGGGGTCTCCACTCCTTATGGGCCTTCTTTGTGCGGGCTCGCTTCTGGACCGGGCCCGTGTTCTTGTCGGAGAGCATCCCTTCAAACGCCTGTTGGTCGAACCGGGCGACCATCTTTTGTTGTGTGGAGCCAAGCTTGGCTACATCCGATTGCGTCACCAACTTCTCAGCCGTGGAGAAGTTAGTCTCCAGCAGAGTCGCCATCGTGTTTGCCATAAAATATAAAAGAACGAAACAATTATCGGAGGACCGGACTTTTACTTTACGTTACAAACTCGCTTGTACAAAGAAAGCCTAGGGACGAAAATCTAGGTACAGCAATCTAAGTATAATTATTTATTTTAGATTCTGGGGGGTGACGATAGAGGCTCGAGAAGGCGACCGCAGCCCTGCCTTACTCCTTGGACGATCGGTATGCAGCCTTGGCTCCTACGAGAAGATGGTTGGCTTTGACGAAGAAATGCTCTTCTTGCTTCTCTGTTGCTCTTCTGGCTTCTCTCTCTCTGTGTGTATTCTCTCTCTGACTATGGGGGGAAGTCTCTCTGTATATACGTATTTCTCTCTGTTGTTGTATATCTCCTCTTTATAAGGGAATGGCATCTTGCTATTTATAATAGTGGGATGTGATCATTAGGGTTGCCAATGATTAGCTCTTGGAGATGGCGGCGGCCCATAGATTGGTCAATCCAGGCCGTTCAGTTTTGATTGTGACGAATCCGAGCCCTTAGGTGTAGATTACACCAAATCCCATTAGCAATTAATGCTGATTGGAATAAATCTTCCTTATAATGATCTTCTGACAATTAAATTTATTCTCCTGCCAAGTGTCCCAGATTATTGGGATTTGACCCAATCTTTAATGGCAGCAAATCTGAGGAATTAATCGGTTTAGGACACGTGTCCTAGGAGCTGCTGGGGGGTCTGGACCGCATGACAAGTGAGCCGCATATGAATTTGAGCCGCATATGATTAAGCCCACGTGTTAGGGCTGCCTGGGCAGTGGCCCTCACTTGAGCCCTCGAACCATAAGGGAGTAATCCTTGTGGGCCGCATAGGTACATATCCGCCTAAGCCGCATGGACATGATCCTCTTGAATCGCATGAGAAGTCCTCGCTCGAACCGCATGAGGCTTTCTTGACCTGAGCCGCATAAGACAGATTCACTCTGAACCGCATGAGAAGTTCTTTGCTCGAGCCGCATGAGGCTTTCTTGGCCTGAGCCGCATAGGACTTATTCTGAACCGCATGAGACGTGAGCCGCATACGAACGCCCACGTGGCAAGGCCACGTGGCATTTTTATGGCTCTCGGTGGATTTGTGTCAGAGATCTCTTTTCTCTTCCCTAGAGATTCATCATTATGACAGAGTCATAATTACCTGCTTTTGTGTCAGGGCAGTCAACTTTTCAGAGGGGTCAGCCGTCAAAGCAATTAATGCAGCATGGGTCGGAGGTGAGCACTATCAGGCCACGTGTCTTCTGAGCCGCATGGAATGCCTCGGGCCGCATAGCTCCTTATGCCGTATGACTCCCTGAGCCGCATGAGTTTTCTGAGCCGCATGGATCTTTCCTGGCCGCATGAGTCATTTTCTTTTGTATTTTCCATGCTTCTACAAATTCGGATCAGAAGCTGTGGGTAGGGAAACTACGCCGGCTGTGAACGAGCCACCGCCTTCATGCTCTTCCCCTGGTAATACAAGTCAAACCATAACTCGTAAATAAGCCTATGTACTCCGTCATCCTACTCTTCAGATTACGTCGATTAATGGTTGCTTTGGATGTTCAGGTCCCAACCCTTTATTGCCAGTGATGGACATTGCTGGGGCGGACCCTACCGGAGAGGGTCGGGCGGAACCTCCCTGTATCGAGGGGCCTCCATCTGGTCGAGCTCGGGGGCCCCGGTAGCAGTGCAGATGGGACAAGGGACGATGCTTCCTGCGCCCTCTTCTGCGAATGTAGTTTTGGGGGTCAACCTTACCTCCCTGCCGAGCATCCAGGCTCTTCGGGCGGCGGAAGAAGAGCTAGCCGCCATTCAAGCGTCTTTCCGCACGGAATTTGCTTCCTTGGTGGCGGGGGGCGGTAACTTCTGAAGCTACTCCTTCGGTACTGTCTGCCACCCTCCCTCTGACGCCATCCTCTACAGAGGTTTTGGATGAAGTCTCCCAGGATGTGGTCGACAATTTCCACCGTCACCTGAAGAGGGGGATCGAGGCAGCGGTGGAAAGGGGGACTCCCTTACTCTGGCCTGTCGATGTGCCGGTGGCCAGATTAATATCCTTAGGACTCTCCCTGGTGGAGGAGAACTGGCCACGCTTCTAGAGCCTAAGTTGTTAGAAGCTGATCGTCTCGTAGCCCGGTTTCGTATGTTGCAACAGGCTGATTTACCTGCGGTCATAAATCAAGAGCGCAACTTTCTCATTACCGCGGTGGAGAAGGTGATGGCTGCCCGGGAATTGCTCAAGCCGGTTATATTGAAGGACCGCCGGGATTTGACTCGGTTGTATGATCAATGGAGCCGTCGAACTGAAGACTGTACGACTCGGGAAGCGGATGCCTCCCGCGGGGTAACCGACACCCGGGAACAGATTCTAGAGCTCCAAAAAAAGCTGGCCTTTCTGGAGTCCGAGCTCGAAGCTGCTCGTGCTGAAAAAGAGATTACCATTCAGGAGGCTGACAAGTTTAGTAGGGCTTCAGCCAACCTAGAACTTGCCCTGAAGAAGATAGAGAACGACTAGCAGGCGTATATGTATTTGAATGTCACGCCCCGGTTCCAAAATATGTGGAACCAGGAACACGTGGCATGCCAGCTGTACGATCAAGTATAGAAAAACCCTAATTTAATGGACTATACTCGATCGTAGTACGCTGAAGTAACAACTAAATAACAATACAGGCAGGTAAATACTAATCTCATCCACAAGAAAAATCACAGAAATAAGCTGGAAGGAATGAAAATAACTCTGAATCAAACTACAAGTCATGACTAGTGGAAAATAATCCACCAATAAATGTATGAAAGATCTACTGAAAGAGTATAACTGAACTAGAAAAGAAATAGATAGTCACTAGCAGAAATCACCTAAGAACTCAAAGAAACTCACGAGGCTCAACATCGAAGTCCTCGTCAGCAAAAGTCTCCCAATCTCCGTAGTCCGTCGGTACCTGTGCTCGTCCCAATCTGGAAAAGGTGCCAGGTCCTCAGAGGGACGTAACAAGTACACAAGAAATCGACATGCATGATAGTACATGGCAGTATATAAATAACTAGAACAAAATGTAACATAACATCTCCCCAACCAAACAAGGACAGGATATATCATGCGACATACGACAGGTAAACTAACCATCTATGTGTAAAATGCACTCGAGACATCTCTAGTGGCACATGAGAGGGGGAGAAGAAGAAGAAACGGCCACCAAGCGTTCTACGGTTTGAGAAACGAGGGGCTACGAGCATCCAGCGTCCATTGGAAACAGAAATTCTCATACACCACTAGTTGACTCTCCCCACCCAATGTATATCCGTACCGTATACGCGGTACAAATAATATGCAAGACGTCATAGTATATATAAGTAGACCTGTACCAACCACTAGACCAGACGCGAACTCACGTGCCAATGATCAGTCGACACACAAATCCATGCTCTCAACTCACTCATATAGTGATCGTGTATGATACGGTGTCCCGCTAGAAGGTACCACATACCTTCACAATACACGGGATAAGTCCACTACTACTAGACGCGTGCACACAACTGAGAAGTAACTAGGTAACATAAACTAACTGCAAAAATATACAATCAAGCAAGGTGTACTTGCCTGTGTCCAGCAACTGAGTATCCTGGTCCAAAATAGAGTCCAAGTCCCGCGAAGCAAATAATCCTATATAAGCATTAACTCTAATTAATTACTAATTAACCAAATCAAACATTTACATTTAATTGCTAATTAATATCAAACCATTATTACTAGCTAATCCGTACCAATAATTATGAATAATAATATACAATAATAAGTATGAAGTACTTATTATTATAATTTCATATTCTGAAATTACTAATACAATTAATATATATTTAATAATTAATTAATTACTTTAAATAATTAATTAATCAATTAAATAACACATTCATTCACAAATTCCTAATAATACCAACAAAATTTGTAGAAATCCATAAAAATCATTTTTAGTCTAATAAGCTAAATAATGACAGAAATAATAGATATATATATATTATTTGTAAAGAAACCATGAATAGGATTTTCTTTATTTAATATATAAATCTATCTAATAACTAGATTAGTGCTAATAATTATAAATACTAGTTAATAAATAGTAAAAAGATCTAAATTGGGTTATAAAATACTTTTCCATGATAAACCTACTGTAAATAATATTTTTAATATTATTTACCTAATTATAAGTAATTAAAAACATTTAACTACTATATATATAAAATTACTATTTTAGCTATTGAAATTAGAATTAAATATTAAAAATTTACTAATAAATTGTGAAAATTCATAAATCACAGAAAATAAAAATTTTCCAACAGTGCCTATACATTTATGAACATTACAATAATAATTTATATTTAATATAAATTAAAACTAGTAATGAACTAATCACATAATCAATAATATTTAACTCTGATTTAATATAAAATAAATATCAAACTTAATTATTTTATTCTGAAAATTTTACAGTAAATATATATAATTATTATTTAAAAGTCTTGTATAGAGACCATTAATTAATTCTTAGTGAATTAATTAATAAAATCCAAAACAGTGAATTTAAACAGTCATTTAGATCCAATAATTCACAGTTTAAAATATAATTAAAATATCTAAACTATTTATTAAATCCTGAAAATTTAACAGTAATTAGACTACATAATTACCTACAAATTATGTATAGATCATAACAAGTAATTCCCGATGAATTAAATTCTAAAAAATCAAAACAGAATATATAATACTGTGGAAATCACATAAAAACTGCAGTAATACAATCCCTTTAAATGCTTAATAATTACGAATAAATTATAAAATAATCTGACATAATTAATATATGTTAGTCCCTTGACGAACAATCGATGGAAAAAACACGAGTTCAGAAACAATTGTAAAGACAATGTTTCTGGCAACAACACCCTAAAGAAGGTGAAGTTGTTTTACGAGAATCTAAAAAGATTATTTCGTAATATTTCTCGAAGGCAACAGAACCGTATAACTTCTAAAGAGAAGCGACGGTATTCTCGAAGGCAACCGAACCGTATTACTTCTAAAGAGAAGCGACGGTATTCTCGAAGGCAACAAGAGATGATCAACAACAGTTGAGTCTCAGATTCTCGAAGGCAACAGAAAGAGGGAGGAAGAAGAAGAACGGATCTCGCTGGGGTGTAGAACACCGGCGCTCAAAGCTATACCCGCAGTACGGATAAGCTCCCAGGAACCAGCAAGTTCAGGAGAACTTCTGGAACGCTCGTAAGTCAATATTTGAGACTTGAACGGGCTTCCTGGACTTAACAGACTCCCTCAACTCTCTTCTTGGTGCATCTTTCAAAGGAGGCCAAGGGGCTCTATTTATAGAGTGGAGTTGAGACTTCACCTCTTCTCCTATCCGATGTGGGACTAAAATACCAATACTCAAAAATAGAGTTTGATATTTTAGATCATCCCACAATCAGCATAGAAGTGTGCCAGTCCACGCCTACCCCCCGAACACTCCCGTGCATGCACGAGACATCCTGGAGTCCGTGTCCGAGTCCGAGTCCGCACAACAAAAATTAACTTTCATCCTTGTTGGATTTAATCCTTTTTCCTTCTAGAAAATTACTTCTACATGGCACAAACTTGTGCCCCACTACACCTCATGTGCACACCTCAACACAAGCAATGCATTATATTGAGATACTCACCATTTGGTGTAGCCGATGTGGGACTATCTTTTCTAGTCCAAAGGCAAAAAACACCAACAATCCCCTACATATCTCAATATATGGGTTGAGCGTTCCCACAGTGATTGTCCATCATGCATTAGGAGAGATGTCGCTACGACTTGAATCTTCCCGCATAGGTTAAATAACAGCATGATACAAGAATGGACTAAGCCTTGAATTCTGCACCATAACTGCAATTCTTCCTACTCACATAATGACATCAACTGTGCTTCTGGCTGCACATTGAAGGCCTTGTGCCAGCCTGGTTTCAGTGTATTACCCTCAAGAGACGGTCTGATATCTCTTTCCATACACTATAGGTGAGTTCTTTATAAAGAGTCATGGCATGAAGCATTGCGCTTCTTTGCGGTGCTACGCCGCTATGACATGGCTTAAAGCCGAGGCTTTACCCCACCTGGGTACCTCATCGTAGTGTCATACTACTGTAGCATGAGGTCACAAGCCCCTTTGTAGTGCCAAACTACCCAGCATGAAGCCTTGCGCTTCCGTGCGGTGTTACGCCGCTATGACATGGCTTGCGAAGCCGAGGCTTTACCCTACCCGGTACCTCTTCGTGGTGTCATGCCACTGTAACATGAGGACATCGTCCTCTTTGTAGTGCTGTCTACATCTCTTTATTACGATTATCATACAGCATTAGGCTACCTGCCTATTTGCGGTGCTACTCCGCTGTGACTTAGCTTGCAAAGCGGAGGCATTATCCCTACCTGGGAACCTCATGGTGGAGTCACCCCACTGTAGCATGGAGTTTCACTCCTTGTAGTGCTGCTCTACCGTGCTTCCTGTAAAGCACACCAGGCATTCACTCTGCCTGAGAACTCATTAAGGCGTTTAAGCCAACCTTCCCACGGGATCCATTTTCCGCAGAAAACAATAGTAGACAACAGTGGTTGTAGGTCCGTAACCTCTCCATGTCACATAGGACAAGTACCCACCGTTCCTGATATTCTTCTGGTTAGTAGTCCTCCCTTGAACCAAAAGCTAGATGCCTAGTAGATTTCTCTTTGAACTAATAGCATAAAACTTTATGGTAGGAATGTAATAACACAATATCAGAATGCCTTCAAGCCCATTTTACAAGCTGTGTCATCGACCAGCTGGCGCTTGAGGCCCTTGGTGAACGGATCCGCCAGGTTCTCCTGACTCCGAACATCAATCACTGCAATAACACCTATCTTGATAAGATCGTGTACCGCTCTGTGCTTCAACCGCACCGTTCTCTTCTTCCTGTTGAAGAGTTCATTTGATGCCACTGCTGCTGCCGCCTGGTTGTCACAGTATATCGGTATTGCCGGTATCTGAGCCCCAACCACCGGAAGATCATACATGAGCTCCCGAAGCCATTCTGCTTCATCTGCAGCATCCAATGCAAAGAATTCAGATTCCATGGAGGAGCGAGATAACATAGTCTGCTTCTTCGACTTCCTCGATATAGCAGCTCCACCCATGGCGAACACGAATCCACCTGTGGAATACTCGCTCTCCATATCTGAACACCAGCTAGCATCACTGAAGCCTTCCACTACTAACGGATCTCCGCTGTAGAAAAGTGCATATGTCTGAGTTTTCTTGAGATATCTCATAACACGCTTCACAGCTTTCCAGTGCTCAACGCCTGGATTGCTAGTGAACCGACTCAGCATTCCCACTGCAAAAGCTATGTCAGGCCTTGTGGCAGTAGTAGCGTACATCAAGCTTCCGATGATGCTAGCGTACTCCAACTGCCTGACGCTTTCCCTCAAATTTGGCTCCAGCTTCTGATCACTCCGGTACGGTGTATCAAATAAAAGGAAGATCTTGATACCCGTAGCGAGTGAGCATTTTCTCAATATAATGAGATTGTGACAGCGCTATTCCAGTGCTTGTCCGGATGATCTTGAGCCCCAAGATTACGTCGGCATCCCCCAAGTCCTTCATACTGAACTTGGTCGAGAGGAATTTCTTTGTCTCTGTGACGCAGCTTAAATCCGTACCTAGGATTAGCATGTCGTCCACGTATAGACAAACGATTACTCCTCTTCCGTCAGCAAACTTCGTATAGACACACTTGTCTGTTTCACTGACCCTGTAGCCATTTGACCTTATCACCTTGTCAAACTTCTCATGCCACATTTTGGGAGCTTGCTTCAAACCAAACAGAGACTTCATCAACTTGCAGAATTTGTCTTCCAGACCTCTGACGACAAAACCTTCTGGTTGTTGCATGTAGATCTCTTCGGTCAGCTCGCCATTAAGGAATGCCGTTTTTACATCCATCTGATGTATCACCAGCTTGTGTATTGCTGCTAAAGCAATTAACAATCTGATAGTTGTCATCCGAGCTACTGGAGCAGAAGTGTCAAAGTAGTCGATCCCCTGCTTCTGAGCAAACCCCTTGGCCACTAGCCTGGCCTTGAACTTGTCAATGGTTCCATCTGCTTTTATCTTCTTCTTGAAGATCCATTTGCATCCGATGGGTCTTGCTCCTTCTGGTAGGTCGACCAATACCCATGTGTTATTGGAGGTGATTGAGTCAATCTCGTTGTCAATCGCCTCCTTCCAGAATATAGCATCTCTGGTCTTCATCGCCTCATCATAGGTAAGCGGATCTGCTTCCACATGATAGGTGACGAAGTCATCTCCGAAGTCTTTCGGCCTCCTCGCTCGCTTAGTTGACGGCCCAGCGAGTTCTGGTTCAGCTGGTGTCTCCTCGACAACAGCTCCATCTTGGACTACTGGTTCGATAAAGACCTCTGTCTGCTTCGCACCCTCATTATTCTCCGGAATGTCCGCGAGAACAATGTTCTTGTGCCTTGCAAACTTTTCTTCAAAATATTCAGCAACGCGAGATTCGATGATATGGTTTGACTCGATATCAAGGAATCTCCGATCATCACTCTTCTCGGCATACCCCAAGAAGATCGCCTTCGTAGTCCTTGTCCCCAGCTTCTGAATCTTCAGATCCGGGAGCTTCACATAAGCCAGACACCCCCACACTCGAATGACATTCAAGTTAGGTCTGACTTTGAACCAGAGTTCATGAGGAGTTATGTCGGAAGTTGCATATGGCACTCTGTTCAGAATGAACGTTGCCGTTAGTGCAGCTTCTCCCCAATAATACTTTGGAAGACCCGCAGTCAACAGCATGGAGTTCATCATCTCTGTCAACGTTCTGTTCTTCCTTTCTGCTACTCCGTTGGATTGAGGAGAGTACGGAGCCGTTGTCTCATTTAAGATTCCATGTTCTTTGCAGAATGATAAGAATTCATGAGACCGATACTCCCCGCCTCGATCACTCCTTAACCTCTTGAGTTGTTGTCCAGTTTGCCGCTCAGCCTCGGCCCTGAACTCCTTGAACTTCTCGAATGCTTCGTCTTTAGACTTTAGCAAGTAGACGAAAGCATACTTTGAGAAGTCATCGATGAAAGTAATAAAATACTTCATCCCGGCCTTTGTAGAGAATTGTTTGAAGTCACAGATATCTGAGTGAACCAACTCCAGAAGATCTGTGCTTCGATGGACCCTGTGGAAGGGTTTCCTAGTGATCTTCGTCTGAGCACATACTTCGCATTTCTCTACCTTACCCCCACACTTGGAGATAAGTCCTAGACTAGACATTCTGTTAATTCTTTTACAATGAACATGTCCTAGCCTATTATGCCACAACTCAAAAGAATAATCAGAAAAAGTGATAGCATTTATATTATCATGCTGGGTTACAACAAGCTGAATCTTGTACATTCCTTCAGTCTGAAAAGCTTTTCCGAAGAATGTACCCTCCTTGGACATCGCCAACTGGCCAGCATTGATGTCCATCCTCAAGCCTGCGTTGCAGAGCAGACTTCCAGAGATCAGGTTCTTAGCAATTACTGGAACATGCTTCACACCTTGAAGCGTCAGAGTGTTCCCCGATGTGAGTTTCAGCTCTACCGTCCCGATCCCCAGTACTTCAGCTTGTGCCTGGTTTGCCATTATGACCTTTTCTGAAGTAGGCTCATAGGAGACGAACCAGTCCTTGTCTGAACAGACATGACATGTCGCGCCAGTGTCTATCCACCAGTCCAAGTCTGCCTCCACAGTTGCAACCTGTGCTATCATGGTAACCTGATTAGTAACCAAAGAAACCTTGTTAGGCTTACCTTGCTCTTTGGGCTTGGACTTGCATTCACTTTTATAGTGACCCTTCTTGCCACAGTTGAAGCAAGTCACATGGGACTTGGACTTCTGTTGCTTGAATCCTGGACCCTTCACTTTCAGATTCGAGAAGTCCTTCTTCTTGTGGTGAGAAGCCGCCTGCTTCCCTTTGTTCTCTCTGGTGGCTTGAACCAGATTCGCCGTTGCTAGTTGCTTGGACAGGGCGTCCAACTTCTGTTGAGAGCGCATCTCGTCCTCAACATGAATCTCGCTGAGAAGATTATCCAGGCTAATCTCCATCTTCTTCCTATGAATCCTTGCATAGATGTTGCTCCATCCTGGAGGAAGTTTTGCCACGATCCCTCCAACGACGAACTTGTCGACGAGGGGCATGCAATCGTCCTCCAGTTTCTGGCGCAGCTTCATGAAATCTTTTACTTGGGGCAGCATGGTCTTCTCGTCTTCAAAGACCCATTTGTGGTATTTTTCAACCATGAACATCTTCGACCGGGCCTCGTCGTCGTCATACAGCTTCCCCACGGACTCCCAGATCTCTTTGGCAGAAGTCTTCTTTGTGTAGGACTCGGCCAGAGAGTCTTCCATGGAATTCAGGATCAGCAGCCTGCATATGCTGTCATCCTTTTTCCACTTCGTCTGCTTGCTCGTAGCAGCGGCCAGAACAGCAGCAGATCCTGTTGCTGGAACGATTGGTTCTTCCTCATCCAACACGTGATCAACATCCACGAGTTGAAGGTTCAGAGTCACCTTTCGCTTCCAGATCTGGAAGTGTTCACCGTCGAATTTCTCCAACTTGTTAAAGCCGGTATCGACAAGCGAAGCACGAGTGTTTTCCATCGAATCGTATAGCTTTGAGATTGTTAGTCCCTTGACGAACAATCGATGGAAAAAACACGAGTTCAGAAACAATTGTAAAGATAATGTTTCTGGCAACAACACCCTAAAGAAGGTGAAGTTGTTTTACGAGAATCTAAAAAGATTATTTCGTAATATTTCTCGAAGGCAACAGAACCGTATAACTTCTAAAGAGAAGCGACGGTATTCTCGAAGGCAACCGAACCGTATTACTTCTAAAGAGAAGCGACGGTATTCTCGAAGGCAACAAGAGATGATCAACAACAGTTGAGTCTCAGATTCTCGAAGGCAACAGAAAGAGGGAGGAAGAAGAAGAACGGATCTCGCTGGGGTGTAGAACACCGGCGCTCAAAGCTATACCCGCAGTACGGATAAGCTCCCAGGAACCAGCAAGTTCAGGAGAACTTCTGGAACGCTCGTAAGTCAATATTTGAGACTTGAACGGGCTTCCTGGACTTAACAGACTCCCTCAACTCTCTTCTTGGTGCATCTTTCAAAGGAGGCCAAGGGGCTCTATTTATAGAGTGGAGTTGAGACTTCACCTCTTCTCCTATCCGATGTGGGACTAAAATACCAATACTCAAAAATAGAGTTTGATATTTTAGATCATCCCACAATCAGCATAGAAGTGTGCCAGTCCACGCCTACCCCCCGAACACTCCCGTGTATGCACGAGACATCCTGGAGTCCGTGTCCGAGTCCGAGTCCGCACAACAAAAATTAACTTTCATCCTTGTTGGATTTAATCCTTTTTCCTTCTAGAAAATTACTTCCACATGGCACAAACTTGTGCCCCACTACACCTCATGTGCACACCTCAACACAAGCAATGCATTATATTGAGATACTCACCATTTGGTGTAGCCGATGTGGGACTATCTTTTCTAGTCCAAAGGAAAAAAACACCAACAATATAGGATCTAGACTCATGACTCTGATCATTAGGCTAATAATTTAGATACTATTTACTATCAATTAATCATCAATTAATTGATTAACACAGCCATAATCACACAAATTAATTCATCAATGCAATAACCTAATTGTTTCAACCTAATCACACGTTTAAGAGGACACGTGGGGGGTCGGGGCAGTACCTCGCCGAGGCAGGGCTCGACGGCGAACCCTCCGGTCGCGGTGGCGCCGGTGGTAGAGGTCGGTGGTGGCCGCCCGGTTCGCTGCAGTCGCGGCAGTCCCGATCTCGCGGCCTCGAGCTCCTTCGGAGGGTCGTCGGGATCCTTTGGCCGACGGGCGGGGGTGACTAGGGGATGGCCGGCTATGCTCCAATGGTGGTGGCGATGGCTCAAATGAGTAAATCTGAGATTAGGGTTCGGTTATGCCTACACAAGGAATAACTATATATATATATATACTAAGTTGAGGGTGATCCTTTATACAAGGAACCCTAACGGGTTTGGGGTTCGGTTTGGCCTATCGGGTTTGGGCCGACCCGACCCACTGGCAGGTGGGCCAGGGTCCAGAGTAGGATTAGGGTTAGCCGCTAGGGTTGGGGTTAAGGAAGATGGTGGTGATGGTTTGTTCTAAACCAAACTCAACTCACACAAAGAAAATATAATATATATATATATATATTTAATAGATATAGATAGTAAATACCAATATAATTAGTATAATGAAGTTTAAGACTAAGGTCTAGTTAGGGTTTGAGATTAGGGTTTGGGTTTAAGGTTTAGGTCCAACTCAGGGCAACACACATACACAATATATATATAGTCACACATATATAGATATATATAATTATTGATATAAATATAATCTAATAATAAATCTATGTGAAACTTGGTTGGAGTTTATAAATAATTTAATAATTAATGTAACAGCATTTATTTAACAAATAACAATATTTAGTAATCTTGCATCTATATATATATAAACAATATAAATTAAACCCTGATTAGAAATAATTAATTAATTATTTAATTAAAATAGATTAACAAGCTATTCTTCAAAAAAAAATATATAAAAAATAGTTTTAAAAATCCCTGAAAATTCAGGGGGTTTACAATCTACCCAACTTATAAGAATTTCGTCCTCGAAATTTAAAATAATTCTAATACCGAAGAAATAATAAGAAAATCAATGAAAAGTAAATATGTAAATTGTAACTTACTCAACAAGACAATTTACAACGATACTTGGGGGTTTATAGAGAGGTCAAAACTGGCATCATATCCTACAAGAATATGTTCTAGGTCCGGCATAGGTCATAGGATTTCCAAGTAATCAGGGAATAGATCGATATTGCATGGTCAAATCTAATAGGATAATGAGAGGACACACATAGTCTATTCTAAGGGAAATATTTGTCAAACAAGTAGAGTTATTAAAATAGAGCACATAAAGGTGTGTTTATGGGGGGCATAAATGTCATGTGTATGGTGCGGTTTGTCTATATCATAATGGTGTAATTATTGGAAGAAAAATCCTAATATTGTGCTTCAATTACCAAAGTCATGGTAAGGGATCAAATGATATGAACCAAGGAAAGGGTAATAGGAAAACTTTTATTTGCTAAATATCCGACGAAAATCAGTCTAAGATGGCTACTAGGGTGCTAAGGGTATTACTAAAATAAGATATCATACAAGGTATACTTAACTGACTTAGTAGAAAGATGGTTCTACTATAAATCATAGCTAATAAAGGGTTATAAAGAGAAATTCTATACTAAGACGCAGAATAAAGAAGAGTTCAAGGGGGATGGGGTCGATTACAAATTTGAAGGTCCAATGCGAATAAATGTTTCAAGAAAAAAAAAATTGTCAAACGGTCGCAAATGAGATCCTAGGACAAGTTTACTATATCTTCATCTGCATAAAATAATCATAGGGAAAGCGAATCAACATGCACTAGGTTGGCCAGACCATCATGTACCGATTCTGATTAGACAACATTTTAGTGGGTGCACCCAATAATATATGTGTCAAGAACAAGCTTGAGAAAAGAAGAAGCTTGTAAAAACTAGGCTATAACAGCAGTATTAGTCAAGACGATAAAAATAAACGTACAGAAGAAAAGAAAGTACAAGATAGTTCAAGTCCAAAACACAAATAATGATTTGACCTTTCTAGTTGCCCTATGAATCTCTAACCTTAGTTGAGCTAGGGGATAGGAACCCACAAAGTTATGTCTAGGTAATCTAAATAATTATACCAACATATAGTCAGTGATACAATTATAATTTCTTAATGGTCCTGAGAAAAGTATGATGCTAAACTACAAGGTATACTACCCAACTTATAAGAATTGAACTAGTACCTCTAACTGTCTCTTTAGGGAAGCAAGTTTATCCTACCAAATTGTAGCAACAACATAGAATTTTTTAGAGAAGCAATAATAATCCTAACATGAGAGAAAAAAAAAGAAGTCCTTTGGTCTATTCAAAAGGATAAGACGTAATGATCTGCTTTCCATTATTGCTTAAGAAAACAAATTTTTGGATCGATAGTACTAGAATTATGCAGCACGATAAATAGTAAACCAGGAAAGAAAATAAACTAATTAGATAAATAAAAAAAATCCTTACAGCATTTAGCTCGGCAACCGTGGCATGAGCTAAAGGTGAAGAAAAATTTTTATTACAGAAAATATCAACCAATATTGTCTACAGGTAAAGTAACAAACAACTAAATAGATATTCCTAGTATTAATACTAATAATATAATACTAAAATATAGGAGAAGATATACCGGTTGACGGATTTGGGGTATGTTCAAGAAAAATTATAGACATCTATAGCTCTAAACAATTAGGGAATCATGATACTAGTTTAGGGTCGAGAACAAGGATGATAAAATTTTAAGAAGAAGACATAGTCACATGGGTCGATGACTTAACTATAACTGCATATAATCACTATCATGGCTATGAAAAATATGGCAACTAAGGTGTGCCACTTCTATCTCATTAGTGTAACATCCTTTATGTTTATTTTCTCATCAAGATAAAAAAAAAATCAAATTCCTGTAAATAAAATTTCTTCATAAATTCCTTCAGTATAAAATCTTTAAATCAAAACAATCATCCACCAATTTCCTTAATCTCTTTAAGAACGTCGCATATAATCATAATTATAACTTTAAAATACCCAACCAATCCTTTTATCATCACACCAAATCCCTTTTATTTTCCCCCTTTTTTATCAACTTTGATTCAGTTTACCCAATCTAAGAGATTGTAACTCTCTTATGAAAATACTTAAATCAATCACCGAGATAAATATTATCATAATACTAAATTCTTCTTCTTCTTTTTTTCCAAAAGAAACTTCAATAAAAATTTATCAATCTAAAAAAAAAATTTAAATCTCAAATTTTTTTTTTCAATCAAAATTTGTTCCATCAAACAAAATTAAATCACAAAAAAAAATACCTCAAATTTCTAAATCGATCCTCGAAATAAACTTTATTATAGTACAAACATCCTTTTCTTTTCTCCTCAAAATTTTTAGATTAAAATTACCCAACTCCAAATTTTAAATCACTTTATGAAAGGCATCAAATTTCTAAATTCTTCTTAAATAAACCCTTTTTTTCATCAAGGTCAAAATATTCAATCTTTAAAGAAATATAAATCTCATAGGCAACTCTTAACTATTTCTATTTACAATCATCTATCATCAAAATTAAAAAAATTATTCTTCTATTTTGGAAACCAACATAAATCATCAACCAATTTAAATCTCATGTAGCAATGTGAATATTTAAATTTTTTTAATCATCAAGTTGATTTTATATCCTCTCTAACCAATCATAGAATTTTTTTTTATCTCAAATCAAAACTTTAAATCATCCTCTCAAATCGATCATCGAGTTTATTTTATTAATCAACTTCTAACAGTCTTTCCCATATGAGTATAAGTAATCTTTCTCACTATCATTCGAATTTGATATATCATTACTACTCAACTTTGAATTAACTAATCATTCATGCAAAAATTATATCTTTCAAAAATATGGTGTTCATCAACCTGCAATATTTAGTACTTTTCAGGAATTCAATTATAGACTCAACCGCATAATTAGCTGCCAAGGTAACCCATCTAGCCATATAGTTAACTCAAGAGTGTATATAGTATAGCATCTTCCAAACCTCTATCAATCATGACAAGCAAGGGGTACGGTAGATTAGATCGAGAAGGATATAATTGCAAGGAAGTCAAAGAGTCAGAAGATATAAATCAAAGAAGAGATCAAGTATTTCTAGGTTGAAATGAGTCGAAATCTAACGAGATCAAAGGATAAAAATAATCAATTGTGGATGAGACACAATAGTCCTAATCCTATACGCAGGCTTGCTTGGTACTGTGAAGTAACCAAACAATTTTTATCTCGACCTGCATGGGCCACCACTAAAAACATGTCACGCCCCGGTTCCAAAATATGTGGAACCAGGAACACGTGGCATGCCAGCTGTACGATCAAGTATAGAAAAAGCCCAATTTAATGGACTATACTCGATCGTAGTACGCTGAAGTAACAACTAAATAACAATACAGGCAGGTAAATACTAATCTCATCCACAGGAAAAATCACAGAAATAAGCTGGAAGGAATGAAAATAACTCTGAATCAAACTACAAGTCATGACTAGTGGAAAATAATCCACCAATAAATGTATGAAAGATCTACTGAAAGAGTATAACTGAACTAGAAAAGAAATTGATAGTCACTAGCAGAAATCACCTAAGAACTCAAAAAAACTCACGAGGCTCAACATCGAAGTCCTCGTCAGCAAAAGTCTCCCAATCTCCGTAGTCCGTCGGTACCTGTGCTCGTCCCAATCTGGAAAAGGTGTCAGGTCCTCAGAGGGACGTAACAAGTACACAAGAAATCGACATGCATGATAGTACAGGGCATTATATAAATAACTAGAACAAAATGTAACATAACATCTCCCCAACCAAACAAGGACAGAATATATCATGCGACATACGACAGGTAAACTAACCATCTATGTGTAAAATGCACTCGAGACATCTCTAGTGGCACATGAGAGGGGGAGAAGAAGAAGAAACGGCCACCAAGCGTTCTACGGTTTGAGAAACGAGGGGCTACGAGCATCCATCGTCCATTGGAAACAGAAATTCTCATACACCACTAGTAGACTCTCCCCACCCAATGTATATCCGTACCGTATACGCGGTACAAATAATATGCAAGACGTCATAGTATATATAAGTAGACCTGTACCAACCACTAGACCAGACGCGAACTCACGTGCCAATGATCAGTCGACACACAAATCCATGCTCTCAACTCACTCATATAGTGATCGTGTATGATACGGTGTCCGGCTAGAAGGTACCACATACCTTCACAATACACGGGATAAGTCCACTACTACTAGACGCGTGCACACAACTGAGAAGTAACTAGGTAACATAAACTAACTGCAAAAATATACAATCAAGCAAGGTGTACTTGCCTATGTCCAGCAACTGAGTATCCTGGTCCAAAATAGAGTCCAAGTCCCGCGAAGCAAATAATCCTATATAAGCATTAACTCTAATTAATTACTAATTAACCAAATCAAACATTTACATTTAATTGCTAATTAATCAATAATTAATATCAAACCATTATTACTAGCTAATCCGTACCAATAATTATGAATAATAATATACAATAATAAGTATGAAGTACTTATTATTATAATTTTATATTCTGAAATTACTAATACAATTAATATATATTTAATAATTAATTAATTACTTTAAATAATTAATTAATCAATTAAATAACACATGCATTCACAAATTCCTAATAACACCAACAAAATTTGTAGAAATTCATAAAAATCATTTTTAGTCTAATAAGCTAAATAATGACAGAAATAATAGATATATATATTATTTGTAAAGAAACCATGAATAGGATTTTCTTTATTTAATATATAAATCTATCTAATAACTAGATTAGTGCTAATAATTATAAATACTAGTTAATAAATAGTAAAAAGATCAAAATTGGATTATAAAATACTTTTCCATGATAAACCTACTGTAAATAATATTTTTAATATTATTTACCTGATTATAAGTAATTAAAAATATTTAACTACTATATATATAAAATTACTATTTTAGCTATTGAAATTAGAATTAAATATTAAAAATTTACTAATAAATTATGAAAATTCATAAATCACAGAAAATAAAATTTTTCCAACAGTGACTATACATTTATGAACATTACAATAATAATTTATATTTAATAGAAATTAAAACTAGTAATGAACTAATCACATAATCAATAATATTTAACTATGATTTAATATAAAATAAATATCAAACGTAATTATTTTATTCTGACATATTTACAGTAAATATATATAATTATTATTTACAAGTCTTGTATAGAGGCCATTAATTAATTATTAGTGAATTAATTAATAAAAATCCGAAACAGTGAATTTAAACAGTCATTTAGATCCAATAATTCACAGTTTAAAATATAATTAAAATATCTAAACTATTTATTAAATCCTGAAAATTTAACAGTAATTAGATTACATAATTACCTACAAATTATGTATAGATCATAACAAGTATTTCCCGATGAATTAAATTCTAAAAAATCAAAAATAGAATATATAATACTGTGGAAATCACATAAAAACTGCAGTAATACAATCCCTTTAAATGCTTAATAATTACGAATAAATTATAAAAAAATCTGACATAATTAATATAGGATCTACACTCATGACTCTGATCATTAGGCTAATAATTTAGATACTATTTACTATCAATTAATCATCAATTAATTGATTAACACAGCCATAATCACACAAATTAATTCATCAATGCAATAACCTAATTGTTTCAACCTAATCACACGTTTAAGAGGACACGTGGGGGGTCGGGGCAGTACCTCGCCGAGGCAGGGCTCGACGGCGAACCCTTCGGTCGTGGTGGCGCCGGTGGTAGAGGTCGGTGGTGGCCGCCCGGTTCGCTGCAGTCGCGGCAGTCCCGATCTCGCGGCCTCGAGCTCCTCCGGGGGGTCGTCGGGATCCTTTGGCCGACGGGCGGGGGTGACTAGGGGATGGCCGGCTATGCTCCAATGGTGGTGGCGACGGCTCAAATGAGTAAATATGAGATTAGGGTTCGGTTATGCCTACACAAGGAATAACTATATATATATATACTAAGTTGAGGGTGATCCTTTATACAAGGAACCCTAACGGGTTTGGGGTTCGGTTTGGCCTATCGGGTTTGGGCCGACCCGACCCACTGGCAGGTGGGCCAGGGTCCAGAGTAGGGTTAGGGTTAGCCGCTAGGGTTGGGGTTAAGGAAGATGGTGGTGATGGTTTGTTCTAAACCAAACTCAACTCACACAAAGAAAATATATATAATATATATATATTTAATAGATATAGATAGTAAATACCAATATAATTAGTATAATGAAGTTTAAGACTAAGGTCTAGTTAGGGTTTGAGATTAGGGTTTGGGTTTAAGGTTTAGGTCCAACTCAGGGCAACACACATACACAATATATATATAGTCACACATATATAGATATATATAATTATTGATATAAATATAATCCAATAATAAATCTATGTGAAACTTGGTTGGAGTTTATAAATAATTTAATAATTAATGTAACAGCATTTATTTAACAAATAACAATATTTAGTAATCTTGCATCTATATATATATAAACAATATAAATTAAACCCTGATTAGAAATAATTAATTAATTATTTAATTAAAATAGATTAACAAGCTATTCTTCAAAAAAAAAAATATAAAAAATAGTTTTAAAAATTCCCTGAAAATTCAGGGGGTTTACATTGAATGACGCAGAGCAATTGTCCCAAGAGGCCGAGCGTTGAGCCAAACGGAGGCTTGAGCGGGGGACTGCATTGGTGAAAAACCGGCTCCTGGAATTGTGTAATGCTGAGCTATAGTCGGGCTTTTCTTCTTGTTTTGTTCCTGTTTTCTTTTTTGAGAGGGACGTGGTCCCGAAATATGTAATGCTTTTTTCTTCCTTCAAATAAAGAGTATTTTCCTTTCTACCCTTCATTTGCATTGCTTATTGTACCTATGATATGATAGTGGTGTTCGCCCTGCGTGGGGGACTTGTTTGTGGACTCGTTATCCATGGCATACCTTGGTTTTAGGTAAGGATAACAAGTTTGGTTAGGATACCTGGAACAGCCATGGCAAAGTGGTCATGGGTGCTCTTGGTATCGAGAAAAAGAATGCCGTAGAGCGGCTGGGCTCCCGGGGCATGATGAGGGGGTGGGCTTGTGCAAAGAAACTTAGCAGAGGATATTTGTGGACCTATTATCCTTGGTGTACCCTGTCTTAGGATACGGATAGTAGGATGAAATAGAAATGACATATTTGCTCAGAGGTTATGAGGACATGGCAAGTATGAGGGTTCTATCGTGGAATCTTCCTGCTCAGAGGTAATGAGGACATGGCAGGAGTGAATTCATGGAGGATATTTGTGGTCAACAGAGGATATTTGTGGTCAACATAGGACATTTGTAGTCAACAGAGGACATTTATGGTCAACAGAGGACATTTGTGGACCTATTATCCTTGTCGTACTCCGGTCGTGGGTACAGATAATATGTTGAAAGGGAATCGACATACTTACTAAGAGGTAATGAGGACATGGCAAGTATGAAGGTTTCTTCTACAGAGCCTTCCCACTCAGAGGTAATGAGGACATGGCAGGAGTGGGCTCAATGAAGAGGGGTACATAAAATGACTCAGAGGTAAAGAGGACATGGAAGTTCTATGTAGGGGGTGATTTGTTTTTGGCGGAAGTGAAACGATTCAGAGATAATGAGGACATGGCCGTTTTGGAAATTTGTGGATCGCTTACCCTTTTTTGTGTACTGGAAGTGCGGGTATCGGATCATGAGGGAGGATCTCTTCCAGGAAGAAAGTTCAGAGGTACGATCATACATGACTTACTACCTGAAAGAGTGACCGGGATGTGAGTTCAGAGGCACCAGCGGGCACATGACTCAATATTGTGAAAGTGTGAGTTCAGTGGCACCTGCGGGTACATGACTCGGGAATTGGGAGAATTGTGAGTGTGAGTTCAGCGGTACCAGCAGTGTACATGACTCAATGATGTGGAAAATTGTAAAGGTGAGTTCAGTGGTACCAGTGGGTACGTAACTCGAAAATCTAGAGAATTATGAGGGCGAGTTCAGCGGTACCAGCGGGTACGTGACTCAAAAATCTAGAAAATTGTGAGGGCGAGTTCAGTGGTACCAGCGGGTACGTGACTCGAAAATCTGGAAAATTGTCGTCTAAACATAGTATTTCTTCAGGAACTTACCGTTGACGGGCAACATGAGCAAGTCTCCGTTTTGCTTGGCGAGGCGGTAAGCCCCGTTGGAGAATACGACCTCGATGATGAATGGACCTTACCATTTTGGCTGGAACTTGCCAGCGGTCTTGTGAGTCATGACCATCGGCCTCCGGACTGCCAGAACAAGATCGCCCACTTGGAATGTCCTGATTTTGACCTTTTTGTTGATGGCTCCAGAGATGCGTGCTTGGTATAGCTCGATCCTTTGCTGAGCCAGGAGGCGCTTTTCATCTAAGGCCTCCAACTCTTGTAGTCGGCGTCGGTAGTTATCATCCGTCGTCAATTGATAAGTGAGGGCGACACGGAGTGAGGGTATTTGGGTCTCTAATGGGAGAACTGTCTCACTCCCGTATACCAGGGAGAATGGTGTGTTCCCGGTAGCTGTTCGGACTGTAGTACGGTACGCCCATAAACATTCACCGAGCTTCTCGTTCCAGTCACGTTTGTTGGAAGAGACAAACTTCTTGAGGAGTTTGATGACTGTTTTATTGAATGCCTCTGCCAACCCATTTGCTGCTGGATTGTATGGCGTCGAAGCAATATTCTGGATGCGGTGCTTGTCACAGAACCGATAAAAAGCGTGGCTTGCAAACTGCGGACCATTATCGTGGATGATCCTTCGGGGCAGTCCAAAGCGGTAGATGACGTGATGTTTGAGGAAGCTGATCACGTTTGAGGTTTTGACTTCTGCGAGTGGAACAGCTTCTGCCCATTTGGAGAAGTAATCCGTGATCGCTAGTATGAAGCGATGTCCACGGGAGGAAGGTGGAGTAATTGGACCGATGATGTCCATTCCACATGCTTCAAATGGCCAAGACGCCACTGTCGGATGTAGAAATTCGGATGGCTGGTGAATGAAGTCCGCATGGACTTGGCAGGCTTTGCACCTTCTTGCGTAGTCTATCGCATCCGCTACCATTATGGGCCGGTAGTAGCCCATTCGGCGAAGATGGTCTTGCAATTTAGGACCAGGCTGATAGGCCCCGCAGATACTGTCATACGGTTCTCGTACGGCTTCTTTGGCTTCTGCGTTTGACAGACACCGAAGCAATAATCCATTGTAGGATCGCCGATACAGCATTTTTGCCTCTGTATCGTAGAAGAATCTGAGGGAACGTCATCTGATGGAAGTGGCTTCCTTTGGGTTCTCGGGCAGGATATCGTAGACGACGAAGTCAATGAATGGTTGTCTCCAATCCGGGACATCATCGATCGTCTGGGCGGAATAACCCACCACGAATTGAACGTTGTTCCTGGGGCAGACCAGTTCGTGGCCTATCACATCTACCGATTGATGAGTATGATTTGGTACTGCTAGGGAAGCGGCCAGGCCTGCTAAGGCATCGGCTTCGATATTTCGGAGTCTGGGGACGTGCTCGATGAAGAACCCCTTGAACGACGAGATGATGTTGATTGCTATTTGGTGATAGGGGATCATGTCTTCGTGGCGAACTTCGTATGAGCCCCGGATTTGATTAACGATTAACTGAGAATCGTCGTATGCTTCAAGATATTCTACCCCCAGCTCCCTTGCAAGTTGGAGGCCAATGACCAGAGCGTTGTACTCGGCCACATTGTTAGAGCAGGGTTCCGTGAGTAAGCGCGGTTGATCACCAATCCAGTAGGAGAAACCAGTACCACCCCAACTCCGACGACGATGTTGCCCTTAGGTCCAGTTCTCGAAGCACCGTCGAAGAACATTCACCATATATCATCGTGAGAGGTTGCATGCGAGTCGGCGACCTCATCTGGGATCTCTTCATATATCCTGGACGACTTCGAGCCCGGGTGGGCTGCCAAAAAGTCTGCCAGGGCTTGACCTTTGACCACTTTTTATGGGACGAAGATCATATGGTAGGGGGATAGCAATATTGCCCATGTAGCGAGACGAGAGCTGAGTGCCCCTTGTTTAGTCATGAGGACCCTGAGAGGGTTGACTCGTGAGATCATATGTATCGTTTATCCGGTGACATAGTATCGTGTCTTTTGAATGGCGAACACTAGCGCAAGGCATTCCTTCTCCACAGCGGTGTATCGGTGCTCTGGCCCAATCATCATTCGACTGAGGTAATATATGGCTTGTTCATGGCCTGCATTATTGTTTTGTGCTAGCAGGGCTCCGAGGGAGTGCTCCATTGCTCGTACGTAGAGTAAGAATGGTTTCCCAGCAACCGGGGCCACCAGGACTGGAGGTTCGACAAATATTCTTTGATGCTGTCGAAGGCCCGCTGGCATTCTTCGTCCCATACGAACGAGACGCCTTTCTTTATGAGGTAGGTGAATGGCCGACACCGCCCGGAGAGGTTAGAAATGAACCTCCTGATGTACGCTAGCCTCCCTTGAAGGCCTCTGAGTTCGCAGAGATTTCTCGGGGGACCTATCTCCATGATTGCCTTTGTCTTCTCAGGGTCTACATGGATGCCCTGGGCGGTGATGATGAAACCCAAGAATTTCCCGCTGGATACGCCCAGGAAGGACTTCGTAGGGTTCATTTTCAAATTGTGCGCTCGCATCAGGTCGAATACCGTCCTCAGATCCTGCAGTTGGTCTCCCTTACAGCGACTCTTGATGGCGATGTCATCAACGTAGCACTCCACCGTCTTCCGTAAGTGGTCCCTGAAGATGATACTCATAGCTCTTTGATATGTGGCGCCTGTATTCTTTAAACCGAAAGGCATGACTGTGTAGCAATACGTGCCAATCGGTGTTGGGAATGATGTGTGCTTTTCGTCGTCAGGAGACATCTTGATTTAGTTGTACCCCGAGAAGCCATCCTTGAATGACATACGTTCAAAGCCGCAGGTATTGTCAATCATGATGTCCGTGATAGGGAGGGGGGATTAATCTTTGGGTCATGCCTCGTTCAGATTGCGGAAGTCGATGCAGATCCGAATCTTCCCATTCTTTTTGAGGACGGGTACTATGTTGGCGACCCAATCCGGATGTTGTTCCTCACGAATGAAGCCGTTGGCTATCAGTTTGTTGACTTCGGTTTCGATCGCATCCATGACGCCTGGACGAAAGCGTCGCTGTTGTTGCTTGACTGGCTTTGCGTCCGGCCGAATGTTGAGCTTGTGAAGAGCAATATCGGGATTTAACCCCGGCATGTCTTCATAGCTCCAAGCGAACACATCAATGTATTCTTTGACAAGTTCCAGCAGCGATTCTCGCTCTTCGTCTGTTAGGCTCTTACAGACGAAGATTGGTTTTGGAGAAGATTCGCTGCCGAGGTCGACCTGTACAACCTCGTCTTCAGTAGGAGGTTCTCTCAGTTCGAACCGATTTTCCCATTGTGCGTCCAACTGTTGGGCCCACGGCTCTAACTCGAGGATTTTAGGGATGTCTTCGTCTTCTTCATAAGCGTCAGCGAATGCCATGTTGACTGATAAGACTTGTCTGAATACATCTCCGATGCTGGTATCAGAGTCAGAAGTTGGTGACCCGGTCGAATGGGAATGCCAGTCACATTCTTCATCTGAACTTTCAGGGGTCGTCGTGGGTGTTACATACCCTAATCCACATCGAGTCTTGCTATAGTAGTCCCGTGGTTTACCTGCTGGGACTGATGGCTTCAAAGGTAATCGTCGTCCAGTACCATAGTTCAAGCCTGGCGTCGTCTCCAGATCATATCCCTATTTTTGTATGAGGTATTTAGATTGGAGGCTATAAAGATACAGAGGCAGTCTTCCGGCATCTGATCCAAGGTCGACTTCTTCTATGGTGAAGGGATGAGGGTCGTCCTTCCGGCCGAAGATGATTGGGTGGTCTCCTCCCTCGATTATGCGGTAAGCGTCTTCTGCTGGAGTAAGCCGGATTGCGGTGTGCACATTTGTCACCTGTGTGTGGAGGTGAGTGCCTATACCGTGTTCCATAGCATACATCGTACAGAGCTTATTAAGCTCGAGGTAGTTCAAAGATAGCCCTTTATTGATGAAGTAAGGTATCTTTTCTAGGAGGATTACATCATCTGCAAAGGGAACATCAGTGTGGGCAGCCACATACTTGGCTAGCTCCGGTTCCTCTTCGGCTACCCCCTGTGTAAATGAAGACTGAGAGGACGACCTGGGCAGCTTAATTGTCAGCGGTTCAGCTGATGGAGCAGAGCATGGAGTTGTTGACAGATTAGCGACCCCCAGTTTGGTACTCGATGTGGGGCGGGGCGTGGTTGGTTCGCTAGAAGTTCCAGGCCTTGCATCGGGGTGATGACCCTTCTTAGGAAGGCGTATCGTCATTGTCTTGTCGGAGGGATTGAGCTTCTCTATTTACGGCTAGCCGGCTCTCGGCAGCCTAATTGTCAGTGGCTCCGTTGTGGGTCTTGGCACTTGGCCAGACCTTGGCAGCCGGATTATCATTTGCTCTTCTTGTGCCGAGAGGCTGATTGCGTCCTTCCGCAGAGTGGCAGTAAGGGGTGCGGACCTGCCCGGTTTACGACCATGGAGGTGGATCGTCAGAGGTTCTTCTGATCCTGTGGCTGTCTCGGTACGAGTTTACACATCTCCTTCACCCAATGCTTCTTCGACTGTTCGTACAGACAGGAGTCTGAGTAGTAGGATTCGACCCATTTGAAGGGATCGATATCGGCAAATTCCGTCCTCACGAAGCCGTGTTTGTCGACGTATTTGAAGCACTGGTGCAGCATGGAAGGAACGATCATATAATCGTGTATCCACAAGCGTCCCAAGAGGATGTTGTATGAAGTATCTGCATCTATGATGTAGCAGGTGACCTCTGATTGGAGATCGCCAATTTGACACTTCAGACGAATCTTCCCAATTGGGTAGCTCCTGCCCGAATTGAAACCGCTGATGGCAGTGCTTGTAGGCGTCAGGCGATGCATTGGGATGCGGAGATGATGTAGCAGACCCTTCGGGATAATGCTTATGGAAGAGCCAGGATCTATGTGCATCCGATCCACCTTTACGTCGCCGATGTATCCAGTGTAGTATAGCGGGCGATCATGCAGGTTGGTTTTGATGAGCATGTCCTGCAGAGTGAAGACAATGTTGGGTATCGCTCCCGTGCAGGCGCTGTCTTGGTGATCTGCAGGCGGGTTTTCTCCTGTGAGGTTGACTTGAGCCAGGTATGCGTCGGCGTTTTGGAGTGCATCGCTCAAAGCCGTACGAACATCCTTGGAGAGTCTCAGGAGCTCGTATAATGACAACTTGGCCGGTATGTTGGCCAATTGTGCCAAGATGTTGAAGTTGTAGGGCTTCTCCAGCCCTTGGGCTGCCTCTTTTCAGAGGGATTTATCGAAGCGAGTCTCCCTCGGCCTAGGCTTGTCGGTCGTCGAAGGCTGAGCCGGTCCCGGAGCATCAGTTGTAGTAGGTTGATGATCTTCAGCTGGATTATCAACCACAGGTTGGGATTGCACCCCAGACCGCGTGACGACGGCTATAGCTTCTTTGATGTCTGCCGAGATTGTGTGGCAGGGCCTGACTTTTCCACTTTCCTTCTTGTAGGTGGAAGATGGAGTGGGCTGAGTCACTTCCGATACCAAGTTTGGATGGATCCACATGACCTCCCCTCGTGATGTGGTGAGGGGCACTAGACCAGCAGCCTGATCTTGGGGAGGTGGAAGATTAGCAATCTCCATTGTCGCCAGAGGGATGGGGACCACCCCGTCTTGAGTTTCCGTCGGAAGGAAGCTGCCGAATTGTACTGATACCATATTGGCTGCCACGGTTACCTCTTCGAAATCGATGGCCAGAGCATTCGAATCGATGAGGTTTTGGATGTACCGTTTTAGCTGGTAGCAGTCGTGTGTAGCATGGTGGACGTAGCGGTGATAATGTCAGTACTTTGGGTTCTCCATCTCTGCCGGCCGCGGTTCCCGTTTTGGTGGAGGAAGCTGAATTCTATCCCCCTGTATGAGCATGTCCAAGATGGGCTTGACATGACCGTCTTCGAAGGAGTAAGTGATTTTTGGCCATTGTTTGTATGCCGGCATTGGCTCAGGTTTCTGTGCTGTGCCGGCCACCATTGCCTGCTTGCCCCTGCTATCCCGATTGTTGGAGGGATTACCCCCATTGTCGTTGTTGGGACGCTTGCCCTTGTTCTCTCCGTCCGAGATGTGCAATCCCAGTTGGCGAGCCTTCTTCAATCGTTCTTCGGTGCTTGTGGCGCTGATGATGAATGTCTTCCAGTCCTTGAATTGACTTTCGCCCATCCAGAGACTGATTGTTGGAAGCAGTCTCTTTTGGCAAATTTCGATCAAGGAGGAATCGGGATTTCCAGATGGCAGCTTCATGGCGGTCTGGCGGAACCACTCAATGTAGTTCTTTGTCAGCTCCTTCTCCCCTTGGACGACGTCCATGAGGGTGGACATAGTGATGTCCTGCCTTACTTCGTAGAATCTCTCTAAGAACATGCGCTTGAAGCCGGCGAAGGAGTGGATGCAGTTGTCCGGCAGATTGCGATACCAGTCGAAGGCAACTCCTTCCAATGCCCCGATGAATAATCGTGTGAGAATGGCATCGTCATGGGACAGATGGTCGGTGGTGACCTCGAAGTAAGTGATGTACCGGCTTGCTGAAGTCTTGCCATCATAAGGATTGATATTGAATGGATTATATCTCGGTAGGAATAGAACATCCCTCTAGGTAGTAGGGTACGGTTGTCGTATTCTGAGGTCTTGAGAGTTCTCTCGAGCGTGAAACATGGCTCGGTGCTCTTGGACCTCTCTTCTCGCTTCGCGGGCTTCGTCCACGGCGGTGGGGGCCGTTATTTCAGGAGGCTCATTGCCCAGGATTGGTGCCGCCGAATTTGAGTCCGCATTGACCACAGGACCCGCATTTGTTTGGCAAGGCGTCCCTCCTTGCAGAGTAGGAAGGGCCACTTTGATTTCGTCCACAGACTTGACCAAGGCAAGTAATATGGCTTCGAGAGTGTCGATGCGTTGGCGATCACTGGAACCACCTTGGTTGCTGTCTGTCATGAATACCGTCTTCACATGAGGATAGATAGACGGAGCGGAGGAGGAAGCGCCCTCCGAATCGTACCCTTGTAGTGAGAAGTCATCGGGGTATGTGGGTATGTTCTCTTCTGGTTCAGACTCGGAAGGAACAGTACCCCCAGTCTCCGAGTTTGCCTCGTCTTGGGAGTTGTGGACGTCCTCGGGGACGTCGAGGTTTGCTGCATCCGATGGAAGAGTTGTCTCCCCCGGCTCGTCTTCTTGGAACATCGGATTACTGTGGAGGCTCGGAGGGGTGCTACCCCCAGCCCTAGCAACCCCCTGCGTTGTGGACGACGAATCTCCCACTGTAGCAGATTTCGTCTTAGAGCGAGTACCTTGGAAAACTCCGGTGGTAGGCACCCGCTTAGACGACAGTCTTTTAGTCGCCGTGGTTGAGATCTTCGGGCTGGGAATATTTGTCTTCTTCCCCCTTCCATCAGCGGGGACTTTCCGAGCAGAGTTGCAGGAGACGACGGGTAGTGCCTCGTCTTCTGAAGAGGGCTGTTGCAGTCTTTGAAAGACAGACTGCCAGTCTTCTCGCATCGTCGCGCTGTTGCAGCAGCAGTTGACGATGACTTGGGTGTAGTGACGTCCGTGGGAGGACTCTTTGCACCCCGATGCATCTTCTCTTTCCTTGCGTTTGTGGAGGATGGCCTCACGCAAGTCAGATAGGTCTGGACCGACCATCTTTGCTCCCGAGATTTTAGGAGACTTTTGCGAACCTCTTTGTCCGTCAGCGGACCGAACTCGCCAGGTTCGTGCTGCTTTAGACTTCTTCGCTCTAGTACGTAAGGACACATAGTAGGAAGGGTTTAAGTGATACTGGAGAGAGTCAGACATATCTTCTTGGGAGCACAAGAGATCAGGACCGTACGAGAGGCGGTCGAAGACAGAGCCGCGTGGAGTAGGCGTCATACGGCTGTCATCGTTGGTCCGTATGCGGCTGGCAGACGTAGCCGCATAGGCTTTCTTCATGCGGCTGGGAGTCTCAGCCGCATGAGTCTTCTTTATGCGACTGGATGATCTGGCCGCATAAATTTTCTTCATGCGGCTGGTAGATCCACCCGCATGAGCCTCCTGCATGTGGTTGACAGATTTGGCCACAGGAGTGCTCGGCTTCTTCTTAGGGCGCATAGAGTCGCTCTTTGTCCCTGCAAGTCCAGCATCGTAGTGCTTTCCTCTGCCGGACTTGGGGACAGCAGAGTTCTCTACGGCTCGAAGTGGAGCCGTATGAGAATCGCCTTCGCCGTCTTGGGTAGCAGAGAGTACCCCGTCCAGAGCTTGTGGAGGAGCAAACGATTTTGGCCTCCACTTGCAGCGAGCTTTCTTTGTGCGGGTTCGCTTCTGGATTGGGCCAGCACTTCCTTCAGAGAGCATCTCTTCAAACGCTTGTTGGTCGAAACGGACGACCATCTTCTGTTGCATGGAGCCAAGCTTGGCTGCATCCGACTGCGTCACCAACTCCTCAGCCGTAGAGAAGTTTGTCCCCAGCAGAGTCACCATCGTGTTTGCCATGAAATATAAAAGAGCAGAACAATTATCGGAGGACTGGACTTTTACTTCACGTTACAAACTCGCTTGTACAAAGATAGCCTAGGGACGAAAGCCTAGGTACAGTAATCTAAGTACAATTATTTATTTTAGATTCTGGGAGGTGACGGTAGAGGCTCGGGAAAGCGACGGCAGCTCTACCTTACTCCTTGGACGATCGGTATGCAGCCTTGGCTCCAGAAGATTGCTCAGCGTTGAGGAAATGCTCTCTTTGCTCTCTCTCTGCTCTTCTCTCCAAGTACTCTGGTGCTCTCTCCGATCTCGAAATGTGCTCCTTTTTGTCTGTGTATGCGCCTCTCTCTGTGTGCGTATATCTCTCTGTGTATGCCTCCCTGTGTATCTCTCTCTCCGTATCTCTCTCTCCGTATCCCTCTCGCAAGGGAATGGCACCCTGTTATTTATAGGAATGGAGGGACCTCATTAGGGTTCACAATGATTACCCCTCAAAGCGGCGGCGGCCTGTCGATCAATCAATCTGGGCCATTAATCTTGGGCGTGATAAATCTGGGCCATTTAGTATGGATTGCACCAAATTCTATCAGTAATTAATGCTGATTGGAATAAATCTCCGTAGTGATGATTTGATGATGTCTGCGAATCTGAATAAATAAATTTAATTCATTCTCCTGCCACGTATCCCAGATTATTAGGATTTGACCCAATCTTTGATTGCAGTAAATCTGGGAAATTGATTGGCTTTATGACACGTGTCCTGAGAGCCGTTGAGGAGGGTTGAGCCGCATAAGGATGGAGCTGCATAAGGATTGAGCTGCATAAGACTGGCCACGTGTTGGGTCTGCTTGGGGAGTGGCCCCCCGAACCTTCGAACTATATGATAATTTGAGCCGCATAATGGGTAATGAGCCGCATGGAGATGATCCTTGCGAGCCGCATGGGGGGTCTTTGTTCGAGCCGCATGAGACTGTTTCTGCCTGAGCCGCATAAGGCTGCTTCATACTGAACCTCATGGGGAGTCTTCGCTCGAGCTGCATATGTTTGTCCACGTGTCAGGGCCGCGTGGCATTTTCTGGATTTCGGGAGATTTTGTCAGAGATCTCCTTCACTTCCCTAGGGGTCTGTCATTATGACAGAGTCATAATTACGACTTTTATGTCAGGGCTGCCACTTTTTCAGAGTTGTCAGCCGTCACAGTAATTAATGCAGGAGGGGAGAACTGTTTTTCAAGTTACGTGTCTCCTGTCCTGAGCCGCATAGGACGCCTTGAGCCGTATAGCCCCTCGTGCCGCATGAATCTGTGAGCCGCATGGGCTTTCTGAGCTGCATAGAATTTCCTGGCCGCATGGATCTTTCTTTAATATTTTCCATGCTTCTACACACATGTGAACATGAGAGTACATGAGAGCACATGAGTGTACATGAATAATGAGAGCACAAGGAGTACATGATGTTCGTGAAAAGCACATGACATGAGTATCCGATGCACCCGAGGGGGATAACATCTCATGAAAAGATCCATATAGTACCAATCCGTGATAACAACGTGACAACATCAAGTAAAGTAGTCTAGAGCAAGAATATAAGTCCTAGCAAGTATGAAACGATCAGAGAATGTACTCGCCTGATATCCTGAATGACTGATGAGAATAGATGTCTGAACCGAAGTAACTTAGTCTTATTTAGAGCAACACAGGTTTCAATGTATTCAAGATATGATAAAAGAAGTTTATAATGCATTCTACATGATTCTAAGCTATTCTAGGTCAAAGTCAACTCTTGGTCAACCTTAGTCAACAATCTAGTCAAACTAGTCAACTAGTCTAGGTTTTGGTCAAACTCTAGTCAACTAGTCATATTAGGCCTATCTAGTCAATTTCTAGGTCAAAATATAGGTTACCCAACTATACAACACTATAAGTAAATAAATACCATATATATGGATATATACTTACTTATCTATATAGCCTCATCTACCAACATATCTATGTAGCCTATACTAACGTATATATATACACATACACTATACTGTACATATCAAAGCATACTAGCCCTACTCAATATCTCAGTAAACTCAGATACCGAGCAACTCCTTAATTGGACAAACCCAAACTGGAACACAGAACCTAAGCTCAGAATCTGAGATCAACTCTAATATACCATCAGATATCCTTGTATACATAGGTTAAAATTAATACACATATGTGAACCCACATCCTACTGAATTCACATCAAGTCAGATACTAAGGCTACATATGTAAATACCTACATACTCTATGTACCCCCAAACTCAATGTAATCCTCAAGTTCAATCGAGTAATCCCAAACACCCAAATCTGGAACCAAATTCTACCACTAAACTCAGGAAAACTGGCATTCATAGCCCCAAACTGGAAACTAACTCCAAAACCCATACTGTAGAACCTAAAAATCAAGTCGAGCCCTGAAAATACTAGTCAGTGATCAAGTTGCGCCCAAAGATCAGGTTGCGCCACTGATATGAAGCTCAGAGAACAAGTTGCGCCACGGATCAGGTTGTGCCACATCTTAGACTGCGCCCAGTCTTGTTGCGCCAAAATCTACGTGGCACCTGACACTTAATGGTCATCATTACCTGACAATACTAACGACTGACACCACAGTGAACGAGGAAAATCTCTTAGAATCCCGTGAATTGTGCCGCTCAAGGGAAGTTGGTGGACGGTTGTTCTGTACACTTCATAAGTTGCGCCCAGGCGCAATCCAAATAAAATCCTTAGTTGCGCCTAGGCGCAACCTGAATGACTTTTTCTCAGAAGCTGCCACGTGTGTAGGTGCATCCCAAATCAAGCGCAGTTTGATTCGTTGACTGACGCTCGCACAACCTGATAAAGTTGAGACAACTTATATTCTAAAGTAGGATGACATGGCGCACATGCCACTAATCTCTCAAGACGTTTCTACTATCCTGTACATGACCACGCGCATCTCAATCACATGATGCCCGCGTCTAAATACAGTTAGTACACGACTTAACAACCGAATGAATTGGCGCAACAGGAGGTCGACACAATCCAAGTTGGCGCAATCAGCCTCGCGCACAATCAGAATAACTACTAAAACAGTTATTTCAAGAACTCCATAAATATAGTTTCCAATCATTGTGAAAGGATGAGATACATACGCACAGAGATCAAGAACTCTTACAAAAATTACTGCTGCATTCTCTAGAGGCTACAGTCTTCAAGTTCACATCGTCCAAGGGATAAAGTGATCGTCTTCTGATCAGATTCCTATAGTTGTACTTTCCCAAAATTTATTGTACTTTGTACTCTTTTACAAGTTTGGAATAAACAACTTTTTGTTTTTCCAAACAAAATGGCTACTCTGCTGGGGACGAATTTTTCCTCCGACGAGAAGGTGACAACTCAATGTGACATTGCGTCGATCGGCAAGACGCAGAAGACTCTAGTTGTTCAAGTCAACCAGACAGCCTACGAGAATATGATCAACACCAAGAGCAACAAGCGTATGGTGGCTTTCCCCAAGAACAGGACTGTGTGGATTCCTAAATCTCCTACAGTCGCTGTTGTCCAAGCACAACTTGAGTGCCCAGTGACCAGGGCACAATCTGCCTCAGTGGCTCCAGCACAGCCTATTTCTGTTGCTAGGGCACAATCTGCCCATCCTGTTACCCATGCGTAGTCTACTACTACTATCTGTGCTGCCAAGGTGCAGTCTGTTCAAGCGATTATCGAGGGTTAGTCTACCCACATTGCTGCCAAGGCGCCACCAGTAGCCCGTAGGACTAGGGCGCAACCCAAGCAATCAGCAACCTAGGCATATTATGCTACTCTGGCACAAATCAAGGGAACTAGTCTTTTGGCTATTCCCTCTTCCAATTCTCAAGTTCTGAACTTGGAGAATTCATGTCCTAGTGCTAACTCTAGACAGAACAAAGGGAAAAGTCCTTTGACATTTCCTCATTTGACACAATCTGTGCCTAAAATGGTCTCACAACAGAACATAGGAAAACGCTTCTTAGCTAACCCTCTTCAAAATGAAGGAAAACACCCTTTGGTCTTTTCTCAAACTTTCCTGGTCTATGACTCAGAGGAAGACGTATCAGATTCTATTCCTATAAACAGAGGTCCTCGGATCTCTGATACCGGAAAGAATACTGATCAAGGAGGTATCTTACCTACCACTATGGGGTCTGGTCAAGACCTTCCTACCTTATAAATTTTAAGATCCAAGCAAGAAAGATTAAAGGTATCACAAACAGAGACACCGGGAGCAGAATTTTTAGATTTACGCGCTTATCTCAATAGGCGTCAACCAATATCAACTTTGGCAAAATGTAAGAACCCTATGTCAAAGGTCAATCTGTACCAAAAGCCAAAGTTTAAAAAGAAAGACCCAAACACCTATGCTAATGAGTTGAGTACATCTTTGTACACTCAGGAAACTAAACATCTGAAGAATAGAAGACATATTTCTAACATCATTAAGGGATATATTCCTCCAACTTCTTTTCGTCCTGCAGTTGTAACTGATTTATGGCAACGTCTTACACAAAGACGGGAGAATACAGGGATGTCTCCCTCACCTCCAAATCGTGCTTCGAATCGCTACTACCTTCATGAAGTCGTCATCAACTGTTGTTGCCAATCGGCTCGACGATCTGTCTTCGATCGTCTGAACTATGCTTCAACTCCCGAACATATAATAGAAGACGAAGATGAACGATTATATGCTTCTGTCAACATGACTTCTCAAAGCACTGGGGGTGGGAAACGTCCAAGATGTAATGCATCCTGTAATCCTAGTCAGCAATACTTAGACCGGATCCATGCATCCAGTGAAGGTGTCTTTCAATACACTAGATCAAGAAATCGACATTTGAACCAAGGTGTCTTTAATCAAGAAGATCTCCCCATTGCCCATGTAGGAGATGCCTCTTTCTCAGAGTTTGATGCAGATAGTGAAAGTTCTGAACAAACTACCTCATCAATAGCAGCAAGAGAAGTGACGGCATATACCATTACAGAGGATCAAGATACCTCTACTTCAACTAGTCAAGAATAACGAATTGTTGTATTAGAAGACAAATTGAAGACCATGGCAGAGATGATCGTAAGCATGCATACTATAATCGTGGCTCAACATACAGTGCCACCGATTGTAAACCCTGCTACAAATCCTGAGCGTATAGCATCTTCTGTACCTGTTAGTCTGGGGGTACCAACTCCTCAGGTTGCTTCTGTGCCAATTCAAACTGATCCCAGTCAGTCTGGTGCTGGAGGTGGTAATTACCACGCTTTTTCTCCTCCTAACACTCCTAACCAGCCTACCAATTCTCAAACATCAGGAGATGCTAATAAGGCTGTAAAACTCTTACGCACTCAGTTTGAAGCCTTCAAGCAGAAGGATGGCTTACAAAGACTGGGCATAAAGCAACCATATCCTACAGAGTGGAAGGAAGTTCCATTTCCTCCTAAGTATAAGCTTCCAACTAGTATGCTATTTGATGGCAGCACTTCTCCAAGTCAGTACATCAATTATTTTGAAGTGATGACTGATTAATTATAGCCAAATGATGCTCTCCTTACCAGAGTGTTCGTCGGTTGTTTAGCCGGCGCAGCATATGACTGGTATCGTAGCATGCTTGATGGCTGCATCACTTTTTTTGCTAGTTTCAAGCAAATGTTCTTGAAATAGTTTTATGAGGGAGTTAATAACATGACAACGTCTGTCCTCATTAAAATTAAACAGAGGCACAATGAATCCACAGAGAGTTTCATTGAAAGATTCTGCCGAGAGGCACTCAAAATGCCCTTAAGAACTCCATCTGCTGTAACAATAGACACTTGCAAATCAAACTTGTTGCCTATTATCTGTATGTGGATGGGATCTACACAATTCTAGGATTGGCCTTCTTTCATTATAAATACAAAAGCGGTGGCCGAAAAGTTCAAGCAATTAGGAGTCTAGATGACTCATCCTAACCAAGATGAGCATTCTACACCCGGTGGTAGTAATCGCCAAAATAACCACAAGAATAATGAAACACTGGCCATTAATCTTAAAGGAAAAGAGTCTTTGGCTGTCAATGTTACTCAGACGGCATCCACTCCATCAGCACCACTGCTAAAGTCAACTCGTCCAAAAGAAGAGTATTCTTTCGATGAAGATGATACTTTAAGCATCTTCGATTGCTTGATCAAAAGTAATAAGCTTCAGCTTCCAGAGGCAAAGCGACCAAAAGAAGTTGGTAAAACTGATCACCCTAAATACTGTGTTTATCACAGATTCATAGGGCATCCAACTAGAGCATGTTATGTTCTCAAGGGCAAAATTCAAGAGTTGGTCAACTCTGGAGCAATTACTTTGCAATAGGATGAGAAAAGGGTGACTGCTAATGTGGTTTCTCTTCAATTCGGTGATTTTCCACCATAACTTGTACAAGATGGTGTTGTCCCCATTTCAAGGACTGCTCTTAAAATCGTAAATATTCTACCTCCTCAAAATAAAGGTCTTGTTCCGCTATCCACTGACAGAGGAGAGATCATGTGGATTCATCCAGATCTGGTGGCAGAATTTGAAATGCCTTCCTCTTCTAAGCAAAAGAAGCATTCCAAATCCAAATCTAAGAATTGCAATATGGTATCCATTGAACCAATAACAGAAGAAGAAATTCTAATGGACACTAGATCTGGGAAACCCTATCTTCGGAAGTATTTCGGAAATCAAGAGGACCCTGCTCCATCACCAGATACTCCTCCTTCATCATCTTTTCCTGCTGAAAATATACCATCCACATCCTTGCCAGTGGTTGAACCATCTCCTCCTAAACCAACATCACCAGACAAAGGAAAGCAACCTGTTCGCTTTGACAAAGCACTGAAGAAGTCCTCATCTCTTGGACTTGAAAAGTATAACTCCACCTTTCTGATTTTGAAAAAAATAATTGATTTTAAAGAAAATATTTTTTATATTAATAATAGTTGATGATTAAGTTTCAAATAAAAAATTTTGATTTTAAAATATTAAATATGGCGATTAATATTTTGGAGGAAAATTAGTTGGGCATAATTTATTTTTATTTTATTTTTGAAAGTTGGTTATAACAAAATTTGGGGCCCACTATTTGATTTCTAACTAATTTTACAGATTTTTGTAAATAGTGAAAAGGGGAGGGATTAAATTGCATAATTACCTTTTGTGGAGGGGCTGAAGTGAAAATTTTACTTCTCCTATTAAATTTTCGGCTGGGGAGAGAGGACTCATTTTTCTGAGTCCTCCTCAAAACTCCAGTCCCCCTTTCTACTGTTCTTCTCGGCCGATCTATGCGGTGGCGGAGCAGGCTTGCTTCGAGCGGCGACGACGGGATCGACATCCCCGGTGGCGATCTCGACGACGACAGCATCGAGACCCGACGGCGAGATCTGGAGGCGCGCGACCTATTTCCGGCGATTCCTTCGCCTAGACGACGGCGGTGACTGCTCTCTCCCTCTCCAGTGAGCTTCAGTTTCTCCGGCGACTAGGGGCAGAGCCGTCCACACTGTAGAACCCTCGACACCGAGCGACAACGGCAATGATCGGATCGATCAACTCTCAACAGCGCCCATCGACCTTCCGGCAATAACGTTCCCCCTCCCGTGAACCCCCGTTATTCGACGACTCTGTTTCGAGGACTTCCGCCTCCTCCGACGACGTTGCATCGGGCAATGACGAAGACGGGATCACCTCCCTGATGACGAGCGGCTGGGCGATTTTTTCGACGACGGATTTCGACGACGATCTGTCTTTCCGAGGGATCTTAGACGGAGCAGCAGAAATCAATTGATGGGTGAGTTTCTCCCTGATCGTTCTTCCTTCCTTCGATTGTTCTTGGTCTGATCGATCTTGATCGGATCCTTTCGGAATTCTTTTATATTTTGATTGATGATTGATCCATGAGATCTTGGAATCGATTCTTACATTCTTGGGTTTTCAAGGGAAGCAGAGAAAGTATTTTGTGTTTGAAGACTTCGTTGAACGCCACTCGTTTGATGAAATGACTAAAACAGGGACAGATCGATGAACTGGACAAGTGCGACTCGTATCTGACTTTTTGGAGCCATCTTCCACGTTTAGGATTGATCCTTCCTCCTTCAGGTATTATATTATCTCTCTGGAATATGTATTAACTATGCTTCATAGCTAGATTCTGATTTATAGTGTTAAGCCAGGGACGGAGTCGGGACGTAGGGTGCTGTGCGTGTCGTGCGCATATCTGTTCGTGTATATTGTAGGGGCTGTGTCTTGATTAGTCATTGCTAGTACAAGGCGGGCAGACACGCGAGTACATTGGCAAGTTGAATCGCATACATGCGTGGAATGGTTAGAATGTGTCGATTGTGTCCAGATTAGTGTCGGGTGCGAAGTAGATGATTGCAGCCTGTCTAATGTTGATAATGCGATTGGGTTGTAACAATTATTATATTGTTCTGAGTTTTTCTTCTCAATATTCGAAGAATTGATTTGGGCGGTAAATTGATCGGGGAGATCGATTACGGAATTGAGGGTCTAGCATTCTACTAGAACATGCTCCAACCATGAGGCGTACCTGTGTCAGTGCAGTGGTGTATGAAGTGCAGTTGTACTCATGCTCTGCATGTTCAAGACTAGGTAGTTGCAGAAGTATAACACCCAATTTTCCAGATATGGGTATTTTTGGAATTTTGAAATTATAATTATTATTTATTAATATTTATTTTATATTATGATTTTTGGTGATTTTTGATTATTTTTAAACTATTTAAAAACTGGTTTAAGTCATGACTTGTGATTTTGGTGTGCAGCTAGTGAAACCATAGAAGAGTGCTTGACCTAGAGCCTAACCATGTCATTAGGATAATTTAATTATCATTTTTAGCCTAGGGGTATTTTGGTCATTTTGACTTATTTGAATTATTTGATAATTTAGTAAATTGGTGAATTCTAGGTTGACTTGACTTGTTGAGACCTAGTGAACTAGCCTAGAAGCTAACCCTAGCCATGGTGACCCTAGTCTAACTTAGGTTAACCTACTTTTAGTCATTAGAAACTAATTTTAGAATGAGGGGATTTGGTTTAGTGAATTTAAGTCATGGTTTATGGTTTCATGAAATGACTTATGGCTTAATGATTTATTTGATCATGACTTGGCCCATGGCCCATAACTAGAAGCCCTAATCCTAACCAAACCCTAAATGACCAGCCATAGGGATCCCCACCCTATATAAATACTTATTCTCTAGGGCTTGCCTCTTTCTTTATTCATTTCAACATTGGAAAAAGAAAGGTATTTGTCCCTCTTCCAAAAATCCCCATAAATCCATTTTAATTCCTTTTTAATCCTAGTTTCTTGCATTAGAACCTAATTTCCTCCTATTTTCTGAATGTGGAATTTAATCCCAGCTTTGGGACAATTTGGAGCTTTTGCATCAAGAGGAAAAATCCCCTATTTGAAGCTTTTTCAAGCTTTTTGCACATATAGGTAAAACCCTTTAAATTGTTTTAAATTTCAGTTTTCTTTGCATATAGGGCTAGATCTAGGAGTCCCCTAGGTGTCCCCGAAATTTAGGTGGTTTTTGTGTTCGTTTGGTGTCCGTATCGGACACGTGTCATAGTGTCTCCTAGGTGTTTGATGAAATGCTTGTGAGAATTAAATGGTTTTATTTTCAAAAACTAATTGAATGGAAAAATAGGTTTTTATATGTAGATCACGAATCCATTTGACTGAGTTGACATTAGACACGTTTGGACACTGTTTTGGCACTTGGACACGCAGCACGAGACACCGCACGGGGCTCGTGCGGCTGCCCTGCTGCTCGACACGGATTGCGGACACGACACGCAATGGTTTGACACCAAACTTCATGGACACGTGGCCCTAGTGACTGACACCATACCCAAAAATTTTCGTGAGTCCTCGATCAGTGTGCACGGAGAAATCGCGTGTGCACTGAATCGAGCCTTGCGTGCACAGTCGAGAAATCGATACTGATACGCTATAAAATCTCTGGACACAAGTCACTTGGACACGTTGCAGGCACTTGTGCACGTAGTCCTATAGTTGGCGAACACCTAGACACGACCACGAGGTGTCTCGTGTTGTGTGTCGTGTCCTAGCCCGACTCGCACACGTGCACGAGGCTGTCTGTGTACGTCTTAGTATCTGTGTGTGTATTGAGTGTTTGGACACGTCGTGTCCACTCGTGTGGGCACGAGACAATCCCTAATGACACATAACATATGCCATAATGCCTGTACACTATAAATTGTTGGGTAAATTAGGTTTCGATTTACCAATTTTAGTTTGCACGGTCGGGTTCCTAAAAAACTCTCATACTGTGTTTAAAAATAGGTTTTCCTGAGTTTGTGTTTGATTTTCTACTGATTTTAATCATGTTAAGTTGCTATTTAGTTTACCTACATGTTGATGGGTATTGTTCAGGTTTACTTTAATTTTGCTAATAAAAGGGGATCATTGATTTAGTTTTTGCAAATTGGTTTGGGTTTCAATAACTGATATCATGATAGGTTAGACTTGCCTTAGTTTTCATTTTCCTGAAAGATGTAAACTTGAACCTAGGAGCACTGATCTTCATGTATACACACACAGGTCTCATGTATCACTCACCCACACTTGTTTCCTAGAACCTGAGTACTCATTTCAATTTATAACCTTAACGTGTAAACTGAAATTTAGATAGGTTCAAGTGTAAAATCTGAGAATTTCCATGTTTGTAAAACTGAGAACTGATATTGATTTCTTCCTGAGATTGAAATGTAAACTAAGTCTGAGTATGCACTGTTTGATTATACCCATATTAACACTGTTAACCTGGGATTTGAAATTTGGTTTTGAATGATAGTTTTAAACATGAAAACTGGGAAATGGGTTATATATATACAAGTAAACTGAGAATATGGTGCACTGCCATAGGCTATGTTAATTCCTGAGATTAGTTTCTAATTTTTGTTCACACACACACTATTCCTAATTCCTGATTTCCTATTGACACATATATCAATGTTCACACACACACACACAAGCATGTGCCACATTGCCTTCACACACTCACTCTCTACACACATGTATGCCACTGAACACTGTCACTCAAGCACTCACTCATTTACTGTTTTTTTGAGACTGAAATTGGATTGGGTTATGGAGATTTTGAATTAGTTGATTTGAGTTATTACATTGGTTGGTAAATCATGTATGTTAGATTGATGTGATTTTATATAAACTTGACATTAGATTGGCCTGTATGTGTTTGGCCTGGATTGGATTGCATTTGCAGGAGCAGACAAGGCACTGCCTTGGCTTGCCCTGTTTTGGCTTAGTCTGGCTTTTGTAGCAGGCCATAGCAGCAGCTTGGCTTGGCCTGGTTGTATTGCCTTTGCAGCAGACCTTGTGTGTATTGTAGGTTCATGGATATATGTAAGAGTGTGTGAGTTTTATTATGTGTTGTGGGTTGATTAGGGGCATTAGAGATAGGAGCAGGTGCAGGTTGAGGGCTTCATAGGTTGTCATTTGTATTGGGGTTAGCAGGGAGTCAACTGATTAGGGGCACTGCAGGACCCTTCATGGCAGCAGTGGCTTAGGCAGTAGCAGTATTAGGAGCAGTGAGCAGCTAGGCAGCAGTGGGCATTGCATTGCCCTGCCTTGGCCTTGCGTTGCAGAGCCTTAGTTGCAGCAGCTTGCAAATGCAGTACAGGGAGGTGGCATAGCAGCATGTGAGTAGGCAAGCAGGCCTAGGAGGAAAAAATAGGTTGAGTGTTGGTATCAGTTTGTAAATAGATGGCTTTTAGTAGCAGTGAGGTCTTGTCTGTCCAATTTTCCCATGGACAGCCCTTTCTCCTTCTCTATAGTTGTATAGATGTATGCATATATGAGTATATGTAATATAATGTATAAGTAAATATGCATGTAGGTATATTCAGGTTCATGAATATGAGGGGTTGGGTCATTGGTTGAGGATGTGTATCTTTAATTTGTATATATATATATATATTATATATATATATATATATATATATATATTTATATATATATATATATATATATATATATATATATATGTATGGATATGTATTGAGGTTTTCATATATATATATATATATGTTATATAGACATTTAGATTCATTATATGATAGATAATAGGCTATGTGATATACATTAGAGATGTATTATATATATAGTTGAATATATATATATTTGTGTACCATATATGTTAGGCTAGGTTATATATATGTGATATATGTATGTATATATATATGGTAATTGATATGTGTGTATTGCCTATATGGGTGTATGGCATATAGTCTAGGTAGCATAGCCTATGGGGGTCCTTTGTGTAGTCTTGTGTACATGGAATATATACACATGAGTGTTGGGTTTTGTAGACTAGTATGACTTGAATTGGTGTGTGTTTGCTAGCCTAGGCTTGGTTAGGCCCAGTGAGACTTGACTGGACTAGGATAGACCTAGTTGACCCAGTGTTGACCTGGTTTGACCAAGACAGTTGACCATGTTTGACTTAGAGTTGACTTTGCCCTAGATTGGCCTAGAATTCATGTAGATTGCATCGTAGACTTCATTTACCTTATTTTAAACATGTTATAACCTGTACTGCTCTATTTAGGATATTGTGACTCCGGTGCAGACATCTGATAGTACACTACTCTTCTCAGAGTTGCAGGCGAGTACATTCTCTGATAGTTCTCTCATTTATTTGTCAATTACTGTACTTCAGTTCTAGTTAGCTGTATGTGATTCTCTGCTACAAACACGTATTTTTATTTTTGAATCTATGTATACGACACACATACTTACTCGTCTGACCTCTATTATTCGAATCACCATACGAATCACCGTACGAATCACTATTCGAACCACCTATTCGTATCTTCATATGTTGGTTGGACTTTTATTCGATTGATGTGTCGGATTTTGGATTCAATTGTATTAAATGGGCAGGGAAATACTTGATTAGACATGTGAACATTCCCACTATTCGAACCACCCCCTGTGAATATATTCGAACGATAGCCATTCCACACCCGGCCAGGTGTGTGATGTGCCGGATTTACCCTTAGCCGTTTACATGTCTAACTAAGTATTTTAAAACACACTTGGAGAATTTATTCGAATCATTATTAGAACATCATGTGAATCACTATTCGTATCACCTTATTCGTATCACCTTATTCGATTCACTTTATGTGAATAATAATTAGAATTACATTCGACTCATCTTATATTAGACTCACATTGGGATTACACTCGACTTATATTGTACCATCTGAACTCATTATGTTACTCTAGTTCAGCTAGATCTTATTTTTACAGTCTTCTTTGCTATGTTTCTCTTCTTGTTTAGTTACCTTACTTTCCTTGTACCTTAACTCCTCTCTACATTATTACTCGTACAAACTGCCATTTTCATCAATACAACTGTCTATAACTGCTTTATAGTTCTCTGTCATTTACTTGGGATTTCTTGATGAATTGTACTCGTTCCTGTCCTGACTGGACCTGTTGAAAATATTACAGATGTTTGTCCTGAGGACATTTGCCCTACTTGCCTTGGAGCAGGAGATGGCTTAGCTACCTTTGGCCCCGACACTCAGGAGTGATCGGGGGACTAGCTAGTAGACTTGGTTTAGTTTTTATATTTTAGAACTTGAATTATAATAACTTGAGATTCGAGTTTGTATTTGAGTTTGTTTGAGATATTATTATTTAGTAGTTTATAAATGTTGTTATTTAGTTTTTAGTTATAAACTTATGTGTTATCTTATCGTGCTTAGACTGTGATTGAGATTTCATTATATTGTCCTTCGTTCGGAGTTGAGATATTGACAAGTACATTATATAATTGCGTGAGTTGTTGATTAGATAGTAACCTAGGACAGCGTTCTACCGCCGACACTGCGGTGTAGGCTGGGCGTTGTTACGTACTTGTATCCTCACAGTGGGTGCGGGTCGTGACACATTTTTAGTGGTGGCCCATGGAGGTCGAGAGTCGCATTAGTGCGATATCGTGGTAGTACGGCGACTTAGTTGTACTGCTGCGAGCCTGCTATAGGATTGAGAGATAGGGCTTACCGGAGAGGTTACTCCATCACAGTTAGGACTACTTGAGAGATTCCTGGACGACCCTTGAGAATCTCATTATGAACTTCAAATTGAAAATCATTTTCCTCTTGTTTTGATTCACCCTCACTCCTTGATGTTTAAAGAATCTTGGACTATTAACTTCCTTCATCATTATCCTTACTTATATTTTGTCTATCGTATGTTGCTAATTTAGCACCTGTTTTGCAAGCTGATCTTTTCGAGCTTGATCATGACATATTTTATTGGGGGCCGGCACCCACTAACATATTGTCTAATCAGAACCGGTGCATGATGGTCTGATCAACCTATTGCACTTTGGTTCGCTTTTCATATGCTATTCTATGTGGAGGGAGACATAGTTAGATTTGCCCTAGAGTCTCATCCACGACAGCTTTGGCAACTTTCTTTGAATTATTTCCATCGTCTATGAACCACCTATTGTACTTAATAGCATCGTCTTTGAACTCTTTATTGTTTTGTCTTTCGCATATTTCAGAAAGAAAAGACACTGAGGTATCATGTTTAGTTTCCCTATCCAAAGGAAGAAATTGCCTTATTTCTATATCCTTGCATCATCCTTTAAATTCTAATTCCTTGATCATGACCAGTCGACCGGGTCATCCTCCTTATCATCCAGTGTTTGGGGTCTTATTCAATTGAATAAATTCAATTGTGACATGGATATCAAATCTTGGATACTCGTGCTCATACTTCAATGGTCTCGTTCTTCATCTTGCCCAACTTCAATATATCCTAAAATTGATCAACTTAGATCGTGCCGGGACTAAATCTTCTTTATATATTGTGTTATTGGATTTCAATGCAATTGACACTCGTGCCTTAAACTTTCGATTTGATCATCTTTGGAATGGTAATCCTTCATAATTAATTCCTAGTTGTCTTTACCAGTTTCATATAGGATGGTAGACTGTCCCTTTGCACCTCCTTTTGAGGGAGCTCGGCCACCTGTAGCGCAGCACCATGCCCAGAGGGGTGGAGCTTTTGCGATGGCAGTCGAGGAGACCGACGCTGCATGTGATGGGTTAGAAGGTTCGTCTTCTTGTTCTTCCTCCCCACTCTCATGTGTGATTTCCATTAGTACCTGCCAGGATATTGCTTGTGATTGCTAGATAGTGTAGCTACCCTGTTCGAGACTGTGGAATCACGACCAGTAGGATTGTGCTGCTTCGACTTTGATTGATTGGGGGTTTAACCTAGGAAGGGTGCGATCATCTTAATTTCGAGGACAAAATTTTTCTAAGGGGGGTAGGATTGTAACACCCAGTTTTCCAGATGAGGGTATTTTTGGAATTTTGTAATTATAATTATTATTTATTAATATTTATTTTATATTATGATTTTTGATTATTTTTGATTATTTTTAAACTATTTAAAAACTGGTTTAGGTCATGACTTGTGATTTTGGTGTGCAGCTAGTGAAACCATAGAAGACTGCATGACCTAGATCCTAACCATGTCATTAGGATGATTTAATTATCATTTTTAGCCTAGGGGTATTTTGGTCATTTTGACTTATTTGAATTATTTGATGATTTAGTAAATTGGTGAATTCTAGGTTGACTTGACTTGTTGAGACCTAGTGAACTAGCCTAGAAGCTAACCCTAGCCATGGTGACCCTAGTCTAACTTAGGTTAACCTACTTTTAGTCATTAGAAACTAATTTTAGAATGAGGGGATTTGGTTTAGTGAATTTAAGTCATGGTTTATGGTTTCATGAAATGACTTATGGCTTAATGATTTATTTGATCATGACTTGGCCCATGGCCCATAACTAGAAGCCCTAATCCTAACCAAACCCTAAATGACCAGCCATAGGGATCCCCACCCTATATAAACACTTATTCTCTAGGGCTTGCCTCTTTCTTTATTCATTTCAACATTGGAAAAAGAAAGGTATTTGTCCCTCTTCCAAAAATCCCCATAAATCCATTTTAATTCCTTTTTAATCCTAGTTTCTTGCATTAGAACCTAATTTCCTCCTATTTTATGAATGTGGAATTTAATCCCAGCTTTGGGACAATTTGGAGCTTTTGGCATCAAGAGGAGAAATCCCCCATTTGAAGCTTTTCTAAGCTTTTTGCAAATATAGGTAAAACCCTTTAAATTGTTTTAAATTTCAGTTTTCTTTGAATGTAGGGCTAGATCTAGGAGTCCCCTAGGTGTCCCCAAAATTTGGGTTGTTTTCGTGTTCGTTTGGTGTCCGTATCGGACACGTGTCATAGTGTCTCCTGGGTGTTTGATGAAATGCTTGTGAGAATTAAATGGTTTTATTTTCAAAAACTAATTGAATGGAAAAATAGGTTTTTATATGTAGATCACGAATCCATTTGACTGAGTTGACATTAGACACGTTTGGACACTGTTTTGGCACTTGGACACGCAGCACGAGACACCGTACGGGGCTCGTGCGGCTGCCCTGCTGCTCGACACTGATTACGGACACGACACGCAATAGTTTGACACCAAACTTCATGGACACGTGGCCCTAGTGACTGACACCATACCCAAGAAATTTCGTGTGTCCTCGATCAGTGTGCACGAAGAAATCGCGTGTGCACTGAAACGAGCCTTGCGCGCACAGTCGAGAAATCGACACTGATACGCTATAAAATCTTTGGACACAAGTCACTTGGATACGTTACACGCACTTGTGCACGTAGTCCTATAGTTGGCGAACACCTTGACACGACCACGAGGTGTCTCGTGTCGTGTGTCGTGTCCTAGCTCGACTCGCACACGTGCACGAGGCTGTCTGTGTACGTCTTAGTATCTGTGTGTGTATTGAGTGTTTGGACACGTCGTGTCCACTCGTGTGGGCACGAGACAATCCCTAATAAAACATAACATATGCCACAATGCCTGTACACTATAAATTATTGGGTAAATTAGGTTTCGATTTACCAATTTTAGGTTGCAAGGTCGGGTTCCTAAAAAACTCTGATACTGTGTTTAAAAATGGGTTTTCCTGAGTTTGTGTTTGATTTCCTACTAATTTTAATCATGTTAAGTAGCTACTTAGTTTACCTACATGTTGATGGGTGTGGTTCAAGTTCACTTTAATTTTGCTAATGAAAGGGGATCATTGATTTAGTTTTTGCAAATTGGTTTGGGTTTCAATAACTGATATCATGACAGGTTTGACTTGCCTTAGTTTTCATTTTCCTGAAAGATGTAAACTTGAACCTAGGAGCACTGATCTGCATGTATACACACACAGGTCTCATGTATCACTCACCCACACTTGTTCCCTAGAACCTGAGTATTCATTTCAATTTATAACCTTAACTTGTAAACTGAAATTTAGATAGGTTCAAGTGTGAAATCTGAGAATTTTCATGTTTGTAAAACTGAGAACTGGTATTGATTTCTTCCTGAGATTGAAATGTAAACTAAGTCTGAGTATGCACTGTTTGATTATACCCATATTAACACTGTTAACCTGGGATTTGAAATTTGGTTTTGAATGATAGTTTTAAACATGAAAACTGGAAAATAGGTTATATATATACAGGTAAACTGAGAATATGGTGCACTGCCATAGGCTATGTTAATTCCTGAGATTAGTTTCTAATTTCTGTTCACACACACACTATTCCTAATTCCTGATTTCCTATTGACACATATATCAATGTTCACACACACACACACAAGCATGTGCCACATTGCCTTCACACACTCACTCTCTACACACATGTATGCCACTGAACACTGTCACTCAAGCACTCACTCATTCACTGTTTTTCTGAGACTGAAATTGGATTAGGTTATGGAGATTTTAAATTAGTTGATTTGAGTTGTTACATTGGTTGGTAAATCATGTATGTTAGATTGATGTGATTTTATATAAACCTGACATTAGATTGGCCTGTATGTGTTTAGCCTGGATTGGATTGCATTTGCAGGAGCAGGCAAGGCACTGCCTTGGCTTGCCCTATTTTGGCTTAGTCTGGCTTTTGCAGCAGGCCATAGCAGCAGCTTGGCTTGGCCTGGTTGCATTGCCTTTGCAGCAGACCTTGTGTGTATTGCGGGTTCATGGATATATGTAAGAGTGTGTGAGTTTTATTATGTGTTGTGGGTTGATTAGGGGCATTAGAGATAGGAGCAGGTGCAGGTTGAGGGCTTCATAGGTTGTCATTTGTATTGGGGTTAGCAGGGAGTCAACTGATTAGGGGCACTGCAGGACCCTTCATGGCAGCAGTGGCTTAGGCAGTAGCAGTATTAGGAGCAGTGAGCAGCTAGGCAGCAGTGGGCATTGCATTGCCCTGCCTTGGCCTTGTATTGCAGAGCCTTAGTTGCAGCAGCTTGCAAATGCAGTACAGGGAGGTGGCATAGCAGCATGTGTAGTAGGCAAGCAGGCCTAGGAGGGAAAAATAGGTTGAGTGTTGGTATCAGTTTGTAAATAGATGGCTTTTAGTAGCAGTGAGGTCTTGTCAGTCCAATTTTCCTATGGACAGCCCTTTCCCCTTCTCTATAGTTGTATAGATGTATGCATATATGAGTATATATAATATAATGTATAAGTAAATATGCATGTAGGTATATTCAGGTTCATGAATATGAGGGGTTGGGTCATTGGTTGAGGATGTGTATCTTTTATTTGTATATATATATATATATATATATATATATATATATATATATATATATATATATATTCAGCAACAACTACTCTTTATTCCATCTTCCAAAGTAAAAGAGCGTCTACAAAGTTGCATACAAAAAAATAAAACAACTAGAGGAGAGGGATCTCAGTATGAGAGCATCTGATCATGGCCTTCATCACTTGACGCTTTACTTCGGTAATCAACTGGGCCGGAGAGTAAGTGTAAGCTTCGTATCGAAACTTGTTACGATTCTTCCACAGAACCCAGCAGATTGCGCCTACCACCACTTGCTTGACATGTTTCTGCCTCTTCCTCCACCAGCACTGGAATCTCTGTAATAAATCCCTTCGACTCGCCCGAACCCCAATGCTCACCTGAAAGTAAGTCCAAACTGCAGTGGCCAGCTCTCCTTCTCCAAAAATATGTGACACAGTCTCTCCATTAGGCTCCGAACAGCAGTGGCATGACGAGGCTAAGGAGAAGCCCAGCTTTTGAACATTGTCATCAGTAGGCAGTTTGTTAAAAAGAATACGCCATAATAGGATGGACCATTTAGAAGGCATACACTTGTTCCAAATATTGTTATAGTGTGTACTTTGAGGATGATGAGCACGGATTTGATCCCAAGCCGAAGTGATCGAAAACTTACGGGATGGGTGTAGAAGCCAAATAAAGTCTCCTTGGTCATTTTCTTGAATGAACGCTTCTCCCAACTGACGACCGCGGATAAGGCATTTGGATGTTTCGACTTGGGAATAGGCAACAAGAATGTGCTCGTGATCGAACGAGGCAAGGCGAAACCATCCATGAATAAGCAAACAGCTTGGAGAATATCCTGGCTAATAACCGGCCAGCAAGATAAATAAAAATGACCAGTAAATCCATCCGGCCCAGATGAGCTATTCGGATCCATACTCTTGACAGTATCAAATATCTCCTCCATGGATGGTTTAGCGATCAGCAAGTCATTATCCTCTTGAGTAATAAGCGTCGGAATGTGATCAAGGTATCCATCTTGAATAGAAGAGTGAGGAGCAGAGAATACCTTAGCATAGTGTTCATTGGCCTCATGTTGTATATCCTGCAGAGAAGAGAGAGTCACACCAGTAGAAGACTGAAGATGATGAATGTGCAGTCGATTCCTTTTCGAAGAAACACAAGAGTGATAAAATTTCGTATTACGATCGCCTGCCTCATCCCATTTAACTCTAGCCTTTTGCTTCCAGTAGGCGTCTTCTACGCGAAGTCGTTGCTTCAACTGCGCCCGGGCAAGCAACTACTGAGGACGCAACGCAGGGTTGGTCTCATACTCCGCCTCAATAGTAGTCACCGCATCTTCTGCTTTCTTGACTTCTTGAAAAATATCCCCAAAAGTAGCCCGACTCCATGAGGAGAGAGCTCTTCTTGTGGCCCCAAGCCTAAGCCCAATACGAACGAGAGCATTCACATGGTCTATAGACGACCAAGCCGTTTCCACCACCGAGAGAAAAGTGTCATGGTCTTTCCAGAAGTGAAGGAAACGAAATGGCCGAGGAGAAGAAGAATGTTCACTGTCCAGAGATAGCAATATCGGAGCATGGTCAGATTCAGTTCTATTTAAATGCATAGATGTTGAGAGAGGGGCCCAATTCAGCCATTTAGAATCAAATAATGCTCTGTCAAGTCGCGATCCCATCTTAGGAGAACCACACTGCCGGTCAACCCAAGTGAAACAATTGCCAGTGTACGGCAACTCATGCAAGCCAGCAGCCAATTGAAACTCCTGGAACTCCTTCATCGACACCGAACAAGGAGGGAGTCCCCCAAATTTCTCGTCAATGCTAGTAATGGCATTGAAATCACCACTGAGAAGCCAAGGGTAATTCCATCTCTGCCGAACTAATAAAAGTTGACACCACAGAAGTCTTCTTCCCTCCTTCGTGTTACTGCCATGCACAGCAGATAATAAAGATACCTCCGGCAAGAACGGGGAAGTAATAGTCACAGTAAGACTCTGATCAGATGAATCAACCACCGACATATCCGATGAATGTCGAGCTATGATCCAGATATTGCCTTTACTATTACTCACAGAAGTTTGAAAACCCAGCTTAAGCTGATAAGAGAGAAGCTTGTCCGGCTGAACTTTAGGTTCAATAATGATAACTGTAGGCACTTTATTAGTGCGACATAAAGATTTAAGTCTCTTAAAAGCCATAGCATTTGCTATACCCCGAATATTCCAACTAAGGATTTTAATCATGAGTGGAGGAGGAGGGTTGAGTGTTGGTAACCTTAGAAGAGGATCTGAGTAATCGGGGCGCTGGGGGTGGAACCGTCTTCTTCTTCTTTTGACCATCTTGGGGAGCTGGGGGATGAGAAGGGATAGTCTCTTGCGCGGCGATCGTCGAAGTTGGGGCAGGGCCATCCTGGACTTCCAACATAGACTCAACAGTATCTGCAGGAGGAGCCGGATCAGTCGCTGTATCCGCTAGAGGGTCTGGGTCCAGCGGGGGGTCCGCAGAAACGTCCACCGTCTCCAGATCAGCCGGAGGAACTAGGGCCGGCTCTGCAGGTTCTACCGTCTCCCGTCGGTCTTCAGCTTCAACCTCGTCTGCCCACGAGCGAAGCTCTCCCTCCTCACGCTCAGAGAAAGAAGGGTTTGCAAGAGCAGTGGGAGCTGGGCTACGTGGTGATGTTGATAGATTGGCTTGAGACAAGACACGGGGAGTAATGGCTGCGGTAGGAATAATGGCTTGATCGGGATGCGGGACCACATTAATGGCCTCATTTGCTGATGTGGCTAACTGCGCCTCAGTTGGCGGTTGAGTATTGAGTGTTTCTTCATTCAAAGCCGGATTGGAAGTTTCTCCCTTGTCATGACCAATAGGGAAGTCATTGATGTCAGCAACTATAGGTTCTTTGAGCTTGAGTTGAGGAGGGTTTGCTTTATTCTGTGCGTGTGTTTTGCATGAGGACCGTACGTGGCCTTGATGTTTGCATAGAGAACAAAACTGAGGGACGTGCTCATACTCCACTTTCTGATTAATGATCCTGCCATTAGGCATATTGATGCGAACCATGTGAGGGAGGGTTTTGCTAGCGTCAACCTCAACAAAGACGCGAGCAGTACTTGGTCTGGTAAAGTCTTCAGTTGCACGATCAAGTTTCAGGGGGGTTCCTATCCCAAGAACAATTGAGAAGAGAGCGTTTTTCGCAAAAAGCTGATGAGGAAGACCAGGCAAGGAAATCCATGTAGGCACTAAAGGCGACTCCTGAGAGGCACAAAAATCTTTCGACCAGCGGAACACACGCATAGGAGCTCTAGCCAGATACCACGTCTCCCGAGCCCTAAGACGGAGAAAGTCCACCTCAAGGGAAGGACGGATGATGATATGCTTTGGATCAATGACACCAACCTTAACCTCACCGGCAAATTGAAAGCCCGAAAAGGCCTTACGAATCACCTCTATAGATGGTCGAGCATGTGAAAACTTCCCGATCAGAGCAAATTTAAAAGGTTGAACCAAGATCTGCTCATCCTCCTCCGAAAAGGAAACAATAGGAACCCCATTAGAAAACGAAGGGGTTCGAATAGAGATCGATCGGGGTTCCATAGGGGCAACCCCAACCACTTCCGCAAACGTCTTCAACGCCATGAGCCGTCAAAGCAGGAGATCGCGTTGGTCGGATGATCCAAACGCGAGGGAGGACGCCGGCCCGGCCAAAGGCCAAGCCGGTGTCGGTGGGAGATTAGGGTTCAAGGCGGCGCTCTTCCAAGGAGAAGAAGAGAGCGGATCTCTTTTGTATATATATATATATATATATATATATATATATATATATATATATATATATATATATATATATATATATATAGAGGATGAGGGAGGTGAGGTGCCACCCTATGGAGGGTGTCTACTTGTCACCCCCCACATGCTATCATCATGCACCCATGTGCTTGATAATAGCATGGGGGTGACAAGTAGACACCCTCCCATGAGGTGACACCCTACCTCCCTTATTATATATATATATATATATATATATATATATATATATATATATATATATATATATGTATGGATATGTATTGAGGTTTTCATATATATATATATATATATATATATATATATGTTATATAGACATTTAGATTCATTATATGATAGATAATAGGCTATGTGATATACATTAGAGATGTATTATATATATAGTTGAATATATATATTTGTGTACCATATATGTTAGGCTAGGTTATATATATGTGATATATGTATGTATATATATATATGGTAATTGATATGTGTGTATTGCCTATATGGGTGTATGGCATATAGTCTAGGTAGCATAGCCTATGGGGGTCCTTTGTGTAGTCTTGTGTACATGGAATATATACACATGAGTGTTGGGTTTTGTAGACTAGTGTGACTTAAATTGGTGTGTGTTTGCTAGCCTAGACTTGGTTAGGCCCAGTGAGACTTGACTGGACTAGGATGGACTTAGTTGACCCAGTGTTGACCTGGTTTGACCTAGACAGTTGACCATGTTTGACTTAGAGTTGACTTTGCCCTAGATTGGCCTAGAATTCATGTAGATTGCATGGTAGACTTCATTTACCTTATTTTAAACATGTTATAACCTGTACTGCTCTATTTAGGACATTGTGACTCCGGTGCAGACATTTGATAGTACACTACTCTTCTCAGAGTAGCAGGCGAGTACATTCTCTGATAGTTCTCTCATTTATTTGTCAATTACTGTACTTCAGTTCTAGTTAGCTGTATGTGATTCTCTGCTACAAACACGTATTTTTATTTCTGAATCCATGTATACGACACACATACTTACTCGTCTTACCTCTATTATTCGAATCACCATACGAATCACTATTCGAACCACCTATTCGTATCTTTATATATTGGTTGGACTTTTATTCGATTGATGTGTCGGATTTTGGATTCATTTGTATTAGATGGGCGGGGAAATACTAGATTAGACATGTGAACATTCCCACTATTCGAACCACCCCGTGTGAATATATTCGAACGATAGCCATTCCACACCCGGCCAGGTGTGTGATGTGCCAGATTTACCCTTAGCCGTTTACATGTCTAACTAAGTATTTTAAAACACACTTGGAGAATTTATTCGAATCATTATTAGAACATCATATGAATCACTATTTGTATCGCCTTATTCGTATCACCTTATTCGATTCACCTTATGAGAATAATGATTAGAATTACATTCGACTCATCTTATATTAGACTCACATTGGAATTACACTCGACTTATATTGTACCATCTGAACTTATTATGTTACTCTAGTTCAGCTAGATCTTATTTTTACAGTCTTCTTTACTATGTTTCTCTTCTTGTTTAGTTACCTTACTTTCCTTGTACCTTAACTGCTCTCTACATCATTACTCGTACAAACTGCCATTTTCATCAATACAACTGTCTATAACTGCTTTATAGTTCTCTGTCATTTACTTGGGATTTCTTGATGAATTGTACTCGTTCCTGTCCTGACTGGACATGTTGAAAATATTACAGATGTTTGCCCTGAGGACATTTGCCCTACTTGCCTTGGAGCAGGAGATGGCTTAGCTACCTTTGGCCCCGACACTCAGGAGTGATCGGGGGACTAGCTAGTAGACTTGGTTTAGTTTTCATGTTTTAGAACTTGAATTATAATAACTTGAGATTCGAGTTTGTATTTGAGTTTGTTTGAGATATTATTATTTAGTAGTTTATAAATGTTGTTATTTAGTTTTTAGTTATAAACTTCTGTGTTATCTTATCGTGCTTAGACTGTGATTGAGATTTCATTATATTGTCCTCCGTTCGGAGTTGAGATATTGACAAGTACATTATATAATTGCGTGAGTTGTTGATTAGATAGTAACCTAGGATAGCGTTCTACCGCCGATACTGCGGCGTAGGCTGGGCGCTGTTACGTACTCGTACCCTCACAGTGGGTGCGGGTCGTGACAAGAAGGGAGGGGTTGATCACAACTGTAGCTGCTGAGAAGTGAATAGTTTGCCAAGTAAACGGAGTAGTAGAGTAGTTGTACAATGGTAACGGTTGAGAATTTCTAATTCAACTGTAGGATCTATTCATTTTGAATTTCAGACTTGTTGGTGTCATTATGATTTTTGGAAGAAAGGTTTTCTTCTTGAAATGTGGCTTTGATTCAATGAAATGAGCAAGTATAGCAAGTATTTCCTTGCACTTTGCTTGAATAGGCCCTTAGGAATAAATTTGAATATTGTACCCACAGTAGAATGGCTATTTGATGTAGGTGCTATGTAAGCCTGGTAGTAGCTAGCCTTACTGTGTAATTAGCTATTATTATTTTGTTCTTTCAATAAGCTATACTAAGAGAAACATTTGTTTGGGGATGCAATGCTTGTGAGTAGTAGATTGGCAGAAAGGGACCAAACTGTTATTGAGGATTAGACTACAGAGGTCTACAATCTGGATTGAGCAACATAACATCTGTATAGTGATTAAGGATGATTGTTAAGGATAGCCTTCATGAGTATGTGGTATGTTCAAGAGTACTAGTTTGTCTAGCTCAAGATATGGTTTTCTAGTTGGAATTTTTGGTTAAGGGTAATGATAAAATATTAGTCATCTACTGCTAGTCATATAAGTCTAGTATTCATGGGGTAAAGTAAGGAGTTAGTTAGCTAGTTAGTTAGTTAAACCATTAGAATTATAGTTCAATAAAATATATATTAAATGATTTTTCTTAACCATGTTATACCTGTATTACAGGATGACATCCAGCTCTTTTCCTACTCTTGATCACCCTGAGCAAGGCAAGTATACTCCTCGAATTTGTTCATTTCTCATGTCTTGCATGTTCATCCCTGTATCTCCTTGATTGACATGATGTATCACGATATTGTCTGGTTTCATATTTCTTGTATTACTTGTGTCTGGAAGGGGAAATACTATAGATATGTGATCAAACCCTGTTACTACTCATGTGAAAAGCTTGGGTTCCGCACCGTGCACGTGGGACCAAAGCCGTACCATTTCGTGTTTATTGCATCTACCCAAGCCGATCACAATCTAGATGTATTTCAATATTGCACTTGTCAGGATTTCAGGTTGTATTTCAGGATTCATGGTTGTATTTCATGTTCAGGTTATACTTCATGTTCAGATTGTATTTCATGTTCAGGACTCTTACCATGTTCCCTGTTTTAATTTCAGTATTTTCTGCTCAGTTTCATGTCTTGTCTCATTTCTTGTTTTTTATATATATTTCATGTTTCTTGTTCATACCATGATGTTCATGTTCATTTCCTTGGATATACTTAGCTCCACTCCTGACTAGGATATGTTGTAGGTATATTTGTAGGATATTGCTCTACTTTATGGGCCAGAGCCCGAGATATTAGCTGAACAGGATGAGACTTAGCTTGGGGTTTCAGGTTTAGACTGTTAGCTTTACTTTTGGATATTATTTTTAGAATTCATAGTACATTTCATTCTTGATGACTCGTACATTTATATACATAGAATTGTGGATTATGGTGATCATTCTGGGATACGTTTTTAGATGCTATGATTATATACATTCATGATTATCTGGTTAGATTTCCCTAGTTTGGTACAGCTTACTTGGTCGTGTCTAACGACGAAGGTTGGGAGTGTCCGACTCGTGTCCGATTATTCGGAAGCGGGTCGTGATATGTTTTTAGTGGTGGCCCATACAGATCTATCCTAATAGTACCTAGGTATTAGAGTACTATTGGGGGACTTGATTTAAACTAGGGGAACTTGAATCACAGCATAAGAAATCGGGTACATCGGGTATATTGATATTCTATAAACACTTGTTGTTTTTAGGTCTAGGTTATTTTAACAGTTTTCTATTTTTTAGACGGCCAAAAAGCATGCGACACCAGAACTGTTGATGTCACGACCCGCACCCGCTAAAAGGGCACGTGACGCGACAACGCCCAGCCCTCACCGGAAAAATGGCGTGGAACGCTGTTGATTTTCTAGTCAGACAACAGTTTATATATATAACAAAACCTGTCGAGAATATGGTCAACTCCGAACGGAGGACAAGCAATGAATATATATGAGTGCTCAATCACAACTCTAAGATGATAAGTAAAGACTGAAAGATGAAGACAACAAGACGATAAAATATAACCTGTCAAGTCCAAATACAAATAATATACAAGTCCAGTCTCTAATACAGTCCAAAAATAATACAGTCTCAAAAGTGACTGGAGACAAAGTCCAGTACAAAAGACCTACTCTAACTAAACAAGTGGTATGGTCTCGTCAGGCGGAGCTACGCCCTGCGGGACCAAGTCTAGGCCCACTACGTCGTTCGGACCGTAGTAGGTACTACAATCTCCCTCGTCGGCATCTGTAATATTTTATCAAGAGTCCAGTCAGGATGGAACGAGTACATATATCTCATAACAGATCTCAAGATAGAATAAAAGCAATAAGACTGTAAATAGAGCATACAATAAATCATGGAGTGTACATGTATGTATCATGGCATGGTAAGCTGTAGAGCTAGAGCTAGAATAAGAAAATAGAACAGGATCATGGTATGTACACAAGTCAAAGAAAGCCATATGCCCAATGTGTGTGAGTAGTAGTTTCATCTTGTGATCGGCTTGGGTACCTGTCAAGAACTGGCCTGGTAAGTCATATGTGCGGTATATGACTCACACTGTTCGGGAATGCGGGATGGATCTGATCACAGGGCATACGCTACTACTCCCCCTACCCCAACTGGTAGAATGGATCCAAATAGGACACGTCACTACACGGGATTCTAATGAGAAGGTAGCTAGTCTTCTCTAGAATCAGTGACCACATATTGAGCAAGAGCTACAAGGGAGCTTGCACAATACATCCCAACCTAAGAAGGAGAAACATCTCTCGTCGGGATCCAGGAATACCAATCCGTGAGAACCATGTGTCAGGAATAAGCATATCAATACTAAGTACATGAATCATAACAGTTATCATAAATTGGGAATAAGTATCAGAGAATGTACTCGCCTGTAAGATGATAAAATATGTCGACCGGATCAACTGCAGTGTCTCGAGGACCTATAGAGAACAAGACGTATCAATACTATGTTTAGGAAGTAAAGTTAAATCAAATTAAATCTTATTTAGTCATTCTAGGTCAAGACATGTCTAGTTGGGTCAATCTTGGTCATGGGAGAACATTGGAAGTTAATTCGAATCAAACTAGGTCGAAAACTGGCTTACCGTTGACTTTTGGTCAACGGGTCAACTCTGGTCAACTCTATGTCAACTCTAGGTCAACCCTAGGTCACTGGTGACTAATAGTTGACTTTTAGTCAACTGTCCAAGTTAAATGGAATTTGGAACTAAATTGGGTAAAGTGTTGACCCATAGTTGACTTTTAGTCTAAAAAGTCAACCGTGGTCAACCGGGGCCAAGACTAGGTTTAGACGGCTAATTCTACTCATTACCAACCTCTACAACCCATATCCAAGTCCATCTTGGACTTGGAAACTCAAATCGTGGCCATGGGCCAATTCTCTATTTTACCCTTAAAAAGGGTAAAATTCTACCTTCGGCGATTATCTAGTTAGCCTACCTACGCTTGATATTTTGACCCGATCTCCCTAGGGTAGTAAGATACTAACCTATACATACGTTACCTACCAAAATACCTAGGTAACGTGGACATCCAGTCCATGATACGGTCCATTGCCGATATCTTGAATATTTCAAGATACGCAATGATACGGCGCGATACCGGCGCCCTACGACCCCGATTTCAACTCGGGAGCCTACCCGCAAAATCTAATTCACGTATCCTAGGCCTACGTCAAGTTTCGTCGCGATCCGATACTCGGAGCTCCGTTTCGCTCTCTAACTCGACTTCTCCTAAAAACTCCCTTTTAGCTCTCATTCAAAATCTCTTCCTTAACTCTAAATTCTAATTCTTCCTTCTTCTAATTCTCCCATTCTCCTTATCCTTCTCCTCTCATTTCCTAACCTTATTTCTCCCCTTTCTTTCCTTTTCTACTTTTCTTACTTCTTCCTATTCCCTTATCCTCTAATTCTTCTTATTCTTTCCCTTCTTCAAATTCTTCTCCTATCTAACTTCTAATTCTACTATCTATTTATCTATATAACTATCTATCTATATACCTATATAAACATATATATATACACATATATATATATATAGATATACATATATATATGTGGGGGGGGGTAGATAGGGGGGGTACATGGGCTTAAAAGGGGGGGGGGATGGCTGCTACTGCAGCTGCCACTGCAGGGCTTGCTGCTGCTGCTGTGTGTGGCCTGCTGCCACAGCAGCACAGCTGCAGCTGCTGCTGTTGCATCCCCTTCTTCTTCTTCTTCTCATCCTACTTCTTCCTCTACTCTCTTCTATATATATATATATATATATCTATATATACACATATCTATATACCTATTTATCTATCTATCTATCTATCTATCTATCTATCTATCTATCTATCTATCTATCTATCTATCTATCTATATATATCCATATATCTATCTACACAAACACTCATCTATATATATATACATACACACACACACACATCTCTATATATAAATACATACACATACACATATCTATATTTATATATATATATACAACCACACACACACACATATCTATATATATATATATATATATATATACAAACACACACACACACACTCTCACACAAACACACTCACACACACAAACACACACTCTCACCACCACTCTCACTCATACACCACCACCACCATTCTCTCACTCCACACACAAATACACATATACCTATAATTATATATATGTACACACATATATATATATATATATATATATATATATATATATATATATATATATATATATATATATATATATATATAGGAAGCGGATCAAAAGCCCCCCTTAGAAAGCCCCCGAAAACCCCCCTCACTCTAATCCGTAATTTAATGTTAATATTAATGTTAATATTAATGTTAATGTCAATATTAATGTTAATATTAACATTAAATACTAAAATTAACATTAAACTTAACATTAAAATTAATATTTACATTAAAATTAACATTAATATTAATATTAACATTAAAATTAACATTAATATAAAAAAATTAAAAAAATTTAATATTAACATTAACATTAATATTAACATTAATATTAACATTAACATTAATATTAACATTAATATTAACATTAATATTACGAATTAGAGCGAGGGGGGTTTTTGGGGGGCTTTCTAAGGGGGGCTTTTGATCCGCTCCCATATATATATATATATATATATATATATATATATATATATATATATATATATATATATATATATATATACCACTCTCAAATAGGAAAGCCCCAAATTAAATCCTTAACCTAGATTTTAGGAAAACCTTCCAATCATAGGGGCAAAGTGTAGAGAATTCACTTCTCAACATTTATTGTGAAGAAGATAAATGCAAAAGAGTAATAAATGGAAATTTAATGACATACCTATGCTAGGTTTCCTTGGAGAAGAGCTTGGAAGAAGAAATAGAATTTTTGAGAGAGAGAGAGAGTTACTTGGTTGTGAAGGAATTGGGGGGGGGGGGTTGCTCCTTCATGTGGCCGGCCATGGTGAGGGGGGTTATTGGGTTTAGGTGAGATCCAATAACCCTCCAACCCATTAGACTTATGTTTTATTTGGTTCGGGTTTGGTTCAGTTTAATTCTAAATACAAATTAAGCCTCTATAATGACTAATTAAGCCATGAAAATAGGGTTTATAGTTTCTAGCCTAATTAGGATAGTATGTGGGCCAAGCCCAGCTAGTATGTGGGTCCCATTAGTGTTCAGGCTACCCGGGTCTCCAACTTGAGTCCGAATTGGGTAAAATTCAAACCGACTCAAATAAATTTCTAAAAATCATATAAAATCAAATAAAATTCCTAAAAATTATAAAACTTGAAAATGATGAAAATACCCCTAATTCAAAAACTGGAGGTGACAAATCTACCCTCCTAAAAAAAATTCGTCCTCGAAATTGAATGAGAACTAACACAGCAATCATGAACAGAACAAGGAAGAAAAAAAAAGAAATTTACCTCAAGGCTCGAAGTGATATGGGAATCGCTTCCGCATGTCGTCCTCCCTCTCCCAGGTAGACTCACCTGGAGAGTGGTGTCTCCATGCCACACGAACCAAGGGAATGACCTGGTTCCGGAGCACCTTTTCTCTTCGGTCCAAGATCTCGACCGGCTTTCTCTGGATAGCTGAGTGTCGGTCCCACCTCGATCTCGGAGTGGTCTAAGACGTGACTGGGATCTGCCACGTACCGTCTCAGCTGCGACATGTGGAACACACTGTGCACTCCCTCTAGTGCGGGCGGTAACTCCAGTCGGTAAGCCACTTCACCGACCCTGCCCAGGATACGGAATGGTCCGATGTATCGTGGACTAAGCTTCCCGCCGCCACCAAAACGAATCGTGCCACGCGTCGGAGAAATCCGTAGAAAGACAAGATCATCAACCTAGAACAAAACACAAGACTTAGAGCTTGATCTAAAGCAATCACAATCAGACTCAATACTAGAAAAATTTTAAACTATACCTCAAACTCTAACGGCCTCCGGTGGCTATCGGCCCAATGCCGCTACCTATCCTGCGCCACCTGAAGTCTATCTCTGATAACCCTGACCTTCTCTGCAGCATTCACTACCATCTCAGGGCCAAGCAAAACCCTCTCGCCGACATCATCCCAAGCCAAGGGAGTATGACACCTCCGTCCGTATAGAGCCTCGAAAGGTGACATCTCTATACTGGCTTGGTAGCTGTTGTTGTAAGCAAACTCTACCAAGTGAAGGTGGTCCTCCCAAGATCCCCCGAAGTCCAAGACACAGGTGTGCAGCATATCCTCGAGGGTCTGAATCGTCCTCTCCGACTGTCCGTCTGTCTGGGGGTGGTATGCGGTACTGAACTTGAGCGATGTGCCCAAGCTAAGCTGCAAACTCCTCCAGAAGTGGGAAATGAATCGGCTATCCCGATCCGAGACTATACTCACTGGAACCCCGTACAATCGGACTATCTGTCGCACGTACATCTCGGCCAACCTCTCCGTCGACAAACCCACTTTGAAAGGCAAAAAGTGGGCCGATTTGGTCAATCGATCAACAATGACCCAAATCGCATCCTTCCCTCCTGGAGAGCACGGAAGCCCAGATACAAAGTCCATAGTGATATGCTCCCACTTCTACTCAGGAATGGGTAGTGGCTGGAGCAATCCACCTGGTCTCTGCCACCCGGCCTTCACCTGCTGGTATACCAAGCATCTCGAAACGAACTGAGCCACCTCACGATTCATGCCATACCACCAAACATGCTGTCTCAAGTCTCTATACATCTTGTTGGCTCCGGGATACATAGAGTACTGAGAACGGTACGTCTCCTGAAGAACCTCCTTCCGAAGTCCTCCGCTCGGCACGCACAATCTGGTACCATGCCTCAACGACCCATCCCCTGCTATAGAGAACTCATCCAACAGTCCTCTCTGGACCTGCTCCCTGATGACTCTCAGAGCCTAATCCTCAAACTTAGCTGCCCTGACTCTGTCCATCAGCTCTGACTGCACCTGGAGACCCCACATCTGCGCCTCGAACCCAAAAACTATCACCTCTATGCCCAAGCTCTCCAGATCTGCCAGAAGGTGACGATCCATCGTCAAACACATGGCCACGGGATACCTGCTCAAAGCATCCGCGACCACGTTGGCCTTCCCCAGATTTTACTACAAGGATATATCAAAATCCTTCATCAGCTCTAACCATCGCGTCTGCCTCATATTCAGCTCCTTCTGGGTAAACACGTACTTCAAGCTCTTGTGATCTGTATAGATCTCAACTCGCTTTCCGTACAGATAGTGTTTCCACAGCTTCAAAGCAAAGATGACCGCTGCCAGCTCCAGATCGTGTGTAGGGTAATTCCTCTCATGAGGACGTAACTGCCTAGATGCATAGGCAATCACCTTCCCGTGCTGCTGAAGCACACAACCCAAACCCCATCCTGAAGCATCACTGTAGATCGTATAACCACCAGATCCAGATGGTAGCGTCAAGATAGAAGCTGTAGTCAACCTCGCCTTCAGCTCCTCGAAGGCGGCCTGGCACTCATCAGACCAAACAAACTCCTCGTCCTTCCTGGTAAGGCGGGTCATCGGCTAGGCAATCCTGGAAAAGTTCTGCACGAACCTCCGGTAGTAACCTGCCAGACCCAGAAAACTCTGAACCTCTGCTACTGAGCTCGGTGTAGACCAGGACTCCACTGCAGAAATCTTCTTCGGATCCACTGAAATCCCCTCGCCAGAAACAACATGGCCTAGGAACTCCACGCGATCCAAGAAGAACTCGCACTTGGACAGCTTCCCATACAGCTGCTCCCTCCTGAGAGTGTCCAACACAATTCTCAAGTGCTCCTCGTGCTCCTCTGGTGTCTTCGAATAAATGAGAATGTCATCAATGAAGACCACCACGAACTTGTCAAGCTACTGATGAAATACCTTGTTCATCAAGTTCATGAATACCGCTGGGGCGTTGGTCAACCCAAACGGCATGACGGTATACTCATACTGGCCATAGCGGGTCCGAAAGGCAGTCTTCAAAATGTCATCCCGCTTCACCTTCAGCTGATGGTACCCGGTACGTAAGTCTATCTTCGAGAACACCCTCGCGCCGCTCAACTGGTCGAACAAGTCATCAATCCTCGGCAAAGGATACTTGTTCTTGATGGTAAGGTTGTTGAGCACCCTGTAATCAATTAACAGACGTACCGTACCATCTTTCTTGGTGACGAAAAGAACTGGCGTGCCCCAAGGTGAAGAACTAGATCGAATAAAGCCCTTGTCCTCCAGCTCGTCGACCTGTCTCTTCAGCTCCGCTAACTCACTGTTGTTGATTCTATAGACGTGCTGGGAGATAGGCTCAGCACCCGGCACTAGATCTATAAAAAACTCAATATCACGATCTGGCGGCATCCCAGGCAGCTCCTCGAGAAATACATCCAAGAACTCAGCAATGAGTGGATGTGGCAACACCGGCCCCGCCAACAATGCTCCGCAGAATCCATCTCCCTGCTCCGCTGTACCCCTGGTGAACTCATACTCCGGCTCTCCCGGCACCCTAAACAGAATCTTGCCCCCTCTGCAGTCAATGCTAGCATGGTGCATGCTCAACCAGTCCATACCGAGTACCACATCGTAACTCGGAAGTGGCATTACAAGCAAACACGCACTCAGCTCCCAGCCTCTCAAAAAAACTCTCCGCCCCTTGCAAACATTATTAACTAGGATGATGCCATTCCTAGTCATAATCTTGCAAGTCCTACCCAGATACTCAGCAATAATATTGTGCCTAAGAGCAAAAGAAACAGACACAAAACTGTGCGTAGCACCAGAATCAAATAAGGCCAAAGCTGGAAAAGAATCGAGCAGAATAGAACCTGCGACAACATCCGCAATAGGCTCCATCTCCTCGACTGCAAGAGCAAAGGCTCTCCCCTGACCGTCCCTCTGCTGGCGGTGCTGAACAAACTGCTGCTGCTGAGTCGGAAGTGGACCTCGCTGCTGAACTACCGGCACACTAGCTGGTGCCCTCTGAACAGGTACCCTCTGAGCAGCTCCAGTAACACAGGGGTTCTTGGGACACTCTCGTATCTGATGCCCAGCGGCACCGCAAAAGAGACACAGCCCCAGTCTTCTCCTACAGAACTCGAAGAGGTGACCGGGGTTCTTGCAGAAGTGGCACGATGGATCATCCTGCCCCGGACGCTACTGACCCCTCTGGACAGACGCTCTGGCCTGCCCCTGCTGCTGGTGATGCTGGAAAGACTGATACTGAAGCTGAGGGCGCTTAGCAGCCCCCGCGCTGCTACTGGCCCTCGAAAACAGCTTGCGATCCCTCTTCGGCTTCAAGCCCCACTCCCTCTCCACCTTCCGGCCTTCGCATAAACCTCTGCATATGTCGCATAGAAGGAAGGGATCAGGATCTTGATATACCATGTCAATCCCTCCCGAAAGCGCTCTGCTCGGATCACCGGGTCGCTCACCATGTACTCGGCGTATCGGCTCAGCCGGCCGAACTCTGCCGCATACTCCTCCACGGTCATACTGCCCTGCTGCAGGTTCTAAAACTGTCGCACTAGGCCGATCTTGTCCGTGGAAGAAAAGAACTTCTCTCTGAACAGGGCTCGAAACTCAGCCCAAGTATGGCCCTCTCCTGCAAGAGCCGGCTCGTTCCGGAACCATGTCCGGGCAACATCTAACAACTGTAAACCAACCGCCTCGACCTTCAGGTCGTCTGCCAGGCGGGAGGCCCTCATCTGGCGCTCGATATCCTCGAGCCAGTCATCAGCATAAATAATGCCCTCGGTCCCCTTGAAATCTCTCGGGCCCAGCTTCTTGAAAGCCTGGATATCCCCGATCTTCGGCTGCTGCTGCTGCTGCTGCTGAACCTCCCTCTGTGGAGCCCCACGCTCTACTGCCGCCATAGCCAACCGGTGTACATCCTCCATGCCCTAGCGCATGGCCTCTGTCTGCCTCAGCTGAGTCTCGTGCTGGGCCCGCTGGGACTCCAGTACCTGGTGAAAGAACGCGAGCATCTGCCCCATGACTGTGGGCAGAGAAGGCAACTAAGGAATAGCTCCCACCATCACCGGAGGAGTCTCCTGCTGAGGAGAAAGAACGCCCCCGGCAGCTCCCGCCGTATCCCTCGGTACTGCGGGAAGAGCACCCGCAATGGCCCAGGGACGGTCATCGAGAGCGCTGGAGGAGTACCCCCGAAAGCCCCAACAGAAGTCCCATCAGCCGGGGAAGTGACCGGAGCCTGTCCGCCAGAGGTGGCAGACCTTTCCGTCTCCCCGTGCTCCTCGCCAGGAGAATTAGTAATAACCATCCTGGAGACAGATTGAAAAGAAAATATTAATATGGCATATGAAGGATTATATCAAAGGAGGACAGCTAGAAAACAGTAAACCAATATCAAAGATGGTAAGCAAGATAAGCAAGGAAAGATCCTACTGTGATTGAGCACTCTTAGCTTACTACCTCTTATGTGTAACACAGGCTCGTAGTCAACACTCTAAGACGAGTGCCGCTACGACATCGCACTAATTACGACTTCAGGACCTGCGTGGGCCACCACTAAAACGTGTCACGACCCGCATCCGCTAAAAGGGCACGTGATGCGACAACGCCCAGCCCTCACCGGAAAATGGCGTAGAATGCTGTGGATTTTCTAGTCTGACAACAGTTTATATATATAACAAAACCTGTCGAGAATATGGTCAACTCCGAACGGAGGACAAGCAATGAATATATATGAGTGCTCAATCACAACTCTAAGATGATAAGTAAAGACTGAAAGATAAAGACAACAAGACGATAAAATATAACCTGTCAAGTCCAAATACAAATAATATACAAGTCCAGTCTCTAATACAGTCCAAAAGTAATACAGTCTCAAAAGTGACTGGAGACAAAGTCCAGTACAAAAGACCTACTCTAACTAAACAAGTGGTATGGTCTCGTCAGGTGGAGCTACGCCCTGTGGGACCAAGTCTAGGCCCACTACGTCGTCCGAACTGTAGTAGGTACCGCAATCTCCCTCGTCGGCATCTGCAATATTTTATCAACAGTCCAGTCAGGATGGAACGAGTACATATATCTCATAACAGATCTCAAGATAGAATAAAAGCTATAAGACTGTAAATAGAGCATATATAATAAATCATGGAGTGTACATGTATGTATCATGGCATGGTAAGCTGTAGAGCTAGAGCTAGAACAAGAAAATAGAACGGGATCATGGTATGTACACAAGTCAAGGAAAGCCATATGCCCAATGTGTGTGAGTAGTAGTTTCAGCTTGTGATCGGCTTGGGTACCTGTCAAGAACTGGCCTGGCAAGTCATATGTGCGGTATATGACTCACACTGTTCGGGAATGCAGGATGGATCTGATCACAGGCATACGCTACTACTCCCCCTACTCCAACTGGTAGAATGGATCCAAATAGGATACGTCACTGCACGGGATTCTAATGAGATGGTAGCTAGCCTTCTCTAGAATCAGTGACCACATATTGAGCAAGAGCTACAAGGTAGCTTGCACAATACATCCCAACCTAAGAAGGAGAAACATCTCTCGTCGGGATCCAGGAATACCAATCCGTGAGAACCATATGTCAGGAATAAGCATATCAACACTAAGTACATGAATCATAACATTTATCATAAATTGGGAATAAGTATCAGAGAATGTACTCGCCTGTAAGATGATAAAATATGTCGACCGGATCAACTGCAGTGTCTCGAGGACCTATAGAGAACAAGACGTATCAATACTATATTTAGGAAGTAAAGTTAAATCAAATTAAATCCTATTTAGTCATTCTAGGTCAAGACTTGTCTAGTCGGGTCAATATTGGTCATGGGAGAACATTGGAAGTTAATCCGAATCAAACTAGGTCGAAAACTGGCTTACCGTTGACTTTTGGTCAACGGGTCAACTCTGATCAACTCTAGGTCAACTCTAGGTCAACCCTAGATCACTGGTGACTAATAGTTGACTTTTAGTCAACTGTCCAAGTTAAATGGAATTTGGAACTAAATTTGGTAAAGTGTTGACCCATAGTTGACTTTTAGTCTAAAAAGTCAACCGTGGTCAACCGGGGCCAAGACTAGGTTTAGACGGCTAATTCTACTCATTACTAACCTCTACAACCCATATCCAAGTCCATCTTGGACTTGGAAATTCAAATCTTGGCCATGGGCCAATTCCCTATTTTACCCTTAAAAAGGATAAAATTCTAGCTTCGGCGATTATCTAGTTAGCCTACCTACGCTTGATATTTTGACCCGATCTCCCTAGGGTAGTAAGATACTAACCTATACATACGTTACCTACCAAAATACCTAGGTAACGTGGACATCCAGTCCATGATACGGCCCATTGTCGATATCTTGAATATTTCAAGATACGCAATGATACGGCACGATACCGGCGCCCTACGACCCCGATTTCAACTCGGGAGCCTACCCGCAAAATCTAATTCATGTATCCTAGGCCTACGTCAAGTTTCGTCGTGATCCGATACTCGGAGCTCCGTTTCGCTCTCTAACTCGACTTCTCCTAAAAACTCCCTTTTAGCTCTCATTCAAAATCTCTTCCTTAACTCTAAATTCTAATTCTTCCTTCTTCTAATTCTCCCATTCTCCTTATCCTTCTCCTCTCATTTCCTAACCTTATTTCTCCCTTTTCTTTCCTTTTCTACTTTTCTTACTTCTTCCAATTCCCTTCTCCTCTAATTCTTCTTATTCTTTCCCTTCTTCTTCAAATTCTTCTCCTATCTAACTTCTAATTCTACTATCTATTTATCTATATAACTATCTATCTATATACCTATATAAACATATATATACACACACATATATATATATATATATATATATATATATATATATATATATATATATATATATATATACATATATATATGTGGGGGGGTAGATAGGGGGGTACATGGGCTTAAAAGGGGGGGATGGCTGCTACTGCAGCTGCCACTGCAGGGCTTGCTGCTGCTGCTGTGTGTGGCATGCTGCCACAGCAGCACAGCAGCAGCTGCTGTTGTTGCATCCCCTTCTTCTTCTTCTTCTCATCCTACTTCTTCCTCTACTCTCTTCTCTATATATATCTATATATACACATATCTATATACCTATTTATCTATCTATCTATCTATCTATCTCTATATATATATATATCCATATATCTATCTACACAAACACTCATATATATATATATATATATATATATATATATATATATATATATATATATATATATATATATATATATATATACACACACACACATCTCTACATATAAATACGTACACATACACATATCTATATTTATATATATATATACAACCACACACACACACATATCTATATATATATATATATATATATATATATATATATATATATATATATATATACAAACACACACACACACTCTCTCACAAACACACTCACACACACAAACACACACTCTCACCACCTCTCTCACTCATACACCACCACCACCATTCTCTCACTCCACACACAAATATATATATATATATATATATATATATATATATATATATATATATATATATATATATATATTTATATATATATATATATATATATATATATATATATATATATATATATATATATATATATATATATATATATATATATACAAACACACACACACACTCTCTCACAAACACACTCACACACACAAACACACACTCTCACCACCTCTCTCACTCATACACCACCACCACCATTCTCTCACTCCACACACAAATACACATATACCTATAATTATATATATATACACACACACACACACATATATATATATATATATATATATATATATATATATATATATATATATATATATATATATATATATATATATATATATATATATATATATATATATATACCACTCTCAAATAGGAAAGCCCCAAATTAAATCCTTAACCTAGATTTTAGGAAAACCTACCAATCCTAGGGGCAAAGTGTAGAGAATTCACTTCTCAATATTTATTGTGAAGAACATAAATGCAAAAGAGTAATAAATGGAAATTTAATGACATACATATGCTAGGTTCCTTGGAGAAGAGCTTGGAAGAAGAAATGGAATTTTTGAGAGAGAGAGAGAGTTACTTGGTTGTGAAGGAATGGGGGGGTTCCTCCTTCATGTGGCCGGCCATGGTGAGGGGGGTTATTGGGTTTGGGTGAGATCCAATAACCCTCCAACCCATTAGACTTAGGTTTTATTTGGTTCGAGTTTGGTTCGGTTTAATTCTAAATACAAATTAAGCCTCTATAATGACTAATTAAGCCATGGAAATAGGGTTTATAGTTTCTAGCCTAATTAGGATTGTATGTGGGCCAAGCCCAGCTAGTATGTGGGTCCCATTAGTGTTCAGGCTACCCGGGTCTCCAACTTGAGTCCGAATTGGGTAAAATTCAAACCGACTCAAATAAATTCCTAAAAATTATATAAAATCAAATAAAATTCCTAAAAATTATAAAACTTGAAAATGACGAAAATACCCCTAATTCGAAAACTGGGGGTGACAGTTGATCCACCTACACCAGAAGATTTCAAGCCTCCACTACTTTCTATCGCCCTACTATCCCTATGGGTAGTACGCTGTTGACGGAGATGTTTGAAGAGTCCTTTGACACCAGAGAGAGCATGCCATCTTCTTCCAAGCCAGACTGGTGGATACACACTCCGAGCCAGGAATAACTTCTGATTTCTTTGGATCCTTGGACTTCCCGACACAGAACGCATATCTTACACCGAGGAGCAGATCGAGAACCTGAAGCCGCCACTGAAGATCATCTCAGCATGTGAGGTTCCGACTCCTCCGAAGATTGAAGTCACCAACCGGGAGATCCAGCTCATAGCGCATACAACAAGATGGGAAACTAAAGCCCATGAGCGACAGAAAGACTTATGACGAAGACAGTAACTAGCCTGGACCAGCAAAGCATCATAACACTCAGACGGTGCTTCTTCAGTCACATCATCAGAGGCGGATTCAGGCTCATATTCACTGAGTAAAGGATTGTCAGCAAGTCGCAGATCACAATGATCGAGGAGCATCAAGATCTCAACAGCCAGCACGCCAGCAGACATATATTTCTATCAGAGGTTCTGCACTTCAGCCCCAGCAGGAGATCCAGACTCAGATTCAGATGACGACCATTTACAATTTCTGCCGTCGTCAGGACATCACCACAAATAGTGCCACAAAAGACAGAAATTACGCCTGTACTGCGGATCGCCTACTCACTAAGTCAAAGATTGTCCGGAGATTGTTGATCGCACTGCCCGAGAACAAGCACGAGGAGTATCGAACTACAGCAAAGGGACCCACCTTTTCAGAATCAGCAACCAAATGGAGCACTACTGCAAGGACCAGTCTACGTCAGGACAAGTTGAAGAAGGTTGAAGAGATTCTAGTCCTGGAGGAATACTGACGACAAAATGCTTCTTTTGTATGGTTGGAGAAAACCATGTATCTCGATTCACAATCCTATCTTTCCTTAAATTTCTCGTAGCATTTAGACCATTTCTTGAAACTCCTTGTTTTCTATTTTGGAACCTTGGTTGATATTCGAAACTCATTTCAAGATATTGTTTCCTATTTGTTGATTGATACTCCTCCAACCATTCATCGTAATCTTTTTTTCTTTTCGATATTTTACTCAAGAATTTTGTTTCCTATTCGGGACTAGTTACAATTTGTAAATTTTGTTTTCTCCCCGAGGTTCAGTTTTCCATTCGGGGCTTGGTAGAATTTGATTTTTATTCAATACTTGCTTCTATTCACCATTCAAGATATCGTTTGAAAACTTCGTTTCAAATCTAAGGGTTGACCTGTTCCCTATGTAAGATTTCGTTTCCTATTCGTGGCTTGTTTTCTATTTCAAAAATTATTCTGTTTCCAACTTTGTTTCGATCTTGTTCCCTATTTGAGGTATCGCTTGTTTCATGGATATTTTTTTCTATTCACTCATTGATTTTCTTTTTCTACTCATAACTTGATTCCATTCGAGATTTTAAGATCATGTTTCCTATTTCCGAGACTTTGTTTTATTCGTAATTTTGTCTCATATTCAAGATTTTCCAGACTTTGAAACTTCCGTTCCTACTCGCGACTCGTTGAGACCGTGTTCCCTATTCGATACCTTGTTTCCTCGTCAAGATTTCCTATTCGAGAATTTATTTCCTATTACAACTTTGTTGTTGTTGGTTCTCCATTTGGGACCTTGTATCCTATTGGAGGTTTATTTTTCCTTCGAGATTTTAGCTAAGATTTTGTGGTTATTTGAGATATTATTGAACCATGTTTCCGATATGAGATTTTATTCCTTATTTTGAGACCTTGTCCTCTATCTGATACCTTGCTTCTATGCTTCGTTACCTATCCAAGATTACGTTCCAAATATGGGATCTTGTTACCATCTTGGTTTTCATTTGAGATTTTGATTACCATTTGAAGCTTTGTTTCCTGTTCGAGATTTAAAAATCTCCTTATTTGTTCTCTTAGTACCGCTACTCCCTGCTGGATCTTTTGTTGCTTCTTAGTACCTAGTAAAATTTCTTATTTTGTAAAGGCATATAACATCATTTCTATCATGATTTAGAACTTGTATTGGATTACCATGAACCCTTTTGAAACTCCATGGACAAGGTTGAGAGAATATTTGACTATCTATTATGACGTTGCAGTTGTGCACTGCAACTATTACCTGGATTATGGAGACTGAGGATTCAGTGCAGCCAGCTGCGCACTGGCGAGGCATGAACCCCAAGTTGAAGTAATTTCAAGCATTTATAGGTTTTCGGGTATTATCGAGACTTTGTCCTAAACTCTTCATATTAAGATCTCTTGAGTTGCTTCGTTAATAATTGTTTGAAAATAGATAAAGTTGATATGTTATTCGGTAACATATTGTTATTTAAGTCATAGAACCAAAAGTTCACTATAGCCAGACATACACTGACGGAGCAGAGATTCTAAGTAAAGTGACTTCAAATATCTATATGTTCTTGGATATCATGGAGACTATATTCCATTTTCATATGATTACTGGTTTTCGAGAATCACAAATCCTTGCACGTTTATCTTGATTTGATACTGTACCTCCTGAGTATTTCGTACGTTCCTCAATCAACCCTTGCTAATTTTCCTTCCAGAATTTTATCGATAGATCATTGAATTCCTCAAAGTTATACATTGCCAGATTTTGATTCCATACTTTGCTTGTGTCTTGTCTAAACTTCGATCTTAAATTATGTCTATCTGACCATGATTTTTTTATCGTGTCCTAGTCTACTTGTGTTAAACTATCGATTTTGATCGTACTTAATAGTTGTGTTTTCATGATTTTGCTCCTCTAAGTTGTAATTGAAACTACATTCTATCTCGTGCCTATTTGATTCTTGATCATTGATCGTGTTATTCCAACTTCTTGTGTGTAATTATCGTACGGGTCTCAAGGCTCAGAGAGCGTCTCAGAGTTGCATAGGATCGGCAGAAGCACTGGGCGGACAGCAGCAGACGACCACTGAAGTTCGCAGTTGGGGATAGAGTGTTCCTGAAGATCTCACCGACTAGAGGTGTCATCAGATTTGGTAGAGGCGGGAAGCTTAGTCCAAGGTACATCGGGCCCTTCGACGTGAAGGCATGGATTGGCGATGTGGCGTATCGACTAGCGCTTCCAGCCAGCTTGGAGGGAGTGCATGATGTTTTCCACGTCTCCCAGCTTCGACGCTACATTTCAGATCTGAGCCATGTGGTGGACTATTCAGAGCTAGAGGTGGGTCCGAGCTTGACCTACGAGGAGCAGCCAGTAGAGATCCTTGATCGGAGGGAGAAGCACATGCGGAACCAGACTATATCGCTTGTTCGAGTCATGTGGAGACACCACTCTCCGGGAGAGTCCATGTGGGAGCGCAAAGACGAGATGCGGGAGCGCTATCCCAGTTAGTTTGTTTGCGTATACTTTGATATTGAGAATTTTAAATACAATAAATGATTTGTGTTTGAACTTTCTTTAAGATTTTGCTTTGAGATTGTCTTGTTGTCTCTCGAATTTCGAGGACGAAATTATTTTAAGTGGGGGAGATTTGTAACTCCACCTTTCTGATTTTGAGAAAAAAATAATTGATTTTAAAAAAAATATTTTTTTATATTAATAATACTTGATGATTAAGTTTCAAATAATAATTTTTGATTTTAAAATATTAAATATGGCGATTGATTTTTTGGAGGAAAATTAGTTAGACAGAATTTATTTTTATTTTATTTTTGAAATTTGGTTATAACAAACTTTGGGGCCCACTATTTGATTTCTAACTGATTTTACAGATTTTTGTAAATAGTGAAAATGAGAGGGATTAAATTGCATAATTACCTTTTGTGGAGAGGCTGAGGTGAAAATTTCACTTCCCCTATTAAATTTTCGGCTGGGGAGAGAGGACTCATTTTACTGAGTCCTCCTCAAAACTCAGTCCCCCTTTCTATTGTTCCTCTCGGCCGATCTAGGCGGTGGCGGAGCAGGCTTGCTCCGAGCGACGATGACGGGATCGACATCCCCGGTGGCGATCTCGACGACGATAGCATCGAGACCCGACGGCAAGATCTAGAGGCACACGACCTATTTTCGGCGATTCCTTCGCCTAGACGACGGTGGCGACTGCTCTCTCCCTCTCCAGTGAGCTTCAGTTTCTCCGGCGACTAGGGACGGAGCCGTCCACACTGTAGAACCCTCGACACCGAGTGACAACGACAGTGATCGGATTGTAATGCCCATATTTCGGAATACGTATTTTGATTAGGCTACTTGTATTTCGGACCTGTATTTTTATTTTCTTGGATTTTGGCCTGTAATTGTATTTGGCTCGACTTGTGGATTTTTGGTTTTCTCATAAATTGGGTTTTTGGACCTGGCGTGGTTTTATTCTTTGTGGAGAAGGATTTGGTTTGGTTTGGTTTGCATTGGACTACCTTAGTTAAACTCCACCCTCAACACAACACACCCTCCCTCATTAAACCCCACCTAACTTTTCTCTCTCCTCATTACTCTTCCATTTATTTTTCTCCATCTTCTTCTTCCTTCCTCTACACAACACCCAACCTCCATAGGCAAGTGCACCTTGCCACCAAATAAGAACCCTATTTTATTTGTCCATTAGTTAGATTAGGCCATGGTGAACCACATAAGAACTTGGCATTTTATGATTTGGAGTCTCCATTTTTCTAGATCTAAGTTTTAACCATTTTCAGAATTTCTTGGTTTTGATCTAGTAAACCTTGATTTTTGCTTGATTTGAGACTTCCATGTGGAAGGGAATTTAATTTTACACAAGTTAGAACTTTGAAAATCTAAATTTCGTTTTGATTTGGCTAAGTTATGAGATTTGGAAATTTTGATGTTCTTGGGTTTTTCCCTAGGCTTGCTGGAGAAGATGACTCTCGGCCAGCGCTCTTTAGCGCTGGACTGAACCGCGGACCCTTCCTCGGCCAGCGTTCTTTAGCGCTGGGCTGACCCGCGCTCGGTGCCCCTTGGCGAACCGCGCCCCTCCTCCAGCACAATCTGACCCCAGCGCGCTTGATCCCAGCGCAGCTCAACCCCGGCGCGCTTGACCCCAGCGCAGTTCAAACTCAGCGCGCTTGACCCCAGCGTAATTCAACTCCAGCACAGCTCGACCCTAGCGCAACCCGATCCCCTGATCCCTAGCACAACCCGACTCCCTGATCCCTAGCGCAACCCGACCCCTGATCCCTAGCGCAACCCGACCCCAGGGACCCCAGCGCAACCTACTTGCCCATGATGGTTTGATTTCATTGTTCCTTGGGCTTGGCTTCTTTGTTGATTGGAGTTTTTTGAGATCTTGTTCCACACAACACGACTGTTTTGATCAAACACGACCTGGCACGGTTTTCAACGATTTGCTTATGACTAGTATGATTTTTGTGATTTCTGTGATTTATGATCCTTGTACTTCTGATCTTCTTAGTAGCGACCCGATGGGGTACGCACTTAACTTGTAACCTGTGATTCATAATTAATCTCTGTAACTGGATATCTTGATAGTGGCCCGTGGCGGCGCACTCCTGACTTGTAACTTGGCTTGATAATTGATGCTGTTGCGATGGCTAACTCGACTCTTATAACCAACTCTGACACCATGGGTGTTCATTCTTGCTGCTTGTGCAATCCACTTGTCTTGTCTTGTCTTGCATCATGTCTAGGACGTGACTCCCTGGTTACCACGGTCAGGGATTCGTACTGAATATGGACTAGGATAATGACTAGATCCAACTATAGTTCATGGAGAATTCCCCGTCACAGGCGATCTCGTTATCTGGGCGCTTTAATAGATTTGTAGCCTGCCGGCGAGTAGGGCACATTTCCAGCACACTGTCATGTGTTGCACCCTCTAAGTCACCTAAGGGTACATTGTCTCCGGGGCAATGTACCCAACCATACTCTCAACCCGCGGAATGATAACTGGATAGTCTGTAGGGCTTGGGACTGAAAAATTCTCATTTGTATCTTGTTAGTAATTAGGCTTGTGATAACCTTAGTTAGTTAAGTAGTAAGCCATAGTATTTGCTTGGCCGATTGTGAATGGATGGTGTCCAGCCTTGTCTAAGTCTCGTCGAGTTCCAGTATCTACTTTCTCCTGAACATGATTGTCTTACTTATCTTTAACAATAAATGGGTAGAGACAAAGTGCTATTCAGGCAAAGGGTTACAACCCCAGTCCTTGTTTGGTTTAAGGGTTGTAACCTGGCTTCCGGAATTGTCCCACGTCCCTAGTCGTTTATTGTCCTGTTGTACTCTTTATTACTTGTACTTTTCTTCTATTCCTTATGTTCTGATATGCTGGCTTTCATTCTTATTTCGTGGCCTCCTTGTGGCACTTGCTCTTTCTGGGGTTTGACCCAGCTGGTTTTGTGTGGCCAGATTTTGGAGCAACACCCGAGGATCTACCGAACCTCCAGCCCGATGGTGGCGACTAGAAGGAACCCGAGCTACGAGTAGGTCTTCCCCTTTTGTTTCGCTCACTACATTGTAAAATTATTCTTTTGAGGCGTTTAGCCGACGAGCACCTGTTAGCTCGATGCATATTTACTTACTGTCTGCCTACGGGCTGTGAACATGATTGACAAATCCTAGGGTTGATCATATACGACTAAACTCTTGCTAGTCTTCGCATTTTGTATGACTAGCTTCATGATCAGCTAAATATGTAATATTTGGGATGCCTTTTATTGTATATTTGGTGGTCTAACATCTTGTAACTATATTACTTGCTTGAGATTGAGACAATAGGCTTGACCTTAAGAGACCGTTGGCTTGTAGTAAACCCTCATATCTAGACAGCCGTGACCGTATAGAGGGATGGATTCCATTTCTATATACGTAGCTGGCTATGTACGCCCCCGCTCTTCAGTATTCTGGTTCTGGGGCGTCACATGGTTTATGTGGTGGCCCATGCAGGTCTTGGCATTCAAGAATATGAGGGTTTACCATATAGATGTCTCAATAAGTAATCGCCCTTGATCTCTGCTCGTATCTTCAAATCCCTGAGAATCTTGACCTGATCACATGCTTGTATCGTTTATCTGTCATGGTCCTTCCTTATTATTTCCTATGTCGTCTTCTTCAGCGGCATTGTTCATGTACCTGCTGATCAGCAAAGCGGAGCACCTCCCGTGGACTAGCCGCAACCTGGAGATCAAGCCCAGCATTCAGGAGTAGCCTCCAGAGTCATGCCTACCGGAGGAGAACCACCAATTCAGCCCATCCAGCCTGCAGCGCCTGATGATAGCACCTTGGTGGGTCTCATTAGATCCCTGTTAGCTTTCCAGTATCATCGCGGAGATGCCTTGCACCAGGCGGTGGCTGATGCTTTGACCAGAGGAGGTCATCAGGGTAATAGCGCGGCCAACAGCTTCAAGCGCTTGAACCCTTCATTCTTCGATGGCAGCGAAGATGCGATTGCCGCGGACGCTTGGCTTCAGAATACCGAGGTGGTTCTGGAAGCAGATAGGACACCTGAGAATGAGAAGGTGGCGGTGGTACAACTACAGTTGCTAGATTTGGCTCGCAGTTGGTGGGCGGCGCAGGCCGTGGGATTAGCGACGCCGGTTACTTGGGCGGTATTTAGAGAGAGATTCCAGACGAAGTATTTTGATGCTGTAGCTCGGTATGACCTGCAGACGAGGTTTACCAACTTGAAGCAAGGAGGCAGGACGGTCGACGGTTATGCACCTGAGTTTTCTAGATTCAGTAGGTTTGCCCCTACCTTGGTGGCAACCGAGTTTGATAGGGCCAAGCAGTTTCAGCAGGGACTGCATTTGGAGATCTTGTTGGCAGTTGAGCAGTTCGAGCACCAGACATTCGATGCAGTTTTGAGGGCAGCTAGGAGGCACGAGTATACCTCCTAAAGGATCGTGGATAGGACCGGAGGTAGGAAGCGGTCCAACAATCAGATGCACCAATCATCAGCTCCAGCCCCGGCAGCAAGGGGTTTGACCATTGGAACTCCGAGGCGGACGACCTCAGTAACGTCGGTTCAGCATTCAACCCCGACGTATCCGCAGCAACAGAAGCAGAAGCAGACTTCCGCGATGGGATGTTCTCATTGCGGGAAGCCAGGACACGTGGTGGCAGATTGTCGTAGGGCACAGGGATTGTGCCTGGCTTGTGGAGCGGCAGATCATAAGATAGGAGCCTGCCCGAATAGGGGTAGTTCGTCCTCTTCTAACCTAACCAGTCCGTCGGTTAGGGGACCAGCACCTATGCAGTAGTAGCAGTACTCGAGGCCATTGTTGCCTCATGCCCAGGCATTTCAGCAGCAGAACCAGCAGCAGTACACCCAGGCTCAAGTGCAGAACAGGCAGAGAGGTTTCCAGCAGAGGGGACCCACAGCCAGAGGATAAGGTCAGGCGATGATGATGACTATGGAAGAAGAGGTTGCACCAGGTGAGGTAGTGGCAGCTACTATTCTCGTCAACTCCTCTCCAGCATCGATATTATTTGATTCTGGTGCATCGCATTCATTCATGTCCGCACGATTTGCAACACGGATAGGATTGGAGCCCGAGTCATTATCAGTGAGGCTCAATATACTTACTGGTAATGGTCTTGTGGGAGTAGATCGAGTGTTTTCCTTGTGTCGGATCATAGTTAGCGGTAGAGAGTTTTCCGCAAGATTTATAGAGTTTTCTATGGCAGACTATGATGTAGTCTTAGGCATAGATTGGTTGAGGAACCAGTATGCTAGGATAGACTGCCATGTTGGCAGGGTTGTCTTTAGTATTCCAGGCGAGCCAGAGTTTTTATTTTCCAGAGGCACAGTGGAGCCATCTTCCCCAGTATTGCGGATGGTAGTAACAGCAGTGCAGTTACCCCGGATAGTTGAAGAGTTTCCAGATGTCTTCCCAGAGGAACTTCCAGAAATGCCGCCAGAAAGAGAGATCGAGTTCACTATAGACTTGATCCCCGGGACAGCACCAGTATCAGAGCGAGTCTACAGGATGGCGCCTTCAGAGTTGGAGATTTTGTACAAGATGATTGAAGAACTCAGGACCAAGGGATTCATTCGTGCAAGTGGATCACCTTGGGGAGCCCCGATGCTTCTTATGAAGAAGAAGGATGGTACGTCCAGATTATGTGTAGATTATCGTACCTTGAACTCAGTGACAATCAAGAACAGATACCCTCTCCCGATGATAGATGACTTGTTTGATCAACTTAAAGGGGCTTTAGTGTTCTCGAAGATAGACTTACGATCAAGATACCACCAGATCAGAGTCAGAGAGCAGGACATCCCGAAGACAGCTTTTTGATCTAGGTATGGACATTAGGAGTTCCTTGTTATGCCCTTTGGAGCAACCAATATGCCAGCCGTATTCATGGACCTCATGAATCGAATTTTTATGCCTTATTTGGACCAGTTCGTGATCGTATTCCTAGATGACATCCGGGTCTACAGTAAGAATGAAGCAGAGCACGAGCGGCATCTCAGAATCGTCCTTCAGACGCTTAGAGAGCACCAGTTGTATGCCAAGTTCAGTAAATACGATTTCTGGCTCGATCGCATTTCGTACTTGGGTCACATCATTACCCGAGGAGGAGTGGAGGTGGATCCCCAGAAGATTGTGGCTATCGAGTCATGGCCAGTACCTAGCTCAGTGGCAGAGGTTCGCAGCTTCCTAGGATTGGCTGGCTACTACCGGCGGTTCGTTTCAGATTTTGCAAGGATTTCGGCTCCGATGACCCGCAAGGATGTGCAGTTCGCTTGGACAGCAGAGTGTCAGGAATCATTTGAGAAGTTGAAGCGAGGTTTGATCACGGCTCCTATTCTCACGCTTCCAGATGGAACCGGAGGATTTTTAGTGTATTACGGCGCTTCAGGCAGAGGATTGGGGTGTGTTCTGATGCAGCATGGGAAGGTAATAGCTTATACGTCACGACAACTTCGTGATCATGAGAGAAATTACCCAACCCACGACTTGGAGCTGGCAGCAGTATCGTTTGTACTAAAGCTTTGGCGGCACTACTTGTATGGAGATAGGGTGGAGATCTTCACTGATCACAAGAGCCTGAAGTATATTTTCATCCAGAAGGATCTTAACATGCAGCAGAGAAGATGGCTCGAGCTACTAGTGGACTACGATGTGGACTTGCAGTATCACCCAGGGAAGGCCAACGTTGTAGCAGATGCATTGAGCAGGAGAGCCGGAGTTTATTTCCTAACAGCGCAACCAGAGTTATTGGCAGATCTTCAGAAGATGCGTATAGAAGTTGTCCTCCCTTCCAGCGTGGCATTGATGGCCAGTCTACAGGTTCAGTCCAGCACAGTTGAGAGGATCCGAATGGCGCAGTCTATGGATTCCAAGATTCAGCGACTCAGAGCAGAGTGTGAGGTAGGAAGAATGCCAGAATTGTGCATTCATAAAGATGGCACACTTCAGCATGGCACTCGTCTTTGTGTACCTAGTGGAGATATCAGACAGGAAGTCATGACAGAAGCTCACCGTTCACATTATTCTATTCATCCCGGTGGCACAAAGATGTATAGAGACATCCGTCAGCATTTTTGGTGGAATGGCATGAAGAGGGAGATAGCCCAGTTTGTCTCTCGGTGTTTGGTTTGCCAGCAAGTTAAGGCTGAACATCAGAGGCCAGCTAGACTTCTTCAGCCCTTACCGATTCCAGAATGGAAGTGGGAGCATGTGACCATGGATTTTGGGACTGGATTGCCTAGGTCCCCAGATGGTCGAGATGCTATTTGGGTTATAGTTGACTATTTGGGTTATAGTTGACAGGCTCACGAAGGTGGCTCATTTTCTTCCATTCAGAGTTGGGCAGTCTACGGCGTAGTTGGCAGAAATGTACCTCAGGCAGATTGTCAGGCTTCACGGTATGTCGGTCAGTATCACCTCGAACCGAGATTCAAGGTTTACGTCACACTTTTGGCATAGTTTGCAAGAGAGTTTGGGAACTCACCTCCAGTTCAGCTCAGCTTATCACCCGCAGACAGATGGCCAGACGGAACGCACAATCCAGACTCTTGAAGATATGTTACGCTCATGTACACTCGACTTCGATGGTTCCTGGGAAGATCAACTACATCTGGAAGAATTCTTCTACAATAATAGTTACCAGGCCAGTATCCAGATGGCACCTTTCGAGGCCTTATATGGCAGGAAGTACAGATCCCCGCTAGCATGGGACGACATCGGAGAAAGACAGATGCTTGGTCCAGAGATAATTACCCAGGCTGTCGAGGTGGTCAGAAAAGTCAAAGATCGTCTTCGAGTGGCCTAAGATCGCCAGCGCCATTGGGCCGATGCTCATCGGCGTCCCTTAGAGTTTGCTATCGGCGACCATGTATTCCTTAGGATCTCGCCTGACCGCGGCGTCATTCGCTTTGGCGTACGAGGAAAGCTTAGTCCTAGGTATATAGGGTCGTTCGATGTCCTAGAGCGAGTAGGAGATGTATCCTATCGTCTCGCTCTTCCGCCGTCGCTAAGTGAGGTGTAGGATGTATTCTATATGTCCCAATTACGACGGTACATCTCGGACCCGATCCATATCCTGGACTATTCGGAACTGGTTGTTGGTACCAACCTGTCGTATGAGGAGAGGCCCGTGTCTATTTTGGACCGGAGAGAAAAGATACTCAAGAACAGGACTATTAGCTTAGTCAGTGTTGCTTGGGGTCGTCACTCTCTAGGTGAGTCAACATGGGAGCATGAGGACGATATCCGATCGCGATATCCCGACTTGTTTGACTCATAAGGTATAATGTATTTCTTATGCCTTATGCTTTCCATCCCTTGCTTGCATGTATGATTGTTTGATTGTTTGCTTAGTGTAGATTATTTGTGGATAGTATAGCTGGCTCTTATATCTCTAAACATCTTGATTTAAATTCTGAGGACGGAATTCTATTAAGGTGGGTAGAGTTGTAATGCCCGTATTTTGGAATACGTATTTTGATTAGGCTACTTATATTTCGGACCTGTATTTTTATTTTCTTAGATTTTGGCCTGTAATTGTATTTGGCTCGACTTGTGGATTTTGGTTTTCTCGTAAATTGGGTTTTTGGACCTGGCGTGGTTTTATTCTTTGTGGAGAAGGATTTGGCTTGGTTTGGTTTGCATTGGACTACCTTAGTTAAACTCCACCATCAACACAACACACCCTCCCTCATTAAACCCCACCTAACTTTTCTCTCTTCTCATTACTCTTCCATTTATTTTTTTCCATCTTCTTCTTCCTTCCTCTACACAACACCCAACCTCCATAGGCAAGTGCACCTTGCCACCAAATAAGAACCCTATTTTATTTGTCCATTAGTTAGATTAGGCTATGGTGAACCACATTAGAACTTGGTATTTTGTGATTTGGAGTCTCCATTTTTCTATATCTAAGTTTTAACCATTTTCGAAATTTCTTGGTTTTGATCTATTAAACCTTGATTTTTGCTTGATTTGAGACTTTCATGTGGAAGAGAATTCAATTTTACACAAGTTAGAACTTTGAAAATCTAAATTTCATTTTGATTTGGCTAAGTTATGAGATTTGGAAATTTTGGTGTTCTTGGGTTTTTCCCTCGGCTTACTGGAGAAGATGACTCTCGGCCAGCGCTCTTTAGCGCTGGGCTGAACCGTGCACCCTTCCTCGGCCAGCGTTCTTTAGCGCTGGGCTGACCCGCGCTCGGTGCCCCTTGGTGAACCGTGCCCCTCCCCCAGCGCAGTCTGACCCCAGCGCGCTTGATCCCAGCGCAGCTCAACCCCAGCGCGCTTGACCCCAGCGCAGTTCAAACTCAGCGCGCTTGACCCCAGCGCAATTCAACTCCAGCGCAGCTCGACTCTAGCGCAACCCGATCCCCTGATCCCTGGCGCAACCCGACTCCCTGATCCCTAGCGCAATCCGACCCCCTGATCCCTAGCGCAACCCGACCCCAGGGACCCCAACGCAACCTACTTGCCCATGATGGTTTGATTTCATTGTTCCTTGGGCTTGGCTTCTTTGTTGATTGGAGTTTTTTGAGATCTTGTTCCACACAACACGACTGTTTTGACCCAACACGACCTGGCACGGTTTTCAATGATTTGCTTATGACTAGTACGATTTTCGTGATTTCTGTGATTTATGATCCTTGTACTTCTGAACTTCTTAGTAGCGACCCGATGGGGTGCACACTTAACTTGTAACCTGTGATTCATAATTAATCACTGTAACTGGATATCTTGATAGTGGCCCGTGGCGGCGCACACCTGACTTGTAATTTGGCTTGATAATTGATGCTATTGCGATGGCTAACTCGACTCTTCTAACCAACTCTGACACCGTGGATGTTCATTCTTGCTGCTTGTGCAATCCACTTGTCTTGTCTTGTCTTACATAATGTCTAGGACGTGACTCCCTGGTTACCACGGTCAGGAATTCATACTGAATATGGACTAGGCTAATGACTAGATCCAACTATAGTTCATGGAGAATTCCCCGTCATAGGCGATCTCGTTATCTTGGCGCTTTAATGGATTTGTAGCCTACCGACGAGTAGGACGCATTTCCAGCACACTGTCATGTGTTGCACCCTCTAAGTCACCTAAGGGTACATTGTCTCCGGGGCAATGTACCCAACCAAACTCTCAACCCGCGAAAGGATAACTGAATAGTCTGCAGGGCTTGGAACTGGAAAATTCTTATTTGCATCTTGTTAGTAATTAGGCTTGTGATAACCTTAGTTAGTTAAGTAGTAAGCCGTAGTATTTGCTTGGTCGATTGTGAATGGATGGGGTCCAGCCTTGTCTAAGTCTCGTCTAGTTCCAGTACCTGCTTTCTCCTGGACGTGATTGTCTTACTTATCTTTAACAATAAATGGGTAGAGACAAAGTGCTATGCAGGCGAAGGGTTACAACCCCAGTCCTTGTTTGGTTTAAGGGTTGTAACCTGGCTCCCGGAATGGTCCCACGTCCCTAGTCGTTTATTGTCCTGTTGTACTCTTTATTACTTGTACTTCTCTTCTATTCCTTATGTTCTGATATGCTGGCTTTCGTTCTTATTTCGTGGCCTCCTTGTGGCACATGCTCTTTCTGGGGTTTGACCCAGCTGGTTTTGTGTGGCCAAATTTCGGAGCAGCACCCGAGGATCTACCGAACCTCCAGCCCGATGGTGGCGACTAGAAGGAACCCGGGCTATGAGTGGGTTTTCCCCTTTTTTTTCGCTCACTATATTGTAAAATTATTCTTTTGAGGCGTTTAGCCGACGAGCACCAGTTAGCTCGATGCATATTTACTTACTGTCTGCCTACGGGCTGTAAACATGATTAACAATTCCTAGGGTTGATCATGTACGACTAAACTCTTGCTAGTCTTCGCATTTTGTATGACTAGCTTCATGATCAGCTGAATATGTAATATTTGGGACGCCTTTTATTGTATATTTGGTGGTCTAACATCTTGTAACTATATTACTTGCTTGAGATTAAGATAATAGGCTTGACCTTAAGAGACCGTTGGCGTGTAGTAAACCCTCATTTCTAGACAGCCGTGACCGTATAAAGGGATGGATTCCATTTCTATATACGTAGCTGGCTATGTACGCCCCCGCTCTTCAGTATCCTGGTTCTGGGGCGTCACACGGATCGATCAACTCTCGACTGCACCCATCGACCTTCCGGCAATAACGTTCCCTCTCCAGTGAACCACCGTCATTCGACGACTCTGTTCCGAGGACTTTCGCCTCCTCCGACGATGTTGCATCGGGCAATGACGACGACGGGATCACCTCCCTGACGACGAGCGGCTGGGAAATTTTTTCGGCGATGGATTTCGACGACTATCTGTCTTTCTGAGGGATCTTGGGCGAAGCAGCAGAAATCAATCGATGGGTGAGTTTCTCCCTGATCATTATTCCTTCCTTTGATTGTTCTTGGTCTGATCGATCTTGATCGGATCCTTTCGAAATTCTTTGATATTTTGATTGATGATTGATCCATAAGATCTTGGAATCGATTCTTACATTCTTGGATTTTCAAGGGAAGCAGAGAAAGTATTTTGTGTTTGAAGACTTTGTTGAACGCCACTCGTTTGATGAAATGACTGAAACAGGGACAGATCGATGAACTGGACAAGTGCGACTCGTATCCGACTTTTTGGAGCCATCTTCCACGTTTAGGATTGATCCTTCCTCCTTCAGGTATTATATTATCTCTCTGGAATATGTATTAACTATGCTTCATAGCTAGATTCTGATTTATAGTGTTAAGCCAGGGACGGAGTCGGGACGCAGGGTGCTGTGCGTGTCGTGCACGTATCCGTTCGTGTATATTGTAGGGGCTGTGTCTTGATTAGTCATTGCTAGTACAAGGCAGGTAGACACGCATGTACATTGGCATGTTGGCAAGTTGAATCGCATACATGCTTGGAATGGTTAGAATGTGTCGATTGTGTCCAGATTAGTGTCGGGTGCGAAGTAGATGATTTCAGCCTGTCTAATATTGATAATTCGATTGGGTTGTAACAACTATTATATTGTTCTGAGTTTTTTTTCTCAGCATTCGAAGAATTGATTTGGGCGGTAAATTGATCGGGGAGATCGATTACGAAATTGAGGGTCTAGCATCCTACTAGAACATGCTCCAACCATGTGGCGTACCTATGTCAGTGCAGTGGTGTATGAAGTGCTGTTGTACTCATGCTCTGCATGTTCAAGACTAGGTAGTTGCAGAAGGGAGGGGTTGATCACAACTGTAGCTGCTGAGAAGTGAATATTTAGCCAAGTAAACAGAGTAGAGTAGTTGTACAATGGTAACAGTTGAGAATTTCTAGTTCAACTATAGGATCTGTTCAGTTTGAATTTCAGACTTGTTGGCGTCATCAAGATTTTTGGGAGAAAGGTTTTCTTTTTGAAATGTGGCTTTGATTCAATGAAATGAGCAAGTATATCAAGTATTTCCTTGCACTTTGCTTGAATAGGCCCTTAGGAATAAATTTGAATATTGTACCCACAGTAGAATGGCTATTTGATGTAGGTGCTATGTAAGCCTGGTAGTAGCTAGCCTTACTGTGTAATTAGCTATTATTATTTTGTTCTTTCAATAAGCTATACTAAGGAAAACATTTGTTTGGGGATGCAATGCTTGTGAGTAGTAGATTGGCAGAAAGGGACCAAACTGTTATTGGGGATTAGACTACAGAGGTCTACAATCTGGATTGAGCAACATAACATCTGTATAGTGATTAAGGATGATTGTTAAAGACAACCTTCATGAGTATGTGGTATGTTCAAGAGTACTAGTTTGTCTAGCTCAAGATATGGTTCCCTAGTTGGAATTTTTGGTTAAGGGTAATGATAAAATATTAGTCATCTACTGATAGTCATATAAGTCTAGTATTCATGGGGTAAAGTAAGGAGTTAGTTAGCTAGTTAGTTAGTTAAACCATTAGAATTATAGTTCAATAAAATGTAGATTAAATGATTTTTCTTAACCATGTTATACCTGTATTACAGGACGACATCCGGCTCTTTTCCTACTCTTGATCACCCTGAGCAAGGCAAGTATACTCCTCGGATTTGTTCATTTCTCATGTCTTGCATGTTCATCCCTGTATCTCCTTGATTGGCACGATGTATCACGGTATTGTCTGGTTTCATGTTTCATGTATTACTTGTGTCTGGGAGGGGAAATACTATAGATATGTGATCAAATCCTGTTACTACTCATGTGAATAGCTTGGGTCCCGCACCGTGCACGCGGGACCAAAGCCGTACCATTTCATGTTCATTGCATCTACTCAAGCCGATCACAATCTAGATGTATTTCAATATTGTATATGTCATGATTTCATGTTGTATTTCAGGATTCATGGTTGTATTTCATGTTCAGGTTGTATTTCATGTTCAGGTTATACTTCATGTTCAGGACTCTTACCATGTTTCCTGTTTTACTTTCAGTATTTCCTGCTCAGTTTTATGTCTTGTCTCATTTCTTGTTCTTTATATATATTTCCTGTTTCTTGTTCATACCATGATGTTCATGTTCATTTTCTTGGATATACTTAGCTCCGCTCCTGACTAGGATATATTGCAGGTATATTTGCAGGATATTGCTCTACTTTATGGGCCAGAGCCCGAGATATTAGCTGAGCAGGATGAGACTTAGCTTGGGGTTTCAGGTTTAGACTGTTAGCTTTACTTTTAGATATTGTTTATAGAATTCATAGTAGATTTCATTCTTGATGACTCGTACATTTATATACATAGAATTGTGGATTATGGTGATTATTCTGGGATACGTTTTTAGATGCTATGATTATATACATTCATGATTATCTGGTTAGATTTCCCTAGTTTGGTACAGCTTACTTCGTCGTGTCTAACGACAAAGGCTGGGCATGTTCGACTCGTGTCCAATTATTCGGGAGCGGGTCGTGACAAAAAGCCTTACAATTTTAACATATTAGCTCAATTGGCCAATACTCCGGCAAGATTGTCAATCTTTGAACTTTTACGTCTCTCAAAAGAAACTTGTGAGACGTTAAGTGAAGCCTTGATGCAGGCTGATACTTGTCTGACTCTTCTCAAAAAGCCTGAAAAGGAGCCAGTCAGCTGTGCACATTGTCATAGTGTATTCGAACTAATGTCCAATATCACTTTTACACAAGATGACATGTCGTTAGAAGACAATCGTCATGATCGTCCTCTCTATTTCAAGGGGTATGTAGACACCATGAAAGTTGATCATATTTTGATTGACCCCGGATCTGCACTTAGCATTATGCCGAAGTCTTTACTGGATGCTTTGAAGATCCCAGTGCACAATCTTCCTACAACTATCACTACCATCCTGGGGTTTAATCAAAGAATGAGTGAACCTTTAGGGAAGATACGCCTAAAACTCCAAATTGGCAATCTTCGTACAAAGGTAACTTTCTATGTTACTGACAATCATGGCTCATACAACGCTTTGTTGGGAAGACCATTCTTACATGAACACAATATTGTACCCTCTACGCTCCACCAATGTTTTAAATATGTGGATGGTAATGGAGAAGTCCAAAAAGAGGTTGCAGATCTGAATCCTTTCAAAGGAGTTGAAGCATACTACAACGATTCTCGTATGTACAAGGAGGAATTCATGAAGGTAGTACTAGCAATGGACACAGATGAAGAACAAAAGAGTGTGCCAAATGATACTCTGGTGATTCCCGTCAAAGGACGCACCTCATGTCCTCAGTCTTCCAAACCACTTACTATCTATCTTCCTTCCCATGAGAAGCAACCTAAGGGTGATAGTCAAGAACAAAGGGAGCTCACCTCTTCTGAGCCGCTTGTAATCGATCTTCATCGCAAGAAGTTCATCCCTCCTTCTCGTTCTTCTTCTCCCCCTCTTGTCATCAATCTGACTAAGCCTGCTAAGGCTAAAGTTCCTGTTGTAAATGATGGTGTAAAAATCAATAAAGCATCTCCTTTACAGTATACTGATGTCTTTTACTATACTCAGTGTTATTTGGATATGCTAGATAACTCTAAACCACTTACAATAGAAGTCGTATCATCTCTACGAAATATGGTATCATTGGATTCAATACAAGAGTCGTACTTCTTAGTACCATCTCGAAAGAAAGATGAAAAGCCTATATTCTTCAACAAGAGAGAAGAACCAAAAATCATGCTCTATAATGATAATAGAGATGATACAAGAAGGCTACAATTACGACGCTACAGTCCACAATCCAAAGCAATCATCAGTAAAATGGGCTATGATTTCAGAACAGGCCTCAACAATGGTAAAGGAAGGCGGACTCCCCTTCGCATTATTGTTCCAAAAGGAAAATCACAACAATACCACAGTAAATCGAAGCGGGGCTTACGTTATGCTTCACCTCTCCTAACTCCAAACCTTCTGAATCTGATGAGGAAGAACGATCTAACTCTTCTGATTCTATCTCATGGGATTCTGACACCAGCATTGGTCATGTTCATAGGATGATGGTATCTTCTAACATGGTGTCCGTCGAATTCTCAGAAGAAGATGAAGATGACATTGAAGAAGCTCCTGAAGTGGACCCTTGGGTACAAAAGATGGACAATCAGTGGAAACTTCATTTTGAACAACGAGAGCCACCTACTGAGGATCAACTAGTCCAAGTTGACATTGGAGAGAAGGGCGTATCACGACCAATCTTCATTAGCAAAAATCTCCCAGAGGATGATAAACAAGAATTAATTCACCTTATTCGTGAATACATTGATTTCTTCGTCTGGAGTTACAAAGATATGCCAGGATTAGATCATTGTAACTCACAAGATTAACATTTTATCGAATGCCAAACCGGTCAAACAACAACAACGGCGATTCAAGCCTGAAATGATGGATGCAATTGATGATGAAGTCAAGAAGCTTATAGCTTGCAGTTTTATCAGAGAAGAACAACATCCCAACTGGGTAGCCAAAGTCGTCCCAGTCGTGAAGAAGACCGAAAAAGTTTGAGTTTGCATAGACTTTCGAGATCTCAATGATGCTTGCCCTGAAGACGAATTCCCTCTCCTAATTACTGATGTCATGATCGACAATACATGTGTATTCGAACGAATTTCTTTCATGGATGGGTTTTCTGGAAATAATCAAATCCGGATGAATCCTGAAGATGAGAAACATACTTCGTTTCGTACTCCTTGGGGAGTGTATTGTTATACGGTCATGCCGTTTGGTCTAAAGAACGCAGGTGCAATCTACCAGCGAGCTATGAGTACTATCTTTCGTGATCATTTGCGAAAGACTGTCGATACTGTTGGCCCATTGGTCATATGGTCAACCTGATTTTAATAATTGATCAAACTCTGTCTGGATATACGAAGCTAGTTGGGACATCTCGGATTCTTGGACATAAGTAAGATTGGCTATCCACTCCGTTTAAGACTGAAGATCTGTTTGCCTACTCGAGTCTGTATTTCCTATGCAATATAATTTTTATTTTATTTGAGTCTAGGAATTTGTTGTACACCGAGTCGTACTGGCAAATAGGCTATCCCTAAATGAGTTCAAAATATTTTTAAAATGACCTCTCAAAAAGGTTTACAAAAAGGTTTTCAAAAAGGTTTTCAAAAATTACCAAAACCTATTTTTAAAACCCTAACCTAACCCTGACAGAACTCGGCCAGAGTTCGGCCAGAGTTCGGTTGGTGGCCGTTGTGATTTTGAATCTCTGGAACTTGGTCCTCCTGCAGTTGCGGATTTGACCGAGATTTGCTCAAAGAGTTCTGCCCGAATTCTGCCCGAATTCTGACAGAAGTCTGTCTTTGGAACCCCTATAAATAGAGAAGGATTTTGATCATTTCAATTCACTCATTCACTTTCAATCTTCTCTCTATCTAAAGCTTTCAGTCCTCCAAAGAGTTTTCTAGAGCTTTCAATTTCAGATCCCAAGCGAGTTACAATCCTCTAGTCAATTTGCCAGTGCAGTACGGTCTAGAAGTTTCTGAGAGATTGTAATCAGAAGGCTTGATTAAAGAATACCTCTTCACATTTGAAGTTGGACGAGTTCTTCGTATCAAAGCTCGCGTTGTAGAAGTTGCAAGGACTTCGTAAGAAAACTTACAGTTTTTCCAATAGTGGATTCAACTGGTAGCAAGAGTTCTACCGACTGGATTAGTCCTCAACAGAGGGATACCAGTATACATCGCTGTCTTTGCGTTTGCTCTCTTAACTTTGCCTTTACATTATTTTAGTTGTGATTAATATTCTGTGATTGTGCTGCTAATATTTTTAATTAGCTTTTTTCTGCTGCCAACTCTATTCACCCCCCTCTAGAGTATTACGCTTTACTATTTCGTTCCTACAATTGGTATCAGAGCGGGTGTTACAGGTAAAGCAGAGGTAACAGTGCAATTATTTATTCATTTTAATTAACTGTTATATAGATCACAGCACAACACATGGCAACTGTAAAATTCACAAGTGAAGGCCAGGCCACAAATAGACCCCCACTGTTTGATGGTACAAATTTTACATATTGGAAAACACGGATGAGCTTCTTCTTGAAATCTCTTGATTTTGATTTATGGTCCATTATTCTTGATGGCTATCAAAAGCCACCTCGTATAAATGTTGATGGAGTTTTAGTTGAAAAACACCATAGCAGATATACAGAGGAAGAAAAGAAAAGGGCCAGTCTTGACGCACGTGCCATTAATGCTCTCTTTTGTGCTTTAGACAGAACTGAATTTAACAGGGTGTCTATCTGCACAACGGCTAATAAAGTATGGAAGCTACTCGAAGTCACACATGAAGGCACGACTCAAGTCAAGGAATCTAAAGTCACCAGACTTACTCAAGAGTACGAGGCGTTCAAAATGAAGCCCAACGAAATAGTTACACAAATGTTCGAGAGGTTCTTGGATATTGTAAATCCTTTGTCCTCCCTAGGCAAAGATTACAGTAACCATAAAAAGATTCGCAAACTCCTGCGAGCTCTCACCAAGAACTGGATTCCAAAGGCTACTGCAATCATTGAAGGGAACGACCTCACAACTATGTCCCTCGAAGTACTCATGGGTAAGCTACTCACTCATGAACTGGAGCTACAAGATTTTGAAGAGCCTGCACCAAAGGAGAAGACTATCGCCCTCAAGGCTCAGCACAGAAAAGCTGCTGAAGATGACTCAGACAGCAGTGGATCTGACGCTGAAGATCAAGCACTCCTAGCAAGGAAGTTCAAATGATTCATGAGACATGAGAAGAGAGTCAAAGAAAACAACAGCAACAACTGGTACCAAGAAGATGTTGTCTGCTATGGTTGCAAGAAGAAGGGACACATGAAGAAGGATTGTCCCACAAACTCATCATCAAGTAAGAAGAGCAACAGGTATGAAAAAGGGAACCTGAAGAGATCAACATCACAGAAATATGCCAACACCAGCATATGGCATGAAAGTGAAGCCAGCGACTCAAAAGACGAACAATCAGAAGACGCTGCAAACGTATACTTTATGGCATCCGATCAGGTACCTACTGAACCTGTAGTTGATACTTATGATGACTTCACCTTTGAGCAATTAGGAGATGACTTCAGTGACCTGATGACTGATTACAGGAAACTGCGTAGTAAGTATCAGACCTCTAAGAAGGTACTCAAAGAGTACAAAGGTGAAATAGGTAGACTTACCGACCTACTAGCTGAGGTTAGAAATAATGTTAGTGAGTCTGGTGAGCTTTCTTCAATAAAGCTCTTATTACACGAGACTACCAAGTCATCTGAAGAGAAAGACAAAATTATTGACCAACTCAAGGAAGAACTTTCTATAGAGAAGAAAAGTCTTCAATGTGCACAAATCAGAATGGAATCACTTACTTCTGATTATACTAAGTTATATGACACTTCCAAAAGATTGGAAATTAGGTTAGGAAAACAGTCTGAGCCTGCTGCTTCCTACCCTAACACGTGTCACTTACCGAGAAATCGGAACAGTCCCAAGCCAAACACTGTCAGACCTAACCCTATCAAACCTTTACCCCAAAAGGTTAAGCCCAAACAAGATTATAGGTATGCTTTCTTTTATACTAGAAAACCCAAACCTACCAACCATACACACCACTCAGCTTTCAACACTCGACATGCACAATGTCATTATTGTGGCCTCATTGGTCATATATCATCTGCATGTAGAATGAGAAAGCTTGTAGATTTAAATGTTTATGCTTGGATACCTAAAGCTAATAATTCAGGACCCTACAAGAAATGGGTACCAAAGGTTTCATCTGCAAACTGTTTTGTAGGTGGAACACCCTTCACATGCTAGAAGCAAATGGATCCTTGACAGCGGTTGCTCATGGTATATGACCGGTGACGCTACCCTATTTGCAACACTGTCGAAGAAAAAGAAGCAAGGCTATGTCTCCTTCGGTAATAATTTAAAAGGGTATATTATTGGTATCGGTGATGTTGGTAAGTCTCCCTATCATGTAATTAAGGATGTCTGTCTGGTTACCGAGTTGAAACATAACCTACTCAGCATAAGTCATCTAGTTGATCATGGTTATGGCATCAACTTTGGCAAAGACAAATGTACTATAGTTGACAGCTCAACTGGTAGTACTATCTTTGAAGGTATCAGGGAAGACAATATATATGTTTTCTATTTGTTAGAAGAAACTAACATTTCAGGTAGATGCTTAATGGCCAAGAGTGATGAGAGTCATCTGTGGCATATGAGACTCGGTCACGCTAATATGGATACAATATCAAGATTATCCACAAAGAAGCTAGTACGCGGTTTACCAGATATTACATTCAAGAAGGATTCGGTATGCAGTCAATGTGAAAGGAACAAAACTACCAGATCCACTTTCAAGTCAGTAAACGCAGTATGTACTACTAGACCTCTACAATTGCTTCATATGGACTTATTTGGTCCTAGCAGAGTTGCTAGCCTCGGAGGTAAACTTTATGCTTTCGTAATTGTAGATGATTTCTCTAGATACACGTGGGTATATTTCTTGACACGCAAGAATGATGCATTATCCAAATTTGTCGCCTTTTGCAAGAATGTTCAGAATGAAAAAGGTTACATGATCACTCGCATTAGAAGCGATCATGGTGGCGAATTCGAGAATGCTGATTTTGAGCAATTTTGTGACACATACGGTTTTATACACGAGTTCTCCTGCCCTAGGACTCCACAACAAAATGGAGTTGTGGAACGTAAGAACAGAACTCTAACCGAAATGGCCATAGTGATGTTAAACCAGTTTAGTTTACCCAAATATTTCTGGGCTGAAGCTGTCAACACAGCTTGCTTTGTTCTCAATAGAGTTCTAATTCGAACCAAATCGAAGAAGACTCCATTTGAGTTATGGTTTGATAGAATTCCCTCAGTTTCTTACTTTAGAATTTTTGGTTGTAAATGTTTTATTCTTAACACAAAAGACAATTTGGGAAAATTTGATGAAAAGGCCGATGAAGGTATATTTTTAGGTTATGCGACCAAGAGCAAAGGATACAGAGTCTTCAACAAACGTACCATGATCATCGAAGCGTCAATCAATGTCACCTTTGATGAATTAAATCAAATGACGATTGATAACAATGACGAAGATACATCTGTACCAAGCTCAACTCCAGCTGATTCTCAACCAAGCTCTGCACTAGCTGAACCTCCTAGAGAAGAACCAGGAACCAGCTACCTTCAGAATGAAGCGAAAAGGTTAAAATTTACAGCTAATCATCCAAAGGATTTGGTAATTGGTGATATTACCAAGGGAGTAAGTACTCGTACATCCTGTAGAGATATTGTTTCTAATGCTGCATTTATTTCACAGCTAGAACCTAAAACTATTGATGAAGCATGTAGTAATAGTTTTTGGATAGATGCTATGCAAGAGGAATTAAACCAATTTAAACGGAATCAAGTTTGGGAACTTGTTCCCAGGCCTGTTGATCATCCGATCATTGGCACCCGTTGGGTATTCCGAAACAAACTGAATGAGAATGGTTTAGTGACCAGTAATAAGGCTCGACTCGTAGCTCAAGGATACAATCAAGAAGAAGGTATCGACTACGATAAGACTTATGCCCTAGTTGCGAGATTAGAATCCATTCGCATGTTATGTGCATTTGCATGTTTTCATGATTTCAAACTTTTTCAAATGGATGTGAAGAGTGCTTTTTTTAAATGGATTTATAAAAGAAGAAGTTTTTGTAGCACAACCTCCAGGTTTCACGGATTTCAAAAACCCAGATCATGTTTTCAAGTTGAAGAAAGCTCTATACGGTTTAAAAACAAGCCCCTCGTGCTTGGTATGATTGTCTAAGCTCTTGTCTACTTGACAACGGTTTTTCAAAAAGGAAGGTTGACACTACACTGTTTATTAAATCTTTTAATGGCAAGCTTCTCTTAATTCAAATCTATGTTGATGATATTATATTTAGATCTACTGATGAATCTCTGTGTCAAGAATTTTCTAAGTGTATGCAGAATGAGTTTGAGATGAGCATGATGGGAGAGCTGAAATTCTTTCTCGGACTGCAAATCAAACAAACTGATAATGGGGCATTCATAAATCAAGCCAAGTACACAAAAGACTTGCTAAAGAAGTTCGATCTGGACAATGTCAAACCAATTGGCACTCCAATGGCAACTTCAACAAAGCTTGATTCAGATGAACAAGGCAAGCCAGTCGACACACGTAAGTATCGAGGTATGATTGGTAGTTTACTTTATTTAACTGCTAGTCGTCCAGATATAATGTTTAGTGTTTCCTGTGTGCACTTTTTCAAGCTAACCCAAAGGAATCACATCTGTCCGCAGTTAAGCGTATCTTTCGATCCCTTAAAGGCACTTCTTCTGTTGGCTTGTGGTATCCCAAAACTAAGTCCTTTGACCTTATTGGTTATTCGGATGCAGATTTTGCTGGATGCAAAGTTGATAGAAAAAGCACAAGTGGCACATGTCATTTCTTAGGCAAAGCTTTAGTCTCTTGGTTTAGTAAAAAGCAAAATTCTGTAGCCCTATCAACAACAGAGGCTGAGTACATCGCCGCAGGACGTTGTTGTGCTCAGATTTTGTAGATGAAACAAACCCTAGAAGACTATGATTTGTTTTACACACATATTCCCATTTTCTGTGATAACACGAGCACTATTAATTTGACTAAGAATCCAGTATGTCACTCTCGTACTAAACATATCGAGATTCGACATCATTTTCTTAGAGATCATCATCAAAATGGAGATATAAACCTTGTGTACATAGATACTGAAAATCAATTAGCTGACATCTTCACTAAACCTCTAGCGGAAGATCGTTTCAATTATTTACGTCGAGAATTATGAATTTTAGACGTCAATAATATTAATTAATTTTGTTTTATGATTATATATCATTATGCAAAAACTGTGTTAGAGACAAGCCAATAAAGAGTCTGTCTGTCACCACAACTACGGTTGAAGCGAAGCGGTACTTAAGAGTTCCCCGGTAAACCTTCGCCAGCTGGGACAGTACTCCTACAGCTAATCTGAGACAGTTGCTGTGTAACAACATTTAATTCATAAAATAATATTAATTATGTTAATTGAAGGCCAAAATAACTAATCTTTGAATTAAATATTTGACATGAGACAATGAAAAAGAATGGCAAAAATCAACTTTGAAGAACCCTAGGCGAATTCGGCCAGAGCTCTGACCGAATTTGGCCCGAGTTCGGTTGAGGGTATCTGTGTATATATCCAGAACCCGAGCAGCCCTTCTCTTTCATTGCTTCCAAAACCATTTCAAACAGCAGCAGAAGCCGACCCGAGCTATCAAACCCTAGTTTTTCACCAATCTTTTCCTTCCAATCTACTTGGTGAAATCTCTCCAAAATTTGGAATCGTACGGAGATCGACATTCTCTACAACATATCCTGATTTCGTGAGGTATAACTCATTCTCTCTCCACCTTTCAATTTGTGCTTTTTATTTCAATGGCACCTAAATTTAATCCATTCAAGAGGAAGAAGAAGACCACTCCTAGTGAGGAAGGGTCGTCTTCGAATCCACACACGGATTCACTCTTTTCGCCGATCCAAACGAGCGACGGCGCTTTCGATGGGTTTTTCTTTCAAACCCTCGACCAAGCCCTATTATGGTACGGTGATTTTTCCACCCGATCCATATGCGGCGGCGCTCCGATCAAATGGACGGTATTTCCCGATCATCGTCACTTGTTTGAGGCATTAGGGTTACACTTATTTGTTAAAATATGCTTTCCTATAACAATTAATGCCATTAGATTATTCTATTGCAATCTCATATTAGACACTTTCGATGTGACCACACGTGTTGGAGGTATTGATATCAATTTCGATGATAGTCTCTTAGCGGAGATCCTTGGTATCCCGAACGAAGGTGAACCGCTAGTCGATATCACTGATTTTGACTTTCCCGAAGGCACGACACCCGCAAGTTTCAAAGCGGAACTCTGTGCACCTGATAGAGTATGCTCTGGAAAGTTCAAGGCTAACAACCTGAACTTGTTTAACTATGAATTGCATCGCATCATCTATTCCACTATCCTTCCTAAATCTACTTTAAAGGATGATGTGACTTCTCTTGAGCTGTCCTCCATGTACCACATTCTTAAGGGGATTCTATTTCTTGCCCCTAAGACCATGATTCAGATGATGGGTCGTTATCGTGCAAGAGATAGAAATCTCTCTTACGCGATGATTCTCCCACGCATCTTTCAGCGCTTTGACATTGATCTGTCGACTTATACTTAGGACCCTGAGCCCAAGTTTCTTCAGTTATCTCGTCGTAGCATGACTGCTACAGCTCCACCTACTGCTCATCCTACTGCACCTCCTCCACCACCTCATCAGTATGCCATGACATTTGAGGGCATACATCAGCATTTATCTGCTTTGCACGTCTCGATGACGGACATGGCTCGCGAGCGTGAGTTCCGCGATGTCACCCGTTATCAGGCGATGGCAAACTCCTTAGCTGATCTTCGTTTTGCTCAGACTGGTCATTCAGCCAGTTCCATCCCTCGAGATCCAGCTTTTTCGGGTTACCGCTGTGAGGATGAGGCTGTCCATGGCTACTTCCAGCCAGGTAACGCCTATGATTGGTATCGTGCACCTCGTGACTACGTTGGTGAGTTCTATGCTGGCGCCCCTACTCATCCTTCTGGCACTGGTACTTCTGGTGCTGGTACTTCAGGTTATGCTGGCCGAGCTGCTGATGATGATGACGACGAGGATAGTGATGAGGAGATGTGATTTGATTTTTTAGTGACATTCTATTGTATACTTGGAAATGCTCCAACATTCCAAGTTTTTATCAGTATTTTTTTTATCAGTACTTTTGATATTTATCAGCACTTTGTAGTATGCTTTCAGTACTTTTATCTTCATGGACATGTTTATGGTGTTTCAGTTATGGCATTTCAGTTTATTTCAGCACTTTGTTTTAATTTTTAGCACTATCTCTTTATACTGCTTCTTCATTACAAACTGCCTGTGAAATAGCATGCCTGAGATTTCTTTTATGTTTTTAAAACAATAGCATGCCTGTGATAATATTCTTTAGAGACAATACATGCCTGCAATGATATCTCTCTAATTTTTATGCCTTATCTCTTTTATATGTTTTCTCACTATTTGTTCCTTATGCATTAAATTGCGGGGGAGCCTTCTGCATTAAATGTGGGGTAGCTTTCTCTTTTTGCAATTATTTTGCTAAGTGACAAAGGGGGAGAAAATTAAAGATCTAATATTTTTATTGAGTTAATACAGGATATGAACAATTTCTACTTTTTGATATTTTGAACAAGCTTAGCTTAATGTTATATCATTCATAGTTTGTCAATTATCAAAATGGGGGAGATTGTTGGCCCATTGGTCATATGGTCAACCTGATTTTAATAATCGATCAAACTCTGTCTGGATATACGAAGCTAGTCGGAACATCTCGGATTCTTGGATATAAGCAAGATTGGCTATCCACTCCGTTCAAGACTGAAGATCTGTTTGCCTACTCGAGTCTGTATTTTCTATGCAATGTAATTTTCATTTTATTTGAGTCTAGGAATTTGTTATACACCGAGTCGTACTGGCAAATAGGCTATCCCTAAATGAGTTCAAAATGTTTTTAAAATGACCTCTCAAAAAGGTTTACAAAAAGGTTTTCAAAAAGGTTTTCAAAAATCACCAAAACCTATTTTTAAAACCCTAACCTAACCCTGACAGAACTCGGCCAGAGTTCGGCCAGAGTTCGGTTGGTGGCCGTTGTGATTTTGAATCTCTGGAACTTGGTCCTCCTGCAATTGCGGATTTGACCGAGATTTGCTCAAAGAGTTCTGCCAGAATTCTGCCCGAATTCTGACAGAAGTCTGTCTTTGGAACCCCTATAAATAGAGAAGGATTTCGATCATTTCAATTCACTCATTCACTTTCAATCTTCTCTCTATCTAAAGCTTTCAGTCCTCCAAAGAGTTTTTTAGAGCTTTCAATTTTAGATCCCAAGCCAGTTACAATCCTCTAGTCAATTTGCCAGTGCGGTACGGTCTACAAGTTTCTGAGAGATTGTAATCAGAAGGCTTGATTGAAGAATACCTCTTCACATTTGAAGTTGGACGAGTTCTTCGTATCAAAGCTCGCGTTGTAGAAGTTGCAAGGACTTCGTATGAAAACTTACGGTTTTTCTAATAGTGGATTCAACTGGTAGCAAGAGTTCTACCGACTGGATTAGTCCTCAACAGAGGGATACCAGTATACATTGCTGTCTTTGCGTTTTCTCTATTAACTTTGCCTTTACATTATTTTAGTTGTGATTAATATTCTGTGATTGTGCTGCTAACATTTTTAATTAGCTTTTTTCCGCTGCCAACTCTATTCACCCCCCTCTAGAGTATTACGCTTTATTATTTTGTTCCTACAGATACTACCAGAATAAGGCACTTTAGCGACGCCTAAAGACGTCGCTAAAACGTAAAAAGACGTCGCTAAACCATTGTAGCGACGTATTTAGCAACATCTTCCTTTTGTCGCGGAAAACTTAATCGCTGTTTGGAAAGACGTCGCTGATCGTCGCCAACATCGACGTTTACCGACGCAAAGATACGTCGGTAATATACCGACGTTTACCGTCATTTCGTCGATGACATAGCGACGTTTATGATGTCGCTATACGTCGGTATTCCCTGGAAAAATTATCGACGTTTTTAATGTCGCTATGCGTCGGTATATAGTACCGATGTTTGGTGATGTCGCTATACGTCGGCATAACCTGGAAAAATGAGATAAAATCCAGGGATATTTACCGACGTATAGTGACGTTTACCGACACATACCGAAGAAATTGACGTCGCTATACGTCGGTAGCCTGGCAATATATGCCAGTTTAGCGACGTCTACCGACGCAATATGCCGTCGGAACGTGTCGGTAAACGTCGGTAGACGTCGCTAAATTTGAAAAAAATAAATAAAATAAATTTTAGTATATAGTTTTTTCTACAGAATCATTTTCTCCCAGCAGTTTAATCTGAAACACAATATATGCAACCAACAGAATCATTTTCTCCACAGAATTATTTTCTCCACATAATCATTTTCTCTACAGAATCATGGGTCTACACAACCAATTACCAATATATCTATGCAACCAACAAACAAGTGTCACAAACAAATAAGTGTCACAAACAAATACAAAGAAAAACAAGTACTCAACTCAAACACTCAATACAAACAGTCCTAACTCGGACTACTGAAGATCTGGAGCAGAAGGGGACGCACCGTGACGAAGGGCTAAAAAAATCTCATAGTCCTCCTGTGAAATCGACACCGATGAAGGAGGTAGTGACGTCGGTGGAGTCGGTGTCAATAAAGAAGGCAGTGCGTCGGCGGAGTCGACGACGATGAAGGCACACCCGGAGGACGATAACGCTCCAACTCTGAAAGTCGCTGGTGGTATGAATCCATGATAGATAACATTCTATCACTGCTATCAGCCATCGAATCCTGCGCCAATCTCAGCCTCTCGGCCATGGACATCTGTGATGCCTGCAGATCCAATACGCTGCACTCCGTCGACGCTCTAAGATCGGTGACGCTCCTTCTATCCGCTCAGTCACATGCCGGAGCTCCATAATGCTGCGGTCGAGTGCATCCAATCGTGCTATAAGCGCAGGCTCATCCGACTGGTGCTGAGAGTGGTCCTGAATCCGTCGTAGCAGCTCGTCCTGGAGAGACTCCATCATCTTATGGACTCGGGCAGACTTCTGGGACGGATGTGGACCATGCACACTAGTGGGGGATGCCCTAGAGGACTGGCTCACAACTAGGGCACCATAGGATCCCGTACCGTAGCACGTACCCCTACGGAGGCCACCAGCGATGGTCATCCACAGCTCGTCCACCGACGGAGCTTGAGTGGGCTGCGAGGAAGTATCGGCCTCTCCCGCAGTAGGTGCACTAGCAGCCGCCCGGTCCCGAAGCCTCTGATACTCGGCCTAAAAAGTATGGATAATACTCTATGATTTCTAATTTCTAATTAATTACTTATTATTACTAACTACATGAATATTTATTTGCATACATATTTACTAAGTTATATTAAAATTAACACGAAGTATTATAACTAACAAATAGTATTGTAATACTTACATAGGCTTGCACGGCTCTCTCGTCAATAAAGGCTTCGCCCTTCCGATGGGTGGACAGGAAGACAGTCACCATGTCGGTGTTACCGACCTTCCTTACCTGTAATGAAATATATTATCTTAGTAATAATTTATCGGATTTGCATTAAAATAATATTTCTGTAAGAAAAATACGTACCAGACGACGAAAATGTTCCGTCATCGGAATCGACCCACCGTACCACTTCGAGGAATGCTGTCTAGCCGTCTTGGCCTTCTCGGACTTTTCCTTGTGCCTTCGCTCGTTGAATCGAGCCTTCATCGCATCCCACTGATCAGGGGTGATCCAACCTTGGATCGGCTTTCCGGCACGATCATGAGCCTTCTGATCATTGATAGCGTCGCGGATCAGCTTAGCAGCGACAGCAGGAAACATCCCCTCGATCAGCTCGGCCCGGTGCGGTGGATAGAAAAACATATCCTAGAAGAGTACGCAAACCAAATATTTTTCAGTAATATATAATATACATAAATCAAATGATTCATGTTAAAAGAAAATCTATTTTAACCTTGAAGCGCGCAAACCAGTAGGCCTTCCTATCATCCGGAGCATCCGAGTAGTTTATCCAAGGACCCCCATAATTTTACCTCAGGAGCTGGCCTAGACGTCTCTGTACCAACGGAGGACGATATCTATACAGACATATTATATTAATAAGAAAAGTTAATTTATGATAAACGCAGAAAAAAATGATAAACCAAAATACTTACTTTGTACCGTCGGCCCAGATCTCCGTCCTCATCTCCTCCGGAGGTGCGCAGGCATCATCTGCCTGATACTGGTTGGCCGCCGGCGCAGCCTCCTCCATCTGCTCATCTTCCTCCATCGTCGTATCAGCAGGAGGAACGCTACTCTCGGGAGCAGTCTAAGGCCTCGAACTACTCGTCCCAGGAGATATACCCCGTAGCATCGTGGCGGACGGAGCTACTGTCCGATACACAGGAGTACTGGGCGACGAGGATTCAGAGTCGATACCAGTCGGAGGTACCGAAGAAGAACCCCGTCCTCTAGCAGTACCACCAGTAGGTACCAAAGGAGTACCCTATCCTCTGCCAGTATCAGTACCCCGTGCCCCATGTCGGCCAGAAGTACGGAACGATCCGCGACGACTTGTCATGCCTGATAACAACATATGATAAGATACAACAAAGACAACAAATAATAGAGACTAGAAATAGGAAAGTGCAACAAAGACAAGATAATAACCAAGACAACATATGATGATACATTTTACAAGAAACATCTAAGTCCAGATAGTATATTTTACAAAGTTTAAATAGTACATTCTACAAGAAACATCTAAGTTCAGATAGTACATTCTATAAGAAACATCTAAGTCCATGAATACGTGACAATCATGGCTCTTCATACCTGTCAGTTTGTTCTTCTTGAGGTCGACGCATCTTCTCAAGTTCGAAGCATACCCGTTTATCCTCCTTCTCCAGTGAGAAAATTGCCTTAGGCTGCTTCAACTTCCCATTCCCGACCTCTATCAAATGCAATGCAGGATGTCTACATATTTCTTCCAAGCCCAATCTAGCCTTTGGATTGTCTTTCGTCTTCCCCTTTAAGTCCATTAAAGTATTAATTATGTTGTCAAATACATTCTTCTCGATATGCATGACATCAAGGTTATGTCTAATCAGATTGGTGCTCCAATATGGCAGATCCCAGAATATACTCCTCTTCGTCCAGTTATGAGTGCGACCAAATCCGTCACACTTGTAGCCCGCAGCAGGCTCTTCAATAGCTCTTGGTAAATCTTTTACCTCTTCCCATATCATGCATCCGGGCCACCTTGGCGGAGGATTAGCCTTCTCCACAACGCCATCACGAAAAGCATTACTGTTCCTCCGGTACGGATGATCCTTCGACAGGAATTGTCGATGACAATCGAAGAAGCACGGTTTGCCTCCGTGTTTCAAACGGAAAGCCTTAGTGCGGTCCATACAATACGGACATGAAAGACGACCATGCGTGCTCCATCCAGATAACATACCATAGGCCGGAAAGTCGTTGATGGTCCACATAAGTGCTGCCCGCATCTGAAAATTTTATTTTCTAGATACATCGTACGTGTTGGAACCTACTTCCCACAGCTGATTCAACTCATCAATCAATGGCTATAAATACACATCGATGTTCCTTTTCGGATTATTCGGACCTAGGATAATAACAGTGAGGAACATATACGGAGTCTTCATGCACATCCAAGGCAGTAGATTGTATGGAGTGACGATCACAGGCCAACACGAATACTGGGATCTCGAAAGTCCGAATGGGTAAAACCGTCGAAGCATAGACCCAATCTGACATTACGCAGATCAGAAGCAAAATCTGGATACTCTCGATCAAAGTGCTTCCATGCTTCTCCATCAGATGGGTGATCCAACTCTCCATCGGTCTGCTCTCGCTTATGCCAACTCATGTTTTCTGTAGTTTCCTTCACCATAAACAACCGCTGCAACCGTGGCGTCAACGGCAAGTAGTGCATCGAATCGATAGGCTTCCTGGCACCGACAGACTTTTCTCTATCACTGCCCTTGTAGCGATCGGCACCACAAAATCTGCAGGCATCTTCATCCTTGTCATCTTTATAGTACAACATGCACCCGTTGCGACATGCATCGATTTTCTCGTATCCCATCTAGAGCGATCTCACCATCCTCTTAGACCGGTAGAAGTCTTTAGGCAACTTAGCACCCTCAGGCAATATTTCTATAAGCAACTCCATAAGACGGTTGTAGCTATCTTGCGACATGTTAAAATCGGACTTGATGCTCAACAATCTTGTAACCACCTCCAACGGTGAATGATCCTCACAACCAGGATATAATGGAGTCCTTACATTCTCCAGCAACTCCATGAACTGTACAGCATCGGCGTTCGGTGCCTCCTCAGGTGCATCATGATCGTCCGGATGAAACTAGGTCCCGCCGTGTCAAAATCATGTTCACCAACCCATCGTCGTAAGCAGTGTTGTTATGGACATCCACATAAGGCTCATACTCCGATGCTAAAGACATAAGTTCTCCATTAGCGCTCCACTGATAGTAATTTGGCGTGAAACCCTTCGAGTATAAATGATACGTGACTTCCACTTCTGGATGATATTTCAAGTTGCGATATCTCACACACGGAGACTTAATTTTGGTACCGTCCATGTACTGAGGGAACGCCTTGGCAAACTGCAGGAACTGCTGTACACTCTCTATGAATTCATCCCACACACCGCACATGTCATCAGGATGACGGTTGTACATCCACGAACGATTCCGTAAGTAGTAATTCATATCCATATCTAATTGAGGATAATTTTGTAAGATAGATACATGCACATTGCAGTCAGTGAATAAATGTTAAGGCAGTTTAGATATGGGTGCACAACATAAAATGTTCATTCATTCCACATATTACAAACAAAGAATTTGAAGGAAGAAACAAAAACAACTTTGTTGGAACTAAAATAATTGTCATGTATCAAAGTGTCGTATCCGATAGACCGATACTAATCCGATACGATCGATACTAAGTACATACGGTCGAGGTATAATTGTACTTATAGGAGTACATGACACTAAGTATATATGGCCGATACTAATCTGATACGGTCGATACTATTCCGATACCGATTCTGATACTCATCCCAACTGTCCAATATCGACCCTTTGGGTCTACAAGAGTTACTTCACCCATTTTGTCAAGAAAGGTAAAACTTTTTAAATTAATATCTAATATCGACCCTTTGGCCTGTGCTTGAGCAGTATCCTAACTCAAACCATCTATCCTAACTAATAAATTAATATCCTACTTTAACATCTACTAACTCTCATATTCCTTCTAATATAAACTAATATCCTAAATCTAAACTAACCCTTTAACTGAAACTAATATCTAAACAATGCTAATCATGAACTAACACCCTAACCTGGAAGTCCACACTGCTCAAGCACAGGCCAAAGGCCAAGTTATAAGGCAAAATGCAGGCAACTGTCTGTAGCTACAAGGCAAAACCAAATGTTGACGGTATATATACCGTCAACATTAAAAAAGTTTACTTGTCTTGACAAAATGAGTGAGGTAACTCTTATAGACCGAAATGATACTCTATACACTCTATGTAATACGATATACCAATCATACCTACACTTCTAGGATACTCTATACACTGTAGTAATGAATTTCCCTTACTAATGATGCTCTTAGGTAACATATATAACAGATTACATTTTCATCTTGCACTTACGCATTTGTAGCTATAAACTGCTTGAGCAACAACATATAGGTATGGGAATGGGTATCAGACTATTTCTACGAGTATTGGTATCGGCGATATCAGTAGTAGACTTAATAGCTAGGGTTTTGGTCAAATTCTAGTCCACAAGTTCAATTAGCCTATTGGGTTCATTTCTAGGTAATCCTATAGATATCTCAGTGTTAGGCTAAGGTACACTAGGTCAAGCACATATGTATACCATATATATACAATAACATATATATATATATATTTTATATATATATATATATATATATATATATATATATATATATCCTCTCATAATATATATCCTCACATAAATATAGTATAACTCATATCCCAACAATACCTACATATACTATATATATATGAAACTGTAAACCCAAACTTATCCTAAACTGGTATGTAAACCCACAAACTGAACTGAACTACAACCCAAGCTAACTCATAGACTCACAAACTCAACCTGGGAATCAAACTCAAAAGCAAACCCTAACTCAGAACTCACCCAAACTCCCAAACAACATACAATATTCAATTATGTAGCCTATTTATATAAATACATAAATAATGTAAGAATCGTATCAGTCTACAGAACTAACATTTAGGTTAGGGTTCACCTAGTCGGGGCCGAAGGAGTGGGTCATCGAGGGGGCAGGGGGTCGCCGGTGGGGAGTTGGAGATGAGGGTGAGCGGGGTCGCCGGTAGGAGCAGGGTCGCCGAGCGGGGTCGCGGAGGGTCGGGGGCCGAGGGGGGAGGGTCGCCGATGTGGAAGGGGGTTGCCGGAGGCCGAAGGGGGGGTCGCCGGAGGCCGAGGGGGAGGGTCTTCGAGGGGGAGCGTGCTTTCGTTTGGGAAAATTTTGATCGAAAAATAATGGGGGGAATGAAAACTGAAAGCACTATATTTTCAATTTAGCGACGTCATACATATACGTCGGTAAACGTCGCTAATATTAGTGAAATCAGCAACGTTACTGTAGTTACGTCGATAAACGTTGCTAATATTAGTGATATTAGCGACATTCGCCGACTTATCCGTGACGTATGTTTTCTTATACACAAAAAAGTCATAAAATGTCGCCGATCGTCGGTAATAGTGACGTATTGCGACGTTTATAGAATACGTCGCTAATTCCTTAAACGTTAGCGATGTTTTAATAAAACGTCGCTAATTGTATCGCTAATATAACGAATTCCCTTTCCCAATTACTGATGTCATGATCGACAATACATGTGGATTCGAACAAATTTCTTTTATGGATGGGTTTTCTGGATATAATCAAATTCAGATGAATCCTGAAGATGAGAAACATTATTCGTTTCATACTCCTCGGGGAGTGTATTGTTATACGGTCATGCCGTTTGGTCTAAAGAACGCAGGTGCAACCTACCATCGAGCTATGAGTACTATCTTTCGTGATCATTTGCGAAAGACTGTCGAATGCTATGTTGACGATATTGCTGTCAAAAGTCATCTCAAAGAAGATCATATTCAAGATTTATGAACTATTTTCAATCTAATGCGCCAGCATCAACTCAAAATGAACCCCACCAAGTCTTTCTTGGGTGTCTATAGTGGTAAATTTCTTGGCTTCGTCATTACCTCTAAGGGTATACACGTTGATCCCGAGAAGATCAAAGACATTCAAGAGATGCATCCTCCACGCAATCTAAAAGAGCTACGAGGATTCCAAGGTCGACTTGCGTATATCAGGCGGTTCATTTCAAATTTATCTGGACGTTGCAGACCATTTACTCAATTGATGAAGAAATGTGTATCTTTCGTTTGGACGGAATAATGTCAACGAGCATTTGATGACATAAAACAGTATTTAATGAGTCAACCGGTTCTTGTACCACCGATCTCAGGAATACCTTTCTTAATGTATGTTCGGGCAATGGATCATTCATTGGGAGCTTTGCTAGCTCAAAAGAACAAAGAAGGACATGAACAGGCTATCTACTATCTTAGCCGAACGATGATTGAAGCTGAACATCGTTATAGTCCGGTGGAGAAGGAATGTTTAGCCTTAATGTTTGCTGTTCAGAAGACGAGACATTACATCATAGGCCAAACTATTCATGTCATATCCCGAGTTAATCCTCTTCGAGTCTTAATGAAGAAGCCAAGTACACTCAATTCTAGGATTGCCACATGGGCCAGATTATTAGCACAATATGATATGGTTTATGTTCCTCAAAAGTCTGTGAAAGGCCAAGCACTTTCTGACTTCTTAGCAGCTCATCCTGTCCCTGAAACATCTAAACTCTATGATAAGATTCTGGACGAAACTTTACAATCAAATATGATTTCATAAGAATTTCCTACTTGGAGGTTATTCTTTGACGGAGCATCCGGAATTGGACCAGGAGGTACTCTTGTTGTTGGAGTGGGAATTGTCCTCGTTTCACCAGATGGGTTAGCTATTCAAAGGGCTTACTCTTTAGACGAATTATGCTCCACCAATGTAGCAGAATACAATGCTTTGCTTATCAGACTACAATTGGCCAAACAATTGGATATTGAATATCTCGAAGTATATGGTGATTCTAAGCTGATTGTCAATCAGGTTAGAGACATATATGAAGTTCGACATCAAGATTTGATGCCCTATCATGAAGAAGCAACCATGATAGCTTCCTTATTCAAAGGGTTCTTTATCGAACATGTACGCCGCGCATGCAATACAGAAGCAGATGCCTTAGCTAACTTAGCTACGGTGTTGGCAATTCCAGTCAAAAGACAACAAATGGTTGTTATCTCTAATAGAGAATTATTTTGTGTTGAGAATAACTACATCATTGAATTCAGTAATCTAACTGAAGTCAATGTCATTAACGAAGACTGGAGAGCACCTTTCATTAATTTTACAGTACATGACATATTGCCAGAAGATCCCAAGGAAGCTACAAGTATTCATCGCCGATCGCTTCGATTCTATTATAATCATACTACTAAAATCCTCTATCGAAGAACTTTTGATGGATTGCTTTTGAGATATCTCGCTGGTGACGAAGCAAAGCATATATTGCGTAAAGCTCATGATGGCATTTATGGAGCACATCAGCCTGGTCCTAAATTACAGGATCGTATCCGACGTATGGGTTACTACTGGCCCTCAATGGTGTCAGATGCTATTGATTATGCAAGAAAATGTCGTGTATGTCAAATTTATGCGGATTTCATCCACCAACCATCAGAATTTCTTCATCCAACTGCTGCCTCATGGCCCTTCGAAGCTTGGGGCATGGACATAATTAGTCCTATTAATCCTCCTTCCTTTAAAGGACATCAGTTCATCTTGGCTATAACCGATTATTTCTCCAAGTGGACAGAAGCTATACCTTTGGCTGAAGTGAAAACTAGTAGTGTCATCAACTTCATTAAACATCATGTGATATACAGGTTTGGTATCCCTCGCCGAATCATCCATGATAATGGGCCACAATTCATCAGCCAGAAGTTTAATAGGTTCTGTGATGACAACAGAATCAATAATGTTGCCTCGACAACCTATAATCCTGCAGCTAATGGGTTGGCTGAAGCATTCAAGAAGACCATTATCAAACTCCTCAAAAAGTTTGTCTCTATCAACAAACGTAATTGGAGTGATAAACTTGGAGAATGTCTATGGGCATATCGTACTACTGTCCGTAATCCTACAGGTTGCACACCTTTTTCTCTAGTATATGGATGTGAAGCTGTCCTACCCCTAGAAATTCAAATTCCATCATTGAGGATCGCTATTGCTAACGAACTTACTACAGAAAACAACGATCGTCTTGGGCTTTAAGAGTTAGAGGCGCTCGACGAGAAAAGGTTACTGGCTCAACAGCATATTGAACTTTATCAAGCCCAGATCTCAAAAGCTTTCAATTGCAAAGTCAGAGTGCGGACATTTCAAGAAGGCGAGTTGGTTCTCAGAGTCAGACGTCCTACGACTATGACACATATGAGAAAAGACAAGTTCGAGGCAAAATGGAAAGGACCTTATGTGGTAAATAAAGTCTTCTCCAATGGAGCCTATCAATTAACATATATGGATGGCAGAGTTGCTATGATGCCTATCAATGGCAAATTTCTCAAGAAATATTATGTATAAAAGCAAAATACTCCAAAGACATGATGTATATAAAAGTTTATTTTATTCAAAAGCAGAATAGAATTACATAATATTAAGGACGGAGAGGAGGCCCCGATCCTTCATGATTAAATACGAAGTTCGCCAACCGTTCAATCATCTCCTTGTTTGAACGCACTAGTATATATCTCACAAACATCCATCCTTAATGCCTCTTCTTCGGCAGTCTTCCCAGACTCCACTAACTTGGAGATCAAATCCTATCCTGGCGTAGGAGGAACAGTTGAACCTTCGCCCCTTTCTTTTCGAAAAGGCACGGAAGGCTCAAAGGGGGCGTCTCGGTCTCTTCTTCGATCTTCGGAACAAGTATATCTTTGGAAGATATTTTCGTACAGAAGGGAAAAAGATTGTCAGTATCCACAAAAGTTTTGTTCTATTTATAGGCAAAACAAATAGGTAATCAACCTCGAGAACTGATGCAACTTTTGGAAAGAAGCGCAACTATTCGTTCATTTATAACTGTTTATTCACTTATAACTGACCATTCATTGTCCCTTCTCTGAAACCGAAGTGACTATTCGTTCATTTATTCTTTTCCTCGAGAGTTTGAATGACCATTCATTCATTCAAAATGTCTCTTCCTCGAAAATTTAAGTGACTGATCACTCATTCATTTTTATAACGAGAATTCATGACTCTCACATCCTTGAGTTCCAAATATTCACGTCAACAACTTTCAACATTCATATTCTTTCTGGATTCTGCTATCTATGTCAGAATATCAAAATTAAAAAGGAGAATAATGAGACAATCATTTCTTTATTCCCTTTTTAAAAAGCGTAGATACATCTTGATGAAAATCTATTACATCTCTGATTTTTATTCTAATGAAGTTCTATTACATCTTTGAATCTTTCCATCAATAATGAAGGTCTATTATATCTTTGGATCTTCTTATTTGTTGGTGGCAATTCTTTGTCGTCTCGACCTGAAGCAACGAGCCAAACAATGAAATTAACTCTGGTCTTCTCTCTCAGAAGGACGAAAGAACCCCAGAGTACAGCAGCCCAAAGATGAGCTGCTGTCAATACAACTGGTGGAGAGAAGACGGCCCCGCCAGGAGAACTAGGAATGAGATCACCCTTGTGATACGATTCCTAATTCTGTCTCTCCATCATCCACTCTCATGTACAGGCTCTTCCTACCATCTGAGGAAGACCCTTCTTTAACATGAAGAGTCCTGAGCTGTCTGATTTGAGTGTCAGAACCACATGAGCTGTCTGATGTGAGTGTTAGAAGAATGCCCTCTACAACATCCAAATCACCAACGCCAGTTCTAAAGAAGCTTGTTAACCAAGTCCCTGTAAATATTAATAAAACAGGAGAAGTCAGCAGAATCTATCAGCAGTATGCGCCTATCAACAGGCGCATATCAGAAATACGTGCCTATCAACAGGCGCAAACCAACAGGCGCACATCAGCGCTGTACGCCTACTAACATGCGTACATCAGCGCTACGCACTGATCAAACGGGCGCACATCAGTACTGCGCACTGATCAAACGGGCGCACATCAGCACTACGCACCGATCAAACAAGTGCATGTCAGCAATATGCACCTCTGATCAGAGCTAAACATTGGACTACAAGGTGCGCCTATTTTCAGGAATAGTTAGCGCATATTAACAGTGTCTACAACATGCGGATCAACGCTTGTCTCCAAAAGTAGTGCGACAGGAGAATATTCATACCATTGATTCTTCGTCGATACTTACCAATTTTTGAAGACACAGCATGCAGGCAAACAACATCAGGACGAAGTGGCGCAAGTGAAACCTTATGAGAAATCATTTGTTTTGAGAAAGTATGAATGGCTCTTTCGTTTCTGGATGTCCTTTTAAAGGGGTTAAAAATGAAACAGGCACGTCATTCTAGGAGCCTATTTTTAGAAAAAGAACTAAACAATAGGTGATGGGAGCCATATGATGACTGCCATGTGTCCCTCAACGAAATAGTAAGCGTTTGAATCTGCTGAAGAAACGCATCTACGTGTATTATTTGAAGTCGAAGCCACACAAATCAGAAATTTTAGATTTTATTTGCATAAAGATGGGTGGACCCCTACAATCAAGGACGTTAGAAAAGAGAACAAAAGTTGTTCTTCTTAAAAACATTATTTCTTGTCCTTGCCTTCATTGGTCTGACGATGTAATGCCCCAGTCCCAAAATACGTAGGACTAGGAACGAAGACATGCCAGCTGTATTCATACGAAGTACATAGGCCTCGTATGGATACATAAGCTATAAAATGCAGTAGAACCATAACTAATCTCATCCACAAGAATAAAAGATATCATATAATGATAATGAATTGTCTTGATACAATATGTTGGGCGAAGACAAATCCACTACGAACAAGTAAAGGAAGAATACATGAGAGAAGAAATAATTTTGGCGAGCGAAGCGAAGATGATCCAAGCGCAATCATCCTCGAAGAAATAGAGATGGTCACGGCTAGAGCTAGAGCACCTGCAAAAGACAAGAGCACACACCTGGAGAGATAACCCGGTCCTCAAAGGGACGTAACAAGACACATAATATCATGCCATATAAACTGAATAAATATTGCTCAAATAAATAAGTCAATTGAATTATAACATGGTCCAATACACACCTATTGAACTAGCTTACCATCCCCCCAACCAAACAAGGACATATAATGGTAAATTAATTCACGGTGACGTATCTTTCCATGCTATGAATCCAATATGGTATCCGGACCCCAACAAGGTTCAATACCTTCTCATCGGAGTAGTAAGTCACACCTACAACCAAACAAGGACAAGATGTGACGAACTAATCTGCAACAAGTTATTGTTCCAAGCTACGGTCAGATACAAGTACCCCAAACCAAACTCGTACCTAACGGATAAAGGTGCCTAACCGTTCTAAGTGAATGCAGTTTTAAGAACAGTTCATGGTCGCATGACTACCGGGTTAAGTCAAAAAAATACCAATACAGTACCTCAGTAGTGAGTCACAACACCATATACTATTCCTCAGTATCGAGCGAGTCTATAGCATATAGTCTACCTATCGTTCCTTAGTAGCGAGCGAGTCTATGATAGATAGGGTGGTAGTCAACTTCCAATCATGTTCTCTCCGCCCAATGCCAACTCATAACTGCTAAGTCTTCTAGCATGCAATTCTATTAGCAGTTATTTCCTAACGCACGGCTTATACGTACTGGTGGCCAGGCAATCACGCATGTCCGAGTCATATATGTGACTCACAACAACGTGGTATAAATGTGTCAAGGCCTATGAATGCAACACACAAGGTGGTCCCTTAAATCTAGGTTTAATGTGTAAGAAAAATAATACATAGCAGAAAATATAGATGAACAATATGTTCTAACAGGTTATGCCATGTATCACAGTTTATTTTGCATAAAGAAAATAATGAATAGTGAATGAAATATGAGCTAAAATAAATAAATAGCAAATGGCAAGGTGTCTTGCCTGGTAGTATGCCTGGTGTGCTGCAATAATGAATGTGGCACGAACTGCGTCGTCAGTATAACAACTATGCAAGGTGACCTCGGGTGGTGACACGGACGGTTCCATTGGGTCCAAAATGGTCAGATTAGTTAGGGTGGACATAAGGTAGTCTAGAATTAGCGATCGGATAGGAAAGAGGGGTTGAGTCACGGTCAGAAGAATAAAGAAAATATTGACGAATAATGATTATATGATTTTAGAAAACTAATTTATAATACTTAAAATATAATTTATTAGTCTTTCAATTAAATACTCAAAATCGAAAGTCGTTTTTAAGGCAAAAATTTTAAGTTTGTCAAAATAACTTTTAGTAGGAAACTACATATTTTTATTAGCCAAAATAAATAAACTAGAATTTTATAGACTACTTTTATTGACTAATATAAGTTATAAAATCTAAAAAAGAAAACAATAGATAAATTAGGGCTAAAAATAGATTTTGTCAAAGTAATATTTTTGGTAAATCTACCCTTTAAAATAGTTGGAAAAATAATATTTCTACAAAATCCTAAAATAATAATATTAGTCATTAATAATCTTAATAGTATCATAATAAAGATAATAGATTAATAATATTATTTTTTAACAATAAATTATCATTAATAATCACCAGCCGAATATACTGGGAGAAAGCCAAGAAATTAAGTAATCAAATAATAATGATAATAATAATAACAATTTTGAGTAATATTAATGGTGTACATATAATTACAGAGTAGGAATAGTAGATTATAATAATAATAATGATAATGAATATAATAATAACCTTAGTAATAATAATTAACAAAAAAAGTAAAATAAAATAAAATAAGAAATAAAAGAAGCTGTGGTTCCTCTTTCGAGGAGAACCACTCCATTCCAGCAGAAAAAAGCATATGGAGAGAGGGAGATTTAGAGAGGGGATGGAGTCAGGGAAAGAGAAAAGTAAGGAAAAAAATTTCCTTTCATGTGAGAGTGATCCGAGAGGGAGGAGAAAGAGAGTGAGCGAGCGGGATATGGTGGTCCGGCGGGGAGCGGATAGGTCGGAAGGAAGAAGGGGGCGGCCCGATCTTCCGGTGACTACGGGCTGCGCCAGCGGCAGCGGCAAGAGCCGATCGGCGGAGGAGAGCGACCAGCCAGGGAGGAGGTTGACTTAGGGCTCACAGAGACGGGAAGAAGAGGCGCTAAAGGAGAAGGGGGCGCGCACGGGGAGGCGGAGCGACGAAACTACGCCGGAGAGAAGGGGTACAGTGGCGGAGGCTGAAGCTGCCGACGCTCACCCTCGCGGCGGCGGCACAAGATCGGACGGGTGGCCGGAGCTCGTCGGTTGCTCGTGTCTACAAAAGAGACGACAACGGTGGGGACTTCGGACGAGGTGAGTGGTCGTGGTGGTGTTAAGGATTTTGCTTTTGTGGTTTCTTTTTGGGATATGGCGACGGTGGTCAGAATTAGTGGAGATGGTTGTGGTGTTGGTTCGACCGACGGCGGGCCGCCAAGGGCGGTGGTGATGGTAGTGTTGGTGAGGTGGTTTGGGGAATTTTTGGCTGGTTTTGGGTGGTAGTCGGCGGCCGGGGAAGGCCGCGGCGACGGTGGCGGCAATATAGGTGGACAGGAGAAGAGGAGGCGGTGGTGGTCTTAGTTGGTGTCACGACCCGCACTCTAGAGTAAGGGCACGAGACGTGGGTACGTCCAGCCTACGCCGCAGTGTCGGCGGTAGAACGCTGTCCTAGGTCACAACATCTAACAATATAATGCTAACAGTTTATACTCCCCGAATGGGGGTGACATAGCAGAAAGTAAACTCAATCACAACTAAGGAAGAAGAAGCACGATATGATATAGAACTCAAAGAAAATACAGATGATCAGAAGAGTCTAAGATAACATCTCAGCAAATATCCAGAATACAAGTCTCAGCTACTGAATATGAAAGAATATATACAACCCAGATCTCAAAGTCAGAATAAAGTCTCACTAAAACTAGCCTCAAGACAACATAAGTAAGATAAAGCCTAACTAAACTAGTCTAGGCAGTAGGGGTAAAGTCATCAGCTAGAGCTGGGTCCTCCTGAGAGTCCAGCTCACAAGTGTCGTCTAGGGCTGCCCCGTAGAAGGTATCCACACAGGCCTCCTCCTCGTCCTCTGTAATATTTTCAACAGGTCCAGTCAGGACAGGAGCGAGCACAATACATCTCAACAGTTCATAGCAGGTTAGAAAATATAATCATGCAGTAAAGTAAGATACAAGTACTGAAAGAAATGCAGTATGTAAACAGAGAGAGAACTGTAATAGAAATATCTACTATACATAGAGAACTAACAGTGGCTAGTGAGTCAGAGTACAATATAGACACGTAAATGGCATAGGAGATTCTGATGGTACACTGCAGAAAGATTCTGATGCTACACTACTTGGATAATATTCACATGTCTACTTCTACTCCCCCGTACCCCCAATCAATACACAAGGATCCAGCTAGGTTATGTTATGATTCCATGCAATGGCCCACAAGGGGTGATACATGGTAGGCAAATAAATGGGTGATTCTGGGAATGCCCATAAGTGGGTGATTCAAGGAGACTCTGTGATCATGAGAGTACATGTCACAAGTGATCAATGAACCGTGAAGCATAGTGATACACCATGTAAGTGAAACGCACAGAACATGAAGTATCTGATGCTCCCTGAGGGGATAACATCTCAAGAAGGGATCCATATAGTACTAATCCGTGTGACCAACGTGACAGTATCAAGTAAAGTAATTTAAAGCAGAAAAATAATTCTAAGCAGGATATGAAATGATCAGAGAATGAACTCGTCTGGTATCTGAGTGTCCGGATGAAATGTACTGTCCGAGAAGAGGTGTCTGGCTCCTAATCAGAACAGCACAAGTCAGAACAAGTCTAAAATGATAACAAGATGCAATTTAATGAATTCTAAATGAACTAGGTCAATCTAGGCCAAAGTCAACTCTTGGTCAACTCTGGTCAACCCTAGAACACAAACTAGGTCAACTATGGTCAAACTAGGTCTAACAAGTCTAAATTAGGTCAAACAAGTCATTCTAGGCTAATCAAGTCTTACTAGGCCTAGCCAAGCCTAGACTTAGTTCACCAACTCAACTCAAGGCACTAGGACCACATAGCATATATATACATATATATTCAAATACACTCACTATATTATATATACATAGCAAATTATATCAAGCATTCATTCACTTCATATATTTTTTTTATTCAAATACACTCAATATTATATATACATAGCAAATTATATCAAGCAATCATTCACTTCATATATATATATATATATACATGTATCAATACATATCTCTAATATAATACACATATATTATAATATATAGGGTACCTATATGCATCTCCTATATATGTATACACATATATATATACAAGAACATAGAAATTAGGAAATGGGCAATGTGCATTTGCTCATGTGTGTGTGTGTGAAGAAATCTGGATTTCAATGACAGTGTTATGGACTTGGGTGTGTGTGTATATAAGTTGTGTGTGTGTGTGATTCATAGAACTGTGTGTGTAGTAGGATTTGAGTGTGTGTGCTAGTGAATGAGTGTAACAGTGAGGGGTTACACAGGAAAATAGTGAAGGGGACAACAGTGTACAGTAAATCGTGTAGGGACATCAATGTGTGTGTGTAGAGTGATAATGGTTCAGGCCTCAAGAGGAAATACCAGTTAGTGAAAAAAAACTGGAAAACAATATCAGTTATATAATAAACTCAACTCAGTTTTCAGTCCCTAACCTCAACCCACCAATAACCAGTCCAAACATACACCAAATCAACCCAAAATCGAACCATAGCTAGATTATAAGTAGGAGTACTATATTAGGATATAAAACCAAACATTATCATCAGTTAAATAGGATAAATTAACAGCCAAAGTTCGAAATTGAAAACTGGAAAATACAGGAAATAACTTGTATCAGGAACTTGGGTAAATGCAAAAATACCAATCGAAAACAAACAAAAATGCAAAATTAAAGGTTGGTAATTATTTGTGTATAAGTGTTTGTGTCAGAGAGAGAGAGAGAGATTCGTGTCCACAAAAATGGACACGAAGTGTCCAAACAGCAAGTGACACCCACCAGTATTAACTGACAGGACAGTCTCTTGCGAGCAGGACACGGAGTCGTGTAGGCAGGACACGACTCAATGAGTCTCGCACTCGTATCCCAGTATTCGCCACGTGTAGGGCTACAGCCCTAGGGCCCTGAATCGAGTCCACCCCGTGTCCACAGTGGACACGAGAGCCGTGTCAGTGAGCTCTAAACGTACGGTACGTGCCAGTACAAAGTCAGTGCACGAGCTCGTGCTCGCTCGACACGACATGAGGGGTCATGCCACTTGGAGAGTATCGTGTCAGACACTGTCCCAACGTGTCCTCGAAATATCATGTGTCCTCGTGCTGTGTCCAGTGAGGAATCCACCCCGAGTAGCACGGGATAATAGTAACTGCGTGCGGTGTCCAACCCGCGTGTGCACGTGTCCAAACCGACACGATACGACACCAAATCCACCTCAGTCCATCAGAAACATGTAAGCCACACTAAAATATAATTTCCTATTCAGAAACTTTCTAAAAATTAAATCAAAATGCCCTTTGGGGCATTTCATCAAATACCCTAGCTAGTAGGCTGATACGTGTCCATTTAGGACACGAAATGGACACAAAATCCTACAGAAATCTAAGGTTAGATAGGGGGCACTTAGATCTAGGTCATTATGCAAAAATAACAGCATCTAATAAAGAGTTTAGGGATTTACCTATTGGTGTCACAACTCCTCAAAAGCTCCAAAGAGGGGGTGTCTCCTTGCTCTTCAAACTTCACCAAATTGCTATAAAACTGAGAATAAAATATACCAACAGCAAGAAAACCTAAATTAAAACCTATTGCAATTTGTTTGAGGGAAAAATGAATTAATTTGGATTTTCTATGAATTAATGAAGTTGGTACATACCTCTTTTTCCAAATAAAACTTTCCTAAAGAGGCTAGCCATAATGGAAGAGAGTATTTATAGGGTGGGATTCCCTAGGCTAGTGTTGGCCGGCCACACTAAGTTAGGGTTAGGGTTTGGCTAATGGCTAATGGGTTGGGCTTAGTTAAAATCTATTGTTCAAAACCATAAGTCATGACTTGTGACTAAAAGCCCTCTATTCCAACTTGAGTTTAATGACTAAACCATAGGTTAACTCTAGTCTAAGTAGGGTTACATGACCTAACCTAGTCCAACACAACTAGGGTTAGCTTCTAGGTTAGCCTACCAAGGTCAATGCTAGTCAAAGTCAACCTAGTCAACCATCATTCAAACAATTCCAAAATAAATCCTAAAAATTCCCATAAATTCAAATAAATTATAATAAATTCAAATAACCTTAAAAATGACAAAAATATCCTCAAACTAGAAATGTGGTAGTGACAAATCAGCCCTCCTTAAAAGAATTTCGTCCTCGAAATTGAAAGGCGAAACGCAACTGATGAGAAGGATAGAAAGTATACCTCACGGTCCAAAAAGATATGGGTAACGCTCGTGCATCTCATCCTCCCGCTCCCAGGTAGACTCTCCTGGAGAATGATGCCTCCATGCGACGCGTACCAAGGGTATCACTTGGTTCCTCAGAACCTTCTCCTGTCGATCCAGTATCTCCACTGGCTGCTCTAGATAGCTGAGAGAAGGCCCAACCTCAATCTCCGAATTATCGAGCACATGGCTAGGATCAGCTACGTACCGTCTCAACTGTGATACATGGAATACGTTGTGGACCCCCACTAGTGCAGGTGGCAAGTCTAGCCTGTATGCCACGTCACCGACTATCCCGCTGATAACGAAAGGGCAGATGAAGTGCGGGCTAAGCTTCCCGCCTCCACCAAAACGTATCGTACCACGAGTCAGAGATATCCTTAAGAAATCCTGGTCTCCAACCTAATCACAAGTAAGGTCTCAATTATTAAATAATCAAACATGATCAAAATCACAAACAAATAAACCTAAATCTAATCCTACTCTAATCTGTACCTCAAACTCCAACGGCCTCCGGTGGCTATCGATCCAGTGCCGATGTCTTTCCTATGCCGCGCGAAGTCTGTCCCTGATGAGCTTCACCTTCTCGGCTGCGTCAACAACCATCTCTGGCCGCAGTAAAGCTCGCTCACCAAGATCATCCCAAGATAAGGGTGTACGACACCTACGCCCGTACAGAGCCTCGAAAGATAACATCTCAATGCTGGCCTAAAAACTATTATTGTAAGCAAACTCCACCAAATGTAGATGATCCTCCCAGGAACCTCCAAAGTCCAAGACGCACGTCCGTAGCATATCCTCAAGTGTCTGAATAGTCCTCTCTGATTGACCGTCTGTCTGGGGGTGGTATGTAGTACTAAACTTGAGCTGAGTGCCCAAGATGGTCTGCAGACTCCTCCAGAAATGAAAAGTAAAGCGACTATCCCGATCTGAGATGATGCTGACTAGAACCCCGTGAATCCAGACTATCTGCCGCATATACATCTTCGCCAGCCTCTCTGTAGACGTACCCACCTTGTGTAAAACCCCTCAAATTTTTACATTTTATGTTATTTTTTTTTATTTACTTAATTATTAAATAGATGTTATTTAATTCATTATTAATTATTTATATAGTTAGATATATATATGTGTATATATATATATATATATATATATATATATATATATATATATATATATATATATATATATATATGCAAGTGTTTGTGTGTGCATTGTATTAGGAACTCCCTAAACCTTAATCCTAGTCTAGAAACCCTAGAATATGGAAAATTCCATATTCTAATTAATTAGTTATTGTTGTTTATTAATAGATAATTTACTTTAGTTATTATTAATAGATATGATTATCTATATATACTAACTTAGAACCCTAGAATCCTATACATATATATATATATATATATATATATATATATATATATATATATATATATATATATATATATATATATAGCCTTCTTTAACCAAGTTCCTCATAACCCTAACCCTAGAGTTTGTCTCCAAGCCGCCGCCCCCCTGACCTCGCCTTCCCCTCGCCTACCTCCTCCCTCAACCCGAGACTCCTCGCCGACGTACGGAGGAGCACGAGGCCGGACGGGACTGCGGCTGCTGCGAGCAGCAGAACCGGCGACCACCGGCCGTTCTAGGCGCAGCCACCGCACCCAGACAGCGGAGCCACCCCCCTGCGATGTGGCCAGGTAGCCCCCGACACCCCACGAGGCGCTGTCACATGGAAAACCCCCTTGCATGCGTAAAACCTAGTTTTAGGGTTTTTAATCCAATTTAATTTTGTTTTTATGATTAATTATTATCTAATTATTGGTAATTAATTAGATCTAATTGAAGGGGATCAATAGTAATTAAGTATAGGATCTACATTAAATTTTGTGCGAATTAATATTATTTATTAGTATTTATTATTATTTATTTATGAATTTTATGTGCCGTTAATTAATTAATTGTATTTACTGTTTTAATCAGTAATTAATAATTTTATTGTTAATTAAATAAAACTTTGTAGATGAAAAAGTTCGTAAAATTAATGTAGTATTTAATAATAATTTTTCCAGAAATTATAGAATTTTATTTGTAATTATTTTATATTAAAATCGAGAACTTTAGATTTTTTTAAATTAATTCCAATTACTGTTTTTAATTTATATTATTTAATTGGTTGTTAATTAAATAATATATATTATATAGAAAATGTTTGTAAAAATATACTTTACTGTATAAAAATATTTCCAGTATTTAATTATATTTATTTATATTTATCTAGATTTAGTAAGGTAATTTTGATTTACTTGGTATATTATATAATTAATTGATACTAATTATATAATTATTTGTAAATTGGTAAATGTTAGGGTTTCTGTTGTAAATAGTTAATTAAATTATTTTGGGAATTATTTTAGGTATTTTATAATTATTTACTAATTTTTAGGAATTAAAAGTAATTTCTAGAATTGTTTTAGAATTATTTATTAAGTTGTTTAATAATTATTTATTAATTTAAATAATTATTAATTATGTGTTATTATTGTGTAGAATAGTGAATTTAGATTTAATGGTTAAATTTAGGGTTATAGTGAATTTTCAGGATTTATTTTGAATTATTATGTATTCATTGTTATTATTTAATTATTTATTTAATAAGTAGTTTTAATAGTAATAAATTCATTTATGTGAAAATATATATATAATATATATTTATTATTCTGATATTATTTAATTATTATTAAAATAGACTAAAAATGATTTTTAAAGATTTTTACTATTTTTGTTAGTATTATTAGGAATTGTGTATGCATGTGTGTATTAAATTAATTAGTTAATTAATTATAATTAATTAATTAATTATTAAATATTATGTTGTATTATTAATTACAGAATATAAAAGTATGATAATAAGTATATTTTACATAATTATTATTGTATAATTATTATTCATAATTATTGGTACTAGATAGTTGGTTTTAATAAAATACTATTGATTGTTGGTTAATTAGCAATTAATCAATTTAGTAAATTGTTAAATAGTGATTAATTATAAATCATGCTTGTTTAGGATTATTTGCTTCTCGGGACTCGGACTCTGCATCGGACCCGGATACTCAGTTGCTGGACACAGGCAAGTACACCTTGCTTGACATTACTATGCAGTAGTTTCAAATTCCCAGTTTATTGCTATTTGTGTGCACTCGTCTCCATTGATGACTACCCGGTATAGTATTAGTATAACTTGACACCGTCTCAGACACGTATCACGTATGAGTGAGTTGAGTACAGAGGTTATGTGTTGACTGGCCCTTAACATATGAACTTGAGTCTGTTAGCAGTTTGGTTTAGTTACATTATATTTACTATGACGTCTTGCATATTGTTCGTACCGCGTATACGGTACGAGTACATTGGGTGGGGAGAGTCTACTAGTGGTGTATGAGAATTTCTGTTTCCAATGTACGCTGGATGCTCGTAGCCCCTCGTTTCTCAAACTGTAGAACGCTTGGTGGCAGTTTCTTCTTCTTCTCCCCCTCTCATGTGCCACTAGAGATGTCTCGAGAGCATTTACACATAGATGGTTAGAACACCTTTATTGCTTACCTTGTATTTCCTGTCCTTGTTTGGTTAGGGAAATACTTGGTTGCATACTTTACAGTTACTTTTACATTACTGCTCAGTATTATCATGCATGTCGATTTCCTGTGTATTTGTTATGTCCCTCTGAGGACCTGGTATCTTTTCCAGAGCTTGACGAGCACTTATTTTCGGCTGATTACGGAGTAGAGGAACATGTTGACGACGACTTTGAGGTGGAGCCACAGCCTTGATCCTCTGGAAGCTAGCTACATCTTCAGACGTGGGTTTCATTTCCAGTATTCCGTTTATTTCTATTTACTACTCCATTTCATTCCAGTTGTACTCATTTACTTATTTAGTGGACTGTTCTCCTCTAGTCATAGTTGACATTTGGACTCTGTGGCACTGATGAATTTCTATTCAGTTATCTCTTACTTTATTTCATGGATGAGACTAGTTTACCTGCCTGTGATGATACTTTATTAGTTTTACTTCAGCGTACTACGATCATATCATAGTCCATTAAATTGGGTTTAGCTATGCTTGATTGTACAGCTGGCATGCCACGTGTTCCCAATCCGATTATTTGGAACTGGGGCGTGACATGTTTTAGTGGTGGCCCATGCAGGTCCAGAAATTTGTTTGGTTACGTCACTGTACTGAACAAGCCTGCAAATTAGGTTTAGAATATTAGGTCTTATCCATACTTGACTATATCATTCTTGATTATCCTTGAACAAATTCTTTTGCATCTCGTTTGTTTCCGTCCTATTCTCAATTCCTTCTATCTTATCTCTGCAGAATCATGAATCTAAGGAGTGGACGTACCGCTGCCGGTAGAGACAACCAGTCATCTGGTACGGATGATCAGTCCGCAAGGGTAGTTCCAACCCACCCTTTGCTACCAGGGCAGACGTCTCAGCTAGTTGGTGCACAACCGACTGGGGTACCTCCTCCTCCCCCGCAGTACCTTCAGACATCATATGGAGTGCCCCCGGCTGTGCCTCAACACAGTCAGGCACAGATGTTTCAGTTTATGCACATGATGATGCAAGAACGGAGACAGCAAGCAGCGGAGCAGAGGCAAGAAGCAGCTGAGCAAAGATGGGAAGCTGCTGAGATGAGACAGGGATTCTTGACAGCTATGGAGAGGATGACAGCACCAGCACCTGCACCAGCTTCGACACTAGCTCCCGTGAGACCAGCACGGGTAGGTTCAGTGAAGGACTACGTGCTGATGAACCCCAAACCTTATTTGGGAAATGAGAATCCGGAGGATACTACTACTTGGATCACCAGCACCATGAAGCTATTGCAGGCATCTCAGTTGCCTGAGGATTTATGGATGACTGGCGTAAGAACTCAGCTGGAGGGGAATGCCCATCACTGGTGGGATTCTATGGAGCGTCAGTTGGGTACTCGTCAGTCGTGGGAACAATTTCTGGAGTTTTTTGATAAGAAGTACTTCCCTACTACTATGAAGAATGCCTTATACAACCAGTTCCTGCACCTGGAGCAAGGGAACAAGACTGTTGACGAGTATGACTCGGAGTTCAATCGACTCAGCAAATATGGGGAGGTATTGATACCGAATGATCCGGAGAAGGCCAAGAGATTTCACAATGGGCTGAGGCAGGAGCTACAACATTATACTAGCTCCCAGTCCCGAATCTCTTATGCTGAGTTGCTGACGGAGGCCAGGATTCAGGAGACAATTAGCAAGGGGAAGCTGAACCAGCAGAAGAACCAGCCAGTGCAGACGAAGACGCAGCAAGGAGGTCCTATCAGGAGACCTATGGGACATCACCAGCATCAGCAGAAGACTAGACCCTACCAGTCTAAGGAGCTACCGACTTGCCATTTCTGTGGCAGGAAGGGACACTTACAGAGAGAGTGCAGAAGGATGCTAGGGACTTGCTTAGCTTGTGGATCGAGCCAGCATCAGGCTCGAGATTGCCCAGTTCGGGGAGCCATTGTGCCAGCTGGAGGACAGAAGCCACCAGCACCAGGAGGTCAACAGAGAGGACCTATATTCACTTCACAGTCAGCACAGTTTGAGAAAGCCAAGCAGCAGGCAGGAAACAAGAAGCAAGGGCAGATTTTTGCTCTTACTCAGGGGGAAGATGGAACTGAAGGTGAGGCTATCACAGGTACTATTCTAGTAGGTTCATTGCCTGCTACAGTATTATTTGATTCTGGTGCCACCCTATCATTTATATCATCTAGATTTGTAGCCGTGCATAAGATAGCTACTTCTACAATGCCTAAGAGTTGGAAAATTATTACTGGTGGGGGTATAGTACTTGTGACTAGTATATGTAGAACCTGTTCGGTCGTCATTTGTGGCCGAGAGATGAGAGCTCGACTTTTGGTATTTCCTATGCCAAATTTCGACGTAGTATTGGGTATGGATTGGCTTAGTCAATATCATGCGTTATTGGACTGCCACAAGGGTTGTGCTATATTTAGACCGCCAGGCCAGCCGGAGTTTGAATTTCAGAGAGAAAGCATTGAGAAGGGAGTATCTCAGTATCATGGAGTTTACATGGCAATGGAGGTTGCCCCGCCACCGATCATTGATGAGTTTTTTGATGTCTTTCCCGATGATCTGCCGGGTCTACCACCCGATAGAGAGGTTGAGTTCACCATTGAGCTCATACCAGGAGCGACACCAATCTCTTCAAATGTTTATCGACTGGCAAAGAAGGAGCTGGATGAGATGAATATGCAGCTGCAGGAGTTGCAAGACAAGGGATTTATCAGACCAAGTGCATCACCTTGGGGATCCCCGGTCTTGTTTGTGCCAAAGAAAGATGGAACAGTTCGTATGTGCATTGATTATAGGGCTCTTAATGCTGTGATGATCAAGAACAAGTATCCCCTGTCCAGAATTGATGATCTATTTGACCAGCTGACAGGAGCCCAGGTGTTCTCGAAGATTGATCTGAGGTCGGGATACCATCAAGTAAAAGTTCGGAAAGAAGACATCCAGAAGACGGCATTCAGGACTCGGTATGGTCATTACGAGTTCTTAGTAATGCCCTTTGGTTTGACAAATGCACCGGCTGTGTTCATGAATTTAATGAACAGAGTATTCCATGAATATCTTGATAAGTTTATCGTCGTATTCATCGACGACATTTTGGTGTATTCAAAGAACCATGAAGAGCATGAGGATCACTTGAGGAAGGTGCTGGAGATCTTGAGGCATCAGAAGCTGTATGCAAAGCTGACTAAGTGTGATTTTCTTCTAGATCATGTTTCATTTCTTGGACATGTTATCTCAGGGAAAGGCATAGAAGTGGATCCGACGAAGATATCAGCAGTGGAGTCGTGGCCAACCCCAACTGATGTTTCAGAGGTGCGAAGTTTTCTTGGACTTGCCGGATATTATCGGAGGTTCGTAGAGAATTTTACAAGAATTGCGGAGCCTATGACGAAGTTGACTCGCAAGGATCAGAAGTTCGAGTGGACGGAAGAGTGCCAAGCTGCTTTTGATGATTTGAAGAAGCGCCTTACTACTGCACCAGTCTTGACCATTCCATCGGGATCAGGAGGTTTTGTCATCTATAGCGATGCTTCCGGGAAGGGATTAGGATGCATCTTGATGTAGCATGGGAAGGTAGTTGCATATGGTTCACGGCAGTTGAGGACCCATGAGAAGAATTATCCCACGCACGACTTAGAGCTTGCGGCGGTGATATTTTCCTTGAAGCTTTTGAGGCATTATCTGTATGGAGAAACAATGGAGGTATATATAGATCATAAGAGTCTCAAGTATGTCTATACTCAGAAGGATTTAAATTTGAGACAAAGACGTTGGCTCGAGTTGATGGCAGATTTTGATATTGAGTTACAGTACCATCCAGGGAAGGCGAATTCAGTAGCAGATGCATTGAGCCGAAGGCCTATGGTACACTTCCTGACATCACAAAAGGAGTTGCTATATGACTTAGAAAAGATGGGCATCGAAGTTGTTAGGCCTGGAGGAGTTGCAAAGATGATGAACCTTCAGGTTCAATCTTCATTAGTAGAGCGGATCAAGGCGACCTTACCAACAGATGCCAGATATCAGAGGCTTCGACAGAGGACAGAGCAAGGACTGCAGACTGGATTGGGGATTCACGAAGATGGGACCTTGAGGTGCGGAGATCGCCTCTATGTTCCTAATGGAGAGATCAGGCAGGAGCTGATGACGGAGGCTCATAGCTCAACCTATTCTATTCATCCAGGAGGTACGAAGATGTACAGGGACCTGAGACAGCACTACTGGTGGCATGGAATGAAGCGTGAGATAGCACGGTTCGTAGCAAAGGGCTTGGTGTGTCAGCAAGTCAAGGCTGAACATCAGAGGTCCGCAGGATTATTGCAACCGCTTCCGATACCTGAGTGGAAGTGGGAGCACATCACTATGGATTTCGTTACGGGATTTCCAAGGAGCCCGGCTGGTCGAGATGCAGTTTGGGTGATTGTGGACAGATTATCGAAGTCTGCTCATTTCATACCATTCCGAGTGGGGCAATCTACAGAGGTATTGGCAGATTATATATGAAGGAGATAGGGCGATTACATGGAGTACCAGTCAGTATAGTCTCCGATCGAGACTCACATCGCACTTCTGGAAGAGCAGCAGGAAAGTCTGGGCACAAGACTGAAGTCAGCACTGCTTATCACCCCAGACGGACGGACAGTCAGAGCGTACCATCCAACGCTGGAGGACATGTTGAGAGCTTGCATGTTGGATTTTGGAGGATCCTGGGAGGATCACTTGTATTTGGTAGAGTTCTCTACAACAACAGCTACCAGGCAAGTATCCAGATGGCCCCTTTTCGAGCATTGTACGGAAGAAGTGTCGATCGCCATATGTTGGGGGATGTCGGCGAAGACAGATATTGGGACCAGAGTTAGTGACTCGTACAGTGGATACAGTCAAGAAGATTCAGGGGCATCTACGAGCAGCTCAGGACCGGCAGAAAAGGGGCAGACATTCATAGGCGACCTCTTGAGTTCAAGAAGGAGATCATGTGTTCTTGAGAATCTCCCGACTAGAGGTACAATCAGATTTGGAGTCAGAGGAAACCTCAGCCCAAGGTACATCGGACCATTCGATGTGTGGAGAAAGTTGGCGAGGTTGCATACAGATTGGCACTGCCGCAGTTATTGGAAGGCGTTCATGACGTATTTCATGTCTCCCAGTTGAGAAGTATGTGGCAGACCCTAACCACATACTTGATCATTCAGAGATCACCGTGGGACCGACTTTGTCCTACGAGGAGCAGCCTGTGGAGATCCTAGACCGCAGAGAAAAGTATTGAAGGGAAAGACCATTCGACTAGTCCGAGTTGCGTGGAAGCACATTCACCGGGCGAATCGACGGGAGCGGGAAGATTCTATTCTGGAGCATTATCCATACCTTCGTGAGGCGTCCGGTATGATTTAATTCTGCAATTATTCACTCTCTAGATTATGTTTAATTTAGTCTGTAAAATTTCCTAGATTTAGAAATATGATTGTGTGTTTTCTTTTAATCCTAGCTTGTTTTAATTTCGAGGACGAAATTCTAATAAGTTGGGTAGAATGTAAAACCCCTCAAATTTTTACACTTTATGTTATTATTTTTTTTATTACTTAATTATTAAATAGATGTATTTAATTCATTATATTATTTATATAGTTAGATATATATATATATATATATATATATATATATATATATATATATATATATATATATATATATCTATATATATATATATATATATATATATATATATGCAAGTGTTTGTGTGGCATTGTATTAGGAACTCCCTAAACCTTAATCCTAGTCTAGAAACCCTAGAATATGGAAAATTCCATATTATATTAATTAGTTATTGTTGTTTATTAATAGATAATTTATTTTAGTTATTATTAATAGATATGATTATCTATATATACTAACTTAGAACCCTAGAATCCTATATATATATAGCCTTCTTTAACCAAGTTCCTCAAACCCTAATCCTAGAGTTTTGTGTCCAAACCGCCGCCCCCTGACCTCGCCTTCCCCTCGCCTACCGCCTCCCTCAACCTGAGACTCCTCGCCGACGTACGGAGGAGCACGAGGCCGGACGGGACTGCGGCTGCTGCGAGCAGCAGAACCGGCGACCACCGGTCGTTCCAGGCGCAGCCACCGCACCCAGACGGCGGAGCCACCCCCTGCGACGTGGCCAGGTAGCCCCCGACCCCCACGAGGCGCTGCCACGTGGAAAACCCCTTGCATGCGTAAAACCTAGTTTAGGATTTTTAATCCAATTTAATTCAGTTTTTATGAATAATTATTATCTAATTATTGGTAATTAATTAGATCTAATTGAAGGGGATCAATAGTAATTAAGTATAGGATCTACATTAAATTTTGTGTGAATTAATATTATTAGTATTTATTATTATTTATTTATGAATTTTATGTGCCGTTAATTAATAATTGTATTTACTGTTTTAATCGGTAATTAATAATTTTAATTAATTAAAAAAACTTTGTAGATGAAAAAGGTCGTAAAAAAATTTAGTATTTAATAATAATTTTTCCAGAAATTATAGAATTTATTTGTAATTATTTTATATTAAAACCGAGAACTTTAGATTTTTTTAAATTAATTCCAATTACTGTTTTTAATTTATTATTTAATGGTTGTTAACTAAATAATATATATTATATAGAAAATGTTTGTAAAAATATACTTACTGTATAAAAATATTTCCAGTATTTATTTATTTTATCTAGATTTAGTAAGGTAATTTGTTTACTAGGTATTATATAATTAATTGATACTAATTATATAATTATTTGTAAATTGGTAAATGTTAGGGTTTTGATGTAAATAGTTAATTAAATTATTTGGGAATTATTTTAGGTATTTTATAATTATTTACTAATTTTAGGAATTAAAAGTAATTTCTAGAATCGTTTTAGAATTATTTATAAGTTGTTTAATAATTATTTATTAATTTAAATAATTATTAATGTGTTATTATTGTGTAGAATAGTGAATTTAGATTTAATGGTTAAATTTAGGGTTATAGTGAATTTCAGGATTATTTCGAATTATTATGTATTCATTGTTATTATTTAATTATTTATTTAATAACTAGTTTTAATAGTAATAAATTCATTTATGTGAAAATAATATAATAAATTACATTTATTATTCTGATATTATTTAATTATTATTAAATAGACTAAAATGATTTTTAAAGATTTTTACTATTTTGTTAGTATTATTAGGAATTGTGTATGCATGTGTGTATTAAATTGATTAGTTAATTAATTATAATTAATTAATTAATTATTAAATATTATGTTGTATATTAATTATAGAATAAAAAGTATGATAATAAGTATATTTTACATATATTATTGTATAATTATTATCATAATTATTGGTACTAGATAGTTGGTTTTAATAAAATACTATTGATTGTTGGTTAATTAGCATTAATCAATTTAGTAAATTGTTAAATAGTGATTAATTATAAATCATGCTTGTTTAGGATTATTTGCTTCTCGGACTCGGACTCTACATCGGACCCGGATACTCAGTTGCTGGACACAGGCAAGTACACCTTGCTTGACATTACTATGCAGTAGTTTCAAATTCCCAGTTATTGCTATTTGTGGTGCACTCGTCTCCATTGATGAACCCGGTATAGTGTTAGTTAACTTGACACGTCTCAGATACGTCTCACATATGAGTGAGTTGAGTACAGAGGTTATGTGTTGACTGGCCCTAAACCTATGAGCTTGAGTCTGTTAGCAGTTTGGTTTAGTACATTTTTACTATGCGTCTGCATATTGTTCGTACAGCGTATACGGTACGAGTACATTGGGTGGGGAGAGTCTACTAGTGGTGTATGAGAATTTCTGTTTCAATGTACGCTGGATGCTCGTAGCCCCTCGTTTCTCAAACTGTAGAACGCTTGGTGGCAGTTTCTTCTTCTTCTCCCCCTCTCATGCACTAGAGATGTCTCGAGAGCATTTACACATAGATGGTTAGAACACCTTTATTGCTTACCTTGTATTTCCTGTCCTTGTTTGGTTAGGGAAATACTTGGTTGCATACTTTACAGTTACTTTTACATTACTTGTCACTCCCTGATTCCGGTATACGTATTTTTAGTACGTATACTGCTATTTGTATTTACTATATTCATACGATATTTATTTGTTGTATTTCTTCATGTATATCCCAAATTATTTGACAAAATAATATTTCGTAATTTATTTTCTGTGATTTTAGTTTACAGTTTTGGCTCTAATTGGGTGACATGTTCTCGGTCACTTGAACCCGTCGGGTCATCATGAACCAACTTGGTTTAGGCTTTTATATAAAACCCCATTCCTTTTCTCTCCCTCATTCATCCTCATAACTCCTCTCTTTACTTCCTTCCCCAACCCAAGGCAAGTATCAACTTGCACAAGGAGAGATCCTCATTTTCGTTTTTCCTTCAAAAATTTTTACCAAAACTTGTTCTTCTCCTCATTCTCTAATAGATTAGAACTTGGAATTTTCTGATTGGAAGCTTTAATTTTTGTAGATCTAAGTTTTAAACATTTTCGGTTTTTCTTGGTTTGATCTACTAAACTCCATCATTTTCAAGTTTGATGGTTCCTGTTGTAGAGAATTGAATTTTACTCAAGATTGAACTTTGAAAATCGAGATTTGGTTAAGATTTTGACTTAGTTATGATTTTGGAGTTTAGGGTCATGGTTCTTCTCTCTCGGTTGAGGGGAAGAAGATGACAGTGCCCTGGTCCCGCGCCCTCCGCGCGCGCGCGTCCGCGCCGCGTGATAGGAGGTCCGCGCCCCTGTGTCCCGCGCCCTCCGTGCGTGCGCGTCTCGCACCGCGCTGATGGAGGACGCTCCCCGCGCCCCCGCGTGGTGCCCGCGCCGCGTGGTCTCCCGCGCCGTGTGGTTCCAGCACCAGGCCGCCCGCGTGTCCGCGCCTTGCGTGGCCCGGCCCTCGCGTGTCTGTGCCTTGCGTGGCCCGCGCCCTCGCGTGTCTGCGCCTTGCGTGGCCCGCGCCCTCGCGTTTCTGCGCCTTGCGTGGCCCGCGCCCTCGCGTGTCCGCGCCTCGCATGGCCTGCGCCCTCGCGTGTCTGCGCCTTGCGTGGCCCGCGCCCTCGCGTGTCTGCGCCTTGCGTGGCCCGCGCCCTCGCGTGTCTGCGCCTTGCGTGGCCCGCGCCCTCGCGTGTCTGCGCCTCGCGTGGCCTGCGCCCTCGCGTGTCGCGACTCGCGTGACCCGCCCTCGCGTGTCCGCGCCTCGCGTGGCCCGCGCCCTCGCGTGTCCGCGCCTTGCGTGGTCCGCGCCCCGCGTGTTCGCGCCCTGTGTGGACGTCACGCGCCGGCCGTTCCCGCGCTGCGTGGCCGCCCGCGCCCGACGCTTCCCACGCCGTGTGGCCGTCCGCGCTCGTGACCGCGCCCTCGCCCGCCATGCGCCCGCGTCATGGAGTGACGCGCCCGCGTTGGTTGGCCGACCTTGCCTTAGTACCTAGTCAGCCTGTCCCTGGTTTTCCATTTTTCATGCTACTTGGCTTATACTTGTATATGTATTGGTTTGTGTATGCGATATATCCTTACACCTTTTGTCCTGAGAATCTGACCCTGGAGAACAAGTGTTCCTACTCGCTACTGTGCCTGAATGTCCCGGTTCTCGTTCATGCTTGACAAATGACTCGTAATCCCCCGTGGCGCATTTGCAATGTTGCATTACACTAAGGAGGGTAGAACGTGTCGACCTACTGATCGGTATGGATCCTCACTTGGGGTACTCGTACTACGGTACGACATTCTAGGAGGATGATCATGCAGGCCACAGCATGAGGATCCAAGATTTCACATAGGGTTTAAATTAGGCAACTAAATCTATTAGATGCATGGAGAGGGCAGAATCCCGAGATCGTGTTACACCAGCGCCTTGAGGTTTGCCTCGACGCGCCAGCTGGTCACCCGGATACTGTGCCATCTGCAATGAGTGGATGCCGGTATCCGATTATTTCCTGATATGTTATAAGTTTTGGCAAGGTAGCCCTACGGGGACTTGTGCCTGCAAGGTAGCCTTATGAGGGACCTGTGCTTAATAAATTCTTGACTACGCGGACCCCTGGGTTGGCTAGCCTTATTGGAAAGATACGATCTGAGGACTCTGATAATTTTATGCGAGGATAACCTCGCCATACTAGAAACTCGTAGACTTGATTGGCCGTGAAAATGACTTGCTTGTATTTTTCTTTACCTTCCGCGAGTAACTGAGGATAGCGGACTGTTATGGTGCGTGATCCAACCCATGTTCTTGTTTGATTGTTGGGTTGGTTATCGTACTATGACAGGCTGCGGACCGAAGTTACGAACGGAAGCCTTAAATTTGATTGTGATGTGTTACTCCTGTGAGTGACTAAGGAACATGGCCCACCGCGGTACGTGATCCAACCCATGTTCTTGTTTGATTGTTGGGTTGGTTATCGTGCTGCGATGGTCTGTCGACCGAAGTCACGACCAGGAGATCTTCTTACTTATATCTGTAAACTTATGTGAAGGTCATAGAGTGCGACGTGTCCCGGCTCCATGTGGCACCTTTTGTCCTTGTTTGGTTGTAAGGGTGCCAGATGGGTCCGACGATGTAGCGCTACCCTATAGCCGCAGCATAAGCTTTATTCTTATCATTATAACTGGGTTTTATCTTAACTCTTGTGCCCCTTTGGCGGTACTTGCTATTCGGGGCTGACCCCGCTGGTTTTGTTGGCCAGATCTCGTAGCAGAGCCAGAGGACGCGATCCTTCTTCCTGACATCCATGGTGCATACTAGGAGCATGGCTGGTCGGGGACTCGAGTGGGTTTCTTCTCCCCACTCTGCTTGCTTATACTTTTGTGCGGCGTTCAGCCACCGGCACCTGTTAGCCGGATTACTTGATATTTTGTGTCAGTACATAATTGTAACTAAACAGACTGCAGCTGTGTATAATTTTGTGCTCATGACTCTCTGAGATAGCTATGTTATAAAGCTAGTCTCTCATGACCATTTTGATGAAGCGTCGGGGACGCCTTACTGCTTTATCTTTAATGTTCATTTAATTGCTGATGTTGTGTTAATTGATTGAGACATAGAACTCTGTGGGACCATAGGAGACTTGATTGTAGTATGTACCCCCTAGTCTCTTGATAGCCACGATCGCCGTATGACGTCACGTACCTCATATGGTGTAGCTGGCCTCGTCCGTCTCCGTATTTCGGTACTGGGGCGTGACAAGGTTTTAGTGGTGGCCCATGCAGGTCTGTTTTCAGACTTGTGGGGTATTGCAATTTATTAGGAGTCTCAATCAAACTTGTTCCCCTTGAAATTCTGTTTCGAATTCTCTGTCCTTGCCTTGATCTCTAACTTGACTTGCATCCTCGAAATCTTCCTCGTCCGGGCTTGATAATTTTATATCTTTCCCTATAGGGGTGCTTCATTCTCAATAGCTGGTGAGGCACGTGAGGAAGAGCAGCAAGTGTATGGCTCGACTGGGCAGCAACAGGGGAGAGAACCTTCCCCAGAGCCGATACGAGCAGAAGTGGGACCAGAGCCAGTGGAGCCGCAGGTGATTGGAACTCCTGCAGCACCAGCAGCGCCAGCAGTACCAGATACCGTAGCACTCCTGGAGATCATCCGGGGGTTTCTTGTCACTCACCAACAGCAACAGACCCAGCAGCAGGAGCAGAATGTGTTGTTGAATCAAGGGTTACAGTTAGCTCTTGAAAGGAGTGTCGGGGCTGACTCAGGAGCATCAGGAAGGTTCCGTCGATTGAACCCGAGGTATTTTGATGGCACGGAGGATGCTATTACCGCGGATGCATGGATTCAAGACATCGAAGCCATTCTGGTGGCAGCCAAGGTTTCAGATAATGAGAAGGTTGATCAGGTTAAATTAGTGCTTCAGGATCTTGCCCGCGACTGGTGGGCATCAGAAGAAGTTGGTATCAGACGCCCTGTTCTTTGGACCACCTTCAGTGAAAGATTCAAGGCCAAGTACTTTGGCGTAGTAGCTCGATATGAGCTCCAGCAGAAGTTCATTAGTCTCAAGCAAGCAGGCAAGACCGTAGATGGGTATGCAGCGGAGTTTTGCAGATTATGCCGTTTCGCACCAGCAATGGTGGCAACGGAGCCAGAGAAGGCTATGAGGTTCCAGCAGGGGCTCCATTTGGAACTTTTACAGCTTGTGGAAGGCCACAACTACCAGACGTTTGATGCTGTTTTGACAGCAGCTCGGAGGCACGAGCTCACCCAGCAGAGGTTGGCATCGAGGACAGGAGGTCAGAAGAGATCTCATTCCCAGGTTGGAGGAGGAGCCATGCAACGAACATCGGCACCAGCACCCGGTGTTCGTATTCATGATACAGGAGCGCCGCAGAGGACGGCCGTGTCAACTATCACAGCGCCAGTTCGGCAGCAGCAGCCGAGGAATCAGCAGCAGCGTCAGAGGGCGCCCCAGGGTTGTACCTTCTGTGGTAAGGGAGGACACACTAGGGATGTGTGTCGGTCAGCGAATGGCTTGTGCTTGAGGTGTGGTAGTCCAGACCACCGTATTTCGACTTGTCCTATGATGCAGAGGCCAGGAGGGCCAGCTCAGCAGTTTCCAGCGTTGCCAGCTCCAGGGGCAACCCCGAGCGGAGGGCCAGTACTAGCAGTGAGGCCCCTAGCCCAGCGTCTACCAACGCAGGCTCAGATGTTTCGCCAGGCACAGGAAGCCGGAGGCCCTCAGAGGCAGCAACACCATGGTCAAGGAAGGCAGCAACAAGGAGCTCAGCAGGGCCAGGCTCTCACATTATCTTTGGGAGAGGCTCTAGCGTCTAGTGATGTGGTGGCAGGTAAAATTCTCGTCACCTCATTTCCTGCTGTAGCGTTATTTGATTCAGGTTCCACTCATTCATTCATCTCTGCACGATATGCTACACGGATTGGATTAGAGTTTGAGGCATTGCCGGAGAGGATGGATATACTCACTGGCAATGGGCTCGTAGAAGTTAGTAGAGTGCGTTTTTCATGTCCGGTAGAGGTGTGTGGGCACTTACTGCCCGCATCTTTGATTGAATTCCCTATGGGGAATTTTGATGTTGTTCTTGGCATGGACTGGTTGAGAGACAGTCATGCGACCATTGATTGTAGAGGAGGTAGGGTTATATTCAGCATTCCTGGGATGGAGCAGTTCATCTTTACTCGAACCTTGAAGAATCAGACTGAAGGCGTCATCTCAGCAGCAGTGTCAGAGTCAAGACAGATTCCGAGAGTGGTCAACGATTTTCTTGATGTATTCCCTGATGAGCTTCCAGGGATGCCCCCAATCAGAGAGGTAGAATTTGGCATTGAGTTAAACCCTGGAACGAGGCCTATCGCAGATAGAGTTTACAGAATGTCGCCATCAGAGCAGGATAAATTGTATCAACATGAGAAAGAGCTGAAGTCAAAAGGATTTATCAGAGACAGTGAATCACCTTGGGCAGCGCCGGTGATTCTAGTTCCCAAGAAGGATGGGTCGACGCGGATGTGTGTCGACTACCGCAAGCTGAATGCAGTAACAGTGAAGAATAAGTACCCGCTTCCCAGGATTGACGACCTGTTTGATCAATTGAGCAAGGCCCGCATCTTTTCCAAGATCGATCTTCGTTTGGGATACTATCAGGTGAGAGTCCGAGAGCAAGATATTCAGAAGACGGCATTCAGATCAAGATATGGGCATTATGAGTTTTTAGTCATGCCATTTGGACTAACCAATGCCCCTGCAGTATTTATGGATTTGATGAACCGCATCTTTCTTCCATATTTGGATAAATTTGTGGTAGTGTTCATAGATGACATTCTTGTCTATTCCAGCAGTGAAGAGGAGCATGAGGAACACCTTAGGACTGTCTTGCAGACATTGAGGAAGCATCAACTTTATGCGAAGCTTGACAAATGTGAATTCTGGTTAGACCATATATCGTTCCTGGGATATGTGATTTCTGGGACAGGAGTGTCAGTGGATCCGAGGAAGATTGAAGCCGTAGAGCACTGGCCAGTCCCGAGAACAGTTGCAGAAGTGCGAAGTTTCTTAGGATTAGCCGGTTACTACAGAAGGTTCGTGGAGGACTTTGCCAGGATCTCTGCGCCCTTAACGCGTTTGACGCACAAGGACGTGGAGTTTGTTTGGTCAGCTAGTTGTCAGGCATCATTTGAAGAATTGAAGAAGAGATTAATCTCGGCCCCGATCTTGACGCTTCCAGTAGGATCGGGAGGCTTTACAGTGTATTGTGACACATCCGGGAAGGGTCTTGGATGTGTGCTGATGCAGCATGGAAAGGTGATAGCCTATGCGTCTCGACAGCTTCGTGATCATGAGAAGAGTTACCCGACTCACGATTTAGAGTTAGCAGCTGTGGTGTTTTCACTCAAGCTGTGGAGGCATTATTTATATGGAGATCGAGTAGAGATTTATACTGATCATAAGAGTTTGAAGTATGTGTTCACGCAGCGAGATTTGAACATGAGGCAGAGAAGATGGTTAGAACTGTTGAAGGATTTTGATGTGGATCTTCAGTATCATCCAGGCAAGGCGAATGTAGTTGCAGATGCACTGAGTAGGAGAGACAGTGCTTTTATCTTGACTTCGCAGAAGCACATTCTAGCAGATCTTCAGAGTATGGGGATTGAGGTAATTTTGCCAAGGGATATGGAAAGAATGACCAGTATTCAGATTCAGTCTACCTTGGTAGAGAGGATCAGGGCAGCACAAGCAGGAGATCCACAGATTCAGAAGTTGCGGTCAGAGTGTAAATCAGGCCGTAGGAAGGAATTAGTAATTCATGAGGATGGTACGCTCAGGTTTGGAAATAGACTCTGTGTACCGAGTGGAGACCTTCGGCAGGAAGTTATGTCCGAAGCTCATCGTTCCATTTATTCCATTCATCCAGGAGGAACGAAGATGTATCGAGATATCAGGCAGTACTTTTGGTGGAATGGCATGAAAAGGGAGATAACGAGATTTGTATCCAAGTGTCTGGTATGCCAGCAGGTGAAAGCCGAGCAGCAGAGACCCGCAGGATTGCTACAGCCACTTCCTATCCCCGAATGGAAATGGGAGCACATCACGATGGATTTTGTGACCGGTTTACCTAGATCCCCGACTGGTAAAAATGCAGTTTGGGTGATAGTAGATCGACTCACGAAGGTCGCTCATTTCCTTCCTTTCAGAGTTGGGCAGACTACTGAGCAGTTGGCAGAAATGTACATGAAGCAGATAGTGAAGCAGCATGGTGTTCCAGTTAGTATAGTATCAGATCGGGATACTCGGTTCACTTCCCATTTCTGGCGGAGCTTGTACCAGAGTTTGGGGACCAAGTTAAGATTCAGTACTGCATATCATCCGCAAACCGACGGACAGTCAGAAAGAACCATTCAGACATTAGAAGATATGCTACAGGCGTGTACTTTGGATTTTGGTGGATCTTGGGAGGACCACCTCCATCTAGTGGAGTTCTCCTATAACAACAGCTATCAGGCTAGCATTCAGATGGCCCCGTTCGAAGCATTGTACGGAAGAAAGTGCCGGTCCCCTTTGGCATGGGACGACGTCGGAGAACGGAAGTTATTGGGGCCAGAGATGATCACGCAGACTGTGGAGATAGTTAAGTTGGTCAGAGAGCGCCTTCGAGTTGCACAGGATCGACATCGTCATTGGGCAGATCAGCATCGTAGACCTCTAGAGTTCGGAGTTGGCGACCAAGTGTTTCTGCGGATTTCGCCTACTCGGGGTATCATCAGATTTGGAGCCCGAGGAAAGCTTAGTCCAAGATACGTTGGTCCTTTTAAGATTCTCGCTCGGGTAGGCGATGTGGCTTATCGACTTGCCCTTCCGCCTTCGTTAACTGGCATACATGATGTGTTTCATGTGTCCCAATTGCGTGGGTATGTCCCGGATACGAGTCATGTCCTCGATCATTCTGAGTTGGTCGTTGGTACCGACCTAACTTACGAGGAACAACCCGTGTCTATTTTGGACCGGCGAGAGAAGGTGCTCAAGAACCGGACTATTAGTCTTGTCCGTGTTGCTTGGAACCATCACTCTCCGGGAGAATCAACTTGGGAGCGCGAGGACGAGATCCGATCTCGGTATCCGCATTTGTTTGGCTTGTGAGGTATATCTTTATGCCATAATGACACGATTCCACATTCACTGTACCTGCTTGTATTATACTTTTGTGATGTAGATAATAACTGCTTGTTAGTTAACTTGCATGTGATTGTGCCTTGCTTGTCCTGACCTTTCAATCCTGTCTTGGCTGGAAATTCCGAGGACGGAATTTTTCTAAGAAGGGTAGAGATGTCACTCCCTGATTCCGGTATACGTATTTTTAGTACGTATACTGCTTATTTGTATTTACATATATTCATACGATATTTATTTTGTTGTATTTCTTCATGTATATCCCAAATTATTTGACAAAATAATATTTCGTAGTTTATTTTCTGTGATTTTAGCTTACAGTTTTGGCTCTAATTGGGTGACATGTTCTCGGTTCACTTGAACCCGTCGGGTCATCATGAACCAACTTGGTTTAGGCTTTTATATAAAACCCCATTCTTTTTCTCTCCCCTCATTCATTCCTCATAACTCCTCTCATTTACTTCCTTCCCCCAACCCAAGGCAAGTATCAACTTGCACAAGGGAGAGATCCATCATTTTCGTTTTTCCTTCAAAATTTTTTACCAAAACTTGTTCTTCTTCTCATTCTCTACTAGATTAGAACTTGGAATTTTCTGATTGGAAGCTTTAATTTTTGTAGATCTAAGTTTTAAACATTTTTGGTTTTTCTTGGTTTTGATCTACTAAACTCCATCATTTTCAAGTTTTGATGGTTCCATGTTGTAGAGAATTGAATTTTACTCAAGATTGAACTTTGAAAATCGAGATTTGGTTAAGATTTGACTTAGTTATGATTTTTGGAGTTGTAGGGTTCATGGTTCTTCTCTCTCGGTTGAGGGGAAGAAGATGAACAGTGCCCCTGTGTCCCGCGCCCTCCGCGCGCGCGCGTCCCGCGCCGCGCTGATAGGAGGTCCGCGCCCCTGTGTCCCGCGCCCTCCACGCGCGCGCGTCTCGCGCCGCGCTGATGGGAGGACGCGCCCCCGCGCCCCCGCGTGGTGCCTGCGCCCGCGTGGTCTCCCGCGCCGCGTGGTTCCAGCACCAGGCCGCCCTCGCGTGTCCGCGCCTTGCGTGGCCCGCGCCCTCGCGTGTCTGCGCCTTGCGTGGCCCGCGCCCTCGCGTGTCTGCGCCTTGCATGGCCCGCGCCCTCGCGTGTCTGCGCCTTGCGTGGCCCGCGCCCTCGCGTGTCTGCGCCTTACGTGGCCTACGCCCTCGCGTGTCCGCGCCTCGTGTGGCCTGCGCCCTCGCGTGTCTGCGCCTTGCGTGGCCCGCGCCCTCGCGTGTCTGCGCCTTGCGTGGCCCGCGCCCTCGCGTGTCTGCGCCTTGCGTGACCCGCGCCCTCGCGTGTCCGCGCCTCGCGTGGCCTGCGCCCTCGCGTGTCCGCGCCTCGCGTGACCCGCGCCCTCGCGTGTCCGCGCCTCGCGTGGCCCGCGCCTTGCGTGGTCCGCGCCCCCGCGTGTTCGCGCCCCTGTGTGGACGTCACGCGCCCGGCCGTTTCCCCGCGCCTGCGTGGCCGCCCGCGCCCGTGTGGCCGTCCGCGCTCGTGACCGCGCCCTCGCCCGCCATGCGCCTGCGCCATGGATGTGATGCGCCCGCGTTGGTTGGCCGACCTTGCCTTAGTACCTAGTCAGCCTGTCCCTGGTTTTCCATTTTTCATGCTACCTTGGCTTATACTTGTATATGTATTGGTTTGTGTATGCGATATATCCTTACACCTTTTGTCCTGAGCATGAATCTGACCCTGGAGAACAAAGTGTTCCTACTCGCTACATGTGCCTGAATGTCCCGGTTCTCGTTCATGCTTGACAAATGACTCGTAATCCCCCGTGGCGCATTTGCAATGTTGCATTACACTAAGGAGGGTAGAACGTGTCGACCTACTGATCGGCATGGATCCTCACTTGGGGTACTCGTACTACGGTACGACATTCTAGGAGGATGATCATGCAGGCCACAGCATGAGGATCCAAGATTTCACATAGGGTTTAAATTAGGCAACTAAATCTATTAGATGCATGGATAGGGCAGAATCCCGAGATCGTGTTACACCAGCCGCCTTGAGGTATTGCCTCGACGCGCCAGCTGGTCACCACGGATACTGTGCCATCTGCAATGAGTGGATGTCGGTATCCGATTATTTCCTGATATGTTATAAGTTTTGGCAAGGTAGCCCTACGGGGACTTGTGCCTGCAAGGTAGCCTTATGAGGGACCTGTGCTTAATAAATTCTTGACTACGCGGACCCCTGGGTTGGCTAGCCTTGCTGGAAAGATACGATCTGAGGACTCTGATAATTTTATGCGAGGATAACCTCGCCATACTAGAAACTCGTAGACTTGACTGGCCGTGAAAATGACTTGCTTGTATTTTTCTTTTACCTTCCGCGAGTAACTGAGGAAAGCGGACTGTTATGGTGCGTGATCCAACCCATGTTCTTGTTTGATTGTTGGGTTGGTTATCGTACTATGACAGGCTGCGGACTGAAGTTACGAACGGAAGCCTTAAATTTGATTGTGATGTGTTACTCCTGTGAGTGACTAAGGAACATGGCCCACCGCGGTACGTGATCCAACCCATGTTCTTGTTTGATTGTTGGGTTGGTTATCGTGCTGCGATGGTCTGTCGATCGAAGTCACGACCAGGAGATCTTCTTACTTATATCTGTAAACTTATGTGAAGGTCATAGAGTGCGACGCGTCCCGGCTCCATGTGGCACCTTTTGTCCTTGTTTAGTTGTAAGGGTGCCAGATGGGTCCGACGATGTAGCGCTACCCTATAGCCGCAGTATAAGCTTTATTCTTATCATTATAACTGGGTTTTATCTTAACTCTTGTGCCCCTTTGGCGGTACTTGCTATTCGGGGCTGACCCCGCTGGTTTTGTTTGGCCAGATCTCGTAGCAGAGCCAGAGGACGCGATCCTTCTTTCTGACATCCATGGTGCATACTAGGAGCATGGCTGGTCGGGGACTCGAGTGGGTTTCTTCTCCACCACTCTTGCTTATACTTTTGTGCGGCGTTCAGCCACCGGCACCTGTTAGCCGGATTACTTGATATTTTGTGTCAGTACATAATTGTAACTAAACAGACTGCAGCTGTGTATAATTTTGTGCTCATGACTCTCTGAGATAGCTATGTTATAAAGCTAGTCTCTCATGACCATTTTGATGAAGCGTCGGGGACGCCTTACTGCTTTATCTTTAATGTTCATTTAATTGCTGATGTTGTGTTGATTGATTGAGACATAGAACTCTGTGGGACCATAGGAGACTTGATTGTAGTATGTACCCCCTAGTCTCTTGACAGCCACGATCGCCGTATGACGTCACGTACCTCATATGGTGTAGCTGGCCTCGTCCGTCTCCGTATTTCGGTACTGGGGCGTGACATTACTGCTCAGTATTATCATGCATGTCGATTTCCTGTGTATTTGTTATGTCCCTCTGAGGACCTGGTATCTTTTCCAGAGCTTGACGAGTACTTATTTTCGGCTGATTACGGAGTAGAGGGACTTGTTGACGACGACTTTGAGGTGGAGCCGCAGCCTTGATCCTCTGGAGGCTAGCTACATCTTCAGACGTGGGTTTCATTTCCAGTATTCCATTTATTTCTATTTACTACTCCATTTCATTCCAGTTGTACTCATTTACTTATTTAGTGGACTGTTCTCCTCTAGTCATAGTTGACATTTGGACTCTGTGGCACTGATGAATTTCTATTCAGTTATCTCTTACTTTATTTTATGGATGAGACTAGTTTACCTGCCTGTGATGATACTTTATTAATTTTACTTCAGTGTACTACGATCATATCATAGTCCACTAAATTGGGTTTAGCTATGCTTGATTGTACAGCTGGCATGCCACGTGTTCCCAATCCGATTATTTGGAACTGGGGCGAGACATGTTTTAGTGGTGGCCCATGTAGGTCCAGAAATTTGTTTGGTTACGTCACTGTACTGAACAAGCCTGCAAATTAGGTTTAGAATATTAGGTCTTATCCATACTTGACTATATCATTCTTGATTATCCTTGAACAAATTCTTTTGCATCTTGTTTGTTTCCGTCCTATTCTCAATTCCTTCTATCTTATCTCTGCAGAATCATGAATCTAAAGAGTGGACGTACCGCTGCCGGTAGAGACAACCAGTCATCTGGTACGGATGATCAGTCCGCAAGGGTAGTTCCAACCCACCCTTTGCTACCAGGGCACACGTCTCAGCCAGTTGGTGCACAACCGACTGGGTACCTCCTTCTCCCCTGCAGTACCCTCAGACTTCATATGGAGTGCCCCCGGCTGTGCCTCAAGATAGTCAGGCACAGATGTTTCAGTTCATGCACATGATGATGCAAGAACAGAGACAGCAAGCAGCGGAGCAGAGGCAAGAAGCAGCTGAGCAAAGACGGGAAGCTGCTGAGATGAGACAGGGATTCTTGACAGCTATGGAGAGGATGACAGCACCAGCACCTGCACTAGCTTCGACACTAGCTCCCATGAGACCAGTACGGGTAGGTTCAGTGAAGGACTACGTGCTGATGAACCCCAAACCTTATTTGGGAAATGAGAATCCGGAGGATACTACTACTTGGATCACCAGCACCAAAAAGCTATTACAGGCATCTCAGTTGCCTGAGGATTTATGGATGACTGGCGTAAGAACTCAGCTGGAGGGGAATGCCCATCACAGGTGGGATTCTATGGAGCGTCGGTTGGGTACTCGTCAGTCGTGGAAACAATTTCTGGAGTTTTTTTATAAGAAGTACTTCCCTACTACTGTGAAGAATGCCTTATACAACCAGTTCCTGCACCTGGAGCAAGGGAACAAGACTGTTGACGAGTATGACTCGGAGTTCAGTCGACTCAGCAAATATGGGGAGGTACTGATACCCAATGATCTGGAGAAGGCCAAGAGATTTCACAACGGGCTGAGGCAGGAGCTACAGCATTATACTAGCTCCCAGTCCCGAATCTCTTATGCTGAGTTGCTGACGGAGGCCAGGATTCAGGAGACAATTAGCAAGGGGAAGCTGAACCAGCAGAAGAACCAGCCAGTGCAGACGAAGACGCAGCAAGGAGGTCCTATCAGGAGACCTATGGGACATCACCAGCATCAGCAGAAGACTGGACCCTACCAGTCTAAGGAGCTTCCGACTTGCCATTTCTGTGGCAGGAAGGGACACGTACAGAGAGAGTACAGAAGGATGCTGGGTACTTGCTTAGCTTGTGGATCGAGCCAGCATCAGGCTCGAGATTGCCCAGTTCGGGGAGCCATTGTGCCAGCTGGAGGACAGAAGCCACCAGCACCAGGAGGTCAGCAGAGAGGACCTATATTCACTTCACAGTCAGCACAGTTTGAGAAAGCCAAGTAGCAGGCAGGAAACAAGAAGCAAGGACAGATTTTTGCTCTCACTCAGGGGGAAGATGTAACTGAAGGTGAGGCTATCACAGGTACTATTCTAGTAGGTTCATTGCCTGCTACAGTATTATTTGATTCTGGTGCCACCCTATCATTTATATCATCTAGATTTGTAGCCGTGTATAAGATAGCTATTTCTACAATGCCTAAGAGTTGGAAAATTATTACTGGTGGGGGTATAGTACTTGTGACTAGTATATGTAGAACCTGTTCGGTCGTCATTTGTGGCCGAGAGATGAGAGCTCGACTTTTGGTATTTCCTATGCCAAATTTCGACGTAGTATTGGGTATGGATTGGCTTAGTCAATATCATGCGTTATTGGACTGCCACAAGGGTTGTGCTATATTTAGACCGCCAGGCCAGCCGGAGTTTGAATTTCAGAGAGAAAGCATTGAGAAGGGAGTATCTCAGTATCATGGAGTTTACATGGCAATGGAGGTTGCCCCGCCACCGATCATTGATGAGTTTTCTGATGTCTTTCCCGATGATCTGCCGGGTCTACCACCCGATAGAGAGGTTGAGTTCACCATTGAGCTCATACCAGGAGCGGCACCAATCTCTTCAAATGTTTATCGACTGGCAAAGAAGGAGCTGGATGAGATGAATATGCAGCTGCAGGAGTTACAAGACAAGGGATTTATCAGACCAAGTGCATCACCTTGGGGATCCCCGGTCTTGTTTGTGCCAAAGAAAGATGGAACAGTTCGTATGTGCATTGATTATAGGGCTCTTAATGCTGTGACGATCAAGAACAAGTATCCCCTGCCCAGAATTGATGATCTATTTGACCAGCTGACAGGAGCCCAGGTGTTCTCGAAGATTGATCTGAGGTCGGGATACCATCAAGTGAAAGTTCGGAAAGAAGACATCCAGAAGACGGCATTCAGGACTCGGTATGGTCATTACGAGTTCTTAGTAATGCCATTTGGTTTGACAAATGCACCGGCTGTGTTCATGAATTTAATGAACAGAGTATTCCATGAATATCTTGATAAGTTTGTCGTCGTATTCATCGACGACATTTTGGTGTATTCAAAGAACCATGAAGAGCATGAGGATCACTTGAGGAAGGTGCTGGAGATCTTGAGGCATCAAAAGCTGTATGCAAAGCTGAGTAGGTATAATTTTCTTCTAGATCATGTTTCATTTCTTGGACATGTTATCTCAGGGAAAGGCATAGAAGTGGATCCGACGAAGATATCAGCAGTGGAGTCGTGGCCAACCCCAACTGATGTTTCAGAGGTGCGAAGTTTTCTTGGACTTGCCAGATATTACCGGAGGTTCGTAGAGAATTTTACAAGAATTGTGGAGCCTATGACGAAGTTGACTCGCAAGGATCAGAAGTTCGAGTGGACGGAAGAGTGCCAAGCTGCTTTTGATGATTTGAAGAAGCGCCTTACTACTGCACCAGTCTTGACCATTCCATCGGGATCAGGAGGTTTTGTCATCTATAGCGATGCTTCCGGGAAGGGATTAGGATGCGTCTTGATGCAGCATGGGAAGGTAGTTGCATATGGTTCACGGCAGTTGAGGACCCATGAGAAGAATTATCCCACGCACGACTTAGAGCTTGCGGCGGTGATATTTGCCTTGAAGCTTTGGAGGCATTATCTGTATGGAGAAACAGTGGAGGTATATATAGATCATAAGAGTCTCAAGTATGTCTATACTCAGAAGGATTTAAATTTGAGACAAAGACGTTGGCTCGAGTTGATGGCAGATTTTGATATTGAGTTACAGTACCATCCAGGGAAGGCGAATTCAGTAGCAGATGCATTGAGCCGAAGGCCTATGGCACACTTCCTGACATCACAAAAGGAGTTGCTATATGACTTGGAAAAGATGGGCATCAAAGTTGTTAGGCCTGGAGGAGTTGCAAAGATGATGAACCTTCAGGTTCAATCTTCATTAGTAGAGAGGATCAAGGCGACCTTACCAACAGATGCCAGATATCAGAGGCTTCGACAGAGGACAGAGCAAGGACTGCAGACTGGATTGAGGATTCACGAAGATGGGACCTTGAGGTGCGGAGATCGCCTCTATGTTCCTAATGGAGAGATCAGGCAGGAGATGATGACAGAGGCTCATAGCTCGACCTATTCTATTCATCCAGGAGGTACGAAGATGTACAGGGACCTGAGACAGCACTACTGGTGGCATGGAATGAAGTGTGAGATAGCACGGTTCGTAGCAAAGGGCTTGGTGTGTCAGCAAGTCAAGGCTATACATCAGAGGTCCGCAGGATTATTGTAACCGCTTCTGATACCTGAGTGGAAGTGGGAGCACATCACTATGGATTTCGTTACGGGATTTTCAAGGAGCCCGGCTGGTCGAGATGCAGTTTGGGTGATTGTGGACAGATTATCGAAGTCTGCTCATTTCATACCATTCCGAGTGGGGCAATCTACAGAGGTATTGGCAGATTTATATATGAAGGAGATAGTGCGATTACATGGAGTACCAGTCAGTATAGTCTCCGATCGAGATTCGAGACTCACATCGCACTTCTGGAAGAGCATGCAGGAAAGTCTGGGCATAAGACTGAAGTTCAGCACTGCTTATCACCCCCAGACGGACGGACAGTCAGAGCGTACCATCCAGACGCTGGAGGACATGTTGAGAGCTTGCATGTTGGATTTTAGAGGATCCTGGGAGGATCACTTGCATTTGGTAGAGTTCTCTTACAACAACAGCTACCAGGCAAGTATCCAGATGGCCCCTTTCGAGGCATTGTACGGAAGGAAGTGTCGATCGCCAGCATGTTAGGGTGATGTAGGCGAGAGACAGATATTGGGACCAGAGTTAGTGACTCGTACAGTGGATACAGTCAAGAAGATTCAGGGGCATCTACGAGCAGCTCAGGACCGGCAGAAAGAGTGGGCAGACATTCATAGGCGACCTCTTGAGTTCAAGGAAGGAGATCATGTGTTCTTGAGAATCTCCTCGACTAGAGGTACAATCAGATTTGGAGTCAGAGGAAACCTCAGCCCAAGGTACATCGGACCATTCGATGTGTTGGAGAAAGTTGGCGAGGTTGCATACAGATTGGCACTGCCGCAGTTATTGGAAGGCGTTCATGACGTATTTCATGTCTCCCAGTTGAGAAAGTATGTGGCAGACCCTAACCACGTACTTGATCATTCAGAGATCACCGTGGGACCGACTTTGTCCTACGAGGAGCAGCCTGTGGAGATCCTAGACCGCAGAGAAAAAGTATTGAAGGGGAAGACCATTCGACTAGTCCGAGTTGTGTGGAAGCATCATTCACCGGGCGAATCGACGTAGGAGCGGGAAGATTCTATTCTGGAGCGTTATCCATACCTTCGTGAGGCGTCCGGTATGATTTAATTCTGCAATTATTCACTCTCTAGATTATGTTTAATTTAGTCTGTAAAATTTCCTAGATTTAGAAATATGATTGTGTGTTTTCTTTTAATCCTAGCTTGTTTTTAATTTCGAGGACGAAATTCTAATAAGTTGGGTAGAATGTAAAACCCCTCAAATTTTTACATTTTATGTTATTATTTTTTTATTTTATTTAGTTAATTATTAAATAGATGTTATTTAATTCATTATTAATTATTTATATAGTTAGATATATATATATGTGTATATATATATATATATATATATATATATGCAAAAAAAAAAAAATATATATATATATATATATATATATATCTATATATATATATATGCAAGTGTTTGTGTGTGCATTGTATTAGGAACTCCCTAAACCTTAATCCTAGTCTAGAAACCCTAGAATATGGAAAATTCCATATTCTAATTAATTAGTTATTGTTGTTTATTAATAGATAATTTATTTTAGTTATTATTAATAGATATGATTATCTATATATACTAACTTAGAACCCTAGAATCCTATATATATATAGCCTTCTTTAACCAAGTTCCTCATAACCCTAACCCTAGAGTTTTGTCTCCAAGCCGCCGCCCCCTGACCTCGCCTTCCCCTCGCCTACCTCCTTCCTCAACCCGAGACTCCTCGCCGACGTACGGAGGAGCACGAGGCCGGACGGGACTGCGGCTGCTGCGAGCAGCAGAACCGGCGACCACCGGCCGTTCCAGGCGCAGCCACCGCACCCAGACGGCGGAGCCACCCCCCTGCGACGTGGCCAGGTAGCCCCCGACCCCCCACGAGGCGCTGCCACGTGGAAAACCCCTTGCATGCGTAAAACCTAGTTTTAGGGTTTTTAATCCAATTTAATTCAGTTTTTATGATTAATTATTATCTAATTATTGGTAATTAATTAGATCTAATTGAAGGGGATCAATAGTAATTAAGTATAGGATCTACATTAAATTTTGTGTGAATTAATAATATTTATTAGTATTTATTATTATTTATTTATGAATTTTATGTGCCGTTAATTAATTAATTGTATTTACTATTTTAATCAGTAATTAATAATTTTATTATTAATTAAATAAAACTTTGTAGGTGAAAAAGTTCGTAAAATTAATGTAGTATTTAATAATAATTTTTCCAGAAATTATAGAATTTTATTTGTAATTATTTTTTATTAAAACCGAGAACTTTAGATTTTTTTAAATTAATTCCAATTACTGTTTTTAATTTATATTATTTAATAGGTTGTTAATTAAATAATATATATTATATAGAAAATGTTTGTAAAAATATACTTTACTGTATAAAAATATTTCCTGTATTTAATTATATTTATTTATATTTATCTAGATTTAGTAAGGTAATTTTGATTTACTAGGTATATTATATAATTAATTGATACTAATTATATAATTATTTGTAAATTGGTAAATGTTAGGGTTTCTGTTGTAAATAGTTAATTAAATTATTTTGGGAATTATTTTAGGTATTTTATAATTATTTACTAATTTTTAGGAATTAAAAGTAATTTCTAGAATTGTTTTAGAATTATTTATTAAGTTGTTTAATAATTATTTATTAATTTAAATAATTATTAATTATGTGTTATTATTGTGTAGAATAGTGAATTTAGATTTAATGGTTAAATTTAGGGTTATAGTGAATTTTCAGGATTTATTTTGAATTATTATGTATTCATTGTTATTATTTAATTATTTATTTAATAACTAGTTTTAATAGTAATAAATTCATTTATGTGAAAATATATATATAATATTTATTTATTATTCTGATATTATTTAATTATTATTAAAATAGACTAAATATGATTTTTAAAGATTTTTACTATTTTTGTTAGTATTATTAGGAATTGTGTATGCATGTGTGTATTAAATTGATTAGTTAATTAATTATAATTAATTAATTAATTATTAAATATTATGTTGTATTATTAATTACAGAATATAAAAGTATGATAATAAGTATATTTTACATACTTATTATTGTATAATTATTATTCATAATTATTGGTACTAGATAGTTGGTTTTAATAAAATACTATTGATTGTTGGTTAATTAGCAATTAATCAATTTAGTAAATTTTTAAATAGTGATTAATTATAAATCATGCTTGTTTAGGATTATTTGCTTCTCGGGACTCGGACTCTACATCGGACCCGGATACTCAGTTGCTGGACACAGGCAAGTACACCTTGCTTGACATTACTATGTAGTAGTTTCAAATTCCCAGTTTATTGCTATTTGTGTGCACTCGTCTCCATTTATGACTACCCGGTATAGTGTTAGTATAACTTGACACTGTCTCAGACACGTATCACATATGAGTGAGCTGAGTACAGAGGTTATGTGTTGACTGGCCCTTAACCTATGAACTTGAGTCTGTTAGCAGTTTGGTTTAGTTACATTATATTTACTATAACATCTTGCATATTGTTCGTACCGCGTATACGGTACGAGTATATTGGGTGGGGAGAGTCTACTAGTGGTGTATGAGAATTTCTGTTTCCAATGTACGCTGGATGCTCGTAGCCCCTCGTTTCTCAAACTGTAGAACGCTTGGTGGCAGTTTCTTCTTCTTCTCCCCCTCTCATATGCTACTAGAGATGTCTCGAGAGCATTTACACATAGATGGTTAGAACACCTTTATTGCTTACCTTGTATTTCCTGTCCTTGTTTGGTTAGGGAAATACTTGGTTGCATACTTTACAGTTACTTTTATATTACTGCTCAGTATTATCATGCATGTCGATTTCCTGTGTATTTGTTATGTCCCTCTGAGGACCTGGTATCTTTTCCAGAGCTTGACGAGCACTTATTCCGGCTGATTACGGAGTAGAGGGATTTGTTGACGATGACTTTGAGGTGGAGCCGCAGCCTTGATCCTTTGGAGGCTAGCTACATCTTCAGACGTGGGTTTCATTTCCAGTATTCCGTTTATTTCTATTTACTACTCCATTTCATTCCAGTTGTACTCATTTACTTATTTAGTGGACTGTTCTCCTCTAGTCATAGTTGACATTTGGACTCTGTGGCACTGATGAATTTCTATTCAGTTATCTCTTACTTTATTTCATGGATGAGACTAGTTTACCTGCCTGTGATTATACTTTATTAGTTTTACTTCAGCGTACTACGATCATATCATAGTCCATTAAATTGGGTTTAGCTATGCTTGATTGTACAGCTGGCATGCCACTTGTTCCCAATCCGATTATTTGGAACTGGGGCGTGACACCTTGAATGGCAAGAAGTGGGCCGATTTGGTCAACCTGTCAACGATGACCCAAATCGCGTCTTTTCCTCCTGGTGTACGCGGCAATCCAGATACGAAATACATAGTGATATGCTCCCATTTCCACTCGGGAATGGGCAGCGGTTGCAACAATCCACCGGGCCTCTGCCTCTCTGCCTTGACCTGCTGACAAACCAAGCACCTAGCTATGAAGCGAGCTACCTCCCGCTTCATCCCGGACCACCAAACATGCTCCCTCAGATCTCGGTACATCTTGTTGGCACCAGGGTATATAGAGTACTGAGATCTGTGGGCCTCCTACAAAACCTGCTCTCTGAGATCTTCGCTGGGCACACATAACCTAGAATCGTGCCTCAAGGCACCATCCTCTACAAGAGAAAACTCGCCATCCAGCAATCCTACTCGAACCTGCTCTCGGAAACACCGCAGAGCAACGTCCTCAAACTGTGTCGACTTGATCCTCTCCACCAAGTCTGACTGTATCTGCATGCCCCACATCTGTATCTGCACTCCGGGCACGATCACCTCAATCCCAAGGCTCTCCAAGTCAATAAGCAAGTGACGATCCATGGTCAAACACATAGCTGTCGGATACCTACTCAAGGCATCGACAACCATGTTGGCCTTTCCTGGGTGATACTGAAGTGATATGTCGAAGTCTTTCATCAACTCTAGCCATCTGCGCTGCCTCATGTTCAGCTCCTTCTGAGTGAACGCATACTTTAAGCTCTTGTGATCTGTAAAAATCTCCACCCTCTCCCCATACAGATAATGCTTCCATAACTACAGAGCAAATATCACTGCTGCAAGCTCCAGGTCGTGGATAGGGTAGTTCTTCTCATGGGGACGTAATTGTCTGGAAGCTTCGGCAATCACCTTCTCATGCTGCTGTAAGACACAACCCAGCCCCTTCCCTGAAGCGTCACTATAAATAGTGAATCCCCCTGATCCTGAAGGTAATGTCAGAATCAGAGCTGTCGTAAGCCGCTTCTACAACTCATCAAAAGCTGCCTGAGACTCCTCTGACCAAACAAACTCAGCATCCTTCCGGGTCAACCGAGTCAACGGCTCTGCAACCCGGGAGAAATCCTGCACAAATCTCCTATAATATCCTGTCAGCCCCAGGAAACTCCTGATCTCTGCCACTGAAGTCGGCGCTGCCCATGCCTCAACTGCTACGATCTTCTTGGGGTCAACTGAGATACCATCTCCAGTCACCATATGCCCCAAAAAGTCTACCCGGTCTAAGAAGAACTCACACTTGGAGAGCTTTCCATAAAGCTGCTCCTTCCTGAGAGTCAACAGTACTATCCTCAGATGCTCCTCGTGCTCCTCCTCAGTCTTGGAATATACCAAGATGTCGTCAATGAACACCACCACAAACTGATCCAGGTACTGGTGGAATACCTTGTTCATTAGGTTCATAAACACTGCTGGTGCATTGGTTAGCCCAAACGGCATAACCAAAAACTCAAACTGCCCGTACCGCGTCCTGAAAGCGGTCTTGGGAATATCCTCCCCCTTCACCTTTACCTGGTGATATCCCAACTTCAGATCAATATTGGAAAATACCCGAGCTCCACTCAACTGGTCAAAAAGATCGTCGATCCACGGCAGTGGGTATCTGTTCTTGATCGTGAGGTTGTTGAGTGCCCTATAGTCAATACACATCCGTACTGACCCATCCTTTTTTGGCACAAATAACACTGGTACACCCCATGGCGATGAACTCGAACGGATGAAGCTCTTGTCCTGCAGCTCATCCACCTGCTTCTTCAGCTCCACCAACTCACTGTTGTTCACTCGATAGACGTGCTGAGAGTTGGGTTCCACTCCTGGAACCATGTCTATCGAGAACTCAATGTCTCTGTCCGGTGGAAATCCAGGCAACTCCTCTGGAAAAACATCCATATACTCTGCTATCAAGGGGTATGGAATCGCCTGCTCCTCAATCGAGACTTCGCAGAAAACTTTGCTGTTCTGCTCCGCCTGACGTCTGGAGTACTCAAACTCTGGCTCCCCCGGCGCTCTGAAGAGAACTCTACCCCCTCTGCAATCATTGCTGGCGTGGTGCCTGCTCAACTAATCCATACAGAGTACTATATCGTAGTTCGGCAATGGCATTACGAGCAGGCTCACCTCCAACTCATGGCCTCCCAAGACAACACTCTAACCCTTACAAACATCACTCACGAGGATAATGCCACCCCCGGTCGTGATCGTATAATTCCTAGGCAACGATTCAGCTATGATACCGTGTTTAATCACAAATGATACTGATATGAAGCTATGCGAAGCACCGGAATCGAATAATGCAAAAGCTGGACTGGAGTCGAGAAGGACCAAACCTGCGATCAGCTCTCCTATCACCTCTGTATCCCCGGCCGCATGGCAAAAGCTCGCCCCTGCTAGCCTCTCCTGGCCTGCTGCTGGTGCTGGACGAACCTCTGCTGCTGTGTCGGCAGGGCTGGTCCCCTCTGCTGGCCTGCTGGAGCTCTGACTGCTGCTCCCTGAGCTGCTCGTCCCATGTGACACTCCCTCATCTGGTGGTCTGCTGAACCATACACTAGGCACTGACCCATCCTCTTCTGGCACTCATTGAAGACATGCCTGGGCTTCTTGCAGTAAGCACAAGTGATAACCTGTCTTTTGCCCTGCTGGTGCTGCCTCGGCTGCTGCTGCTGGTGAACTGGCCTCTGTTGGATCGGCTGCGGCTGGAACTGCCTCGGCTGCTGGTGCTGAAAGTGAGGCCTCTTGGCCTGGCCTCCGCTGCTGCTGCCCCCAACTGGGTCTCTTCCCCTCTTGAGCCTAGGCTCAAGATCATCCTCAGCCAATAAGGCTCCCGTCAGAATCTCCTCAAAAGTGGCATCCCTGTTGCCCTTGGTCAAGGACTTGACTTCCTTGACCAGACCCTTCCGGAACCTCTGGGCCTTCGCCGTCTCGCTCAAGCCCTCTACGAATCTGCCGAGGTGGCCGAAATCTCCAGCGTACTCCTCAACTGACAGGCTCATCTGAACTAAGCTCTCGAACTGCGACTCCAAGGCTCGAAGCGCTGAATTTGGAAAGAACATCTTCTTAAAGAAGCCCTTGAACTTCTCCCAGGTCTGTCCAGCTACCCCCACCCTGGGGTCCGACTGATACCAGGTGTAAGCAAGATCTCGCATCCGGCTAGCTGCTGCCTCTATCTGGAGATCTGCCGGTATCCAGGCCAGGCGGAAGATCTCCTCTATATGCTCGATCCACTCATCAGCATATAGAATCCCCTCCGTCCCTAGGAAGTCTTTGGGGCTCATCTTCTGGAACTGCTCTATCCCCGGTGTCCTCGGCTGCTGAACTACTGGTCGAGCTGCGACTGTCGTAAGGGCCAACTCCATGCCCATGTCCTGTCGTGCTGCTGCCGGTCCATGAACTGCTGGAAGTAGGAGAACATCTGTGCCGCATCCATGTATCCTGTAAGCGGCGGCTGCTGGAAAAGCACCTCTGAGATGACTGGGTCCTACCTCCGAGCTGGTGGAGGCATACCCCCTGCTGCTGCTGCTGGAGCCTCAATACGAACAGAGGTGGCAGGAGCTGCAGTCTCCTGTCTCTGCGGAACTGGTGTAACACCCATATTCGGAATACGTATTTTATCAGGCGTATACGTATTTCGGACCTGTATTTTATTTTCTCAGATTTTGGCCTGTAATTGTATTTCTGGCTCGACTTGCAGATTTTGGTTTCCTCGTAAAATGGGTTTTGACTTGGTTTGGTTTTATGTTGTGGAGAAGGTTGGTTTGGTTTGGTTTGGTTTATTTTGCATTGGAGCACCTTAGCTAACCTCCACCCTACACTCAACTTATCCTCCACCATTAAAATCTCCACCTAACACTCTCTCTCTTCATTACTTTCCTCCATTAATTCTTCTTCTTCTTCCTCTACACAACACCTCCACCCATAGGCAAGTGCACCTTGCCACCACATGAGAACCCTATTTTATTTGTCCATTAGCTAGATTAAGCCATGGAGATGAACATTAGAACTTGACATTTTGTGATTTAGAATCTCCTTTGTTCTAGATCTAAGTTTTCTCTATTTTTGGATTTACATGGTTTTGATCTATTTTAGTTGGGTTTTTGTGGGTTTTGATGCTTCCATGTGGAAGAGAACTCAATTTTACTCAAGTTAGAACTTTAAAAATCTAGATTTGGTTTTGATTTGATAAAGATAAGGAGATTTGAACTTGGAGTTCTTGGAGTGTTCTTCTCGGCCTGGAGAAGGAGGCAGCAGCCTGCGCTCTTTAGCGCAGTGCTGGACTGCACATCCTCCTCTCGGCCTGCGCACTTTAGCGCAGCGCCGACCGCGCTGCTTGCCCCTTGGCGAACTGCGCTCAGCCCCATGCGCCATCCATTCATGCGCAGTCTGTTCATGCGCAGTCTGCTTATGCGCAGCCTGTTCATGCGCAGTCTGTTCCCGCGCCATCCGCCCCTGCGCAGTTCACCCCTGCGCAGTTGGCTCCCGCGCAATCTAATCCCGCACGCTTAGACCCTGCGCACTCCACCCCTGCGTAATTGATCCATACGTAATTGATCCCTGCGCAATTAACCCCTGCGCACTTGGCACCCTGCGCAGCTGACACCCTGCGCAACCCGACCCCAGGGACCCTTGTGCAATCTGTCCAATCATGGAGATTTGGTTTTATTTTTCCTTAAGCTTGGCTCTTCTATAGTCCTGTATATTGATATTTTATTAGATATTTTACGTCCATTTTATATCCTTACGCCTTTTGTCGTGAACTTGATTTTACTTAATATGTTTGGAATGACTATTGTACATGGCATGGTATGACAAGGAACTAACATAACACGACAGTGACCCGTAGTGGTGCACTCCTGACATGACCAACCTGACTTGATAGTGGCCCGTGGCGGCGCACTCCTGACTTGACTTGACTTGACTTGTAACTTGTAACTTGACTTGACTTGATGCTGTTGCGACAGCTAACTTGACTCGTATAATCAACTTGACACCGTGGGTGTTCCTGCTTGCTTGCTTGTGCAATCCACTTGTCTTGTCTTGCATCATGTCTAGGACGTGACTCCCTGGTTCCCACGGTCAGGGATTCATACTGAATATGGACTAGGCTAATGACTAGACCCAAACTATAGTTCATGGAGAATTTCCAGTCACAGGCAATCTCATTATCTGGGCGCTCTTAATTGGACTTGTAGCTTGCCGACGAGTAGAGCACATTTCCAGCGCACTGTCATGTGTTGCACCCTCTAAGTCACCTAAGGGTATATCGTCTCCGGGGCGATGTACCCAACCATACTCTCAACCCACGGAAGGATAACTAGATGGTCTGCAGGGCTTGGGACTAGAAAATTCTCACTTGCATCTTGTTAGTAATTAAGGCTTGTGATAACCCTAGTTAGTTAAGTAGTAAGCCGTAGTACCTGCTTGGCCGCTTGTGAATGGATGGAGTCCAGCCTTGTCTATGTCTTGTCTAGCCCCTGTACCTGGAACTCTTGTACATGATTGTTTTACTTGCTTTAACAATAATTGGGTAGGGACAAGGAGATATTCAGGCGAAGGGTTACAACCCCGGTCCTTGTTTGGTTTACGGGTTGTAACCTGGCTCCCAGAATGGTTCCACGTCCCTAGTCGTTTATTGTCCTGACGTGCTCTTTATTACTTGTACTTTTCTTTTATTTTCTTATGTTCTGATATGCTGGCTTTTGTTCTTATTTCGTGGCCTCCTTTGTGGCACTTGCTCTTTTTGGGGTTTAATTCAGCTGGTTTTGTGTGGCCAGATTTTGGAGCAGCACCCGAGGATCTACCGAACCTCCAGCCCGATGGTGGCGACTAGAAGGAACCCGGGCTACGAGTGGGTTTTCTATTTTGTTTCGCTCACTCTATTGTAAAATTATTCTTTTGAGGCATTTAGCCGACGAGCACCTGTTAGCTCGATGCACTTTTACTTACTTTCTGCCTACGGGCTGTAAACATGATTAACAAATCCTAGGGTTGATCATGTATGACTTAACTCTTGCTAGTCCTAGCATTTTGTACGACTAGCTTCATGATCAGCTGATATGTAATATTTGGGACGCCTTTTATTGTATATTTGGTGGTCAAACATCTTATAATTATATTATTTGCTTGAGATTGAGACAGTAGGCTTGACCTTAGGAGACTGTTGGCTTGTAGTAAACCCTCATATCTAGACAGCCGTGACCATATAGTTGAGATGTATTCTATTTCAATATACGTAGCTGGCTATGTTCGCCCCCGCTCTCCAGTATTCTGGTTCTGGGGCGTGACATGGTTTAAGTGGTGGCCCATGCAGGATCTTGTCAATCAAGAAATGTGAGGGTTTACCGAATAGATGTCTCAATCATTACTCGTCCTTGATCTCCGTTCATATCCTCTGAATCTTTGGATTCTTGCCTTGATCATGTGCTTGTATCGTTGATCTGTCCTGGTCCTTCCTTATTGTTTTTCCTGTGTCGTCTTCTTCAGCGGCACTGTACCTGACCCCGCCGATCAGCAAGGTGGAGCACCTCCCGCAGACCAACAGCAACCTGGAGATCAAGCCCAGCATTCCGGAGTTGCCTCCCGAGTTATACCTCCTGGAGGAGAGCCCCCAGTTCAGCCTGTTCAGCCTGCTGAGCCGGATGATGGCACCTTGGTAGGTCTCATCAGGGCCTTGATAACTTCTCATGATCGTAGAGGAGACGCCTTGCACCAGACAGTGGCAGATGCTTTGACCAGAGGCGGTCATCCAGGGAACAGCACGGCCAACATCTTTAAGCGCCTGAACCCTCCCTTCTTTGACGGCAGTGAAGATGCGATTGCCGCGGACGCTTGGCTTCAGGATACCGAGGTGGTTCTAGAAGCAGCTAGGACACCTGAGAATGAAAAGGTGGTGGTGGTACGCCTGCAGTTGTTGGACTTAGCTCGCAGTTGATGGACAGCGCAAGCCATGGGATTAGTGGCACCCATTACTTGGGCAGTATTTAGAGAGAGATTCCAGACGAAGTATTTCGATGTTGTGGCTCGGTACGACCTGCAGACCAGATTTACCAACCTAAAGCAAGGAGGCAGAACAGTCGACGGTTATACGACTGAGTTTTCTAGACTCAGTAGGTTTGTCCCCACCTTGGTGGCAACCGAGTTTGATAGGGCCCAGCGGTTCCAGCAAGGACTGCATTTGGAGATCTTGTTGGCAGTCGAGCAGTTCGAGCACCAGACGTTCGATGCAGTATTGAGAGCGGCTAGGAGGCATGAGTACACCTTCCAGAGGATCGTGGATAGGACCGGAGGTAGGAAGCGGTCCCACAGTCAGATGCAGCAATCATCAGCTCCAGCCCCGGTAGCTAGAAGTTTGACCATTGGAACCCCGAGGCGGGCGGCCTCAGTGACGTCGGTTCAGCATTCAACCCCGAATTACCCGCAGCAGCAGAAGCAGAAGCAGACTTCCGCGATGGGATGTTCTCATTGCGGGAAGCCAGGCCATGTGGTGGCGGATTGTCGTAGGGCGCAAGGATTGTGCCTAGCTTGTGGAGCGGCCGATCACAAGATAGGAGCCTGCCCGAATAGGGGTAGTTCGTCCTCTTCCAATCTAACCAGTCCATCGGTTAGGGGACCAGCACCTGTGCAGCAGCAGCAGTACCCGAGGCTGTTGTTGCCTCAGGCCTAGACATTTTATCAGCAGAACCAGCAGCAGTATACCCAAGCCCAAGTGCAGAGCAGGCAGAGAGGTTTCCAGCAGAGGGGACCAGCAGCTAGAGGTCAGGCCATGATGATGGCTATGGAAGAAGAAGTTACACCAGGTGAGGTAGTGGCAGGTACTATTCTCGTCAACTCCTCTCCAGCATTGGTATTATTTGATTTTGGTGCATCGCATTCATTCATATCTGCACGATTCGCGACACGGATAGGATTAGAGCCCGAGTCATTATCAGTGAGGCTCAATATACTTACTGGTAATGGTCTTGTGGGAGTAGATCGAGTGTTTTCCTCGTATCGGATCGTAGTTAGCGGTAGAGAGTTCCCCGCTAGATTTATAGAATTCCCTATGGCAGACTATGATGTAGTCCTAGGCATGGATTGGTTGAGGAACCAGTATGCTAGGATAGACTGCCATGTTGGCAGAGTTGTTTTTAGTATTCCAGGCGAGCCAGAGTTTTCCTTTTCCAGAGGCGCGGTGGAGCCATCTTCTCCAGTATGGCGGATGGCAGTAGCAGCAGTGCAGTTGCCCAGGATAGTTGAAGAGTTTCCAGATGTCTTCCCAGAAGAGCTTCCAGGGATGCCGCCAGAGCGGGAGATCGAGTTCACTATAGACTTGATCCCCGGGACAGCACCAGTATCAGAGCGAGTCTACAGGATGGCGCCTTCAGAGTTGGAGATTTTGTACAAGATGATTGAAGAACTCAGGACCAAGGGATTCATTCGTGCAAGCGGATCGCCTTGGGGAGCCCCGATGCTTCTTATGAAGAAGAAGGATGGTACGCCCAGGCTATGTGTAGATTATCGTACCTTGAACTCAGTGACAATCAAGAACAGATACCCTCTCTCGAGGATAGATGACTTGTTTGATCAACTCAGAGGGGCTTCAGTGTTTTCGAAGATAGACTTGCGGTCAGGATACCACCAGATCAGAGTCAGAGAGCAGGACATCCCGAAGACAGCTTTTCGATCGAGGTATGGACATTGGGAGTTCCTTGTTATGCCCTTTGGAGCGACCAATGCGCCGGCAGTATTCATGGACCTCATGAATCGTATTTTCATGCCTTACTTGGATCAGTTCGTGATCGTGTTCCTAGATGATATCCTGGTCTACAGCAAGAGCGAAGCAGAGCATGAGCAGCATCTCAGAGTCGTCCTTCAGACGCTTAGGGAGCACCAGTTGTACGCCATGTTCAGTAAATGCGAGTTCTGGCTCGATCGCATTTCGTACTTGGGTCACATCATTACTCGAGGAGAAGTGGAAGTGGATCCCCAGAAGATTGTGGCTATCGAGTCATGGCTAGTACCTAGCTCAGAGGCAGAGGTTCGCAGTTTCCTAGGATTGGCCGGCTACTACCGACGATTTGTTTCAGATTTTACAAGGATTTCAGCGCCGATGACCCAGTTGACCCGCAAGGATGTGCCATTTGTTTGGACAGCAGAGTGTCAGGAATCATTCGAGAAGTTGAAGCGAGGTTTGATAACGGCTCCCATTCTCACACTTCCGGATGGGACCGGAGGATTCACAGTTTATTGCGATGCTTCAGGCAGGGGATTGGGATGTGTCTTGATGCAGCACGGGAAGGTAATATCTTATGCATCACGTCAACTTCGTGATCATGAGAGGAATTACCCGACCCACGACTTGGAACTGGCAGCAGTAGTATTTGCACTTAAGTTATGGAGGCACTACTTGTACGGAGATAGAGTGGAGATATTTACTGATCACAAGAGCCTGAAGTATGTTTTCACCCAGAGGGATCTTAACATACGGCAGAGAAGATGGCTCGAGCTACTGGTGGACTACGATGTGGATTTACAGTATCATCCAGGGAAGGCCAACGTTGTAGCAGATGCGTTGAGCAGGAGAGCCGGAGTTTATTTTCTGACGGCGCAACCAGAGTTATTAGCAGATTTTCAGAAGATGGGAATTGAAGTAGTTCTTCCTACCAGCGTGGCATTGATGGCCAGTCTACAGGTTCAGTCCAGCATAGTTGAGAGGATCCGGATGGCGCAATCTACAGATTTCAAGCTTCAGCGGCTCAGAGCAGAGTGCGAGGCAGGAAGAAGGCCAGAGTTATGTATCCAAGAAGATGGTACACTTCGACACGGCACTCGTCTTTGTGTACCCAGTAGAGATATCAGACAGGAGGTCATGGCAGAAGCTCACAGCTCGCAGTATTCTATTCATCCTAGTGGTACGAAGATGTACCGTGATATCCGTCAGCATTTCTGGTGGAATGGCATGAAGAGGGAGATAGCCCGGTTTGTCTCTCGGTGTTTGGTTTGCCAGCAGGTTAAAGCTGAACATCAGAGGCCCGCTGGACTTCTTCAGCCCTTGCCGATTCCAGAATGGAAGTGGGAGCATGTGACCATGGATTTTGTGACTGGATTGCCTAGATCCCCAGCCGGTCGAGATGCTATTTGGGTTATAGTTGACAGGCTCACGAAGGTGGCTCATTTTCTCCCATTCAGAGTTGGGCAGTCAACGGCTCAGTTGGCAGAGATGTACCTCAGGCAGATTGTCAGGCTTCACGGTGTGCCCGTCAATATCACCTCGGACCGAGATTCAAGGTTCACGTCACACTTTTGGCGTAGCCTGCAAGAGAGTTTGGGAACTCGTCTCCAGTTCAGTTCAGCTTATCATCCGCAGACAGATGGCCAGTCAGAGCGCACAATCCAGACTCTTGAAGACATGTTGAGGTCTTGCACACTTGACTTCGGTGGTTCGTGGGAGGATCACCTGTATCTCGTAGAATTCTCGTACAATAATAGCTTCCAGGCCAGCATCCAAATGGCACCATTCGAGGCTCTGTACGGAAGGAAGTGCATATCCCCGCTAGCATGGGATGATGTTGGAGAGAGGTAGATGCTCGGTCCAGAAATAATTGTCCAGACAGTTGAAGTGGTCAGAAGGATCAGAGATCGTCTTCGAGTTGTCCAAGATCACCAGCGATATTGGGCCGATGCTCATCGGCGATCCCTAGAGTTTGCTATCGGCGACCATGTATTCCTTAGGATCTCACCTAACTGCGTCGTCATTCGTTTTGGCGTGCGGGGAAAGCTTAGTCCTAGGTATATAGGGCCGTTCGATATCCTGGAGCGAGTAGGAGATGTATCCTATCGTCTTGCTCTTCTGTCGTCGTTAAGTGAGGTGCATGTCGTATTCCATGTGTCCCAATTACGACGGTACATCCCGGACCCGAGCCATATCCTAGACCATTCAGAATTGGTTGTTGGTACCAACCTTTCGTATGAGGAGAGACCCGTGTCTATATTGGACCGAAGAGAGAAGATACTCAAGAACAAGACTATTAGTTTAGTCCGGGTTGCTTGGGGTCATCACTCTCTAGGTGAGTCAACGTGGGAGCGTGAGGACGACATCCGATCGCGATATCCCTACCTGTTTGACTCATAAGTTATAATGTCTTCCTTATGCCTTATGCCATCCGTCCTTGCTTTCATGCGTGATTGTTTGATTGACTGCTTAGTATAGCTTGCATGTGAATAGTATAATTTGTCCTTGTCTCTCTAGCTCCTTGATTAAATTCTGAGGACGAAATTCTTTTAAGGTGGGTAGAGTTGTAACACCCATATTCGGAATACGTATTTTATCAGGCGTATACGTATTTCGGACCTATATTTTATTTTCTCAGATTTTGGCCTGTAATTGTATTTCTGGCTCGACTTGCAGATTTTGGTTTCCTCGTAAAATAGGTTTTGACTTGGTTTGGTTTTATGTTGTGGAGAAGGTTGGCTTGGTTTGGTTTGGTTTATTTTGCATTGGAGCACCTTAGCTAACCTCCACCCTACACTCAACTTATCCTCCACCATTAAAATCCCCACCTAACACTCTCTCTCTTCATTACTTTCCTCCATTAATTCTTCTTCTTCTTTCTCTACACAACACCTCCACCCATAGGCAAGTGCACCTTGCCACCACATGAGAACCCTATTTTATTTGTCCATTAGCTAGATTAGGCCATGGAGATGAATATTAGAACTTGACATTTTGTGATTTGGAGTCTCCTTTGTTCTAGATCTAAGTTTTCTCTATTTTTGGATTTACATGGTTTTGATCTATTTTAGTTGGGTTTTTGTGGGTTTTGATGCTTCCATGTGGAAGAGAACTCAATTTTACTCAAGTTAGAACTTTGAAAATCTAGATTTGGTTTTGATTTGATAAAGATATGGAGATTTGAACTTGGAGTTCTTGGAGTGTTCTTCTCGGCCTGGAGAAGGAGGCAGCAGCCTGCGCTCTTTAGCGCAGTGCTGGACTGCGCATCCTCCTCTCGGCCTGCGCTCTTTAGCGCAGTGCCGACCGCGCTGCTTGCCCCTTAGCGAACTGCGCTCAGCCCCATGCGCCATCCATTCATGCGCAGTCTGTTCATGCGCAGTCTGCTTATGCGCAGCCTGTTCATGCGCAGTCTGTTCCTGCGCCATCCGCCCCTGCGCAGTTCACCCCTGCGCAGTTAGCTCCCGCGTAATCTAACCCCGCACGCTTGGACCCTGCGCACTCCACCCCTGTGCAATTGATCCATGCGCAATTGATCCCTGCGCAATTGACCCCTGCGCACATGGCACCCTGCGCAGCTGACACCCTGCGCAACCCGACCCCAGGGACCCTTGCACAATCTGTCCAATCATGGAGATTTGGTTTTATTTTTTCTTAAGCTTGGCTCTTCTATAGCCCTGTATATTGATATTTTATTAGATATTTTACGCCCATTTTATATCCTTACGCCTTTTGTCATGAACTTGATTTTACTTAATATGTTTGGAATGACTATTGTACATGGCATGGTATGACAAGGAACTAGCATAACACGACAGTGACCCGTAGTGGTGCACTCCTGACATGACCAACCTGACTTGATAGTGGCCCGTGGTGGCACACTCCTGACTTGACTTGACTTGACTTGTAACTTGTAACTTGACTTGACTTGATACTGTTGCGACAGCTAACTTGACTCGTATAATCAACTTGACACCGTGGGTGTTCCTGCTTGCTTGCTTCTGCAATCCACTTGTCTTGTCTTGCATCATGTCTAGGACGTGACTCCCTGGTTCCCACGGTCAGGGATTCATACTGAATATGAACTAGGCTAATGACTAGACCCAAACTATAGTTCATGGAGAATTTCCAGTCACAGGCAATTTCGTTATCTGGGCGCTCTTAATTGGACTTGTAGCTTGCCGACGAGTAGAGCATATTTCCAGCACACTGTCATGTGTTGCACCCTCTAAGTCACCTAAGGGTATATCGTCTCCGGGGCGATGTACCCAACCATACTCTCAACCCGCGGAAGGATAACTAGATGGTCTGCAGGGCTTGGGACTGGGAAATTCTCACTTGCATCTTGTTAGTAATTAAGGCTTGTGATAACCCTAGTTAGTTAAGTAGTAAGCCGTAGTACCTGTTTGGCCGCTTGTGAATGGATGGAGTCCAGCCTTGTCTAAGTCTTGTCTAGCCCCTGTACCTGGAACTCTTGTACATGATTGTTTTACTTGCTTTAACAATAATTGGGTAGGGATAAGGAGATATTCAGGCGAAGGGTTACAACCCCGGTCCTTGTTTGGTTTACGGGTTGTAACCTGGCTCCCAGAATGGTTTCACGTTCCTAGTCGTTTATTGCCCTGACGTGCTCTTTATTACTTGTACTTTTCTTTCATTTTCTTATGTTCTGATATGCTGGCTTTTGTTCTTATTTCGTGGCCTCCTTTGTGGCACTTGCTCTTTCTGGGGTTTAACCCAGCTGGTTTTGTGTGGCCAGATTTCGGAGCAGCACCCGAGGATCTACCGAACCTCCAGCCCGATGGTGGCGACTAGAAGGAACCCGAGCTACGAGTGGGTTTTCTATTTTGTTTCGCTCACTCTATTGTAAAATTATTCTTTTGAGGCATTTAGCCGACGAGCACCTGTTAGCTCGATGCACTTTTACTTACTGTCTGCCTACGGGCTGTAAACATGATTAACAAATCCTAGGGTTGATCATGTATGACTTAACTCTTGCTAGTCCTAGCATTTTGTACGACTAGCTTCATGATCAGCTGATATGTAATATTTGGGACGCCTTTTATTGTATATTTGGTGGTCAAACATCTTATAATTATATTATTTGCTTGAGATTGAGACAGTAGGCTTGACCTTAAGAGACTGTTGGCTTGTAGTAAACCCTCATATCTAGACAGCCGTGACCGTATAGTTGAGATGTATTCTATTTCAATATACGTAGCTGGCTATGTTCGCCCCCGCTCTCCAGTATTCTGGTTCTGGGGCGTGACAACTGGCTGAGAGGTAGCAGACCCCTCTACAGCATCCTCATGAATGGTACGCTGCGACCGCGTCTCCACCATCCTGAAGACAGACCAACAAGAGTATCAATTTCTGAGAAAGAAGCGATATAACAAAGGCGGACAGTTAAAATTCAAAAGAATCAGTTGACAATAAGGATTTAGATAGCAATAAAAGAGTTTTTCCTAATGTGATTGAGTACCTTGAAAACTAATGTCCTATATCCTACTACAGGCTGTAGTGATACTGTGGTTCGAATACCACTACACTTCTAGTCTAGACCTGTATGGGGCACCACTAAAAACGTGTCACGATCCGCACCCTACAGTAAGGACACGAGACATGGGTACGTCCAGCCTACGTCGCAGTATCGGCGTTAGAACGTTGTCCTAGGTCACAATATCTAACAATATAATGCTAACAGTTTATACTCCCCGAATGGGGGTGACATAGCAGAAAGTAAACTCAATCACAACTATGGAAGAAGAAGCACGATATGATATAGAACTCAAAGAAAATACAGATGATCAGAAGAGTCTAAGATAACATCTCAGCAAATATCCAGAATACAAGTCTCAGCTACTGAATATGAAAGAATATATACAACCCAGATCTCAAAGACAGAATAAAGTCTCACTAAAACTAGTCTCAAGACAACATAAGTAAGATAATGCCTAACTAAACTAGTCTAGGCAGTAGGGGTAAAGTCATCAGCTAGAGCTGGGTCCTCCTGAGAGTCCAGCTCACAAGTGTCATCTAGGACTGTCCCGTAGAAGGTATCCACACAGGCCTCCTCCTCGTCCTCTGTAATTGTTTGCCATTGATTATAAAAGAACAGAATAATTATATCGGAGGACTGGACTTTTACTTCACAATACAAACTTGCTTGTACAAAGAAAGCCTAGGGACGAAAACCTAGGTACAGCAATCTAAGTACAATTCTTTTGTTTTTTCTGGGGGTGACGATAGAGGCTCGGGAAAGCGACGGCCGCTCTGCCTTACTCCTTGGACGATTAGACGTAGCCTTGGCTCCGGTGAAGAAATGCTCTTGGACTTGTGGGGAGACTTTCTTGCGCCTTCGATTGCGATATCTCTGGATGTCTCTGTAGTGCTCTCTCTCTCTCTCTCTTTGCTCCGCTCTCTCCTCTCTCTGTCTGTCTCTGCCTACCTGCAAGGGAATGGCACATTGCTATTTATAAGAATGGGGTGCGCTCATTAGGGTTTGCCAATGATTGCCTCCTTCAGAAGTCGGCGGCTAAGGATCACTTAATCTGGGCCCTTCATCTTGAATGTAATAAATTTAAGTAATTAATATGATTGCATCAAATCTCTGTGGCAATAAATGTTGATTACCATGAATATTCGTGATTTGGGATAGCCTGCCACGTGTCCTATTTGCTTGATTTGATTTGATCTGGGCAATTATGACGATCGTAACAAATCTAATTTTGTTGGGATTTGTTAGTACCCATAATTCCAGGGAAGATAAGACTGTCACGTGTCTCCATTGTCGTGAAGAGTGCCACGTGTCTCAACTGAATCATCCTGACCGAGCCGCATATGAGTGGTCCTCTCAGCTGCATGTGGATTGGCAGCCGCATGAAAAGGGGCGGTCGCATGGAGATGGGCAGCCGCATGGGGATGGGCAGCCGCATGGAGATGGGTAGCCGCATGACGATGAGCAGCCGTATGAGGATGGGCAGTCGCATGAGGATGGGCAGCCGCATGACATGGACGGCCGCATAAATGCAGCAGCCACACGACATGGGAGGCCGCATAAATGCAGCAGCCGCATGGAGTGGCCTCGGGACTTGTTGGATTTTGCCAGCTGTAAGGAGATTTTCTTCTTTTTCCATAGGATCACGCCATTGTGTCAGAGTCATTATTACGTCCTTTTGTCAGAGCTGTCATAGCTGTCTGCCGTCAGGGTATTAAATGCAGCCGAATGTAGAGAAGAACTGTTGTAGGCCACGTGGCTGTTATTTCTGAGCCGCATGGAACTATCCGAGCCGCATGGACTTTTGAGCCGCATGGGGATCCTGAGACGCAGGGGCGTCTGAGCCGCATGGGGATCATGAGCCGCATGGGGATCCTGAGCCGCATGGGGATCCTTCTGTTGGAGCCGCATAGGTCTTTCTTTATTCTTTTTCATGCTTCTACAAGACCCCCTTCAAAGTTTTCAATTTGTAAAATTGAAATACTTTGAATAAGAAGCATGGCCATGTAACAACTCTTCGGACCGCATAGGATGTTCTGACCACATGGATGTCTCAGCCGCATGGCCTCCTCAGTCGCATGTCCATCTGAGCTGCATGGGTTCCTCAGCCGTATGGCCATCGGAGCCGTATGGGTTCCTTGCCACGTTTTCATGCCATGTGTGCAAATCTCTGTATTGATTTCTTTTGATTTGCTGTCAGATTTAAGGCCGCTTTTTGGGACAGGATCCCAAGAGTTTAGCCTTAAATAATCGGATCGCCTTGATAACCGAAGGGTCGGTTATACTGCACGTGGATCGATGCGTCAGTCTATGGGGTTCTGCCTATAAATAGCAGAGTGTTTGGAAAGAAGACTTTCTTTACTTTCTGCTCTTGCCCTAGCTCTTTTGTTCTCGTCTTCCTTCTCTAATAATCAGTAATGGCTCCCAAGAAGACTGTTGCGGTGAAGGGTAAGAAGGCAGCGTCTTCGTCGGCGACGAAGGGTAAGAAAGCTGCTTCTGCGGCGATGAATGTGGCAGCTCCTCTGCCAGTTGACGTGCCCGTAGTTCACCCCGACGTCCACCCGGCCATCACTGGTAAGGACTTTTGCGTGAGTTTGGAACCCTAACTGTCATGGCTACGTCGCATGTTTTATGCGCGAGCCTTCATCTTTATGTGTGCCGCATGCACGTCTCGAGTCGCATGGGGTATATCCCATGTCCGAGCTGCATGAGAATTATTGTTGTGGTCGCATAAGCACTTCGCTAACAGGGCCGCATAAGCTCAGCATAAGCTCGTTTAATCTGGACCGCATAAGCTTATTTGAACTGGACCGCATAAGCATATTCGAACTGGACCGCATGAGCTTATCTGCATTGAGCCGCATAAGCGCGGACAGCATGGGCTCGCATGAACTTGCTTTGTCGTATGAGCCTCCACTAATCGGAGCCGTATAAATATTTTCTGAATTGGGCCGCATGAGGCTCCATTAAATCCGAGCCGTATAGGCTCGAGGGCACCAGTCAGTTCTTCTTGGCCATCTGTTTAACTTATTTCTTTTGTCCTCTTCTCAGTGAATTTGCCAGTTAATGCTGCTGGAGAACCCGTGGTGGGTCAGGCCCAATTTGCCATAGGAGTTCGGCTTGACCAACTAGTTCGGCAGGTGGTAGAACAATTGCCCCAGGATGAGCCTGAGAAGAGGCTGACTCTCATTAAGAACCAGCCCTTTCGCTTTCTCTGCGCCATGCTGAACTCAGGGCGATTGGAAGGAAAGTTCCTGAAGCCGGCTTTCTTCTTCGGGGACGCCCTGACTGTGAAGAACTCTCAGATATTGGACGTATCCGAGAATTGGAATTTTATTTCCACTGGAAGGGCGATCCACATCCCTCAGATGGAGCATCATTTCCCATTGGTGTGGTTCAATATGTTGCCGGTGGACAGGAGGATGCAAGAATCCTTGACCCCGAGCCGGTCGGGAATGATTGTGGGTAACATCCACTATAATAAGCATGTTGGATCAGCGTACGTGGGTAGGGAACCGGTCAGCCGCTCCGTGATGGGGCTAGCCCCGGGTACTTTCTTAAATGCGTAAGGTCCCAATTTCTCATTCTCTCAAGCCGATATTTTCCTGAATCAACTTGCTCGGAAAGGGTCTTATCCCATTGGCCAGCCCTCGCTTTTGAACTGGATATGCCCCATCCCTTCGTGGCTAATTTGACCGGGTAGATTTTACGAGAATATGGGACTTTCCTGCGTGAGGTTGGTCTCTACCACGCCATTCGGGGTACATGTCACGGGTTGCCCATCAATAAGGAGTTGTTCATGGCTCACTTGGAGATGTATAACCAGCGGACGGGGACCTTCTTCACGCCAGTAGGGGAGATTGGTCTCGCTCTTCATGAGATGCACGCCGTCTCTAGGCTGCCTTGGGGCAATGAAGTGTTTAAAGTATATACTTCGACGAACGAGGAGTTCGAAGATTTGGAGCAACGACATCCGGGTTTCGTTGCTGTCTATCAGGAGTTATTGTGTCATCACAGTTACTGTCAGCAGACGACCAAGAAGGGTAGTAACTCGGAAGGGAACCTTCCGCATACTAGGTCTTGGCTCTCCCACCTTTTTCAGCAAAGCGCCTCAGGCCGGGTTACTCCTCGGAATCCTCTAACCCGAGAGCAAGTACAGGATCTGACGTTAACTGCCAAGAAATCGAAGGCCTTGAGTGACACATTTGGGAGTCAAACTGATTCCTTTGATTATTTTTATTAGGATACCCAGCCGCTGTCGGAGAAGGCCATCCTGGCAGGGTTCTTGATGGTATGGCTACGAAATTACGTGGTCTCCGGAGGAGCTAGTTCTATTGAGAGAATCAGCCGTAATTGTATCCTTCCTGCCGTGAAGCTGGCCTTCGAGGTCAGACTGGCTCTCCTTCCGGCTATGGTGTACAGTATACACCGTGGCCTCCGACTTTTTCATCCAAGGTTATTGCACGTGACATAGCAATGAATTTTGAGCGTATCGAATTGCCTTATCACTATCTGATGAGACCTGGCCCAGAAGATTGTGTAACTGACGACGATGCTTTTATCTTCCAGTACCGTCGGATGCCCTGGGAGTACAACACTATGCCCGCCTGTCGAAGGGCGCTGGCGAGGGTGGATGGATATAATTTCTTCATGTCTGTTCCCCATTTTTCTGCTGAGGAGATGATGATTATACATGTTGATGGTACGAAGCCTCCTCTCCTCTTACCTGGGAAGATGCTTCTTTGGTTGCGTAACATCCGTCCCTCGTACTTAGTATATCGCAACCGTAATACCGTCTACCTGGAACCTTACTTGCCCAGCCGGTTCTCCCGCCAGTTTGGGTACAGCCAGTTGTTCCTAGAGAGTCCCAACTCTTGCCTGGGCTTTGAAGGTAGTATTTTGGATGGCATCAGAGCCTGGCTTTATTATAATATTTCTCATACCCGCGCTAGTTTCTCGGTCCCTGACGCTGAGGCGCAAGGGGAGATTTTATATTTAGCGGCTCTCTACCACGTCACTGCGAGCAAGTTTCCGGTTAATTTTGACCTGCGTACCAGTTTTATCGTTGGTACCGGCTTGGCAGAGAAGCCCCAAGGGTCGAAGAAGAGGAAGCAGAGGGCGAACACAGTTCCCATGTCGGACTCAGAGTCCACCACTGCGGATGAATAAGATGGCGAGCAGGGTGCCGATGATTCTCTCCCTCCTCCAAATGAGGTGGCGGCGGAACAACCGCCCATTGTGTTTGATGAAATGGTGGCGGATCAGCCGCCCGATGTGCCTAGTCCTTCGCGTAAGCAGAGCCAGAGTGAGTCTGCTGATATCGACATGACTTATTCCATAAAACGGGCTGCTGTCAGATCCCGTCGGCTACCTATCAAGGCTGTGGATGCAGTTTCTGAGGTGACTCAGATCACAACTGTATTCTCCTTCTTTTTCCTGCACTATGGCCTAATCATTTTCTTTGCTTTTGTAGGCGTCAGGGGAGTCAGTTTCTCGAGAACCGGCTGCTGAGGTCGATCCGGCCCTGACCGCTTTGGTCAGTAACATGTGTACCGCTATCCTTTCTGCTGGGGCTCCACCGGAGGCGGCCGAGGGATCTCATGTTGCTGAGGTCTCGACCCCAGATGACAGGGGCTCCGATGAACCTGTCCCCGAAACCGGCAAATTTCATCAAGGTGACGCTGATCGAGCCGTATCCCCTTCCGGGATGGCTGGAGCAGAAGAGCCAGCTGAATTTGGCCTGGGGTCACAGGTGAGGGGGCTATGGTGGTTGTGAACGAGCCTCAGCTTTCACAACCCTCCCCTGGTAAGATAAGCCATATTTTAACTATTGAGGAGGCCTATTCGCTCTATCATCACATCCTTCGGGTTAGACTGATTGATGGTTGCTTTGGGCATACAGGTCCTGCCCTTTCAATGCCGATGACGGACATTGATATGGTAGGCTCTGCTAAAGGGAATCTGGTGGAGGGGGGTGTGCCCCCTCCTCTTCCGGCTCGTCTTGAGGGGCCTCCTGCCGAATCGAGTTCAGGAGTTCATATGGCAGCACAGCCCGAACAAGGGGCAATGGTCCCTGTATCTTTCTCTGCTCGTATGACTTTGGGGGTTGACCTCTCAGCCTTACCGAGTATCCATATTATTCGGGCCGCGGAGGAGGAATTGGCCGCTATTCAAGTGTCCTTTCGCTCAGAATTTATTTCCCTTCTGGTAGGGGCAGCAAGTTCTGTTGCGTCTTCTTCGATACTGCCAGCCACACTTCCTTTGACACCGTCCTCTACAGAAGTTCTGGATGAGGTGTCGTAGGATGTGGTTGATAGTTTCTATCGTCATTTGAAGAGGGGAGTAGACGCTGCTGTGGAGCGGGGGACTCCTTTCGCCATGGCCCGCCAATGCGCCCAAGGCCAAGTTAACATTCTCAAAACCCTTCCTGGCGGGGAAGGGATAACTGCGCTCCTGGAGCCTAAGCTGTTGGAGGCTGATCAGCTGGTGGCCCAGTTTCAAGTGCTGCAATAAGCTGATTTGTCTGAAGCAATTGATCAGGAGCGGGAGTTCCTTACCGCCGCCTTGGAGAAGATAAGGCTCGCGCGAGATACATCTAAGACGGCTATAAGAAAGGACCTTGGCGACATGTCTCTCCTGTACGATCAGCTGAGCCACCGGAGCGAGGTTTACAGGGCTCGGGAGGCGGCCGCCTCCCAGGGGGTAATCCCTACCAGGGAGCAGATTCTCGAACTTCAGAAGAAGTTGGTCTTCTTGGAGTCTGAGCTTGAAGCTTCTCGTGCAGACAAGGAGCTGATTATTCAGGATGTCGAAAGGATTTCCAAGGCTTCTGTCAATCTGGAATACGCTCTGAAGAAATTTGAGAAGGGCTGGCGGGCTCACGCATCTCTGGAAGATGCAGCGCTGCTAACTCAGGAGGCCGAGCGTCGGGCCAAACAACGATTTGAGCGGTCGACTGCCTTGTTGAGGGACCGTCTCAAGACATTATGTATCGCCGAAAAATAGTCGGCTTTTTTTCTTCTTTTTGTTTTTGTTGCTTTTCTTTCTTGAATGGGACATAGTCCCCAGAACCTGTAGTACCTTTTGTCTTTCCAATAAAAGAGTATAATTTATTCTACCCTTTCATTGTACTGTTTGTTATGTTTGTAGTGTTGTGGTATTTGCCCCACTGGGGGACTGTTTGTGGACTTGCTACCCCTGGCATACCTTGGTTTCGGGTACGGATAGCAAGTTGATGGGGATACTCGGAACATTTCATAGCAAGTTGGCTATAGAAGTTCCCGGTATCGGGAGAAAGAATGCCATGGAGCAGCTGGGCTCCCGGGGCATGATGAGAGTTGAAGGGCATGTACTAGGAAACTTAGTACAGCATTTGTGGTCAACAGAGGACATTTGTGGGCCTATTATCCTTGGCGTACCCTGGGGTATTTTTTTGGTACGGATAATAAGTCGAGAGAGAACCAACATACTTACTCAGAGGTAATGAGGACGTGGTAAATATGAGGGTTTCTTCGATGGAGCCTTCCCACTCAGAGAAAAGGAGGACATGGCAGGAGGGGGCTCCATGAAGGGAATATAAAACAACTCAGAGGTAATGAGGACATAGAAGTTCTATGTAAGGGGGCAGTTTGTTTTTGGTGCAAGTGAAGACAACTCAGAGGTAACATCGACTTGGTTGTTTTGGAGAATTTGTGGATCGGTTACCCTTTTTGTGCACTGAGAGTGCGGGTACTAGATCATAAGGAGGAAGCTCCTTTTAGGAAGAAAGTTCAGAGGTACAATCATACATGACTTACTGCCTAAAAGATGCGATATAGATTTATCTGTAGTGGCCAGGATGTAAGTTCAGCGGTACCTGCGGGTACATAACTCGACAATCTGGAAGATTTGGAATCGGCATGTGAGTTCAGTGGTACGAGAGGGTACATGACTCATCATTCTGGAAGATTGGTAGTCGGAATGTGAGTTCAGCGGTACCAGCGGGTACGTAACTCAATATTGTAGAAGATTTGTAGTTGGGATGTGAGTTCAGCGGTACCAGCAGGTACGTAACTCATCACCTTAGTGGATGTCGTTTTAGACATAGTACTTCTTTAGGAACTTGCCGTTGATGGGCAACATAAGCAAGTCTCTATTTTGTTTTGCGAGGCGGTAAGCTCTATTGGAGAATACAGCGTCGATGATGAACGGGCCTTCCCACTTTGGCTGGAACTTGCCAGCAGTTTTGTGAGTCATAACCATCGGTCTCCGAATTGCCAGAACGAGGTTGCCCACTTGGAATGTTCTGATTTTAACTTTCTTGTTGAAGGCTCCGGAGATACGGGCTTGGTACAGCTCGATTCGTTGTTGAGCTAACAGACGCTTTTCATCTAGGGCTCCAACTCTTGTAGTCGGTGATGGTGATTATTATCTGTCGTGAGTCGATAGGTGAGAGCGACGCGGAGTGAAGGGATTTGAGTCTCAGTGGGATTACTGCCTCACTCCCGTATACCAGAGAAAATGGTGTATTCCCGATGGCAGACCGTACTGTAGTCCGGTACGCCCATAAGCATTCACCGAGCTTTTCATTCCAGTCGCGTTTGTTTGATGACACGAATTTCTTGAGAAGCTTGATAATTGTCTTGTTGAATGCTTCAGTCAGACCATTAGCCGCGGGGTTGTATGGTGTTGAAGCAATATTCTGGATGCAGTACTTGTTGCAGAATCGATAGAAGGCGTGGCTTGCGAACTGCGGACCATTGTCGTGGATGATCCTTCGGGGCAGTCCAAAGCGATAGATGACGTGATGCTTGAGGAAGCTGATCACGTTTAAAGTCTTCACTTCAGCCAGCGGAATAGCCTCCGCCCATTTGGAGAGGTAATCTGTGATTGCGAGTATGAAGCGATGTCCTTGAGACGAAGGCGGAGTGATTGGACCAATGATATCCATTCCCTATGCTTCGAATGGCCAGGACGCCACTGTCGGGTGTAGAAACTCGGAGGGCTGGTGGATGAAATCTGCGTGGACTTGACAGGCTTTGCATTTTTGTACATAGTCTATCGCATCCGCAACCATCATGGGCCAGTAGTAGCCTATTCGGTGAAGGCAATCTTGTAGTTTCGGGCCAGGCTGATGGGCTCCGTAGATGCCGTCATGAGCTTTACGTACGGCTTCTTTGGCTTCTGTATTTGACAGACACCAAAGTAGTACTCCATCGTATGATCGTCGATACAGCATTTTTGTTTCTGTATCGTAAAAGAATCTGAGGGAACGCCTTCTTATGGAAGTGGCCTCTTTCAGATTCTCTGGCAGGATGTTGTAGACGACAAAGTCGATGAATGGCTGTCTCCAGTCTGGTGCCTCGTCGACTGTCAGAGCGGAGTGACTCTCCACACACTGAACATTATTCCCGGGACAGACCAACTTACGGCCTACGATGTCAACCAGGTGATGAGCATGATTCGGTACTGCTAAGGAAGCGACAAGACCTGCTAGGGCATCAGCTTCAATGTTTTGGAGCCTGGGAACGTGCTCTATGAAGAACCCCTCCAGGGACGAGATGATGTTGATTGTTATTTGGTGGTAGGGGATCATGTCCTCATGGCGAACCTCGTATGAACCTCGAATCTGATTGACGATTAACTGTGAATTGCCGTATGCTTCAAGGCGCTCTACCCCCAGCTTTTTTACCAGTCGGAGGCCAATGACTAAGGCGTTGTACTCGGCCACATTGTTTGAACAGGGTTCTGTGAGGGAGTAAGCCCGATTGATCACTAACCCGAAGGATGAAATCAGCACTACTCCGACTCCAGCGACGATGTTGCCTTTGGGCCCAGTTCTTGAAGCGCCGTCGAAGAACATTCGCTATATGGTATCATGGGAGGCCGTATTTGCATTAGCGACCTCGTCTGGAATCTCTTCATCTAATTTGGTTGACTCCGAACCCGGATGAGCTGCTAAAAAGTCTGCTAGAGCTTGACCTTTAACAGCCTTCTATGGGACGAAGATCATGTGGTAGGGGGACAGTAATATCGCCCAGGTAGCGAGGCGAGAGCTTAGTGCACCCGGCTTGGTCATGAGAACCCTGAGGGGATTAACTCTTGATATGACATGAATGGTCTGTCCCGTGACGTAGTGTCGCGTCTTCTGAATGGCGAAAACCAGAGCAAGGCATTCCTTCTCCACGACGGTATATCGGTCCTCCGGCCCCATCATCATTCGACTGAGGTAATATATAGCCTGCTCATGGCCTGCATCGTTGTTTTGTGCTAGCAGAGCATCGAAAGAATGCTCCATCGCTCGTACATAGAGCAAGAATGGTCTTCCAGGAATCGGGGCTACCAGTACTGGAGGGTTTGTCAGATATTCTTTGATGTTGTCGAAGGCGCGCTGGCATTCTTCATCCCATACGAATGAAACTCCTTTCTTCATGAGGTGGGCGAATGGCTGACATCGTCCGGAGAGGTTAGAGATAAACCTCCTGATGTAGACTAGCCTCCCTTGAAGGCCTCGGAGTTCACGAAGATTTCTCGGGGGACCCATCTCTATGATCGGCTTCGTCTTCTCAGGGTCCACGTGGATACCCTAGGAGGTAATGATGAAACCCAAGAACTTCTCGCTGGATACTCCTAAGAAGGATTTTGTGGGATTCATTTTCAAATTGTGTGCTCGCATCAGGTCGAACACTGTCCTCAGATCATGCAGATGATCTTCCTTAGAGCGACTTTTGACGGCGATGTAGTCGACGTAGCATTCCAATGTCTTGCGCAAGTGGTCTCTAAAGATGATGCTTATTGCTCTTTGATAGGTGGGGCCAGCATTTTTTTAGACCGAAAGGCATAACTGTGTAGCAGTATGTGCCAATTGGTGTTCGGAATGATGTATACTTTTCGTCGTCGGAGAACATCTTGATTTGGTTGTACCCCGAGAAACCATCCATGAATGACAAACGCTCAAAATCGCAGGTGTTGTCGATTATGATGTCCGTGATAGGAAGAGGGAACTCATCCTTAGGACACGCCTCATTCAGATTATGAAAGTCGATGCAGATTCAAAATTTTCCACTCTTCTTGAGGACTGGTACTATGTTGGCGACCCAATCAGGATGCTGTTCCTCGCGGATGAAGCCGCTGGCTATTAGTTTGTTTACCTCGGCTTCAATGGCGTTCATGATGTCAGGACGGAACCGACGTTGTTGTTGCTTGACCGGTTTTGCGTCTGGACGGATGTTGAGCTTGTAAAGTACAATCTTGGGGTTAAGTCCTGGCATATCTTCGTAGCTCCAGGCGAACACGTCGATGTATTCTCTGACGAGTTGTAGTAGTGATTCCCGCTCTTCGTCGATCAGATTCTTGCTGACAAAGATGGACTTTGGAGAGGATTCATCACCGAGGTCGACTTGTACAACCTCATCCTCGGTAGGAGGCTCTTTTTGCTCGAACCGCTTCTCCCACTGCACATCTAATTGTTGTGCCCACGGTTCTAACTCCAGAAGTTCAGGAATGTCTTCATCTTCTTCGTAGGCATCGACAAATGCCATATTGACGGACCATACTTGCCTGAGCATGTCCCCAATACTGGTGTCTGAATCGAAAATGGGTGATCCGATTGAGTGTGAATGCCAGTCGCATTCTTCGTCTGAGCTTTCAGGTGTCGTCGCAGGTGTGACATAACCTAGCCCACGTCTATTTTTGTAGTAATCTCGTGATTTCCCAGCCGGGACTGGTAGTCGTCGTCCAGTGCCAAAGTTCAAACCCGGCGTAGTTTCTAGATCATATCCTTGTTTTTTGCATAAGGGACTTGGATTGGGAACTATACAGATAAAGGGGCAATCTCCCAGTGTCGGGTTCGAGCTTAAATTCTTCTGTCCTGAAGGGCTGTGGACCATTCTTCCGGCAGAAAATGATCGGGTGATCCCCTCCCTCGATTATGCGGTAGGCGTCTTCTACTGGAGTAAGTTGGTTGGCAGTGTAGACATTTGTCACTTGTGTGTGCAGGTGAGTGCCTATACCGTGTTCCATAGCATACATTGTACAAAGCTTATTAAGCTCGATGTAGTTCAAAGATAGCCCTTTATTGATGAAGTAAGGTATCTTTTCTAATGGGATTACATCATGTGCGGATGGAACATCAGTGTGAGCAGCCACATACTTGGCCAGTTCTGGTTTTTCTTCGGCCACCCCCTGCATAAATGAAGACTGAGAGGATGACTTGGGCAACTTGATTATCAGGGGTTCTGCTGGTGGAGCAGAACGTGGAGTTGTTGGCACACTAGCCACCCCCAGTTTGCTGCTCGATACTGGGCGGGGAGTTGTTGGCCGGCTAACAGTCCCTGGCTTAGTGCTCGGTTGCCGATTCATTCTGAGAAGACGAATTGTCATCGACTTGACAGAGGGATTGGGCTCTCCTTTTTGTTGCTGGCTAACTTTTGGCAGCCTGATTGTCAGTGGCTCTGTCGTGGGTCGTGGCGCTTGGCCAGACCTTGGCAGTCAGATTATCAACTGTTCCTCCTGTGCAGAGAGGCTAATTGCGTCCTTACGCAGAGTGGCTGTAAGAGGCGCAGTTATGCCAGGCTTGCGGACTTGGAGGTGGATCGTCAGAGGTTCTTCTGATCCAGTTGTTGTCTCAGTTTGAGCTTGTATATCTCCTTCGACAAGGTGCTTCTTTGACTTCTCGTACAAGCAGGAGTCTGAATAATAAGACTCGACCCCTTTAAAGGGATCGATGTCGGCAAATTCTGTCCTCACGAAGCCGTGCTTGTCGACGTACTTGAAGCATTGGTGCAGTGTGGAAGGCACGATCATGTAATCGTGTATCCAAGGACGCCCCAGAAGAATATTATAGGAAGTGTCTGCATCTATGACATATCAAGTCACTTCTGACTGCAGGTCGCCGATTTGACACTTCAGGTGAATCTTCCCGATCGGGTAGCTCCTGCCCGAATTGAAACTGCTAATGGCGGTGCTTGTCGGCATCAGGCGATGCATTGGGATGCGCAGATGATGTAGTAGGCTCTTCGGGATGATGCTTATGGAGGACCCGGGGTCAATATGTATCTGATCGACCTTGATATCGCCAATGTACCGAGTGTAATACAGAGGGCGATCATGCAGGTTGGTCTTAATAAGCATATCCTGCGGAGTGAAGACAATGTTTGGCATTGACCCTGTGCAAGCGCTGTTCTGGAGTTCTGCCGGCGAGTCTTCCCCGGTAAGATTGGATTGAGCCAGATATGTGATGGCATTCTGGAGTGCTTCGCTCAGTGCAACGCGGACATCTTTGGAGAGTCTCAAGAGCTCATATAGCGATAATTTGGCCGGCGTGTTGGCCAATTGGGCCAAGATATCGAAGTTGGAGGGCTTCTCCAGCCCATGAGGCGTCTCCCTTCGGAGCGGTTTGTCAAAGCGAGTCTCCTTCGGCCTAGGCTTGTCGGTCGTCGAAGGCTGCAACGGTCCTGGAGCATCAGCAGCTGTCGTTTGAGGGTCTTCAACCGAGTTACCTGGTGGAGGTTGGATTTGTGCGCCGGAGCGGGTAACAACGGCAGTAGCTTCTTCCACCTCTGTCGAGGTCATGCGGCATGATTTGACTTTCCTATTCTTCTTCTTGCTGGTGGCGGGAGGTGTAGACTGAGTCACCTCAGGTACTAGGTCCGGATGGACCCACATGATCTTCCTCCGTGATGTGGTAAGGGGCACTAGACCCGCAGCTTGGTCTCGGGTAGGTGGAAGGTTAGAGACCTCCATCTTTGCTCTGGGGATGGGCACTACTCCATCTTGAGTCTTTGTCGGAGGGAAGTTGCCAAATTGTACTAACACCATGTTGGCTGCCACAGTCACCTCTTCGAAATCAATAGCGAGGGCATTAGAATCGATGAGATATTGGATGTACCGATTCAGCTGATAGCAATCTTGTGTAGCATGGTGAACATAGCGATGGTAATGGCAGTACTTGGGACTTTCCATATCTGTAGGACGAGGCTCACGCCTTGGAGGAGGGAGCTGAATTCGTCCTCCTTGGATGAGCATGTCTAGGATGGGTTTAACATGGCCGTCCTCGAAGGAATAGGTCATCTAAGGCCACTGCTTTTCCGCCGGCTTTGATTCGGGCTTTGGGGCTGTATCAGCCACCATAGCCTGCTTGCCCTTGTTATCTCGGTTGCTGGAGGAATTACCACCGTTGTTGTTGTCACGACCCGCACCCGCTTTCCGGATACGAGACGTGTCCAAGCCAGCCTATGCCGCAGAGTCGGCGGTAGAACGCTGTCAAGCCCGCAAGAAATAAATGCTCAAATATCACAATTGCTGCTCATTCACATTTCTAAATTTTATTACAACATTTACATCATTTAAAATTAAAGGAAATACAAGATTTTACAATTAATGAAATGATACAATGGCTAGCTATTTCTAGGTTGTCTTCAGCATACCCAAGTCTTCCCCAGTGTTAAGAGTGATAGTGGCTAAACCTGAAAAATATTGTTTATCCAGTCAGGATTGGAACAAGTACACAAACCGACGATAATGTGAAAACACAATAGAATTAACAAGACATGAAAATAGCATATGAAATATGAAAGCTAGTAAGAAAACTGATGACATAGCACGATAGCGAAGTAAACAAGGAAAAACTAATAAAAGACATCTATCTAGGTGGTGTGAAATATCCGTTTCAACATGTGGACGGCTAGGGGGTAAATAAGGCACACTGCACGTGTCGTGCGCAGCGGCTAGCTTTCAAGATTAGACATATTGGGATAGTTCTGGGTAGTCCACATGTGTACTAAGATATTTCCCCTCCCGACAACTCCGTGTGACGAGCGTGTCAACAAGCAGCAAGATATATGTATAGACATGAAATGAAAAGACTACTATGAATCTAAAAGCAATCAGAAAGTGCACTTGCCTGAGGTCCTTAGTTGGAGAAACCAATAACAATATACCACTCACGAGCCATAATCAGTCAACACATACAGAAGTATTCGGATGCTGAAATAAACAGTACCAATGTTCTCAGAATAGTCAAATAAGCTAGGATTGCCTGTCCTTAAGTCCAATTCTGGACACAGGGGCAAAACGGTAATTTCGGGCAAAAACGGTGTCCGTAGTTGGACCCGCTTTGCACCGAAAAGCGTGCATGAGTCAATGGTCTCTAAAGTCGTCAAACTACATGTCTACGGATCTGGTTTTCCGATACGAACCCAACCGTATGTCCAAAGTGGGATTTCGGTGGGCCGTGCACAAAATCGCCCGTTGAGTGGGACCGTGGGGCCCGCAAAACGACGTCGGATTCAACTGTCTCAGAATTGGACCAAACTTGGCATACAGGACCAAAAAAATGATACGGTTCTGATGGCACAAGTTTCGTCTCGATCTGACTAGCGTGCACAAAGTAATTGAGAAATTTGCAAAGTGTACGATACGGTGAATTTCGACAGATACGCATCAAATTCGTCGCGCACACGCGACCAATTTGAATTCCTTCAAAGCCCACACGACCACGAAGCCGTTACGCAGCTTTCGATGCTTTCGGTTCGCGACCATGTCGTCCGGATTGGCGTGACGCACGTCGTGTGGAGCAATTTTTCATAATTTCTAAACGATTTTATGTAGATAATTTCTCAACTTTGAAAACTGTTTTCTCTGCATGTAATTAATTAAATTCAGAAATACGAAATAGGTTGCGAAGTCCTATATTTTGTCAACAATTGCCTTCAAATAGATTTCCTAATTGCTCCACGGATTGGCGAGAAATCGCCTCCCAAGTCGAGCGTTTGGACTGTTATCTCGTTCTGTTCGGGACAGATTTCTAGTCGACTTTGCGTCGATTTCTAGGACAGATGAAATTGATATGTTTAGTACTATCTGCTAGGATTTGGGGAGGGTCAGATAGGCTCTACATCACAACTTACGGAATCGAAAATTATTGAGTATGCACGAAGAAAAGAGGCAGTGAAGGGAGGTACCTCGCTGCGGCTGTCCTGTTCGTGGTTCGCCTCTCGCGCGTGGGTCGTCAGAGGCCTGGCCGGCCGGCGGCGCCCGCGGTGGCGCGCGCGCACCCGTGGGGGTTCGCCCAGGCTGGGGGTCGGCGGAGGGGTATTCATCTAGGGTTTAGGTTGATGCTCGATCACCTCCCTCTTTCTATAAGTATCGGCTGTGTATATATAGTTATACATAACCCAAACCGAGCACAGGGGGAAAGCTCGGGCTGATGGGGTTTGATACTGCTGGGCCGAGGGAGGCTCGGGCTGAGCAAGCTCTGTTGAGCAGGCCGGCCTTGGTTGCTTTTGCTCTTCATTATTCTTTTTTTTATTCTTTTTAATAATACTTGCTATTAGTAATATCTAATATATGTGTATATATATATATATATATATATATATATATATATATATATACAATGTATGTATTCATGTATACATTTATATATATACCCCTTCATACCTATATTTATACATATACATATATATAAATTCCTTTATATACATATATATATTCACAAACCTATAACAAAATAATAATAATATTTAATAATAACCTCGATAATATAATAATGATAATAATAATAATAATACTAACAATAATAATAATAAAAATATTAATAATAATAAGCTGAATAATACTAAAATGACCCAATGGTAGTGTTGGGTGAACATAACCTACGCACTCCTCATTTGGCTCCGGAAAATCATACAAATATTGTCAAACACTTATTTAATAATACTAATACCAATATTGTACAATATTTAATAATTAGGAATGCAATATCAAATTCTAAAATAATTGAAGAAATATTTGTACACATAAAATATGCCTACATGGTCGTCTTTGGCCCACTACATACCTACATGGGCTTGGAATTGGTTTGGGTCCGGTCCGGCTGACTGGGTACAACCGGGTCATCTAAAATCAATATATTAAATAATAACTATTTAAATAACTTAAAATGAATCCTTTCATAATTTGGCCTGGTTTTTCTAGTTAGGACATCCCTATGGCTAGGTTTCCCCGGGCATGGCTAGTACACTAGTCAAGGCGCACTGCTACATCTCCCGTGCCACAAATCCTAGTCGTCTAGTACTTCAAAACTCAATCATGGTTAAAGTCATCCACCGTAATAACTAAATAATTAATTCTAAAAATCATAATTTAAATCAATTGAACAATAATACAAAAAAATAATTCAAGATTTTCGGGATGGGGAGCTACAAATCTACCCACCTTAAAATAATTTCGTCCTCGAAATTCTAATTTCTAATTATTCCTAAAAATTCAAAAGGAAGACTACTATTATCTAAATCTCTTTAAATTTAATTCCTAAAGTAGTTTACAACCTTCCCCTAGCAATTTTGTAACTACGAAATCCCGAGGACTTCTACCCACCTTAGATCACACTACTCCCTTGAAACACAGGCCACCAAAATCATATAATCTTCTAATAGTGACCAATAATTCTACCAACAGATATCTAGGCATATGGCATCTAGGATCCTCTCCTATCTATCAATTACGTGTTTTCGTCCTTCTAATCGGTGAAAGACAAAACAATAAAGAGTTCAAGAGAGATGTCACTGAATATAATTACGTGATTCAAGGCAAATGTATAATTCAAGAGGAATTGTCAAAGCAGTCGCGGATGAGATCCTAGATACCTCTATATCTCCATCCACGTAGGGTAATTAAATGAAAAGCGAACCAAATGCATCATGGTTGATCAGACCGTGATACAATGATTCTGATTAGACAATATGTTAGCGGGCGTCCCCAATAAACATATGTCTTGAATCAAGCTCGATAAAGGAGTAAGTTACAAAAACTAAGCTGTAATAGCAGCATTGGTCAAGATAGTCAAAATATGAATAGGTGAGATTTTTGGAAAGGAGGCACAATAGTTCGAGTTTTGAGAAAGTCAAATCCTTACCTGGTGTTATTGCTTATGCAGTCTTCCTACAATCTTACTATCCCTAAAGTCTTGGTCAACTACAACATAATTTTAGCCATGTTCTATAACCTATGATCCTCAAAATGGTTTCATTTCTATGGGTTGTGCCTCGCTAATGCGTTGCTGGCTGCAGTGAACCCACATTCTCCACTCTCAAATAATTGACGACAGTGCGCTGCTGTCTAAACTTTATGGGTTAGCTAATATTGCTCTAACTATAACCGTAAAATTTATGAGCTTCTAGAGATTCAAACAAGTTGACTAAAAATAGAGCGTAGGTATTTGTCCTATCAGTCACTACATTTAAAAAATAAAAGATTTAATCATGGAGGAAATAATTAAAGATGAAAGAAATACAAACACTCTAGTATCTATTTCATATGCATTTCAAATTGCTGAGGGAAAACTTCAATTCAATCTACCTCGAGATTCGCACACGAATTGCAGAATCAGAATTTATAAATTAAATCCTTACAGCAAAAGAGAATGTAAATAGGCAATTCTAATTTACGATATAAGGTTTATATCTAATAAAGCAAAAGAAAATTAAACAGTTCTTCAAGATCAAAGCCTTAATTATAGGTAAGCCTAACTTACCAAGTGAGTGGTATATCCACAACGGATCATATCGTCACATCAAAAGCATAGTGTACCTATAGGGTTCTAATAAGCTATCTAAATTGCATGACCTATCTAATAACCTTAACTACCCAACGGTCAATTTAATGAGGGACTCCTATTCCTAGTCATTCTCCTAAATTATTTTAATCCTAATTGTGAATGAGCATTTCCTGGGCGCAGGCTCGCAATGGTACGACTAACTTAAGTACCATCACGAGTTCACAATCTTTTGCGAAAACTGACCTGCATGGGCCACCACAAAAACTTGTCACGACCCGCACCCGCTTTTCGGATACGAGACGTGTCCAAGCCAGCCTACGCCGCAGAGTCGGCGGTAGAACGCTGTCAAGCCCGCAAGAAATAAATGCTCAAATATCACAATTGCTGCTCATTCACATTTCTAAATTTTATTACAACATTTACATCATTTAAAATTAAAGGAAATACAAGATTTTATAATTAATGAAATGATACAATGGCTAGCTATTTCTAGGTTGTCTTCAGCATACCCAAGTCTTCCCCAGTGTTAAGAGTGATAGCGGCTAAACCTGAAAAATGTTGGTTATCCAGTCAGGATTGGAATAAGTACACAAACCGACGACAATGCGAAAACACAATAGAATTAACAAGACATGAAAATAGCATATGAAATATGGAAGCTAGTAAGAAAACTGATGACATAGCACGATAGCGAAGTAAACAAGGAAAAACTAATAAAAGACATCTATCTAGGTGGTGTGAAATATCCGTTTCAACATGTGGACGGCTAGGGGGTAAATAAGGCACACTGCACGTGTCGTGCGCAGCGGCTAGCTTTCAAGATTAGACATATTGGGATAGTTCTGGGTAGTCCACATGTGTACTAAGATATTTCCCCTCCCGACAACTCCGTGTGACGAGCGTGTCAACAAGCAGCAAGATATATGTATAGACATGAAATGAAAAGACTACTATGAATCGAAAAGCAATCAGAAAGTACACTTGCCTGAGGTCCTTACCTGGAGAAACCAATAACAATATACCACTCACGAGCCACAATCAGTCAACACATGCAGAAGTATTCGGATGCTGAAATAAACAGTACCAATGTTCTCAGAATAGTCAAATAAGCTAGGATTGCCTGTCCTTAAGTCCAATTCTGGACACAGGGGCAAAACGGTAATTTCGGGCAAAAACGGTGTCCGCCGTTGGACCCGCCTTGCACCGAAAAGCGTGCATGAGTCAATGGTCTCTAAAGTCGTCAAACTATATGTCTACGGATCCGGTTTTCAGATACGAACCCAACCGTATGTCCAAAGTTGGATTCCGGTGGGCCGTGCACAAAATCGCCCGTTGAGTGGGATCGTGGGGCCCGCAAAACAACGTCGAATTCAACTGTCTCAGAATTGGACCAAACTTGGCATACAGGACCAGAAAAATGATACGGTTCTGATGGTGCAAGTTTCGTCTCGATCTGACTAGCGTGCACAAAGTAATAGAGAAATTTGCAAAGTGTACGATACGGTGAATTTCGACGGATACGCATCAAATTCGTCGCGCACACGCGACCAATTTGAATTCCGTCAAAGCCCACACGACCACGAAGCCGTTACGCAGCTTTCGATGCTTTCGGTTTGCGACCACGTCGTCCGGATTGGCGTGACGCACGTCGTGTGGAGCAATTTTTCATAATTTCTAAACTGTTTTATGTAGATAATTTCTCAACTTTGAAAACTATTTTCTCTGCATGTAATTAATTAAATTCAGAAATACGAAATAGGTTGCGAAGTCCTATATTTTGTCAACAATTGCCTTCAAATAGATTTCCTAATTGCTCCACGGATTGGCGAGAAATTGCCTCCCAAGTCGAGCGTTTGGACTGTTATCTCGTTCTGTTCGGGACAGATTTCTAGTCGACTTTGCGTCGATTTCTAGGACAGATGAGATTGATATGTTCAGCACTATCTGCTAGGATTAGGGGAGGGTCAGATAGGCTCTACAGCACAACTTGCGGAATCGAAAATTATTGAGTATGCGCGAAGAAAAGAGGCAGTGAAGGGAGGTACCTCGCTGCGGCTGTCCTGTTCGTGGTTCGCCTCTCGCGCGCGGGTCGGCGGAGACCTGGCCGGCCGGCGGCGCCCGCGGCGGCGCGCGCGCACCCGTGGGGGTTCGCCAAGGCTGGGGGTCGGCGGAGGGGTATTCATCTAGGGTTTAGGTTGATGCTCGATCACCTCCCTCTTTCTATAAGTATCGGCTGTGTATATATAGTTATATATAACCCAAACCGAGCACATGGGGAAAGCTCGGGCTGATGGGGTTTGATACTGCTGGGCCGAGGGAGGCTCGGGCTGAGCAAGCTCTGTTGAGCAGGCCGGCCTTGGTTGCTTTTGCTCTTCATTATTCTCTTTTTTTTTATTCTTTTTAATAATACTTGCTATTAGTAATATCTAATATATGTGTATATATATATATATATATACAATGTATGTATTCATGTATACATTTATATATATACCCCTTCATACCTATATTTATACATATACATATATATAAATTCCTTTATATACATATATATATTCACAAACCTATAACAAAATAATAATAATATTTAATAATAACCTCGATAATATAATAATGATAATAATAATAATAATAATAATAGTAACAATAATAATAATAACAATATTAATAATAATAAGCTCAATAATACTAAAATGACCCAATGGTAGTGTTGGGTGAACATAACCTACGCACTCCTCATTTGGCTCCGGAAAATCATACAAATATTGTCAAACACTTATTTAATAATACTAATACCAATATTGTACAATATTTAATAATTAGGAATGCAATATCAAATTCTAAAATAATTGAAGAAATATTTGTACACATAAAATATGCCTACATGGTCGTCTTTGGCCCACTACATACCTATATGGGCTTGGAATTGGTTTGGGTCCGGTCCGGCTGACTGGGTACAACCGGGTCATCTAAAATCAATATATTAAATAATAACTATTTAAATAACTTAAAATGAATCCTTTCATAATTTGGCCTGGTTTTTCTAGTTAGGACATCCCTACGGCTAGGTTTCCCCGGGCATGGCTAGTACACTAGTCAAGGCGCACTGCTACATCTCCCGTGCCACAAATCCTAGTCGTCTAGTACTTCAAAACTCAATCATGGTTAAAGTCATCCACCGTAATAACTAAATAATTAATTCTAAAATTCTAAAAATCACAATTTAAATCAATTGAACAATAATACAAAAAAAATAATTCAAGATTTTCGGGAAGGGGAGCTACAGTTGTTGTTGATGTTAGGGCGTTTGCCCTTGTCTTCTCCTTCCGAGATGTGCAATCCCAGTTGGCGGGCTTTCTTCACCTTGTCTTTTGTACTAGTGGCACTGATGATGAACGTCTTCCAATCCCTGAATTAACTTTCGCCCATCCAGAGGCTGATTGTGGGAAGCAGTCTCTTTTGGAAAATTTCAATCAAGGAGGAATCAGGGTTGCCGGAAGGAAGCTTCATCGCGGTTTGGCTAAACCGCTCGAAATAATTTCTTGTTAGCTCTTTTTCTCCCTGAACAACGTCCATGAGAGTGGACATTGTCACGTCTTGTCATACTTTATAGAATCGCTCTAGGAACATGCGTTTGAAGCCGATGAAGTAGTGGATGCAATTGTCCGGCAAGTTGTGGTACCAGTCGAAGGCAACCCCTTCCAAGGCTCCGATGAACAACCGCGTGAGGATGGCGTCGTCAGGGGCAAATGGTCGGTTGTGACTTCGAAGTAGGTGATATACCTGCTTGCAGATGTCTTCCCGTCATATGGATTAATGTGGAATGGTTTATATTTTGGTGGGAAGGGAACATCTCTCCACGCGGCAAGATACCGTTGTCGTACCCTGAGGTCCTGGCAATTTTCTCGGGCTTAAAACATGGCTCGGAGCTCCTGAACCTCTCTTCTCGCTTCTCTGGCCTCGTCTGCAGCGGTGGGGGCCGATATTTCAGGAGGATTATCGCCCGGGTTTGGTGCAGCTGAGTTCGAGTCCGCATTGACCGCGGGACCCGAGCTCGTTTGGCCAGGCGTCCTTCCTTGCAGAGTGGGAATGGCCGCCTTGATCTCGTCCACAGACTTGACCAAAGCATGCAATATGGCCACCATAGTATCGATGCGTTGGTGATCACTGGGACCCTCTTGGTTGCTGTCCGTCATGAATATCGTCCTTATATGATGAGAGGTGGTAGGGACGGTAGAGGACGTGCCCTCTGAGTCGTACCCTCGTACGGAGAAGTCGTCAGGGTATGTGGGAATGTTCTCTTCTGGTTCGGACTCAGACAGAGTGGTACCCCCAGCTTCAGAGCTTGCCTCGTCTTGAGAGTTGTGGACGTCCTCGGGGACGTCGAGGTTTGCTGCATCTGGATTATCCTCTTGGAATACCGGATTGTCGTGGATATTTGGAGGAGTGCTACCCCCAGCTCCAGTATCTCCGAGTATGGATGACGAATCCCCAAGTGTGGAAGATTTCGTCTTTGAGCGGGTCCCTTGGTAAACTCCTCCTATAACGGTGGTAGACAACCGTTTGGAAGAAAATTTCTTGGTTATGCCGGTTGAAATTTTCGGGCTGGAGGCATTTGGTTTCTTCCCTCTCCCGCTGCTGGGAATCTTCATAGCAGAATTGCAGGAGGCGACGAGGAATGCCTCATCTTCTGAGCTTGGGCGTCACAACCGTCGGAGACTGACCGTCGGTCTGCTTGTACTACCACTTTGTTGCAGCAGCAGTTGACAATGACTTGGGTGCAGTGATGTCCGTGGAAGGATTCTTCACACACCGAAGCCTCTTCTCTTTCCTTGTGTTTGTGGAGGATGACCTCACGCAAGTCAGATGGGTCGGGAACGACCATGTTTGCTCTCTGGGTTTTGTGAGACTTTTGGGAACCACTTTGTCCGTTTGCCGCCGGGGGCTGGACTCGAGTGGTTCTGTACAACTTCCCATCAAAGGCCCGCATAACAGTATATGGAGCGCTCAGATGATTAGAGGTCATGACAGCGGACTGAGCTTGCCAAGCTCGTGCTGCCTTAGACTTCTTCACTCTAGTGCGTGAGGGCACATAGTAGGAAGAGTCTAAGTGGTGCTGCAGAGAGAGATCAGTACCATAGGAGAGGCGATCGACGACTGAGCCTGAGCCGCGTGGAGCAGACAGTATGCGGCTGGAATCAACAGTCTTCATGCGGCTGGCATGGGCTTGCTTCATGCGGCTGGAAGTCTCGGCCGCATGAGTTTTCTTTATGCGGCTAGAGCTATTGGCCGCATAGCTATTCTGCATCTGGCTGGCTGTTTCGGCCGCATGGACATCATGCATGCGACTGGCAATCTTGGCCGCATAAATATTCAGCCTGCAGCTAGTGCCTTTGTTCGGCTTCTTCCTAGAGCACATAGAATCACCCTTTGCCCCTGTAAGTCCAGCATCGTAGTGCTTTCCTCTGCCGGACTTGGGGATAGCAAAGTCCTCTATGGCTTGAAGTGGGGCCGCATGAGAGTTGCCTTCGTCGTCTTGGGCAGCAGAGAGTACTCCGTCCAGAGCTTGGGAAGGAGCGAATGACTTGGATCTCCACTCCTTGCGGGCCATTTTCGTACGGGCTCGCCGCTGGACCGGGCCAGCGCTTCCGTCGTAGAGCATTTCTTCAAACGCCTGCTGGTCGAACCGGGCGACCAGCATTTGTTGAGTGGAGCCAAGTTTGGCTGCGTCTGATTGCATCACCAACTCCTCAGCCGTAGAAAAGTTAGTCCCCAGCAGAGTCGCCATCGAGTTTGCCATTGATTATAAAAGAACAGAATAATTATATCGGAGGACTGGACTTTTACTTCACAATACAAACTCACTTGTACAAAGAAAGCCTAGGGACGAAAACCTAGGTACAACAATCTAAGTACAATTGTTTAGTTTTTTCTGGGGGGTGATGATAGAGGCTTGGGAAAGCGACGGCCGCTCTGCCTTACTCCTTGGACGATCAGACGTAGCCTTGGCTCCGGTGAAGAAATGCTCTTGGACTTGTGGGGAGACTTTCTTGCGCCTTCGGTTGCGATATCTCTGGATGTCTCGGTAGTGCTCTCTCTTTGCTCCGCTCTCTCCTCTCTCTGTCTGTCTCTGCCTACCTGCAAGGGAATGGCACCTTGCTATTTATAAGAATGGGGTGCGCTCATTAGGGTTTGCCAATGATTGTCTCCTTCAGAAGTCGGCGGCTAAGGATCACTTAATCTGGGCCCTTCATCTTGAATGTAATAAATTTGAGTAATTAATGTGATTGCATCAAATCTCTGTGGACAATAAATGTTGATTGCCATAAATATTCGTGATTTGTGATAGCCTACCACGTGTCCCATTTGCTTGATTTGATTTGATCTGGACAATTATGACGATCGCAACAAATCTAATTTTGTTGGAATTTGTTAGCACCCATAATTCCAGAGAAGATAAGACTGCCATGTGTCTCCATTGTCGTGAAGAGCACCATGTGTCACAACTGAATCATCCTGACCGAGCCGCATATGAGTGGTCTCTCAGCCGTATGAGGATTGGCAACCGCATGAAAAGGGGCGGTCGCATGGGGATGGGCAGTCGCATGGGGATGGGCAGCCGCATGGAGATGGGTAGCCGCATGAGGATGAGCAGCCTTATGAGGATGGGCAGCCGCATGAGGATGGGCAGCCCCATGACATGGGCTGCCGCATAAATGCAGCAGCCGTACGACATGGGCGGCCGCATAAATACAGCAGCCGCATGGAGTAGCCTCGGGACTTGTTGGATTTCGCCAGCTGTAAGAAGATTTTCTCCTTTTTCCCTAGGATCATGCCATTGTGTCAGAGTCATTATTACGTCCTTTTGTCAGAGCTGTCATAGCTGTCAGCCGTTAGGGCATTAAATGCAGCCGAATGTAGAGAAGAACTGTTGAAGATCACGTGGCTGTTATTTCTGAGCCGCATGGAACTATCCGAGCCGCATGGACTTCTGAGCCGCATGGAGATCCTGAGCCGCATGGGCGTCTGAGCCGCATGGGGATCCTGAGCCGCATGGGGATCCTTCTGTTGGAGCCGTATAGGTCTTTCTTTATTCTTTTTCATGCTTCTATAGTACTATTTTCAACAGGTCCGGTCAGGACAGGAGCGAGCACAATACATCTCAACAGTTCATAGCAGGTTAGAAAATATAATCATGCAGTAAAGTAAGATACAGGTACTGAAATAAATGCAGTATGTAAACAGAGAAAGAACTGTAATAGAAATATCTACTATACATAGAGAACTAACAGTGGCTAGTGAGTCAGAGTACAATTTAGACATGTAAATGGCATAGGAGATTCTGATGCTACATTACTTGGATAATATTCACTTGTCTACTTCTACTCCCCCGTACCCCCAATCAATACACAAGGATCTAGCCAGGTTATGTTATGATTCCATGCAATGGCCCACAAGGGATGATACATGGTAGGCCCATAAATGGGTGATTCTGGGAATGCCCATAAGTGGGTGATTCAAGGAGACTCTTTGATCATGAGAGTACATGTCACAAGTGATCAATAAACCGTGAAGCATAGTGATACACCATGTAAGTGAAACGCACAAAACATGAAGTATCCGATGCTCCCTGAGGGGATAACATCTCAAGAATGGATCCATATAGTACTAATCCGTGTGACCAACGTGACAGTATCAAGTAAAGTAATTTAAAGCAGGAAAATAATTCTAAGCAGGATATGAAATGATCAGAGAATGTACTCGTCTGGTATCTGAGTGTCCGGATAAAATGTACTATCCGAGGAGAGGTGTCTGGCTCCTAATCAGAACAGCACAAGTCACAACAAGTCTAAAATGATAACAAGATGCAATTCAATACATTCTAAATGAATCTAGCTCAATCTAGGCCAAAGTCAACTCTTGGTCAACTCTGATCAACCCTAGAAGTCAAACTGGATCAACTATGGTCAAACTAGGTCTAACAAGTCTAAATTAGGTCAAACAATTCATTCTAGGCTAATCAAGTCTTACTAGGCCTAGCCAAGCCTAGACTTAGTACACCAACTCAACTAAAGGTACTAGGACAACATAGCATATATATACATATATATTCAAATACACTTACTATATTATATATACATAGCAAATTATATCAAGCATTCATTCACTTCATATATATATATATATATATATATATATATATATATATATATATATACATGTATCAATACATATCTCTAATATAATACACATATATTATAATATATAGGGTACCTATATGCATCTCCTATATATATATATATATATATATATATATATATATATATATATATATATATATATATATACATATATATACAAGAAAAAAAATATACATATATATACAAGAACATAGAAATTAGGAAATGGGCAATGTGCATTTGCTCATGTGTGTGTGTGTGTGTGAAGAAATCTGGAATTCAGTGACAGTGTTATGGACTTGGGTGTGTGTGTATATGAGTTGTGTGTGTGTGTGATTCATAGGACTGTGTGTGTAGTAGGATTTGAGTGTGTGTGCTAGTGAATGAGTGTAATATTATACAGGAAAACAGTGAAGGGGACAACAGTGTACAGTAAATCGTGTAGGGACATCAATGTGTGTGTGTAGAGTGATAATGGTTCATGCCTCAATAGGAAATACCAGTTAGTGAAAAAAACTGGAACATAATATCAGTTATATAATAAACTCAACTCAGTTTTCAGTCCCTAACTTCAACCCACCAATAACCAGTCCAAACATACACCAAATCAACCCAAAATCGAACGATAGCTAGATTATAAGTAGGAGTACTATATTAGGATATAAAACCAATCATTATCATCAGTTAAATAGGATAAATTACTGCCAAAGTTCGAAATTGAAAACTGGAAAATACAGGAAATAACTTGTATCAGGAACTTGGGTAAATACAAAAATACCAATCGAAAACAAACAAAAATGCAAAATTAAAGGTTGGTAATTATTTGTGTATAAGTGTTTGTGTCAGAGAGAGAGAGATTCGTTTCCACAAAAGTGGACACGAAGTGTCCAAACAGCAAGTGACACCCACCAGTATTAACTGACAGGACAGTCTCGTGCGGGCAGGACACGGAGTCGTACAGGCAGGATACGACTCAATGAGTCTCGCACTCGTGTCCCAGTATTCGCCACGTGTAGGGCTACAACCCTAGGGCCCTGAATCGAGTCCACCCCGTGTCCACAGTGGACACGAGAGCCGTGTCAGTGAGCTCTGAACGTGCGGTGTGTGCCAGTGCAAAGTCAGTGCACGAGCTCGTGCTCGCTCGACACAACACGAGGGGTCGTGCCACTTGGGGAGTGTCATGTCAGACACTGTCCCAACGTGTCCTCGAAATATCACGTGTCCTCGTGATGTGTCCAGTGAGGAATCCACCCCGAGTAGCAGGGGATAACAGTAACTGCGTACGGTGTCCAACCCGCGTGTGCACGTGTCCAAACTGACACGATACGACACCAAATCCACCTCAGTCCATCAGAAACATGTAAGCCATACTAAAATATAATTTCCTATTCAGAAACTTTCTAAAAATTAAATCGAAATGCCCTTTGGGACATTTCATCAAATACCCTAGCTAGTGGTCTGATACGTGTCCATTTAGGACACGAAATGGACACAAAATCCTACAGAAATCTAGGGTTAGCCAAGGAACACTTAGATCTAGTTCATTATGCAAAAATAACAGCATCTAATAAAGAGTTTTAGGGATTTACCTATTGGTGTCACAACTCCTTAAAAGCTCCAAAGAGGGGGTGTCTCCTTGCTCCCCAAACTTTACCAAATTGCTATGAAACTGAGAATAAAATATACCAACAGCAAGAAAACCTAAATTAAAACCTATTGCAATTTGTTTGAAAGAAAAAAAGAATTAATTTGGATTTTTTATTAATTAATGAAGTTGGTACATACCTCTTTTTCCAAATGAAACTTTCCTAAAGAGGCTAGCCCTAATGGAAGAGAGTATTTATAGGGTAGGATTCCCTAGGCTAGTGTTGGCCGGCCACACTAAGTTAGGGTTAGGGTTTGGCTAATGGCTAATGGGTTGGGCTTAGTTAAAATCTATGGTTCAAAACCATAAGTCATGACTTGTGACTAGAAGCCCTCTATTCCAACTTGAGTTTAATGACTAAACCATAGGTTAACTCTAGTCTAACTAGGGTTACATGACCTAACCTAGTCCAACACAACTAGGGTTAGCTTTTAGGTTAGCCTACCAAGGTCAATGCTAGTCAAAGTCAACCTAGTCAACCATCATTCAAACAATTCCAAAATAAATCCTAAAAATTCCCATAAATTCAAATAAATTATAATAAATTCAAATAACCTTAAAATGATAAAAATACCCTCAAACTAGAAATGTGGTAGTGACAGTTGGTGGTGTGTCGGCAAAGGAGGGAGACTAGTCGGCGGTCGGTGTTGTGGTGAGAGTGTCGGAGCGCTGGGGGTAGTCTGTGCCAGGGATCGAAATTTGATGGTCGGGATGTTGGTAATGGTGGCGGTGGACAAAGAACGGAAGGCTGGCCGTGGGTTTCGGGTTAGATGAGGAATAGGATTTGTGATTGTCCGGGTATGTCGGACACGAAGGAGGAATGATGTATATGTAAACGTGGAATAAAAAATTTGGATGGGGAACATGGACACGATGCACACACGTCATGGATTTGTGGAGGAAGTTGTGGATGTGAGAAACCTATGGAGGAGTACCTGCCTATTTATAGGACGTAGGAATTCCCAGTTGGATAAGGATTGGGATTTGCTTAAATCCCAATATGGATAATCCCGCTCTTAATTTAAATCAAATCAAAATCCGAATTCAAATTAAATTTCAATTTAAAACTAGATAATCTAAACTCAATTTAAGTATAAATTCTATCTTTTAACTTTTTAAATTAAATCCAAAAAATCAAATCGAGATTTAAAATGGCCACAATAAATTCAAATATATATTTTCTAAAATTACTAATGATAATAATTTCAAAAATTACATTATTATTTAAAATAAATTAATAAATAATTACGAAATATATATGTATGCACCAATAATATTTATAAATATATAATTTCTAGTATACCATTTTATAAGAATATTATTTTTTAGTATAACTGTCTAAATAAAAGGCTTTTCATAAATAAACTCATAAATTTAGAAATTTTGATAGCTAAAAATAATTATTATATATATTATCTTGAAACTATAAAAATAGAAAAACTGTTTTTCCAAATATTATGTACGCTCGCACATATTCGCACTCGTCGAGCAATTACAAAAATAAAATTTCGTGCGCGACGTACAATACGACTACGCGACGTAAAATACAAAATTTTAAATCATTACCAAATTTAATAATAAAAAAAGTAGGAATTTAGGGGTTTTACATCCTACCCAACTTAAAAGAATTCCGTCCTCGAAATTAAGAATTAGTAGGGGGTGAGAAGACACAAGGGGGTATCGGTGGAGAACAATCAAGTTATTTGGCGAGACAAGGAGATGATGTTCGACATGCGATTAGCAAGCCGTGGCTTAAAAGATAACATTTAGAGTTAGTCATGATAACATGCAAAGGAGTAATATGGTATCAAGAGAATAAATGAGCGGCCTAAAAGATATGTTTTGAAAGTAGGTTAAGGGTACGATTTAAGAGAACGATTAGATTCACTCCTAATTTAAATGATTAGGAGGTCGTAATAGGGCCAGAAATAGGACGAGTAGTTTAGGATGAAGATGTAGCAACATCGAGTGAGAATGGTCATAGTCGATAGGAAGGATAGAGGAAGATCTAGTATAACGCCTTCGTCCTTCTAAAATAGGTGAAGACGAAAGCAATAAGGGGTTCAAAAGGCGATATTATCGAGTACGAATACGTGATTCAAAGACGACCGAAAAATTTCAAAGGAATTATCAAGGCAGTCGTGGATGGGATTCTAAAGGCCAAGTTTAATTATGTTCCATCCACGTATAATAATAGACAAAAGCGAACCAAAATGCACTTTGTTGATCAGACCATTATGCACCGGTTCTGATTAGACAATACGTTAGTGGGAGCTCTTCCAATAACATATGTCGTGAACAGGCTCGATAATCAATGAACTTGCAAATCTAGGTTGTAGTAGCAACATTTGTCAAGAGAGTGAAATTATAGGCACGAGAGTTCAAAATTGGAAGAAGTAGAAATTGGTTCGAACTTCTAAAGGATATAAGTCATGTCATGTGATGGTCTTTATACAGTCGTCCTATAGTCTTCTTGTCCAAGTCCTTGGTTGACTAGATGGATTAGGGTTCTCTAAATTCTAGAATCTAAGTAAACTTGCTAATATAGGTCACTAGGTCAAAGGGGTTGCTAGGTCAAGGCATTCTACCCAACTTAAAAAATTAAACTAATGGTGTTTTGGGACAAAAGAGTCATGTCTACCTAGTAGGGATCACTTGTCTAAGCACGAAGGGAAAATAAGAATTATGATAGAAGGAATCAAGCAAGATACAACCGATGAGTCGATCGGTAGTTCGAATATGGAATCGAGGAAAGAGGTCAAGTATGTGGATGAGATCCTAGACTTCTAATCCTATACGCAGGCTTGCTTGGTACGGTAAAGTAACCAAACAATTTATCTTGACCTGCATGGGCCACCAAAAAAACATGTAACGCTCCAGTCCCAAAATACGTAGGAATAGGAACGAAGACATGTCAGCTGTATTCATACGAAGTACATAGGACTCATATGGATACATAAGCTGTAAAATGCAGTAGAACCATAACTAATCTCATCCACAAGAATAAAAGATATCATATAATGATAATGAATTGTCTTGATACAATATGCTGGACGGAGACATATCCACTACCAGAAAGTAAAGGTGTAGATGCATGGAAAAGAATAAAGAAAGGCCTATGCGGCTCCGACAGAGGGATCCCCATGCGGCTCAGAAGTCCATGCGGCTCAAGAGTCCATGCGGTCAAGGGTCCATGCGGCTCGGATAGTTCCATGCGGCCCAGAAAGAAGCCACGTGGCCTTCAACAGTTCTCCTCTACATTCGGCTGCATTTAATGCCCCGACGGCTGTTTTAATAAATGACGGCTCTGACATAAGGACGTAATAATGGCTGACATGATGGCGTGCTCCTAGGAGAGAGGAGAAACTCTCCTTACAGCTGGCGAAATCTAACAAGTCCCGAGGTCACTCCATGCGACTGCTGCATTTATGTGGCCGCCCACGTCATGCGGCTGCCTATCCCCGTACGGTTGCCCTTCCTCATACGGCTGCTTATCCTCATGCGGCTGCCCATCCCCATGAGACTACCCATCCCTATATGGCTGCCCATCCCCATGCGGCTGCCCATCCCCATACGGCTGCCCATCCCCATGCGACTGCCCCTCCTCATGCGGCGTTCTATCCTCATGCGGCTGAGAGGACCACTCATATGCGGCTCTGCCAGCATGATTCAGTTGAGACATGTGGCCCTCTTTACGAGAATTGAGATACATGGCAGTCTTATCTTCCCTGGAATTATGGGTGTTAACGAATCCTAATAAAATCAGATTTGTTGCGATCGTCATAATTATCCAGATCAAATCAAATCAAGCATATGGGATACGTGGCAGGCTATCACAAATCATGAATATTCATAGAAATCAATATTTATTGCCCACAGAGATTTGATGCAATCATATTAATTGCTCAAATTTATTATATTCAAGATGAACGGTCCAAATTGATAACTCTTAAGCCGCCGACTTTTCAAAATGGGTAATCATTGCAAACCCTAATAATTACCCCGACTCCTATAAATAGCAAGGTGCTATTCCCTTGCAAGAGGACGAGGAGAGGACATAGACAGACACATACAGAGAGAGATACGCAGATAAAAAGGAGAGCATTTCTTCGTCAGAGTCAAGGCTACGTCCGATCGTCCAATGAGTAAGGCAGAGCTGCCGTCGCTTTCCCGAGCCTCTATCGTCACCCCCAAGAATCAAAAATAAACAATTGTACTTAGATTGCTGTACCTAGGTTTTCGTCCCTAGGCTTTCTTTGTACGAGCAAGCTTGTATTGTGAGTTTAAGTTCAGTCCTCCTATATAATTGTTCTGTACTTTTACAATCAATGGCAAACACGATGGCGACTCTAATGGGGACAAACTTCTCCACGGCTGAGAAGTTGGTGACGCAATCGGATGCAGCCAAACTTGGCTCCACACAATAAAAGATGGTCGTCCGCTTCGACCAACAGGCGTTTGAAGAAATGCTCTCCGACGGAAGCGCTGGCCCGGTCCAGAAGCGAACCCGCACAAAAAAGGCTCGCAGGGAGTGGAGGCCCAAATCATTTGCTCCTTCCAAAGCCCTGGACGAAGTACTCTCTGCTGCCCAAAATGGCAAAGGCAACTCTCATGCGGCCCCACTTCAGGCCGTATAGGACTCTGCTGTCCCCAAGTCCCGCAGAGGAAAGCACTATGATGCTGGACTTGCAGGGGAAAAGAGTGGTTCTATGTGCTCTAGGAAGAAGTCGAACAAAGGCACTAGCCGCAGGCAGAACGCTTATGCGGCCAAGATTGCCAGCCGCATGCATGATACTCATGCGGCCAAGACTTCCAGCCGCATGAAGAAAGCCTATGCGGCCACGACTGCCAGCCGCATGAAGACTGCTGAGTCTAGCCGCATACCGCCTATTTCGCGCGGCTCAGGCTCAGTCTTCGATCGCCTCTCCTATGGTCCTGATCTCTCATGCTTCCAAGAAAATATGTCTGACTTTCTGCAGCACCACTTAGACTCTTCCTACTATGCGCCTTCTGGCGTTGGAGTGAAGAAGTCAAGGGCAGCACGAGCTTGGCAAGCTCAGTCGGCTGTCCCAACCTTTGACCATCCGAGCGCTCCATATACCGTTATGCGGGCCTCTGATAGGAAGTTGTACAGAACCACTCGAGTCCCGCCCCCGGCGGCAAACGGACAGAGTGGTTTTCAAAAGTCTCCCAGCAACCAGGGAGCAAACATGGTCATTCCAGACCCATCTGACTTACGTGAGGTTATCCTCCACAAGCGCAAGGAAAGAGAAGAGGCCTCGATGTGCAAACAGTCCTCCCATGGACATCACTGCACCCAAGTCGTTATCAGCTGCTGTTGCAACAACACAACAGTAAGAGAAGACCGGCAGTCTGTCTTCCAAAGATTACAACGACCAAGTTCAGAGGACGAGGCACCTCCCGTCGTCTCTTGCAATTCTGCTCAGAGAATCTCCACCGATGGGAGAGGGAAGAAGATAAGCATCTCCAGCCCAAAGATTTCAGCCACTATGACTAAGAAACTATCGTCTAAACGGTTGTCCACCACCGAAGTTTTCCAAGGTACCCGTTCGAAGACGAGATCTGCTACAGTAGAAGATTCATCATCCACACCACTGGGGGTTGCTGAAACTAGGGGTAGCACTCCTCCGAACATCCACGATAACCCGATGTTCCAAGGAGATGATCCCGAGGAAACAACTCTCTCATCAGATACAGCAGGTACCGACGTCCCCGAAAACGTCCACAACTCTCAAGACGAGGCAAGCTCTGAAGTTGGGGGTACTATCCCTTCTGAGTCCGAACCAGAGGAGAACATTCCCACATACCCCGATGACTTCTCGGTACAGAGGTATGATTCGGAGGGCACGTCATCCACCGTCCCTTCCACCTCTACTCATGTGAGGACGGCATTCATGACAAAAGATGAACAAGATGGTCCCAGTGATCGCCAACGCATCGACACTCTGGAAGCCATACTGCGCACCTTGGTCAAATCTGTGGATGAGATTAAAGCAGCCCTCCCAACTCTGCAAGGAGGGACGCTTGGCCAAACAAACTTGGGTCCCACGGTCAATACAGACTCGAACTCAGCGGCACCAAACCCGGGCAATAATCCTCCTGAAATGTCAGCTCCCACCGCTGCGAATGAGGCCAGGGAGGCAAGAAGAGAGGTCCAAGAGCTCCGGGCCATGTTTCACGCTCGAGAAGCCTCTCAAGACCTCAGAATATGGCAACCATACCCCGCTGCATGGAGGGATGTCCCTTTCCCACCCAGATATAAGCCGTTCAACATCAATCCCTATGATGGCAAGACCTCCGCAAGTCGGTACATCACTTACTTCGAGGTCACCACCGACCATCTGCCCTATGACGATGCCATCCTTACACGATTATTCATCGGGACATTGGAAGGGGTCGCCTTCGACTGGTACCGCAACCTTCCAGACAACTGCATCCACTCCTTCACCAGCTTCAAGCGTATGTTCTTGGAGAGATTCTACGAAGTAGGACAGGACGTCACAATGCTACCCTCGTGGACGTCGTACAAGGGGAGAAGGAGCTGACAAGGAACTATATCGAGCGGTTCCACCAAACCGCAATGAAGTTACCGTCTGGTAATCCGGATTCCTCCTTAATTGAAATTTGCCAAAAGAGACTGCTCCCAATAATCAGCCTCTGGATGGGCGAAAGTCAATTTAAGGACTGGAAGACGTTTATCATTAGTGCCACTAGCGCCGAAGATATGTTGAAGAAGGCTCGCCAACTGGGATTGCACATCTCGGAAGGAGAGGACAAGGGCAAGCACCCTAATACCAACAACAACAATGGTGGTAACGCCTCCAACAATCGGGACAACAAGGGGAAGCATGCTATGGTGGCCAACACAGCCCAGCAGCCTGAGTCTAAACCGGCAGACAAGCAATGGCCGCAAATGACCTACTCCTTCGAAGATGGCCATGTCAAGCCGATCTTGGACATGCTCATACTAGGAGATAGAATTCAGCTCCCTCCACCAAGACGGGAACCTCGGCCGGCAGAAATGGAGAGCCCAAAGTACTGTCATTACCATCGCTACGTCCACCATGCTACACACGACTGCTACCAACTGAAGCGATACATCCAACATCTCATCGATTCAAAGGCTCTGGCCATTAATTTCGAAGAAGTGACCGTGGCAGCCAATATGGTGTCAGTACAATTCGACAGTTTTCCTCCAACGGAAACTCAAGACGGCGTGGTACCCGTCCCTCTGGCGACAATGGAGATTGCTAATCTTCTACCTCCTCGAGATCAGGCAATTGGTCTAGTACCCCTTACCACGTCACGGGGGGAGATCATGTGGGTCCATCCGGACTTGCTACCTGAGGTGACTCAGTCCGCACCTCCCTCCACCAGCAAGAAGAAGAATGGGAATGTCAAATCATGCCGCACGATCTCGACAGAGGTCGAAGAAGTTAATGCCGTTGTTACCCACTCCGGCGCACAAATCCAACCTCCACCGGGTAACTCGGCTGAAGACCCTCGAACGACAGCTGCTGATGCTCCAGGACCGTCGCAGCCTTCGACGACCGACAAGCCTAGGCCGAAGGAGACTCGCTTCGACAAACCGCTCCGAAGGGAGACGCCTCATGGGCTGGAGAAGCCCTACAACTTCGACATCTTGGCCCAATTGGCCAACACACCAGCCAAATTGTCGCTATATGAGCTCTTGAGACTCACCAAGGATGTCCGCGTCGCACTGAGCGAAGCACTCCAGAATGCCGACGCATATCTGGCTCAATCCAATCTCACCGGGGAAGACTCGTCGGCAGATCTCCAGAACAGCGCTTGCACAGGGTCAATGCCAAACAATGTCTTCACTCCGCAGGATATGCTTATCAAGACCAACTTGCACGATCGCCCTCTGTATTATACTGGATATATTGGCGATATCAAGGTCGATCGGATGCATATTGACCCGGGGTCCTCCATAAGCATCATCCCGAAGAGCCTACTACACCATCTGCGCATCCCAATACATCGCCTGACGCCGACAAGCACCGCCATCAGCGATTTCAATTTGGGCAGGAGCTACCCGATCGGGAAAATTTGCCTAAAATGCCAAATCGATGACCTTCAGTCAGAAGTAACCTGTTATGTCATAGATGCGGACACTTCCTATAAAATTCATCTGGGGCGTCCTTGGATACACGATTACATGATCGTGCCTTCCACACTGCATCAATGCTTCAAGTACGTCGACAAGCACGGCCTCACGAGGATAGAATTTGTCGACATCGATCCCTTTAAAGGTGTCGAATCCTACTACTCAGATTCATGCTTATACGAGAAATCGAAAAAGCATCTTGCCGAAGGAGACAATCAAGCTCAAACAGAGGCAGCAACCGGATCAGAAGAACCTCTGACGATCCACCTCCAAGCCCGCATGCCTGGCATAACTGCGCCCCTTACTGCCACTCTGTGTAAGGATGCAATTAGCCTCTCTGCACAGGAGGAACAGTTGATAATCCGACTGCCAAGGTCTGGCCAAGAGCCAAGACCCACTACAGAAGCGCTAACAATCAGGCTGCCAAAAGCTAGCCAGCAACAAACAGGAGAGCTCAATCCCTCTGTCAAGCCGATGACAATTCGTCTTCCCAGAATGAATCGGCAACCGAGCACTAAGCCAGGGACTGTTAGCCAGCCAACAACTTCCCGCCCAGCACCGAGCACCAAACTGGGGGTGGCTAGTGCGCCAACGACTCCATGTTCTGCTCCACCCATGGAGCCCCTGATAATCAAGTTGCCCAAATCATCCTCTCAGTCTGCATTTACACAGGGGGTGGCTGAAGAAGAATCAGAGCTGGCCTAGTATGTGGCTGCTTACACTGATGTTCCATCCGAAGATGATGTAATCCCGCTAGAAAAGATACCTTACTTCAACAATAAAGGGCTATCTTTGAATTATCTCGAGCTTAATAAGCTCTGTACAATGTATCCTATGGAACACGGTATAGGCACTCACCTGCACACACAAGTGACAAATGTCAACACCGCCAACCAACTTACTCCAGTGGAAGATGCTTACCGCATAATCGAGGGAGGGGATCACCTGATCATTTTTGGCCGGAAGAATGGTCCACAGCCCTTCAAAACAAAAGAATTTGAGCTCGAACCCGACATAGGGAGATTGCCCCTTTATCTGTATAGTTCCCAATCCAAGTCCCTTATGCAAAAACAAGGATATGATCTGGAAACTACACCGGGTTTAAACTACGGCACTGGACGGCGACTACCCTTGCAATCGCCAGTACCGGCTAGGAAACCACGAGATTACTACAAAACCAGACGTGGGCTAGGTTACGTCACACCTGCGACGACACCTGAAAGCTCAGACGAGAAATACGACTGGCATTCACACTCAACCGGATCACCTACTTCCGATTTAGACACCAGCATCGGGGACATGCTCAGACAAGTATGGTCTGTCAATATGGCATTTGTCGACGCCTACGAAGAAGATGAAGACAGTCCTGAACTTCTTGAGTTAGAAACGTGGGCACAACAACTAGATACGCAGTGGGAGAAGCGGTTCGAACAAAGAGAGCCTCCCACCAAGGATGAGGTTGTACAAGTCGATCTCGGTGATGAATCTTCTCCAAAGCCCATCTTCGTCAGCAAGAATCTGACCGACGAAGAGCGAGAATCACTACTGCAACTCGTCAGAGAATACATCGACGTGTTCGCCTGGTGCTACGAAGATATGCCGGGACTGAACCCCGAGATTGCACTTTATAAACTCAATACCCGTCCGGACGCAAAACCAGTCAAGCAACAGTAACGTCGATTTCGTCCTGACATCATGAATGCCATTGAAGCCGAGGTAAACAAACTAATAGCCAGCGGCTTCATCCGCGAGGAACAACATCCTGACTGGGTCGCCAACATAGTAGCAGTCCTCAAAAAGAGTGGAAAGATTCGAATTTGCATCGACTTTCGCAATCTGAATGATGAGTGTCCTAAGGACGAGTTTCCTCTCCCTATCACAGATATCATGATCGATAACACCTGCGGCTTTGAGCGTATGTCATTCATGGATGGTTTCTCGGGGTACAAACAAATCAAGATGTTCCCTGACGACGAAAAGCATACATCATTCCGAACACCAATTGGTACACACTGCTACACAGTTATGCCTTTCGGTTTAAAGAATGCTGGCGCCACCTATCAAAGAGCTATGAGCGTCATCTTTAGAGACCACTTACATAAGACAGTGGAATGCTACGTCGACGACATCGCCGTCAAGAGCCGCTCTAAAGAAGATCATCGGCATGATCTGAGGACAGTGTTCGATCTGATACGAGCGCACAATTTGAAAATGAATCCCACAAAATCCTTCTTGGACGTATCTAGCGGGAAGTTCTTGGGTTTTATCATTACCTCCCAGGGTATCCACGTAGACCCTAAGAAAATGAAGGCAATCATGGAGATGGGTCCCCCGAGAAATCTCAGTGAACTTCGAGGCCTTCAAGGGAGGCTAGCCTACATCAGGAGGTTTATCTCTAACCTCTCCGGACGATGTCAGCCATTCACCCACCTCATGAAGAAAGGCGTTTCGTTCGTATGGGATGAAGAATGCCAGCGCGCCTTCGGCAGGATCAAAGAATATCTGACAAACCCTCCAGTTCTGGTAGCCCCGATTGCTGGAAGACCATTCTTGCTTTATGTACGAGCGATGGAGCATTCTCTCGGTGCTCTGCTAGCATAAAACAACGATGCAGGACATGAGCAGGCTATATATTACCTCAGCTGAATGATGATGGGGCCGGAGCACCGATATACCGTCATGGAGAAGGAATGCCTCGCTCTAGTTTTTGCCATTCAAAAGACGCGACACTACGTAACAGGACAGACCATCCATGTCATATCAAGAATTAATCCCCTCAGGGTCCTCATGACCAAGCCGGGTGCACTCAGCTCTCGCCTCGCTACTTGGGCGATATTACTGTCCCCCTACCACATGATCTTTATCCCGCAAAAGGCTGTTAAAGGTCAAGCTCTGGCGGACTTTTTAGCAGCTCATCCGGGTTCGGAGTCAAACAAAATAGACGAAGAAATTCCAAACGAGGTCGCTAATTCAAATATGGCCTCCCATGATACCATATGGCGAATGTTCTTCGATGGCGCTTATAGAACCGGGCCCAAGGGCAACATCGTCGCTGGAGTCGGAATAGTACTGGTTTCTCCCACCGGGTTGGTGATCAATCGAGCTTATTCCCTCACGGAGTCCTGTTCAAACAATGTGGCTGAGTACAATGCTTTGGTCATTGGTCTCCAGCTTGCAAAAGAACTGGGGTAGAGCACCTTAAAGCATACGGCGATTCGCAGCTAATCGTCAATCAGATTCGGGGTTCATAGGAGGTTCGCCATGAGGACACGATCCCCTACCACCAAACAGCAATCGACATCATCTCGTCCCTGGAGGGGTTCTTCATAGAGCACGTTTCCAAGCTCCAAAATATTGTAGCTGATGCCCTAGCAGGTCTTGACGCTTCCTCATCAGTACCGAATCATGCTCATCATCTGTTGACATCATACGCCGTGAATTGGTTTATCCCAGGAATAATGTTCAGTGTGTCGAGAGCTACTCCGCTTTGACAGTCGACGAAGCGCCAGACAGGAGACAGCCATTCATCGACTTTATTGTCTACGACATCCTGCCAGAGAATCCGAAGGCCATCAGAAGGCGTTCCCTTAGATTCTTTTACGATATAGAGACGAAAATGTTATATCGACGATCCTACGATGGATTACTGCTTCGGTGTCTGTCGAATACAGAAGCCAAAGAAGCCGTGCGCGAAGCTTACGATGGCATCTGTGGGGCCCATCAGCCTGGCCCGAAACTACAAGATTGCCTTCGTCGGATGGACTATTACTGGCCCACGATGGTAGCAGACGCGATAGACTATGCACAAAAATGCAAAGCCTGTCAAGTCCATGCAAATTTCATCCACCAGCCATCCGAGTTTCTACACCCGACAGTGGCGTCCTGGCTATTCAAAGCATAGGGAATGGACATCATCGGTCCAATCACTCCACCTTCGTCCCGAGGACATCGCTTCATACTCGCAATCACAGATTACTTCTCCAAATGGGCGGAAGCTGTTCTGCTTGCAGAAGTGAAGACTTCAAACGTGATCAGCTTCCTCAAGCATCACGCCATCTATCACTTTGGACTGCTCTGAAGGATTATCCACGATAACGGTTCGCAGTTCGCAAGCCACGCCTTCTATCGATTCTGTGACAAACACCGAATTCAGAATATTGCTTCGACGCCATACAATCTGGCAGCAAATGGGTTGGCAGAAGCATTCAACAAGACCATCATCAAGTTGCTCAAGAAGTTCGTGTCATCAAACAAATGCGACTGGAATGAAAAGCTCGGCGAATGTTTATGGGCATACCGTACTATAGTACGGTCTGCCACCGGGAACACACTATTCTCCCTGGTGTATGGGAGTGAGGCAGTTCTCCTATTGGAGACTCAAATACCCTCGCTCCGTGTCACTCTCACTTACCAATTGACGACGGACGATAACCACCGTCACCGTCTACAAGAGCTGGAGGTCTTAGACGAAAAGCGCCTACTGGCTCAGCAGCGAATCGAGCTATACCAAGCACGTATCTCCGGAGCCTTCAACAAGAAGGTTAAAATCAGAACATTTCAAGTGGGCAATCTCGTTCTGGCAGTTCGAAGGCCGATGGTTATGACTCACAAAACCGCCGATAAATTCCAGCCAAAGTGGGAAGGTCCATTTATCATTGAGGTTGTATTCTCCAACGGTGCTTACCGCCTCGCAAAATAAAACGGAGACCTGTTCATGTTGCCCGTCAACGGCAAGTTCCTGAAAAAATATTATGTCTAAATGACATTCTCCAAATCCCAGATTATTGAGTTATGTACCCTCCGGTACCGCTGAACTCACATTCTCCAAATCCTAGATTATTGAGTTACGTACCCGCTAGTACCGCTGAACTCACATCCCGACTACAAATCTTCCAGAATGATGAGTTACGTACCCGCTGGTACCGCTGAACTCACATCCCGAATGATGAGTCATGTATCCTCTCGTACCACTGAACTCACATACCGATTCCAAATCTCCCAGATTGTCGAGTTATGTACCTGCAGGTACCGCTGAACTTACATCCTGACCACTACAGATAAATCTATATCGCATCTTTTAGGCAGTAAGTCATGTATGACTATACCTCTGAACTTTCTTCCAAAAAGGAGCTTCCTCCTTATGATCCAATACCCGCACTTTCAGTGCACAAAAAGGGTAACCGATCCACGAATTCTCCAAAACAACCAAGTCGATGTTACCTCTGAGTTGTTTTCACTTCCACCAAAAACAAACCACCCTCTTACATAGAACTTCCATGTCCTCATTACCTCTGAGTTGTTCTATATTCCCTTCATGGAGCCCCCTCCTGCCATGTCCTCCTTACCTCTGAGTGGGAAGGCTCCATCGAAGAAACCCCCATATTTGCCACGTCCTCATTACCTCTGAGTAAGTATGTTGGTTCTCTCTCAACTTATTATCCGTACCAAAAAAAATCTCAGGGTACGCCAAGGATAATAGGCCCACAAACGTCCTCTACTGACCACAAATGTTCTCTGTTGACCACAAATGCTGTACTAAGTTTCCTAGTACCTGTCCTTCAATTCTCATCATGCCCCGGGAGCCCAGCTGCTCCATGGCATTCTTTCTCCCGATACCGGGAACTTCCATGGCCAATTCACTATGGAATGTTCCAAGTATCCCCATCAACTTGCTATCCGTACCCGAAACCAAGGTATGCCAGGGGTAGCAAGTCCATAAATAGTCCTCCAGTAGGGCCAATACCATAATACTACAAACACAATAAGCCGTACAAATGAAGGGTAGAATAAAGCATACTCTTTTATTTGAAAGGCAAAAAGTACTACATGTTCTGGGGACCACGTCCCTCTCAAAAAGGAAAAGAACGAAAATAAAAGAAGAAAAAAAGCCGACTATTGTTTGGCGATACATAATGCCCTGAGACGGTCCCTCAACGGCAGTCGACCATTCAAATCGCTGTTTGGCCCGACGCTCGGCCTCCTGAGTCAATAGCACCGCATCTTCCAAGGGCGCATGAGCCCGCCAGCCCTCCTCAAACTTCTTCAGAGCGTGTTCCAAGTTGGCAGAAGCTCTGGAAACCCTTTCGGCATCCCGAACAATCAGCTCTTTGTCCGCACGGGAAGCTTCAAGCTCGGACTCCAAGAAGACCAGCTTCTTCTGAAGCTCGAGAATCTGCTCCCTTGTATCAATTACTCCCTGGGAGGCAGCCGCCTCCCGAGCCCCGCAAGCCTCGCTCCGGTGGCTCAGCTCGTCGTACAAGAGAGACAGGTCGCCGAGGCCCTTTGTTATAACTGGCTTAGATGTATCTCGCGCAAGCCTGATCTTCTCCAAGGCGGTGATGAGGATCCCCCGCTCCTGATCAATTGCGGCAGACAAATCACCTTGTCGCAGAACTTGAAATTGGGCTACAAGCTGATCAGCCTCCAACAGCTTGGGCTCCAGGAACACAGCTATCCCTTCCCCGCCAGGAAGGGCTTTGAGAATGTCAATTTGGCCTTGGGCGCATTGTCAGGCCAAGGCGAAAGGGGTCCCCCGCTCCACAGCAGCTTTTACTCCTCTCCTCAAATGGCAATAGAAACTATCAACCACATCCTGCGGCACCTCATCCAGAACTTCCGTAGAGGACGGTGTCAAAGGAAGGGTGGCTGGCAGTATCGAAGAAGACGCAACAGAACTTGCCGTCCCTGCCACAAGGGAGACAAATTCTGAGCGAAAGGACGCTTGAACAGCGGCCAATTCCTCCTCCGCGGCCCGAATAATCAGGATACTCGGTAAGGCCGAGAGGTCAACCCTCAAAGTCGTACGAGCAAAAGAAGATACAGGGACCATTGCTCCCTGTCCGGGCAGTGCCGCCATATGACCTCCCGAACTCGAGCCAGCGGGAGGCCCCTCAAGACGAGCCGGAAGAGCAGGGGGTACACCCCCCTCCACCAGTTCCCCTCTGGCAGAGCCTACCATAACAATGTCCGTCATTGGCACTGAAAGGGCAGGACCTGTATGCCCAGAGCAACCATCAATCAGTCTAACCCGAAGGATGTAATGATAGAGCGAATAGGCCTCCTCATTAGTTAAAATGTGGCTTATCTTACCAGGGGTGGGCTGTGAAGGCTGAGGCTCGTTCACATCCACCATAGTCCCCTCACATGTGACCCCCGAGCCAAAGGCAGCTGGCTCTTCTGCTCCAGCCGCCCTGAAAGGGGATACGACTGGATCAGCGTCACCTTGATGAAGTTCGACAGTTTCGGGAACAGGTTCATCGGAGCCCCTATCATCTTGGGTCGAGACCTCAGCAACGTGAGATCCCTCAGTCGCCGCCAAGAGAGCCCCGGCAAAAATAATCCCGGCACACATGTCATCGATCAAAGTGTTCAGGGCCGGATCGACTTCAGAAACAGTGATCGGTTCCTGAGATTCCTCTTCTTCTGACACCTACGAGAGGAAAGGAAAATGATTAAGATCAAAATTCAGGAGAGAGGAAGAACTAAATAAAATGGTAGTAACTCGTTTTACCTCCGAAGCGGGGTCGACCTCCTCGCTTTCCTTCCTTATAGTTAGCTGGCGATGTCTGGTCGCAGCCCATTTTTGGGAGTGAGGAATACCGCCAACAGGAGAGATTTGCCTGCTATGCTTCCGTACAGGACCAGGTGCAACAGGTGGCTGATTCGCCACCATCTCATCTGACATAACAGGCGACTGATCCGCCCCAACATCTTCCACCGGAAGGAAAGAGTTATCTGCATCATGATCATCGTCCTCATCATCCGCATTAGTGGAGTCCGAGTCTGGCACTTCGACTATATTCTTCTTCTTCCTCCTCGTCTTGGCCCCTTGGGGCTTCTCGTCCAGGCCAGTACCAACAATAAAACTGGCACCCGGGTTAAAACCGACAGGAGCTTGTTTGCCATAACATGGTATAGGGCCGCCATATACAAAATCTCTCCAGGTGCCTCAACATCAGGAACCGAGAAAGTGGCACGGGTATGGAACGTATCATAGTAGTGACAGGCCCTGATACCGTTAAGGAGGCTACCTTCAAAACCCAGACAAGAACTGGGACTGTCCGAAAAAAGCTGGTTGTACCTAAACTGTCGGGCAAACCTGCTGGGCAGATAAGGCTCCAGGAAGACAGCATTGCGGTTGCGGTATACCAGGTGTGCGGGGCGGATGTGGCACAACCACAAAAGCATCTGGCCATCTAGAAGCTGAGGTGGCCCAATACCGTCGAGATGTACGTCCGCTATTTCCTCAGCAGTAAAACGAGGGACGGATACGAAAAATTTGTATCCATCTGCTCTCGCCAACGCCATCCGGCAGGCGCGCATGGTCTCGTGCTCCCAAGGCTTATTACGATGACGGAAGATAAAAGTGTCATCAGCAATCATGCCATCGTCAGAGCCCGGTCTCATCAAAGACGGACAGTGCATCAGCAGCCACCCCATCAGATAATGATAGGGCAGCTCAGTCCGTTCAAAGTCTTTTATCACATCGCGGGCAATGACCTTGGATATAAAATACAGAGGCCATGGTGTATGCTGTACACCATGGCCGGAAGAAGGGCTAGTTTGACTCCAAAAACTAGCTTCATTGCAGGGAGGATAAAATTACAGCTGATCCTCTCAATAGAACCAGCTCCTCCTGAGACTACGCAATTCTGCAGCCATACCATCAAGAATCCTGCCAGGAGCACCTTCTCTGACAGCTCGTGGGTATCCTGATAAAAATAACCAAGAGAGTTGGTTTAACTCCCAAATCTGTCACTGGCGGTGACCACCCTCTTGGCCGACGACACCAAGGCTTGAACCGCCTTCCAGGATTGAGGACGTCGGGAAGTAACCCCGCCTGAGGCACCCGTCAAGAAGAGATAGCTTACCCAGTCCTTAGTATGGGGAATATTCCCTTCCGAGCTGTTATCCTTCTTGGCTATCTGCTGGCATGTGCTATGGTGGCACAATATCTCCTGATAAATAGCCACGAAGCCCAGATACCGTTCCTCCAGCTCCTCGAACTCCTCATTCGTAGGAATGTACACCTCAAAAGCTTCATCCCCCAAGGAAGCTTGGAAACCACGTGCATCTCATGGAGTGCAAGACCCATTTCCCCTACAGGTGTATAGAAGGTCCCCGTACGGCGGTTGTACATCTCCAGCAGAGCCATGAATAATTTTTTGTTTATGGGCAAGCCATGGATGGTGCCCCGAATAGCGTGATAAAGACCAATCTCACGCAGAAGAGCCTCATACTTTTGCGAGATCCACATAGACAAATTGATCCATGAGGGAATGGGGCGTATCCAACTCGGGAGTGCCAACCGGCCAATTGGATAGGAGCCTTTCCGAGCAAGCTGGTTCAGAAAAGTGTCGGCTGCAGAGAACGTGAAATTGGGACCCGGCACATTTAAGAAAGTGCCCAGGGCCAATCCAATTACATAGCGGCTGGCATGCATCTTGCCCGCACACACTGACTTCATGCTGTTGTTGTAATGGATATCGCCCACAAACATCCCATTCCGGGTCGGGGTCAAAGACTCTTCCATCTTCCTGTCCAGCGGGAGCATATTAAACCAAGATAGTGGAAAGTGACGCTCCATTTGAGGGATGCGGATCGCCATCCCGTTAGAAATAAAGCTCCAATTCTCTGACACGTCCAGAACTTGACTGTTCTTCACAGTCAAGGCGTCTCCGAAGAAGAACGCAGGCTTCAGGTATTCCCCTTCCAATTTTCCCGAGTTCATCATAGCGCAGAGAAAGTAGAAGGGCTGGTTCTTGAGGGCATTCAATCTCGCCAGAGGCTCGTCACTAGGTAACTGGTCCGCCACATACCGAATATCTGGTCGTACCTATAGCCCATAGCGGCTTGGGCACGACCCACCAGAGGTTCTCCAGCAGCATTAACTGGCAAATTTACTGAGAAGAGGATAGAAGAAATAAGTTAAAAAGATGGCCAAAGAGAACTGACTAGTGCTCTCGAGCCTATGTGGCTCGGATTTAATGGAGCCTCATGCGGCCCAACTCAGAAAAAGTTTATGCGGCTCCGATTAGTGGAGGCTCATGCTGCAGTGACTAAATAAAGTTATGCGGCTCTGTTTAACGCAGTCTCATGCGACACAGTTCGAATAAGTTTAAGAGGCTCATACGACAAAGCGAGTCCATGCGAGCCTATGCGGTCCAGATCAAATGCGCTTATGCGGCTCAATGCAGATAAGTTCATGCGGTACAGTTCGAATATGCTTATGCGGTCCAATTCAAATAAGCTTATGCGGTCCAAATCAAGTGAGCTTATGATGAGCTTATGCGGCCCCATTAGCGAAGTGCTTATGCGGCCACAACAACAATTCTCATGCGGCTCGGACATGGAACATACGCCATGCGGCTCGAGACGTGCATGCGACACACATGAAGATGAAGGCTCGCGTATAGAACATGCGACGTAGCCATAACAGTTAGGGTTCCAAGCTCACGCAAAAGTCCTTACCAGCAATGGTGGGGTGGACGTCGGGGTGAACTATGGGCACGTCGGCTGGCGGAGGAGCTGCCACATTCGTCGTCGCAGTTAAAGTAGAAGCAGCTTTCTTACCCTTCGCCGCCGACGAAGACGCCGCCTTTTTACCCTTCGCCGCAACAGTCTTCTTGGGAGCCATTACTGATGATCAGAGAAGGAAGACGAGGACAAGAAAGCTAGGGCAAGAGCAGAAAGTAAAGAAGTCTTTTTTCCAAATACGCTGCTATTTATAGGCATAGCCCATAGACCGACGCATCGATCCATGCGCCGTGTAACCGACTTTTCGGTTATCAAGGCGACGATTATTCAAGGCTAAACTCTTGGGATCCTGTCCCAAAAAGCGGCCTTAAATCTGACAGCAAATCAAAGGCAATCAATGCAAAGATTTGCACACGTGGCATGAAGACGTGACAAGGAGCCTATACAGCCAGACAGCCTATGCGTCCAGACATCCCATGCGGCAGAAAAAGCCTATGCGGCTCAGATGGCCATGCGGCTGAGACATCCATGTGGCCAGAACATCCTATACGGCCCGAGGAGTTTTTACATGGCCATATTTCTTATTCAAAGTATTTCAATTTTGCAAATTGAAAACTTTGAAGGGGGTCTTGTAGAAGCATGGAAAAGAATAAAGAAAGGCCTATGCGGCTCCGACAGAGGGATCCCCATGCGGCTCAGAATTCCATGCGGCTCAATAGTCCATGCGGCTCGGATAGTTCCATGCGGCCCAGAAAGAAGCCACGTGGCCTTCAACAGTTCTCCTCTACATTCGGCTGCATTTAATGCCCCGACGGCTGCTTTGATAAATGACGACTCTGACATAAGGACGTAATAATGGCTGACATGATGGCGTGCTCCTAGGAGAGAAGAGAAAATCTCCTTACAGTTGGCAAAATCCAACAAGTCCCGAGGCCACTCCATGCGGCTGCTGCATTTATGTGGCCGCCCACGTCATGCGGCTGCCTATTCCCATGCGGTTGCCCTTTCTCATGCGGCTGCTTATCCTCATGCGGCTGCCCATCCCCATGCGGCTACCCATCCCCGTACGGCTGCCCATCCCCATACGACTGCCCCTCCTCATGTGGCTGCCTATCCTTATGCGGCTGAGAGGACCACTCATATACGGCTCTGCCAGGATGATTCAGTTGAGACACGTGGCCCTCTTCACGACAATTGAGATACGTGGTAGTCTTATCTTCCCTAGAATTATGGGTGTTAACGAATCCTAACAAAATCAGATTTGTTGCGATCGTCATAATTGCCCAGATCAAATCAAATCAAGCATATGGGATACGTGGCAGGCTATCACAAATCACGAATATTCATGGCAATCAACATTTATTGCCCACAGAGATTTGATGCAATCATATTAATTGCTCAAATTTATTATATTCAAGATGAACGGCCCAGATTGATAACTCTTAAGCCGTCGACTTTTCAAAATGGGTAATCATTGCAAATCCTAATAATCACCCCGACTCCTATAAATAGCAAGGTGCTATTCCCTTGCAAGAGGACGACGAGAGGACAGAGACAGACGCATACAGAGAGAGATACGCAGAGAAAAAGGAGAGCATTTCTTCGTCAGAGTCAAGGCTACGTCCGATCGTCCAAGGAGTAAGACAGAGCTGTCGTCGCTTTTCCGAGCCTCTATCGTCACCCCCCAGAATCAAAAATAAACAATTGTACTTAGATTGCTGTACCTAGGTTTTCGTCCCTAGGCTTTCTTTGTACGAGCGAGTTTGTATTGTGAGTTTAAGTTCAGTCCTCCTATATAATTGTTCTGTACTTTCACAATCAATGGCAAACAAAAAGAAATATACATGAGAGAAGAAATGATTTTGGCGAGCGAAGCGAAGACGATCCAAGCGCAATCATCCTCGAAGAAATAGAGATGGTCACGGCTAGAGCTAGAGCACCTGCGAAAGATAAGAGCACACACCTGGGGAGATAACCAGGTCCTCAGAGGGACGTAACAAGACACATAATATTATGTCATATAAACTGAATAAATATTGCTCAAATAAATAAGTCAATTGAATTATAACATGGTCCAATACACACCTAATGAACTAGCTTACCATCCCCCCAACCAAACAAGGACAGGAGATGGTAAATTAATTCACGGTGACGTATATTTTCATGCTATGAATCCAATATGGCATTCGGACCCCAACAAGGTTCAATGCCTTCTCATTGGAGTAGTAAGTCACACCTACAGCCAAACAAGGACAAGATGTGACGAACTAATCCACGACAAGTTATTGTTCCAAGCCACGGTCAGATACAAGTACCCAAACCAAAAGTACTCGTACCTAACGGATAAAGGTGCCTAACCGTTCTAAGTGAATGCAGTTTTAAGAACAGTTCATGGTCGCATGACTACCGGGTCAAGTCAAGAAAATACTAATGCAGTACCTCGGTAGCGAGTCACAACACCATATACTATTTCTCAGTATCGAGCGAGTCTATAGCATATAGTCTACCTATCGTTCCTCAGTAACGAGCGAGTCTACGATAGATTGGGTGGTAGTCAACTTCCAATCATGTTCTCTCCGCCCAATGCCAACTCATAACTGCTAAGTCTTCTAGCATGCAATTCTATTAGCAGTTATTTCCTAACGCACGGCTTATACGTACTGGTGGCTAGCCAATCACGCATGTCCAAGTCCTATATGTGACTCACAACAACGTGGTATAAATGTGTCAAGGCCTATGAATGCAACACACAAGGTGGTCCCTTAAATCTAGGTTTAATGTGTAAAAAAAATAATACATAGCAGGAAATATAGATGAACAATTTGTTCTAGCAGGTTATGCCATGTATCACAGTTTATTTTGCATAAAGAAAATAATGAATAATGCATGAAATATGAGCTAAAATAAATAAACAGCAAATGGCAAGGTGTCTTGCCTGGTAGTATGCCTGGTGTGCTGCAATGATGAATGTGGCACGAACTGCGTCGTCGGTATAACAACTATGCAAGGTGACCTCGGGTGGTGACACGGACGGTTCCGTTGGGTCCAGAATGGTCAGATTAGTTAGGGTGGACATAAGGTAGTCTAGAATTAGCGATCGGATAGGAAAAAGGGGTTGAGTCACGGTCGGAAGAATAAAGAAAATATTGACGAATAATGATTATATGATTTTAGAAAACTAATTTATAATACTTAAAATATAATTTATTAGTCTTTCAATTAAATACTCAAAATCGAAAGTCGTTTTTAAGGCAAAAATTTTAAGTTTGTCAAAATAAGTTTTAGTAGGAAACTACATATTTTTATTAGGCAAAATAAATAAACTAGAATTTTATAGACTACTTTTATTGACTAATATAACTTATAAAATCTAAAAAAGAAAACAATAGATAAATTAGGGCTAAAAATAGATTTTGTCAAAGTATTATTTTTGGTAAATCTACCCTTTAAAATAGTTAGAAAAATAATATTTTTACAAAATCCTAAAATAATAATATTAGCCATTAATAATCTTAATAGTATCATAATAAAGATAATAGATTAATAATATTATTTTTTAACAATAAATTATCATTAATAATCACCAGCCGAATATACTGGAAGAAAGCCAAAAAATTAAGTAATCAAATAATAATAATAATAACAATTTTGAGTAATATTAATGGTGTACATATAATTACAGAGTAGGAATAGTATATTATAATAATAATGATGATAATGAATATAATAATAACCTTAGTAATAATAATTAACAAAAAAAGTAAAATAAAATAAAATAAGAAATAAAAGAAGTTGTGGTTCCTCTTTCGAGGAGAACCACTCCATTCCATCAGAAAAAAAGCATATGGAGATAGGGAGATTTAGAGAGGGGATGGAGTCAGGGAAAGAGAAAAGTAAGGAAAAAATTTCCTTTAATGTGAGAGTGATCCGAGAGGGAGGAGAAAGAGAGATGAGCAAGCGGGAGATGGTGGTCCGGCGGGGAGCGGAGAGGTCGGAAGGAAGAAGGGGGCGGCCCGATCTCCCGGTGACTACGGGCTGCGCCGGCGGTAGCGACAAGAGCTGATCGGCGGAGGAGAGCGACCGGTCAGGAAGGAGGGTGACTTAGGGCTCGCGGAGGCGGAAAGAAGAGGCGTTGAAGGAGAAAGGGGCGCGCACGGGAAGGCGGAGCGACGAAACTACGGCGGAGGGAAGGGGTGGCGGAGGCTGCGCTCAGGAGGCGGAGGCTGAAGCTTCCGGCGCTCACCCTCGCGGCGGCGACACAAGATAGGACGGGTGGCCGGAGCTCGTCGGCTGCTCGCGTCTACAAAAGGGACGACGACGGTGGGGACTTCGGACGAGGTGAGTGGTCGTGGTGGTGTTAAGGATTTTTCTTTTGTGGTTTCTTTTTGGGATATGGCGGCGGTGACCGAAATTGGTGGAGGTGGTTCTGGTATTGGTTCGGCCGACAGTGGGCCGCCACGGACGGTGGTGATGGTAGTGTTGGTGAGGTGGTTTGGGGAATTTTTGGCTGGTTTTGGGTGGTAGTCGGAGGCCAGGGAAGGCCGCGGCGACGGTGGCGGCAGTATAGGTGGACAGGAGAAGAGGAGGCGGTGGTGGTCTTAGTTGTTGGTGTGTCGGCAAATGAGGGAGACTAGTCGGAGTTGGGAAGTCGGCGGTCGGTGTTGTGGTGAGAGTGTCGGAGCGCCGGTGGTGGTCTGTGCCACGGGCCGAAATTTGATGGTCAGGATGTTGGCAATGGTGGCAGTAGACAGAGAACGGAAGGCTGGCCGTGGATTTCGGGTTAGGTGAGGAATAGGATTTGTGATTGTCCAGGTATGTCGGACACGAAGGAGGAATGATGTATATGTAAATGTGGAATAAAAAATTTGGATGGGGAACATGGACACGATGCACACACGTCATGGGTTTGTGAAGAAATTTGTGGATGTGAGGAACCTATGGAGGAGTACCTGCCTATTTATAGGACGTGGGAATTCCCAGTTGGATAAGGATTGGGATTTGTTTAAATCCCAATGGATAATCCCGCTCTTAATTTAAATCAAATCAAAATCCAAATTCAAATTAAATTCCAATTTAAAACTAGATAATCTAAACTCAATTTAAGTATAAATTCTATCTTTTAACTTTTTAAATTAAATCCATAAAATCAAATCGAGATTTAAAATGGCCATAATAAATTCAAATATATATTTCTAAAATTACTAATGATAATAATTTCAAAAATTACATTATTATTTAAAATAAATTAATAAATAATTACGAAATATATATGTATGCACCAATAATATTTACAAATATATACTTTTGTAGTATACCATTTTATAAGAATATTATTTATTAGTATAACTGTCTAAATAAAAGGCATTTCATAAATAAACTCATAAATTTAGAAATTTTGATAGCTAAAAATAATTATTATATATATTATCTTGAAACTATAAAAATAGGAAAAATATTTTTCTAAAAATATGTACGCTCGCACATATTCGCACTCGTCGAGCAATTACGAAAAATAAAATTTCGTGCGCAACGTACAATACCACTACTCGACGTACAATACAAATTTTTAAATCATTACCAAATTTAATAATAAAAAAAGTAAAAATTTAGGGGTTTTACAGACGAAGGGCGGCGTCCAATTCTTGCATATTGCGGATCCCGAGCGATGCATGAGGTTGAGGAATCCCTCCGAATCGCCGCGCTCTTCAGAGGATGGCCCACCGTTCAAGCAATTGAAGACTGTCGGGTCTCGACCAAAGCAGTCTAAAAAGTTCACCGCCCTCAACGATGGGTCGGCCTCCAACAAATAAGTTGTAGGCGCAACATCATGCCCCACTTCAGGGGACGTGGTTGCATTTGTCTCCATCTCTTTCTTTTGGGGGCCATTGAAGAACAGAAGTGAAGAACAAAGCACAAAGATCAACTTCTACATATATATCAACAAATTGACTCTTCGTATTCCTCATAGGAAACTGAAAATAATTAATAAAACTCGGGAAGACAAAAAGGAGGATGAGTGTTTTCGAGAAGAAAAATTTAATTGTGATGACCGGTTGTTGATCGGCGCAACTTGACTCAGTCAAAACTTTTCTAAGTTCAAAGTATTTCAAAACGTTGGAACGATTTTTAAGTTTTGAAAACTTTGAAGGGGGTCTTGTAAAACCTAAAAATCAAGTCGCACCCTAAAAATACTAGTCAGTGATCAAGTTGCGCCCCAAAGATCAGGTTGCGCCACTGATATGAAGTTCAGAGAACAAGTTGCGCCACGGATCAGGTTGTGCCACATCTCAGACTGCGTCCAGTCTTGTAGCGCCAAAATCTACGTGGCGCCTGACACTTAATGGTCATCATTACCTGAGAACACTGACGACTGACACCACAGTGAACGAGAAAAATCTCTTAGAATCCCGTGAATTGTGCCGCTCAAGGGAAGTTGGTGGACGGCTGTTCTGTACACTTCGTGAGTTGCACCCAGGCGCAATCCAAATAAAATCCTTAGTTGCGCCTAGGCGCAATCTGAATGACTTTTGCTCAGAAGCTGCCACGTGTGTAGGAGCATCCTAAATCTAGCGCAGTTTGACTCGTTGACTGAAGCTCGCGCAACCTGATGAAGTTGAGACAACTTACATTTTAAAGTAGGATGACATGGCGCAGATGCCACTAATCTCTCAAGACGTGTCTACTCTCCTGTACACGACTACGCGCATCTCAATCACATGATGCCACGCGTCTAAATACAGTTAGTACACGACTTAACAACCGAATGAAAGTTGGCGCAACAGGAGGTCGGCGTAATCCAAGTTGGCGCAATCCGGCCTCGCGCAAAATCAGAATAACTGCTAAAACAGTTATTTCAAGAACTCTATAAATAGAGTTTCCAATCATTGTGAAAGGATGAGATACATACGCACAGAGATCAACAACTTTTGCAAAAAATTGCTACTGCATTCTCCAGAGGCTATAGTCTTCAAGTTCACATCGTCCAAGGGATAAAGTGATCATCTTCTGATCAGATTCCTATAGTTGTACTTCTCCAGAATTCATTGTACTTTTTACTCTTTTACAAGTTTGGAATAAACAACTTTTTGTTTTTGCAAACACATACTATATACATATCTCAGCTAAACTCATCTCTATATCCAACACACACACACACACACACACACACACACACACACATATATATAACTCCCAAACATAGATATCAAGAATCTAGAATCAAATACATTATCACAAAATAGTAGCTAAAGGCAAACTCAGATAACTAAGTCCAAAGATCAAAACTCAACTCACAAAACTGAAACTCAAACAAAACCCAAGTGTCACAGAGGGGTACCTACTGTGAGTTGTGTGTGTACATACAAGAGTGTCAATTTGTGTCTCAGAGGGAATCGACCTTGTGTCCAAGAGTCCACGAGTCGTCCACAGTCGTGTCAAACCCAGTGTCGAAGTATGTATCAGAACACTGTGCCCAGGGGGGTGTGTGTGAGTGCGTCGTGCAGAGGTGTCAAGCACCCTAGGACTCAACGTGTCCATCCTCGTGGCTCGTGCTCGTGTCTACAGGTAGGTTAAGTCTAGGACTTTGTGTCTAGGTGCCTGTGTTGTGTCCAAGTTGTGTCAGCGTGTCTGTACAAGTACGTATCAGTGGAGAATTTGTGCGTGTGTGCAGTGTGGGTGCGACCACTGCGAGGAGAACTCCTTGAATCCACCATAAAATTGTCCCAAACTTTATGGGTGTCATGTCAGACATTGCCCCTACCTCCATGGCAAATTTTACGTGTCCAAGTGGCGTGTCCTATGAGAGACACTATCCGGGTAGCAGGATATTGCACACAGTGTGTGCGGGCCTCCCCATGTCCAAGAATGGACACGAATCGACACCAAAATCTGCTCAGTCCCTAAGAAATCTAATCCACACATAAACAACAACAAATCTATGAAATTAGTTTTGAAATTTATTAACAAACATTCCTATGAGGCATTTCATCGAACACTTAGACTAGTTCTCCGATACTCCTCTGATACGCGTACCAAATGGACAAGAATCGTACCCAAACTTTGCCAATAGATAGGGGGACCCTAGATGCATGCATCTATGGAGAGAAATCATGAATTAAAAGGGTTTAGATAGCATTACCTATTAAGAGTTAGAATCTCAATGAAATAGCCTCTTGAAAAGCTTCGACATCAAATTCTTATGGTCCAATGCCTCCAATCCTTGCTAGCTAGCCACTAGAGATTTTTTCTTCACATGAGGGATGCAATGAAACTGATTTGGTCCAATTTGGAGGTAATTTGAAGAAAGGGGACAAATTTGGGAAAGAACATAAACTAGGGTTATGGTTTGCTTCAAAGGAGGCAAGAGGGAGCTAAATGATGACTTAAATAGGGGGAAGAGCCTCTCTTGGCCGGCCATGATGTTGGGTTAGGGTTAGGCTAAGTCACCAAGGCCCAACTCCTCTTCCTATGTTGTAAAAATAAGCCCTTAAGCTAAAGGCCCAAACTAGCTCCTTAATTAAATTCTCCAAATGGTCTTTAAGCTATTCCTAGCTAGATTAGAGTCTAATTACTAACTCAAACTTGTTAGCTAGGTCTCCATTGTCATGGTTAGCCTCTAGGCTAAGTTGTTCTAATATTTCACTAGCAAAAGGCCAAAATCACAATACACCAATTTAAATAATATTAAAATAATCCAAAAATTCACAATTACCAAAATATCCTTATTCTAGAAAGTGGTAGTAGCACTAGTCAGATCTCCATTGTCATTGTCATTGTCAGATCTCTCATGTTGTTGAGAAGGGTCTGGCACTAGTCAGTAACGTTTTCCGGCTGGGAGGAATGATTTGTGGGTACAGGCTGTTGGGAGAAAAATGGTAACAGCTTGTACGGTACTGCTTCGTTGGCATCACATCCATCGGTATACTCCAGAGATCCTCCATCTGAGTATTCTACCACCGGTCCTCCTCATAGTTATATAGATCGGATGGACAATATGATGGAGGATATTCAGAGACAATTGAGAGAAATTTCAAAGAGGATGCCTCCTTCTGCTGGCCATCCTCCTCCTGCTGCTCCCGCTACTCATACTACTCCTCATGCTCTTGTCGTTTCGGAGGCCATCCAGCATATGTTTGCGTCATTCTTCATGGACTGGATGTGCAACCAGTCGTACCAGCCACCACCTCCAAAGTGATTTTATATATTTATGTAATTCATAATTAATGTACTTATTTTTGGACTATGTTTGTATTTGTAGACTTTTAGTGCTATTATATTGTGTTGTTGTACTTATCATGGTACTGTTCTTTTGGAATAATCGGTTGTAATTTTTATTTTACTTTAAATTTGGATATATGGTTTCATTATGGTATTATTGTGATTATATTATCTTAATTTTGCTCTGTGTATATAACATTTTATATATATACCATGTTTATTTAAAATTGAAAAAAAATTAATCTTGTAGCAACGGACTAGCAACGAAATACCAATAGAACGACAAAAAACTTAAAAAAAAATTATCCTCAGTGGCAAATTACTAAAAAATTATGTGCTATTGGCATAAGTGTATCTTATAGGCAAATTTATCCCTATAACAACAGACAAGGATGTCGGTATTCCGTCGATATATTGTTGTCGCTATGTCGCTACCTAAGCAACGGATTTTATGTTGGTCAGCGTTTCTGTCGCTGAGCTAGCAACGATTTATTTTGGCTACTATTCCGTCGCTAATTCGTTGAACACCGACGTCTTAGCAATAGAATTTGATTAGTGACATTTATGTTCTTAACAAAAAAAAAAAATTTTATCTTCATTTTTTGTCGCTATTACTGTTTGATGGATTTGTACAATATAGCGACATTAATTTTCCTTGCTATTTTGATTTATTTTGTAGTGCAAGTGGGACATTTTTCTAAACTATTAGAAGATTGCAAATCTAGGTATGAATTATGAATACTATCCAATAGTTAAAGGAAGATATGTAAGAACAGCTCGGTACAGACTGGGAAGGAAACCATCAAGTCAATAAGTAAATAAATAAAGTAAGACTGGGAAGGAAACCATCAAGTCAATAAGTAAATAAATAAAGTATTTCTTACAATTAAATATGAAGCTTAACAAGTCAATGGACCAGCTCTCGAAAATATTGTATCTAAACCATAAAAAAAATACAACTTGCCCAAGATGGGCCAAACCTGTTTGTTATTATTAAATTAGGATATTTTAGCATATGTTTCCATTCTAAATATTTTTTTTTTAGAAAGATTCTAAATGTTGATACTAGCATATACTCCCACTATTATTTTTAACTATCAAATATCTCCATTTTTGGTATGGAATAGTAAAATATTTAAGATATAACCCCACTTTTTTTGAATTTTTTTGTTGTTTTACATGAGATGGAGGTATTTGCTAATTAAAAAGAATAGTGGAGGCATATTCTAGTTTCATCATTTGGAACGGGGACATTTGCTAAAATAATCCTATTAAATTTGTCATATAACGAAAGCCCACTTTTCTGTGCTGGCGAGTATATAGGAGGATCAAGGATGAAGAGGAAGATGATAAAACCCAGAGAGCAGGATACAAAGAAAGGTTGCAAGAAGGCAAAGAGGGAATAGCAACATGGGTATGTCCGTGTTCCCTATCCTTTACTTTCTTAATTATTTTGTTAATTAATAATCATCCCATCAAACTATCAAAAGTTTTCCTTACTACTACAATGATTATGGAAAAATGAAAAAGTACAAAATAAATCGAAAAATAAGAAATAAGAACACAAACGATTTAATATGATGTGGCTTGACTTACATCAGCCTATCTTCATGGGGTATAAGGAGAATAACTTTGTTAAACCTTAGTAATAATCTTTTTTTTTTTTTTTTCCTTTTATACTTTCTGTAATTCCTATATATATTGAGCCTCCAGTTGGAGAAGAATACACAAAAATTTATCAAATTTTTGTCACTAATTGAGTTTGAATTCCAGAGATGATAGATAAAAGGGCTATTCCCAACAACATCTATTCTTTGTGTGCAATAGTAAGTAATTGTTCTCTTGTTTTGACAATTCCAATAATATGTTGTTTGTATATTTGTGATTACTAAAGGGAGCAAGCCTGCGATATTTTGGTCCAATGTAAACGTAGATCTTGACTGGAGGGGGATGGATTCAGCAAACATAGAGGTACATACATTTTTGTTTAATTCATTTATCTTTATATTCAAAAGATAATTTGGGGAAAACATGCTGACATTTTCTATTCGATAATTAAAAGTATTTTTATTTTTTCCGTGGGTCGGTAAATCAAAAATTTATACTAGAAATTTGTTAACACAATCAAGAAAGCAGAACCAAAGAGTAATAACATAAAACTGATCGGATTTAGAAGTTAGAAAAGAGAAGAACCATGTTGGGGTGATCAGAATTACCAGGGCTCAAAAAAAAAATTGACCATGTTGTTGATTGCTTCCAAGGCCAGTTGCAACTTTTCTGTGCATAGTTTATGTCGTGCTAAACCTTCTAACACTTTTGCACAAGTCAATCAAACTGAATCAGGATGATAGAGATGGATTTCATTTTAGTATTTTCCAAACTGTTAGTGTTGTTCCTCTACTGTAGAGGAGCTAACCCCAACAAGTATGAGTCTCTTAACCTGATCCATTAAACTGGTAAAGTCAACTGCTTAATATAAAAGGTGGTGTTACTGTTAATTGCATGATAGACTCAATAAATCACCTGTAACCCCTGATCGTGTGGCCGCCACAGGGCGCCAACTCAGCGCTCGATGCTAACATGCTGAGCACCAACAAAGTGCCACTTTGCTTCCTATAGCCCAATGTTCAGCTCGGACTCGGCTCAACTAAAACCGAATCATGTCCCAATGTAGGTCAAGGTCCTTGGTGGTTTTTACTAAAAGAAAAAGGCTGTCTTATGACGGCTAAATATTGTTATAAATCATATTGTATAACGCTTTTAAGTATCCACTGAAGTGTTATAAGTATCAGTGTTATAAATAATTAAACAACATTATAAACGAGATGCACATAGATAACACTTTTTTCCAAAGTGTTATTATCAACCACATTTAAACTCATTTGTTATAATGCTTTGATGACCAAAATATTATAACAATAAGCGTTATTAACAACCACATTTAAACTCAAGCCTCTCATTTTCTAAGCACAGACCCCAAAAATATAAAGCCCATCTCCCACAACTACAATCCAAGTAACCTTTAGTCTTATATAAGCCCACATTAACCATAATAAGTGGCCATCATACAATCAGAATCCCTAAACCATGAACAAATATACAAAATACATAAAAACTAATAAGAATAAAGAAACCTCTAAAATCAATGAGATGACATCCATTTTACTCTAGAAAGTCTATGAATTTACAATCTACTGACCATCCCAAGTCCGTGAAGTTTCTCATAAAGCATGTTTTTGGAGACATCCGGAGCAAAAGAATTAGAAGCACTGGCTTTGAATTAAGTGTAATGTGTACAAAAATCATATGTTAAAATCATAATTGTTTCTTGTTCAGCTTCAGGCTCTTTCATCTGCTTCAATATATATTGGATAACCTTTTTAAGAGTTGCTCTTCGATTATCCCCATAGTTCCAAAGCTCTGAAACAACAAATCCGACCAGGGTTGTAGGCATTGATCTAGGCCAAGCATCTTGTGACTTCATGTACCTCCTCACTCATCATCCCTCTGTAATACTTCCTGTAAAAAAAAAACATTTCCGCAAAAATTAGTGTTTGTCATCCAAAGTCACTTGCTTGTGTAATAGGATCACCATTTCTTTTTACTCAACACATGTTACACGGAATGAGAGAACTAGCATTGGTATTCTAATATCGGTATCTTTACTTTAGTGGAACCAAGGATGGTCCATAAAGAATACATTACTAGTGAAGGATTTAATGAAATATGGTTCTAACAGTGCACAATGGTAGTAACCATTCAGTAGAGTCACCAATCCTACAGAGAAATTCCTTCCGTGAACTTAACAAATCTCAATGACAAAAACCAACTAGCCATTTTCTTGTTTGCTATGGTGTCAATGTCAAGCAGTTACAAAATAAGAGAATTCTTCCTTTAAGAAACTTGTTTCATCACAAATCACCGATAGAAAATTGACAATGTATGCCTGAAAGATCAGGTACTAGGTTTAGATATGAGATAATCTTACCCGGTTATGAAAATTATGTACAAGGCATGAAGAATGCGCTAAAAGAATTGATGAATAGACTTCCTCTCATGTATATGGTTTCTTCATTTGATATTCCCCCTGTATACAGATAATACACAGTTCTCAGATAAATATGTGAATAAAATAAAACTTGCAAACTTAAGTCACAAGTAACACTTTTTTTTTGGTTAATTACACAACCCCCATTGTTAGGGGAAGCACTGGATAGGGGCAATCGTAGGTTATTTTATTTTTTTGCTAGGGGCTAGGAAAAAAAATTATTGGGGACAACACATTCTCTCGCTCTAAATCTAAACTCAAAATCCCACTCTTCCTCTTCTTCCTACTTTCTTCTCCCCAATTCTCTTCATCTTTCTCTTCCAAGGCATGGCACACACCAAGGCTACTTCCTTTCTGTATCTCTTCTTCTTCTTCTTCTTCTTCTTCTTCTTCTTCTTCTTCTTCTTCTTCTTCCCTATTTTTGAACAATTTTTTTCCTCTTCTAATTCAAGGTTCTTTTGGCTTATTAGTTTCTATGTGATTCTCATGTATTTGTAAACATTACTTATTAGATTATAGGTTAATTCTCTAATCGATGTTTTCCCAAAGTTAGAATCCAAAATTAGGATTTCCAACCCCAAATTCGGCACAGTCCCGTTGGGGATGAGAGAGGACTGTCATGACCCTGGCAGTCCTAAGATAAAGGTGGTTTTTATACTTAAATGATGCCCCCTAACAATTTTCACAATGACAAATTGGTAGTAAATTTTTTTAAAAAATTGTGTTGCCCCCTAACGATGGGGGTTGTGCCGTTGTAAATAACCTTTTCTTTTCTTGCCAAAATCTAGCAGAAAACACGAAGAAGCCTACCTTGATACTGCCTCATCGGTTTGTCCTTGTTCGAATGCCCCCATTTTCTTCGGTATAGATCTGATCATTATGCTCACTTCCATTAAAAATGTACCTACACATGGAAACATCATACAAACACGATACCAGTTATGATGATGCTATGAAGCAAAGAAACTTACTTCATAAACTTTAATGGATAAAAAGTAACACACTAGTGAAGGTCGCCTTACCTGTACAACCTTTTAGATAGCAATTAAAAGTTGAACAATACTTTCAGGAGATGCTAAAAATGTCAAAACAAGGTAAATTTACTTGATAGGAGTATAACATCGATGTAATGATTTTGCAGAGAGTAAAGAGTATTAACCAAGAAACTATACACTAAAAGCAAATTGAAGATGACCAACTATTCAAGGATAATAACCAAATCAACCTATCTCATGCATGCAACATTTATAAATTTTATTGAGATACACCTAAGATTTATTCTAAGAGCATCATTAGTTTTTTTTTTTTTGGTCCATTTCTTAAGGCCGCCAGCTTGGGACTGTGGCCGTCCCGCGACCACCCAACCATCCTATGCCCGGGGGGGGGGGGGGGGCTTCGAGCTTGAGACCTCCCCCAAGTGAGCCCCCCTCCCTAACCACTTGGACTAGGGAGCTTGGACTTTCATTGTTGTTAGTAGATGGTGCTGAAAATTTATCTTGAGGCCCAACATTTTGGGGAAAAAAAAAGTAAATGTAGAATGAGTTGGGTTTGTATGAGAATAGTAGAAAATAAAAAAAATGAGCTTTGGTCTCAAAGATTGTGTGGTCAAAAATTAATGTGGAAAAAAATAATGTAAATTTAGAATTGGGCTCCAAATTGGGATTTACTATTCTACAAAATAATTTCCTACATTCTGAATCTAGAAATTCTCTGGCCCAACCAATAGCTCATGTGGGTGGGTTGGGCCTGAAAATCTAGAAATTAAAATATAGGATGTCTTATTATTCTACAAAATGAGCTCCTACATTCTAAATCTAGAATCTAGAAAATGGGTTGGGCCTTACTAATGACCCTCTAATAGAGGGTTAGTCAACATGGACTTCATAACCCAAGTTATTGGATTTATAATGTAGTGTTATTCATTGGGATTCTCAATCATTCTTGATTTTAGAATCCCATTGTAAGGTCCTTCGCGCCCTTATCCCGATTGACTCTCTTTCTGCCGATAATTAACTCGGAAGCCTAATCGCTCTAGGGTCACCCGTGTCGACTCAACGATCAGAGAACACTTTTACCTTAAACCGTAATTTTCCACAACCGTGCTTCAACTGCAAACTGTATAACATTAAACCTAACCGTCCACCCTTAACTAAAGACACCATTTTTCCGTGTCCGTGCAACATAACTAAGAGATCCAAAATTCAGGTGGGATACGTAATATTTTGTGTTGTTGAATTAACATGTTTCACCATGGTACTTCTTTTTCCCTTTGGAGTAACATATTTCCTTCCAATTGTTTTTGCCTACGCAGCCGCTCCAACCTTCCGATAACAATTACAAAGAGAAGAAAAGGATAGAAAATTCTCGACCTCCTCCTGAACCGAAACCTACAACTGGAAGAATCGGATCAACTTCGCAAAGACCAAGTGCAGATACTCGTGTAAAGCCAAATTTCAAACCATACTCCGAGGAAGAGATCCGAGATGCAACTAACAATTTCAGAGAGTCATTCATCATCGGAGCAGGGGGGTATGGAGCTGTTTACAAATGTAAACTTGATGACTGGGATGTGGCTGTAAAGATACTAGGCGAAAAAAGCGATCAAGGGTTAACTGAGTACATCAAAGAGGTAAGAGCGAACACTTCAGATACTTATTTGTGGGCATTGATCCATCAACCCCTACAGTTCAAAACACCTTTCCATGTCTTAATTATCCTAAATTACATTATTACTTTGCTCGCAGATGGGGGTTCTATCAAGAATGAGACACGAAAACCTTGTCCATTTGATGGGGACGTGCTTCGAACTACGCGCCCTCATCTACGAGTACATCCCTAATGGGAGCCTGGAGAAGTGCCTCGAGGAAAGGCCCACGGAGCTCACATGGCAGTTACGCACCCGCATTGTGTACGAGATATGTAAAGGTATCATGTATCTCCATGCCAAGCAGCCTCAGGCCCTGGTCCACGGTGATCTTAAACCTCATAACGTTCTTCTAGACGATGGCTTCAGAGTCAAGCTCGCCGACTTTGGCCTCTGTCGCGTCTTAACCCAAGGCCAGGCCTCCAAGGCACACCACCTTACCCTCACCATCAGTGGTTCGACTGGCTATATGGATCCCGACTACATCGCGACAGGGAAAGTCACACCTGTAGTTGATGTGTACGCTCTTGGGAAAACAGTGATGCGAGTCTTGACTGGGCAACAACCTCTTGATGTCTTTGCACAGGTGCATGCTGCAAATAAAAGAGGATCCCTGATGAAGATTGTTGATCCCACGGTCAGGGATTGGCCCAAGAATGTAGTCGAGGTTTTGGCACGCTTTGCTTTGAAGTCTTGCAAGCTTGATAGGTACAAGCCAGAATTCTTCAAGAAATTTTATAGTGACATTGGGAAGATCTTAGATGATATTGGCTATTGAACTACATAGAACAACCGCAACCTATTCCAGTCTGCTGCACATACATACATTAACATGTGTGTAGTTGTGCTCTAGGGATATGCTTGTGATCTTCATTTTTTTTTCCTCTTTCTTTCCTATTGAATGCATGTGACCTTACACTATCGTGTGTTTCTTTCCGATTAAATTCGTGTTTGTAAGCTTCAGACATTCTCTTGTTTCCAACTAAATAAACTGTGAACAGATCATAACGAATTCTAAAATGCAGTTTACTTATTCTTCCATCTTTAATATGTTATAATGCTTGCCTACTACCTTACCTGAGTTCCAGCTACCTCAAGGTGTGTTTTGGGTCAGGCGGTCCGAAACCCGCATTGGGTCCGGCCTGGTCAAATTTGGGCTGGGTCAGTTAACAGGTCAGGTCGGCTCGGCCCACTCTTATGCCAGGTTCGAGTTCGGATTCGGGATGGGATTGCCTCCCAGGCCCGGTCCGGCTCCCCATCCAGTAAGAGCCTGGCTTACCTCTAAATATGGATCTGGCTTGGTCCAGACGGTGACCCAATCAAGACAGTCGTAGGCTTGGGTCAACTTGGTTCCTCCCCCACGCATGGGCCCTACCAATGTAAATATAACAGTTGGGGAGGTTATTTTATGGTTTTACTCCCCCTTTAAATCGTTGCAAAAACATTGGAGATATTTTGGTAAAGCCCTCCCACATCTCTAATAGTGTTTTGGAAGATAATTTTACTGAAATATCCATATTTTTCTAGTTGTTTGTGAACACTAATAAGGGTAATTTTGTAATGCACTTTTCCACGCAGTATATATACTGGTTTGTTGGCTTGAAAGTCAGGTTGGACTTGAGTTTATGTAGAGGTATCATTTATAGATCTATGTGATCAGTGTTATGCCTCGTTCTGGATGGAGGTGTTTTGTTGGCTTCTTGGTTTGATTGTGATGATTGGATTTGTGTTGTGCGAGGTGTTGGGGGATCTGAGTGGTGATGTAGAGTTTTATTTCGGTCGGATTGGATGGTTTATGGAGCATGGCTAGTTTGTATGGTTATACCAATTAAGAAGTTTGGGTATTACGTCAAATCGTATGTCTGAAAAATGGTTCGATATCTACTCGGTCGAGGCATATAGGCATTTCTTCATTGTAGGTAATTTTGATCCTTCGCCTCTTTACCTTGACACTTAATAAATTGATGTTGCATGTCTACTTCTTTATGTTATGAGTTTGTCGCATGTTAATAAAAAGAACAAATACAAAAGAGATTAATAGATATAGTGTTGTTGTTTGCATTGTAATACGGAGTGTAGTGTCGTATGTATATGGTTTTAGACCGTATTGTTTATGCAAAGAAGTATAATGGTAAGGATGTAGCTTGGTGTCACGGTATAGTATGGATGTATGGTTTGGTGTCACGATATTGTATGGATGTTGTAATGCATGTGGTTCGTATTGCGTATTTTTGGAATACGTGTACATATTTTACTTTGTATTGCATGATTCCTGGCTTAGCTTTTTCCTTCTTGGCTCGGTTTATTCTTGGCCCGGGGTTGGCTTGGTTCGGTTGGGATTGTTTTTGGTTCATCATGAACCATGGATGAACCCCCTACCTGCCACCACCATTTGTATTTATTAGCCCATTCTTTTCTCTCTCTTCATTAATCTCATCTTCTTCTTCCTCATTACTTCTTACCTACCAGAGAGAGGAGAGAGAGGTCTAGGCAAGTGCAACTTGCTTCATGAGGAACTCTGATTTTATTACTTCATTCACTTCCTTACTACATTCTAAATCACTTTAGAACTTGGCATTTTTACTTTCCATGGCTAGATTCTTGTAGATCTATATTTATATTATTTTCAGATTTCTTGGGTTTTGATCTACTTAATCTTGTTATTTCTGTGTTTTGATGGTTCCATATTGTAGAGAATCTCGTTCTACCCCATTTTGACCTATGGAAGTTTGGATTTTGGGCTCCGGATGATGGAGTTATGGAGCTTGGAGACTTGGCTCTCATGGTGTTCTTCCTCTCAGAAACTTGGAGAAGATGAACTGTGCTTAGACTTGACTTGACTGCATGACAATCCATACGGCAAGTGATTCGGCCGCATGAGACTCTTAGCCGCATAGGCTGGATCTCACTTCCTGAGTCGCATGGGCTCATTTCCCATGAGCCGCATGAGTCTAAATGGACTTAGCCGCAGGGCTGGGGACGAACTCTTCTCGAGCCGCATATGCCACTGTCACCCCTTCCAGCAGCATAAGCAATCGCTTTGTCCCAGCCTCGTGCGCCCTCACTAATTCCGGGCTGCATGGGTTTTGCTATGTGAGCCGCATGGACTTGAGTTCGTCCGAGCCGCATGAAGGCCCTTTTCTAATTCGAGCCGCATATGCGCTCACCTCCCTGAACCGCATGAACTCAAGCACTTGCCAGCCGCATAGGCCCAGATCCCCGAGCCGCATGAGAACCCCTGACCCTGGCCGCATGGACTTCTGAGTCCGGGCCGCATGATCCCGATTAATTCCAGCCGCATGCGTCCATACACTTCCTGACCGCATGCGCCCTTGCACTTCCAGCCGCATGCGCCCCCCCTCTTTTCCTGGCCGCATATGACTGAGCCGCATGACTTTCTCATGTTCCTGTGTACTATTATTTATCATTAATTGCCCATGTTTTGTAACTCCTTTATTAGATATTTTACGCCCATTTTATATCCTTACGCCTTTTTTTTATGAACTTGATTTACTTAATATGTTCGGAATAACTATTGTACTTGACATGGTATAGCAAGGGACTAGCACAACATGACAGTGACCCGTAGTGGTGCACTCCTGACATGACCAACCTGACATGATAGTGGCCCGTCGTGGCGCACTCCTGACAAGTACACCTGACATGATTTATCTTGAACAGCTGTTGCGACGGCTACCTGACATGACATGACCTGTATAAATTATCTGGACACCGTAGGCGATTGTGCTTGTACAAATAAACCAGTCCTGTCTTGCATCATGTCCAGGGCAGGGACTCCTGAGTACCACGGTCAGGAGTACCTATTGAAATGGACTAAGGCTAATAACTAGATAAATGCACTAGTCATGAAGAGATTTTCCAGCTACAGGCAATCCCGTTACCTGGGCGCGCCTGGGATCTGTAGCCTGCCGTCGAGTAGGGCACATTTCCAGCACACTGTCATGTGTTGCACCCTTCAAGCTACTTAAGGGTACATGCGTTTCCTGGACGATGTACCCACCTGTATTCAACCCCTAATTTCGACCTGGGTAACCTGGATGGTCTGCAGGACTTGTGGCTGTGGAATAATCTCACTGCATCTTGTTAGTAATTAGGCCTGTGACAATCCTAGTTAGTTAAAGTATCAAACCGTAATCCTTGCTTGGCCGTGAAATGATTTGGATGGATTCTAACATGTCTAGTCTTGCCCTGATCTTGTTCCAGATTACTGCCTGACCAGAATGCTTGTATTTATTTTACTGGTAAATGGTGAGAATCCAAGTTCTATTCAGACGAAGGGTTACAACCCCGGTCCTTGTTTGGTTTACGGGTTGTAACCTGGTTAGCTGAATAGTTCCATGGTTATCTCGTCGTATATCATCCCGATGTATTTTCTTTATTTCCAGTTCTTACTTTTATTTATACTCTTGTGCTGATTGCTGGTTTTAGTTCCTAAGTGAAGCTTCCTTTGTGGCACTTGCTCTTTCTGGGGTCTGACCCAGCTGGTTTTGTGTGGCCAGATTTCGGAGCTGCTCCAGAGGATCTACCGACCTTCCAGCCAGATGGTGGCCACTAGACGGAACCCTGGCAACGAGTGGGTTTATTTTTGATCTCCCACTTTATTGTAAATTATTCTTTTGAGGCGTTTAGCCGACGAGCACCTGTTTAGCTCGATTGTACCTTTTACTTATTGTCTGCCTACGGGCTGTAACATGATTGACAGATCCTAGGGTTGATCATGTATGACTAAACTCTTGCTAGTCCTGACATTTTATAATGACTAGCTTCATGATCAGCTAAATATGTAATGTTTGGGACGCCTTACTATTGTATATTTAATGATCATACATCTTGTAACTTTTACTTACTTGCTTGTGATTGAGACAATAGGTTGTTCATGACCTTAAGAGACTGCTGGCTTGTAGTTAAACCCTCATGTATCCTAGACAGCCGTGACCGTATAGCGAGGTGGGTTGCACTTCAATATACGTAGCTGGCTATGTCTGCTCCCGCTCTCCAGTATTCTGGTTCTGGGGCGTGACATGGTTTAAGTGGTGGCCCATGCAGGTCTTGTAAATCAAGATGTGTGAGGGTTTACCGAATAGATGTCTCAATCAATATTCGCCCTTGATCTCTGCTCGTATCATCTGAATCCCTGGATTCTTGTCCTGATCACATGCTTGTAATCGTTGATCTGTCCTGGTCCTTCCTTATTGTTTCCTATGTCGTCTTCTTCAGCGGCATAGTACCTGACCCGGCCGATCAGCAAGGCGGAGCACCTCCCGCGGACCAGCAGTAACCTGGGGATCAAGCCCAGCATTCCGGAGTAGTCTCCAGAGTCATGCCTTCTGGCGGAGAGCCACCAGTCCAGCCAGTTCAACCTGTAGAACCGGATGACGACACTTTGGTAGGACTCGTCAGGACCTTGATAGCTTCTCAAGATCGTCGAGGAGATGCCTTGCAACAGGCAGTGGCGGATGCTTTGACCAGAGGAGGTCATCAGGGTAACAGCGCGGCCAACAGCTTCAAGCGCTTGAACCCTCCCTTCTTTGATGGTAGCGAAGATGCTATCGTAGCAGATGCATGGCTTCAGGACATAGAGGTGGTTCTAGAAGCAGCCAAGACCCCAGAGAATGAGAAGGTAGCCGTGGTGCGCTTGCAGCTATTAGATCTTGCCCGTAGCTGGTGGGCAGCGCAGGCCGTTGGATTTGCAGTACCCATTCCATGGGCAGTGTTCAGAGAGAGATTCTAGACCAAGTATTTTGATGCTGTAGCTCGGTATGATCTACAGACGAGGTTCACCAATCTGAAGCAAGGAGGCAGGACGGTCGACGGATATGCGGCCGAGTTTTCGAAACTCAGTCGGTTTGCTCCCACCTTGGTGGCAACCGAGTATGATAGAGCCCAGCGGTTCCAGCAGGGGCTTCACCTGGAGATCTTATTAGCAGTCAAGCAGTTTGAGCATCAGACTTTTGATGCCGTCTTGAGAGCAGCCCGGAGGCATGAGTATACCTCCCAGAGGATCGTGGATAGGACCGGAGGTCGGAAGAGATCCCACGGCCAAATGAATCAGTCTTCAGCAACAGCCCCGGCAGCCAGGGCTTTGACTATTGGAGCTCCGAGGCGAGCGGCCTCAGTGACGTCGGTCCAGCATTCCACCCCGACGTACCCTCAGCAGCAGCAGCAGAAGCAGAAGCAGTCTTCCGCAGTGGGTTGTTCTCATTGTGGAAAGCCAGGCCATGTGGTGGCAGAGTGTCGCAGGGCACAGGGATTGTGCCTGGTTTGTGGAGCAGCAGATCATAGGGTTGGATCCTGCCCGAATAGGGGTGGTTCATCATCGTCCAACCTTTCTAGCTCTTCGGTGAGAGGACCCGCTCCGGTCCAGCAGCAGCAGTATCCATTGCCGAGGCCCTTGACGCCTCAGACCCAAGCATTCCAGCAGCAGAACCCCCAGCAGTATGCACAAGCCCAAGCTTTGAGCCAGAATAGGCAGCAAGGATTTCAGCAGAGGGGGCCAGCACCCCGAGGGCACGGTCAGGCTATGGTGATGACCGCAGAGGAAGAATTGGCACCAGGTGAGGTAGTGGCAGGTACTATTCTCGTCAACTCCTTTCCAGCTTCAGCTTTATTTGATTCTGGTGCATCGCATTCTTTTATGTCTGCATGATTCGCGACATGGGTAGGATTGGAGCCCGAGTCATTATCAGTAAGGCTCAATATACTTACTGGTAACGGACTTGTGGGAGTAGATAGAGTGTTTTCCTCATGTCGGATCGTAGTTAGCGGTAGAGAATTTCCCGCTAGGTTGATAGAGTTCCCGATGGCCGATTATGATATGGTCTTAGGGATGGATTGGTTGAGGAACCAGTATGCTAGAATAGACTGCCATGTTGGTAGGGTTGTTTTTAGCGTTCCAGGCGAGCCAGAGTTTTCCTTCTTTCGAGGTGAAGTTGAGCCTTCTCCTCCGATATTACGGATGGCGGTAGCAGCAGTTCAGTTGCCTAGGATAGTGGATGAGTTTCCAGATGTTTTCCCAGAAGAGCTTCCAGGTATGCCACCAGAGCGGAAGATCGCGTTCACTATAGACTTGATTCCCGGGACAGCCCCAGTGTCAGAGAGAGTCTACAGGATGGCGCCGTCAGAATTGGAGATCTTGTACAAGATGATTGAAGAACTCAGAACCAAGGGATTCATTCGTGCTAGTGGATCGCCTTGGGGAGCCCCGATGCTTCTTGTGAAAAAGAAGGATGGTACGTCCAGGTTATGTGTTGATTATCGTACCTTGAACTCAGTGACAATCAAGAACAGATACCCTCTTCCGAGGATAGATGACTTGTTTGATCAACTCAAGGGGGCATCAGTATTCTCGAAGATCGACTTGCGCTCAGGTTATCACCAGATCAGAGTCAGAGAGCAGGACATCCCGAAGACAGATTTTAGATCAAGGTATGGGCATTGGGAGTTCCTCGTTATGCCTTTTGGAGCGACCAATGCGCCGGCAGTATTCATGGTCTCATGAATCGCATCTTTATGCCTTACTTGGATCAGTTTGTGATTGTGTTCTTGGATGACATCCTGGTCTACAGCAAGAGTTAGACGGAGCATGAGCAGCATCTCAGAGTTGTCCTTCAGATCCTCAGAGAGCACCAGCTATATGCCAAGTTCACTAAATGTGAGTTCTGGCTCGATCGTATTTCGTACTTGGGTCATATCATCACCCGAGGAGGAGTTGAAGTGGATCCCCAGAAGATCGTGGCCATTGAAACGTGGCCGGTACCTAGCACAGTGGCAGAAGTCCGTAGTTTTCTTGGATTGGCCGGTTACTACCGGCGATTTGTTTCAGACTTTGCTCGAATTTCAGCGCCATTGACCCAGTTGACCCGTAAGGATGCGCAGTTTGCTTGGACAGCAAAGTGTCAGAATTCTTTTGAGCAGTTGAAGCGAGGCCTGATAACAGCTCCTATTCTCACGCTTCCAGATGGAACCGGAGGATTCTCAGTGTATTGTGATGCTTCAGGCAGAGGCTTAGGATGTGTTCTGATGCAGCATGGGAAGGTAATAGCTTATGCGTCACGACAACTTCGTGATCATGAGAGAAATTACCCAACCCATGACTTGGAGCTGGCAGCAGTGGTGTTTGCACTTAAGTTGTGGAGGCACTACTTGTATGGAGACAGGGTGAAGATTTTCACCGACCACAAGAGCCTGAAGTATGTTTTCACCCAGAAAGATCTTAACATGTGTCAGAGGAGATGGCTAGAGCTGCTTGTGGATTATGATGTCAACTTGCAGTATCATCCTGGGAAGGCCAACGTCGTAGCGGATGCATTGAGCAGAAGAGCAGGAGTTTATTTTCTAACAGCGCAACCAGAGTTGTTAGCAGATCTTCAGAAGATGGGTATTGAAGTTGTTCTCCCTTCCAGTGTGGCATTGATGGCCAGCATGCAAGTTCAGTCCACTATAGTCGAGAGGATCCGGATGGCGCAGTCAACAGATTCCAAGCTTCAGCGACTCAGGGCAGAGTGTGAGGCAGGATGAAGACCAGAGTTATGCATTCATGAGGATGGTACACTTCGACATAGTAAGCGTCTTTGTGTACCCAGTGGAGATATCAGGTAGGAGATCATGTCAGAGGTGCACAGTTCTCAGTATTCCATCCATCCTGGCATTACGAAGATGTACCGCGATATCCGTCAGCACTTTTGGTGGAATGGCATGAAGCGGGAGATAGCTCGGTTTGTCTCTCGATGTTTGGTTTGCCAACAAGTTAAAGCTGAACATCAGAGACCGGCTGGACTTCTTCAGTCTTTGCCGATTCCAGAATAGAAATGGGAGCATGTGACTATGGATTTTGTGACTGGATTACCTAGATCCCCAGCTGGTAGAGATGCTATCTGGGTTATAGTTGATCGGCTCACGAAGGTAGCTCACTTTCTTCCATTCAGAGTTGGTCAGTCGACGGCTCAGTTAGCGGAGATGTACCTCAGGCAGATTGTCAGATTGTACGGTGTGCCAGTCAGTATCACCTCGGACCGAGATTCAAGATTTACGTCGCACTTTTGGCGTAGCTTGCAAGAGAGTTTGGGAACTCATCTCCAGTTCAGTTCAGCATATCACCCGCAGACAGATGGCCAGTCGAAGCGCACGATCCAGACTCTTGAAGATATGTTGCGGTCCTGCACACTCGACTTCGGTGGTTCGTGGGAAGATCACTTGCACCTGGTGGAGTTCTCGTACAACAACAGTTTCCAGGCCAGTATCCAGATGGCACCGTTCGAGGCACTGTATGGTAGGAAGCGCAGATCCCCGTTAGCTTGGGATGATGTCGGAGAGAGACAGATGCTCGGTCCAGAAATGATTGACCTGACATTTGAAGTGGTCAGGCGAGTCAGAGATCATCTTCGAGTTGCCCAAGATCGCCAGCGTCATTGGGCCGATTCTCATCGGCGTCCTCTCGAGTTTTCGGTCGACGATCATGTATTCCTGAGGATTTCGCCTAACCGTGGCGTCATTCATTTCGGCGTACGAGGAAAGCTTAGTCCTAGGTATATAGGACCGTTTGACATTCTGGAGCGAGTAGGAGATGTATCCTATCGTCTCGCTCTTCCGCCGTCGCTAAGCGAGGTGCATGATGTGTTCCATGTATCCCAATTACGACGGTATATCCCGGACCCGAGCCATATCCTGGATCATTCAGAATTGGTTGGTGGTACCAACCTTTCGTATGAGGAGAGGCCCGTGTCTATATTGGACCGGAGAGAGAAGATCCTCAAGAACAAGACTATCAAGTTAGTCCGAGTTGCTTGGGGTCATCACTCTTTGGGAGAGTCAACGTGGGAGCGTGAGGATGACATCCGATTGCGATATCCCGACTTGTTTGACTCGTGAGGTATAATGTCTTTCTTATGCTTCATGCCTTCGATTCCTTGCTTGAATGAGTGATTGATTGCCTAGTATAGCTCGCTTGTTATTAGTATAGCTTGTCATTGCCCCTCTAGCCGCTTGATTAAATTCCGAGGACGAAATTCTTTTAAGGTGGGTAGAGTTGTAATGCCTGTGGTTCGTATTGCATATTTTTGGAATACGTGTACATATTTTACTTTGTATTGCATGATTCCTGGCTTAGCTTTTTCCTTCTTGGCTCGGTTTATTCTTGGCCCGGGGTTGGCTTGGTTCGGTTGGGATTATTTTTGGTTCATCATGAACCATGGATGAACCCCCTACCTACCACCACCATTTGTATTTATTAGCCCATTCTTTTCTCTCTCTTCATTAATCTCATCTTCTTCTTCCTCATTACTTCTTACCTACCAGAGAGAGGAGAGAAAGGTCTAGGCAAGTGCAACTTGCTTCATGAGGAACTCTGATTTTATTACTTCATTCACTTCCTTACTACATTCTAAAGCACTTTAGAACTTGGCATTTTCGCTTTCCATGGCTAGATTCTTGTAGATCTATATTTATATTATTTTCGGATTTCTTGGGTTTTGATCTACTTAATCTTGTTATTTCTGTGTTTTGATGGTTCCATATTGTAGAGAATCTCGTTCTACCCCATTTTGACCTATGGAAGTTTGGATTTTGGGCTCCGGATGATGGAGTTATAGAGCTTGGAGACTTGGCTCTCATGGTGTTCTTCCTCTCAGAAACTTGGAGAAGATGAACTGTGCTTAGACTTGACTTGACTGCATGACAATCCATGCGGCAAGTGATTCGGCCGCATGAGACTCTTAGCCGCATAGGCTGGATCTCACTTCCTGAGTCGCATGGGCTCATTTCCCATGAGCCGCATGAGTCTAAATGGACTTAGCCGCAGGGCTGGGGACGAACTCTTCTCGAGCCGCATATGCCACTGTCACCCCTTCCAGCAGCATAAGCAATCGCTTTGTCCCAGCCTCGTGCGCCCTCACTAATTCCGGGCCGCATGGGTTTTGCTATGTGAGCCGCATGGACTTGAGTTTGTCCGAGCCGCATGAAGGCCCTTTTCTAATTCGAGCCGCATATGCGCTCACCTCCCTGAACCGCATGAACTCAAGCACTTGCCAGCCGCATAGGCCCAGATCCCCGAGCCGCATGAGAACCCCTGACCCTGGCCGCATGGACTTCTGAGTCCGGGCCGCATGATCCCGATTAATTCCAGCCGCATGCGTCCATACACTTCCTGACCGCATGCGCCCTTGCACTTCCAGCCGCATGCGCCCCCCCTCTTTTCCTGGCCGCATATGACTGAGCCGCATGACTTTCTCATGTTCCTGTGTACTATTATTTATCATTAATTGCCCATGTTTTGTAACTCCTTTATTAGATATTTTACGCCCATTTTATATCCTTACGCCTTTTTTTTATGAACTTGATTTTACTTAATATGTTCGGAATGACTATTGTACTTGACATGGTATAGCAAGGGACTAGCACAACATGACAGTGACCCGTAGTGGTGCACTCCTGACATGACCAACCTGACATGATAGTGGCCCGTCGTGGCGCACTCCTGACAAGTACACCTGACATGATTTATCTTGAACAGCTGTTGCGACGGCTACCTGACATGACATGACCTGTATAAATTATCTGGACACCGTGGGCGATTGTGCTTGTACAAATAAACCAGTCCTGTCTTGCATCATGTCCAGGACAGGGACTCCTGAGTACCACGGTCAGGAGTACCTATTGAAATGGACTAAGGCTAATAACTAGATTAATGCACTAGTCATGAAGAGATTTTCCAGCTACAGGCAATCCCGTTACCTGGGCGCGCCTGGGATCTCTAGCCTGCCGTCGAGTAGGGCACATTTCCAGCACACTGTCATGTGTTGCACCCTTCAAGCTACTTAAGGGTACATGCGTTTCTTGGACGATGTACCCACCTGTATTCAACCCCTAATTTCGACCTGGGTAACCTGGATGGTCTGCAGGGCTTGTGGCTGTGGAATAATCTCACTGCATCTTGTTAGTAATTAGGCCTGTGACAATCCTAGTTAGTTAAAGTATCAAGCCGTAATCCTTGCTTGGCCGTGAAATGATTTGGATGGATTCTAACATGTCTAGTCTTGCCCTGATCTTGTTCCAGATTACTGCCTGACCAGAATGCTTGTATTTATTTTACTGGTAAATGGTGAGAATCCAAGTTCTGTTCAGACGAAGGGTTACAACCCCGGTCCTTGTTTGGTTTACGGGTTGTAACCTGGTTATCTGAATAGTTCCATGGTTATCTCGTCGTATATCATCCCGATATATTTTCTTTATTTCCAGTTCTTACTTTTATTTATACTCTTGTGCTGATTGCTGGTTTTAGTTCCTAAGTGAAGCTTCCTTTGTGGCACTTGCTCTTTCTGGGGTCTGACCCAGCTGGTTTTGTGTGGCCAGATTTCGGAGCTGCTCCAGAGGATCTACCGACCTTCCAGCCAGATGGTGGCCACTAGACGGAACCCTGGCAACGAGTGGGTTTATTTTTGATCTCCCACTTTATTGTAAATTATTCTTTTGAGGCGTTTAGCCGGCGAGCACCTGTTTAGCTCGATTGTACCTTTTACTTATTGTCTGCCTACGGGCTGTAACATGATTGACAGATCCTAGGGTTGATCATGTATGACTAAACTCTTGCTAGTCCTGACATTTGTAATGACTAGCTTCATGATCAGCTGAATATGTAATGTTTGGGACGCCTTACTATTGTATATTTAATGATCATACATCTTGTAACTTTTACTTACTTGCTTGTGATTGAGACAATAGGTTGTTCATGACCTTAAGAGACTGCTGGCTTGTAGTTAAACCCTCATGTATCATAGACAGCCGTGACCGTATAGCGAGGTGGGTTGCACTTCAATATACGTAGCTGGCTATGTCTGCCCCCGCTCTCCAGTATTCTGGTTCTGGGGCGTGACAGATGTGTGGCTCGGAGCCACGTTAATAGTATGGATATGTGTGGCTCAATACCACAGTATAGTATGGATATGTGGCTTGGTGCTACGGAGTGTTATATGGATGTAGCATAAAGCTACGGTATTTTTGGGACCAATGGGTCGTCAATCGAAATATCGAATGGAAGTGTGGATAGCGTAAGTATGATATGTTGTATGAGTAGAGAGTGATATCGTTTTATATTCAATTTATATACCATACATATGTTTTATAGCCGATAAACTTTTTACGTATATCACATGGTCATTGACAACTTGTTTAACCCATGTTCTCTAAAATCCTAGATAAAACAATTTTTCTGGATCCAATTATTAATTTAAATAAATATTTCTTAAAGTAATAACTTAAATAAATATTTTCCTAAATTCAAAATATTAATTGCATTCAATTTTGCAAGAATGCAACAACTCAATTTCATTAGCAATTATTAAATAATTATGAAGAGGGCAATGGAAATTAGGTAATTACTAATCAAAATTATAGGTGGGAAGTTTCTAGAGAAGATTTTGTAACGAACTAATTATAATTATGACATGTGCTAAATTAAAAAATAATGGAAATGAAATTACTTGCAATTTATAAATTGTTCCATGCTTCCTTATAAATACCACCGGAGGACCCTGAGTCCACGGCCATAGCTGGTGGCAAGGTGGGTGCTCTTATTTCTTGGGCTGGACCATAGTTTATGTTACGAATAAATAGAAAGTAACAGTAACCGGGCCATTGTGGGACATAATTTCAATAACAGTATTTGGGTTAAATTCAAGAGGAGACTAAATAATGATTTTAACTTAGAATTGTATTAAGAAAATAAAGAGCTTTGTTAGGGATTTAAAGTAAATTATGAGTTATATTGGGCTGAGTCGTATGGGCATGGACTCATATTTTTAGTTTTGACTTTAAGTGCGTTTTATTACAAGGTGGAAAATACGTGAAGAATAAATTAATTCTACAGAATTATTTTACTAGAAATAAAGTTTCATGGAAAACAATTCACAGAATTAATTTGGGTGTTTGATTTTCGTTAATTTCCATGGAAATTGATATTTTTCCTATGAGCAGGGCCAGTTTTATTTTCCACCATTTTTGGAGGAATGTATGGAAAATGATAGTTTTTTGAAAAATAATTATATGAAAATATACGCAATCAAACGCTACAATCGGTGGAAATTTTATGATGGAAATATTTTCCATGAAAAAAAAGCTCAATCAAACACACCCTAAGGGAAACGTATTAAATGGGACATCTAATTAATAATGGGCTTAGTATTACTTGGGCTAGAGCTAAATAAAATTTGAATAAATACAAAATAGAAAATAAGAAATGAGGATAAAGTTAAGAAGTAACAACAGTTCCTTCTTCTTTTTTAATGAGAACATAAGGAATGTTTTTAGAATAAATAAGAAAATTTTGGTGTGGTTTCAAATCCTTATATTATAGGAATTTTAACTGTATGTTTTTCTTTTGATTGGTTTAAATATAAATCAGCATGGGCATGCCTTTGGGCTGATAATAAGATTAATCATTGCATAAATAAAACTTTGTTGGGGGTATAGTTGGTTTCGACTCAAAACAACTTAAATAGATTTTTGGCCTAGAATATTATGGAAGATTTTACTTTGGGCCTTGGATAAATCAGGATTGAATAAGTATTTAAAATAAAGTATATGGGTTTGATTTAATTTCTTGGGAATAGGGACCTTATATACAATAAAGGGTTTTTTGTATTTTACTTTTTTAGAAAGGGATTTTGTATAGTTTTGGACAAGCCTCTTAGAGGATTCTTTAGGGATTTTTAGAACCTAAATAGGAATTTATGAGATGAATATGAGCCTAAATCCTAAGTATGTATTTATTTATAGGTTAGATTAGACTCGTGGCGTTAGCAAAGTGGACCTAAGACAAGTACACTATGAATCTATCTCTTTACTTAGTAAATATTGGACACAAAATGGATACGAGATGTCTTGTACTTCATTGTATCATTTTGGTTCTGGTACTGGGGAGGGAAAATACTAAGTATGTATGTGGTCAAATCCAACTCGCTAGGTAGGTATTATGGATAGCAGAATCATACACTTCATGTATGATTAAGTCGTACATTTATTGTACTTGTACTCACCACCCGATCATATATTGAAACAATATTTCGTTCACAATCTTTGATTGTTTTCTTGTACATGATTTTCGTGATTGCATATTGTTCATGTTCATTGTACTTATAGAGTATTATTGCATTCTATTTCTCAACTTTATTCTATATTAAGTTCTTGGTTATAGTTGTACCTTGCTCCAATTCTGACGGAATAGTTAACATATTAGGTGAGGACATGAAGATTTGCACTTGGATCAGATGATGGTTATGGAGGATCTAGAAAACATAAGCGATGGATATTCTTTTTGTATATATTACATTTTTGTTTATGTAGTAGATGTATATATTATCTTCCTGGATTATTTTATCAGATTTGTCTATGGTGATTTGACGTGCATGTTGTACTGAAATCTCTGATCGTGGATTGCGGTGATCGCGTGTGTTATTAGGTTTTGTTTCTGCTTTTATCCCCTTAGTTTCTGTGATTGAGTAAGATCGAGATTATGAATATTGATGATTTTTGAGGTCTAGATAGCATACTACCACCGATGCCACAACGTAGGCTAGAAGTGCTCATGCACTCGTGTTCGATCATCTGGGAGTGGATCATGACATATTTTTATGATGGCCCATAGTGCTTTCGTTTTTGCAAACAGTGCGACATCGTGATAGTACCTAGGATTATTTGTACTACTGCAAGCCTGCAAAATAGGAATGCTCAATCACAGTCTAGAAAATTTTAGATTAATTGTCGCTCCCTTGTCATTTGTAACCTTTGAATGTTAATTCTTTTACTAGAGTTCTCAACTAGAAGGTTTTAATAAATTAAATTAAGAAAAAGTTTCTATAATTAAAGTCGATTATTAATTAAATCCTTTGATAGAAAATAATAATAGCTAGTTATAATTTCTTTATAAAATAATTTAATAAAGTAAAAAGGATTTTTGAATGATTAATTAAAAAATTACCACAATGGCATTATTTTTTTTCTTAAATCATGAGGGAATTCTTCTACAAAGAGTTGGTTAAGATTAATTTCGTTGGGAACTAAGTTCTTAAGGCCTATAAAAGCTTACCAACTAATTCGTTCAAACCAAATTTCTCTTTCCTCATCATGGTGGATTTCATCTTTCTCTTCATTCCTTTCCCTCTCTTTGATATGTAATGAAAGTAAAAGAGATTAATTTGGATTTAAAATAATTAGGCTAAAACTAGAATTTTGCACTATAGGTCGTTTGATAAATTGATGATCCCTTAATAAATTTTATTGGCTTTTTGTAAATATGGTTCTTAAATAAGAAGTGGGGATGGGCTAAACTAAAGGCTTCTTGGTAGACTTTATGTATATAAGAAGTAAAATGCTACTCAATCACGTAATATGATTCCTTCAATGCAAGTGTTAAGTTGGCCCGAGAGAAAGCATTGAGTCGGTTCGAAGATTCTAAGAAATCTATTAGATGCCAAGTCAGATTCGATATGAATATTGATTTTAGTCGGTTTCGTGTGTAGACTATACTTTTACGCTGAAATATAAGAGGTTAACATTTTGCTTTGTTTACAACGAAGTCCGCAAAACCAAATCATCGTCTCGCAACAGACTGAGGCATAGGCACGGTAAGCCAAATCGGTCGAGTAATTCAATGAAGCATGAAGTGCTTGAGTGGCCAAGTCAGAATAGTTGGCCGTGCAACAAAGTTATAAAATCAAGCCGCATTGGCTCGGTAGAAAAATAAGGCGTATCAGCTTAAGGTAGGAGGACTTTGACCCTTCTTTCCTACTCCGTTATGCCTAAGTAAAATGTACCGTTGTATGCTAAAATTAACTTATCGAGTCAATGGGCGTGGATCAATCGAGAGAAAATCGTAGTGCGCTTGTCGAACACTAGATAGAATAATTGAAATGAAACGTACATCAAATGCACGAGTCGCTATTGAACATCGAAACACCGCAACGACGAGCGCCTTGGTGCACAAGCCATAAGAACAGAGGATAACTATATCGACGAGTGCCTCCGTACATGAGTCATTCGTGCCCCCGCGTACGAGTTAGAAGGCTAGAATATTAAAAGACTATTGAGACGAGTGCCCTAGTGCACAAGCTATGAATATTGAACATTAAGGCATAGAACATGGAAATACGGTATCAAGGCGAGCATCGAATGCATGACTCGAAGAAAAGAGAATAAATGTGTCGAAGCGTGCGTATGTGCACGAGACTCATAAAAGATGGCTTTGTTGCGAGAAGAATAGTTATGGCACGAATGTTGTGACATAACTGTTGAAAGTGGCATGGTGCCTTCGAAATGTTCATGGCCTTCGGGGTGTTCGTTTAACAAACATTGAGTTGGGGCTTTGTGCCAAGGGAAATAGAGATAGACGAATTGTTTGGTTGTATGCTATTGATACGCGTTGCATGGTCAAATGGACTAGAGATATATAGCCCATACACGGGTTTGTTTTTCTCGAATAGATCGCCCGGGCGCTGAGACTGTTCAGCCTAAGAGGAATGGTAAATTCGTGGCAAATGATGCACGAGCGTTGCAGGACCTTCAGAAAGGATTGCAACCTATGGCTGAGGAGTGACTCGCAAGGCATATGAGAAACATAATTCCATTATGACATAGTGAATGTCAGTGACCTTCATATAGTTAAAGAACATTGGACTGAATATTACAGACACACAAAGATCCTGCACAAAGAGCAGTTATAACATGACAGAGAAAGATGGTAGGAAAGAAACATGAGATATATGTTGCATGCATGCTTGTTGCTTAGATGATAATACTTGCTTTATTGCTTTCGATTATGCCATGAAACCTATCTTAAGGCAAAGATAGAAAGATCACTAGCTTGTATGCTGCATGATTCAATACATTACTTAATGTCGATTTAGCAAAGTGGGTCTTATTAGTATGCGAGAGGATTAATACTAATCCTCCACCAGATTGCTTGCAGGATGCAGATAATGGATTGCGCACGGTTGAGCTTTGCTTGAACGCACTGAGGCATGGAATTCCACAGCGATTTGAGGCGTGTGACCGCATTGATGCTTGGATTGCAACAAGATGATGCGACTGAAATATAGAAGACATGATGTATGGAGGTATGAAATCCTTTGTGGGCAAGAGAGAACTTGAGTATTGTAAACCAATCTGACATGATTTATTTGGGCTAGAAAGCCTTTGTAATTTTGTTTCTTATCAAATAAAGCAAATTATTTCGTATACTCTGTTGCTTCCGCTGCTAATATATAAACCAAAGATAACCATTTTGAGAACCTGTCATCTTGTCTTGTACGAGTGCGAATCTAGACTCGTACGACATCACGCCCCAGTGAGGATGAACGATTCGGTGAAATCAATACGAGGACGAGCAATTTTTTCGAGTCGGGGCGTGACAAAGTAATATCAGAGCTGTAGGTTCAATTTCCTCATGAATCTTTGTTTTGTTTCAATTCTAAAAGTGCCTACCATAATCAAATGACTCGTGACTCTACTCGATGCCACACTGGATGTTCCATACAATAAGTATAATACAAAGTCGCGTAACATTACCGCAAGTGTTTTGAATTTACATGATGTTTGTCGAATAAAGTCATAAATTTTTTGTTGTATTGAGTGCAATAAGCTGTAAAATGTTGGTTGCTGCAAGTGCAACAAGTTGTGAAATGTGATTTGAGATGTTTGTTGTTTTAATACAATAATCAATATGAGAAATGTCGGTTGCATCGATATAACAAAAATCGTGGGATGCTGTTGCATGAATTACAACGAGTTGATTATGAATGATGCATTGCAATGAACGTGAAAGTTGATGTAGAATGTGTTGAACGGAATCAAGCATTGGTTTTGAATGTCGAAAATGAATTGTTGCACGAGGTGCATCGGAAGTCGAAAATGAATGTCGAAATTGAATCATTGCACAAGGTGCAACGAATGTCAAAAATAAATTGTTGCACGGCGTGCAATGGAAGGAAATGAAATCGTAAATCGATAGGAACGAATCTGTTCGGTTGTATGCCGAACTTGTGTTGGCAAATGAATACATTGGCCGAATTGTGTCGAATTTTGATTAATCAAAAGTTATGATTGTGATCGTCATGATCACTGCAGAAATGTAAGTCAAAATAGACTGTTGGTTCATACCGAATATGATGTGAGAGAAATGACTTAATTTTTGAGTGTTATATGCCATACCACCTATGCGATGAATGGCTCAATTTCTGAGTGGTATATGCAATACCACTTGCGCGATGGATTTTATCTACATGTTGTGTAAATTGCGGAAGTTTTGTCTACAATGAAAGGAAGAGTAACGAGACTCGATTGAAAATTTGTATGACGGAATGTTGATGCAAGTATTCTTCGAAAAATTAGTTGGGACAATAAGGCGTGGATTGGTATGAATGAATGGTATGTCAAACGAAAAATTAAAAGTTGGTGGAATGACCGAGACTAATGATACGCTTATGCCTTGAGGTAATAGTCAGATCAGTCGGATAGAAAACCCGAAGTTATAAACGAGACATACGAATTGTGAACTCGATAAAATGTTGGTCGGTGCGAATTGTAATCGGATCGCACAAATTGTGAGCTCGACGAAAATACTGATTGATACGGATAATCGTGCCTAAGAAAGATAGTCGGTTATGTTGAGACGATACTCATTTGAGTACGACCAAATACGTGAATCTTAGAGGGCATGATCATATAACTCAAGGACTCGATGTTGGATAATTGGTAACTCGTTTATGCGATCGTAGTATAGTGGGATGTGGCCAATCAGAAAATGATTTGATGTGTATGGCAAAGTTCGTTGAGAACTTGGATGTATGCAATACAAGCTAAGTCGACGTTGATGCAGATTCAAAAGATGACCCTCGCGCTATCGAAATTGATATGACCAATCAAAATTGATATGCGAGAAAACGTAAGCATGATGTGAAAATACAAAATATAGTGGGCCTATGAAATTGAGATTTTGGTAAATAGCAAAACGAGAATGTCGAACTGGTTGATCGTAAACTTTGTAATTGATCAGGGCGAGACTATAAAGTCATCGATGATTGTTTCGATGCGTATAGCATCTCAGGCATTGACCATGGATAGATAAACTCGAACTCAATACGAGTAGATATTTCGTAAATTGCAAAATTATTAACGGTTCAGAGGATAGTTGCGTCTCGGTTGCGCAGATAAAAATGGTTTTGTTCGGATTTGGATAGAGTCCCATAAGAAATCGTCGAAATATGATTTGGCTCCGAAATAAGATATATCATAGTTCGTAGTAACCGTCCTTCGTTAATGATCCACAATTATCGAGTGTAGCTTTAGGACAACTGATCCTAGAATACTTGACCGTCAAATCAAAGTGAATGTTGCAGACCCATAAGATGACCCATTTGATATCACATATAGAATTACGTTGAGAACAAATATGATATGGTGCATGTTGATGATAAGTCTAGGCGATCGATTGATTATTTCAAAAATTGATGGAACGACTTCGGCCAAGAATGAAATAGTCGTTTTGAGGATTGGTCGGATGAATGCTTGAATGATTATGTTGGTCGACGAGCGAAATAGAAATTTTGAACGAACTTAGCAATACAAATAGGCAATTTCGAGAATCATGCTACATGCGAGAGCACGGTATAAGAAAATGACGCTCGGATACCATTATTAAATTTGGATTGAAAATTTGGCTAGAAATTTCTTGCTCGATAGGGATTGAACATAAGACGTGTCGTAGTGGCCTTTGTGTCAAAACGATTGTTGCCTTTGAGCTCTACCAACTTGAGTTAAACAATTATGTTGGATAGATCGTTGCCTTTGAGCATCGTCAACTCGAATTAAACTTTTGTGTCGGATAGATTGCGGCCTTTGTACAATGTCAATTTAAAAGTTGCGTAGGGAGAAATTAAGCACGGTGTATAGGTAAGTCACTTAGCGAGCGTAGTCCTAAATGTTGATGCAATTGCAAGTCAATAAAGGAAATTGTATCGAGATGAGTTGTATGGTGAGACTTCAGAAATAATTATGCAGGGACTTCAAATACAAGGTGTTACGAAGGATCGTTGCGATCAGATGCGTGACGGCTTGGCGCAACATATAGAATTGATGGTTAGTACGAAAACTTATGAAATAAGAAATGCGATTTTTAAAATTGCTTCACATGCCGTAAATTTTGTTGAATGATCATGTATGTATCGAACGATCATGTATGTATCGAACACTCATATGTGATAGAATTGCAAGAATAAACACTAGAGACCAAGTCTGATCGAGAGTACGAGATAGCAAGAATTTAGGATTAAAATTTACCTATCAGCTTTGTTCAAATTTTCTACTACTGGGCCTGGCTAAAAGACATATATTTTTGGGACGTCTTGAATATGTATACGATCCAAACCAAGTTCTATACTGAATTCAAATCGAGCTGCAGGAAAGACTATGATATGTTAATGAAAGCTTGTGCTAATGTTGAGACGGAACAATGATAGTGGGGCGAGATCGTGAAATGATCTAGAAAACACTTGGATTGAGTATTGGTTTCGGTTCGAGGACGAACCTTGTTTTGAGTGGTATATTATGTGATTTCCCGCTCCGCATAGTGCATTATGCTGAGTTTTTGACTCAAAGAGTTACGTTGACCCAAGAATTGCTTCGAGTAAGATCGATGCAAGTGTTCAGTTGGCTCAAGAGAAAGCATTGAGTCGGTTTGAAGATTCTAAGAAATCAAATTGATGCAAAGTGCAAGTCCGATTCGATACGAATATTAATTTTAGTTGGATTCGTGTATAAGCTATGCTTTTATGCTGAAATATAAGAGGTCGACATTTTGTCTTGTTTGCAACGGAGTACGCAAAACCAAATCATCGCCTCACAACGGACTGAGGCATAGGCGTGGTAAGCCAAATCGGTTGAGTAATTCAACGAAGCACGAAGTGCTCGAATGGCTAAATCAGAAGAGTTGGTCGTACAAAAAAGTTATGAAAATCGAGCTCCATTGGCTCAGCAAAATGACAAGGCGTATCGGCTTAAGGTGGAAGGACTTTGACCCTTCTTTACTACTCTATCATGCTAAGTAAAATGTACCGTTGTATGCTAAAGTTAACTTATCGAGTCCACGAACGTTGCTCGATCGAAAGAAAATCATAGTGCGCATGTCGAACACTAGATAGAACAATTAAAATAAAACGTGCATCAAATGCACGAGTCCCTATTGAACATCGAAATACCGTAATGGCGAGCACCTCGATGCACAAGCCATAAGAACATGGGATAAATGTATTAGCGAGTGCCTCCGTACACGAGTCGTTCGTGCCTCCGTGCACAAGTTAGAAGGCTAGAACATTGAAAGACTATTGAGGCAAGTGCCCTAGTGCAGAAGCCATGAACATTGAATACTAAGGCATAGAACATGAAAATACAGTATCAAGGCGTGCATCGAATGCACCACTCGAAGGAAAGAGAATAAATGTGTCGAAGCGTAGGTATGTGCACGAGACTCATAAAGATGGCTTCATTGCGAGGAGAACAATTATGGCACGGATGTTGTGATGGAACTGTTAAAAGTGGCATGGTGCCTTCGAAATGTTCATGACCTTCGGGGCGTTCGTTTGACGAACATTGATTTGGGGCATTGTGCCAATAGAAATAGAGATAGGAGAATTATTTGGTTGTATATTATCGATATGCATGGTCAAATAGACTTGAGATATATAGCCCATGCACGGGTTCATTTTCTTCGAACAGATTGCCAGGACGCTGGGACTGTTCGGCCTAGGAGAAATGTTAAATTCATGGCAAGTGATGCACAAGCATTGCGGGACCTTCAGAGAGGATTGTAACCTATGGCTGAGGGGTGGCTCGCAATGCATATGAGAAACATAAGTCCATTCTGTGAATGTCAGTGACCTTCATATAGTTAAAGAACGTTGGGTTGAATATTGTAGGCACACAGAGATCCTGCACAAAGAGCACTTATAACATGACAGAAAAAGATGGTAGGCGTATTCACCTTACATCGGTGCAAGGGTGAGTGCGTCGATGTTGGTAAGAAGTTGCCACGAAAGAAATATGAGATATATGTTGCATGCCTACTTGCTTGCTTACATGATTCAAATATAACATGCTTGCCATGAATACATGCTTTACTGCTTTCGATTATCCTATGAAACCTATCCTAAGGCAAAAATAGAAAGATCACTAACTTGTATGCTGCATGCTTCAATACATTATTTAATGTCGATTTAGCAAAGTTAATATCACTACACGAGAGGATTAGTATTGATCCCTGTGAGACTCGTCTCACAGTATCGGTATTTATATACGGATACGTATTTTGTAGTGTATTTCGTAATTTCTTGATTTTCGTAATGCTTTAAAATTTTTCCTAACTTATAGATTTTCTTCTTGGCCGGCATACCGCCAGTATACTGGAGTATACCGATGACATACCGTCCAGACAGATTTTCTACATTTTAGATATTTTCGATTTCAGATATTTTCATGAATAGTGTTTCCGATATTTTCGTGAATAGTGTTTTAGATATTTTGATGAATAGTATTAAGATGTTTTCGTGAATAGTGTAGATGCACCCTATTACCCATTGGATATTTGGTTTTGTTTGGATGGCCATGATTGACTTAGATTTTCACATGGATCACCATCCAACGGTTAAGATTAATTCCCCCTTCTATATATACTATTTCACTTTCTCTCTCCTCTCTCTTTTTATTCTCTTCACTCTCTCTTCATTTCTTCTTCCCTTCTCCCCCCCTTGGAGCTTGCCAAGAGCTTGGCCTTGAGGCCTAGAGTGTGGTTTCGTACCCCTCTTGGTGGTGGAGTAGAAGATTAGGCTTGTAGCTTAACCTAGGCAAGTACATCTTGCCAAATCTATGAACCATATTGTTTTGTTGTTATTTTTGTTTTCCTTGGTATTAAATCCTTAGAATTTTTCCAGTTGATCTTACTTCTTGTATATTGTTTACTACCTGTGATTGAGATACCTAGGATTGCTTGACCTAGGATCGACTGTTGGCTTGTAGTAGTAACCCCCATCTATACAGCTTATACGTTATTTCGGAGTACTGGAGTACTTTGGTATACGTAGCTGGCCTGGTCCGTCCCTACTTGCCAGTATTCTGGTTCTGGGGCATGACATAGGTTTTAGTGGTGGCCCATGCAGGTCTGATTTATCAGATATGTAGGGGTTACTGATGTTTAGATATCTCAGTCACAATTCTCCGTTATTGATATCCTTCGTGTTATTCTATATCTCTGATCCTTTGACCTGATATCTGCCTTGATCGTTGATCCTTCCTGTTCTCTAGATTTAATCCTTGTGTCCTTTAATTTTCAAGGGCACGGTTCTTAATCCTTCCGATCATCTTGTTTGGGTTTTGCCGATGGCAGGTCAGTAATCTTCTGTTAGGCCAGTTATGGAGGATCAGTCTCAGCATTCAGGGACAGAGTTCAGAATTGACCCGAGGGCGGAGGTGTCAGTTCAGCCTGATCAGCCAACAGGGTTAGTCCTGCTAGAGTCCAGCTTCACCGGCTACCCCGGCAGACCAGCAGTATATGGCTCAGGTACCGATTCAGCAGTAGCAGGTCAGAGCAGCAGTTTCGAGATATGGGCAGACAAAGTTTGGTATGTTAGAGCCGAGTTTGGCTGAGGGCGGTCATGTTGTAGGTATTGTCCTGTTCTTCTTCCACTCTTATTTATCTCTTGGGTTACGCATATTTGGCGAGTTTTTCGTCCTACTTTTCTGTCTTCGTAGTCGAGACATGTGATAACTTCATTTGTATCAACTACGAAGATACGTCCTGGGTAGAGTCATGTCTTGGATTAAGTCATTGGTACCGGCTTATTTTGAGAATTGACTTTTATCTAAGTTGTGGAGTCAGCGTAGGCCTGCTCCTACTCAACTGACTCAGGAGACATATTTATTCATATGCCTCCATCCCTTCTTGATTATAGTTGTGTTACTGCTTACGCATTTACTTATATTACTGTCATCTTTATCTTACCAACATGCCATGCTTTGTTTTGATTGATATGATTTTCCAGCTCTTTGGTTTGGTTTTTATGCTTGACTAGATTTAGGAAATTCTGAGGACGGAATTTATTTTTAAGTTGTGGAGAGTTGTGAGACTCGTCTCACAGTATCGGTATTTATATACGGATACGTATTTTGTAGTGTATTTCGTAATTTCTTGATTTTCGTAATGCTTTAAAAATTTTCCTAACTTATAGATTTTCTTCTTGGCCGGCATACCGCCAGTATACCGAAGTATACCGACGGCATACCGTCCAGACAGATTTTCCACATTTTAGATATTTTCGATTTCAGATATTTTCATGAATAGTGTTTCCGATATTTTCGTGAATAGTGTTTTAGATATTTTGATGAATAGTATTTAGATATTTTCGTGAATAATGTAGATTCACCCTATTACCCATTGGATATTTGGTTTTGTTTGGATGGCCATGATTGACTTAGATTTTCACATGGATCACTATCCAACGGTTAAGATTAATTCCCCCTTCTATATATACTATTTCACTTTCTCTCTCCTCTCTCTTTTCATTCTCTTCACTCTCTCTTCATTTCTTCTTCCCTTCTCTCCCCCTTGGAGCTTGCCAAGAGCTTGGCCTTGAGGCCTAGAGTGTGGTTTCGTACCCCTCTTGGTGGTGGAGTAGAAGATTAGGCTTGTAGCTTAACCTAGGCAAGTACATCTTGCCAAATCTATGAACCATATTGTTTTGTTGTTATTTTTGTTTTCCTTGGTATTAAATGCTTAGAATTTTTCCAAACTCATTTTGTTAAATATGTTTTCCTTATGATTCTCGTATATATGCATGTTTTCCAAAATTTGTTTAAGCAAGGTTTTGATTTTCTGTTAAAACCCAATATTGACTTAGTAGAAAACTTGGTATCAAGAGTGATACTAGTGTTACCATCATGTATCTTGGTCACATATACATATATGAGGCCTCACATAGTTTTCATATCATGAATTTTGAGTTTGGTGGTAATCGGAACCCGTTTCGGTGTCCCGAGAACCTCTGTTTGGGAGTATTTGAGGTATTGATCTATCAAATGTTTTGATTTATGAAAACTAATACTCCCATGTTGTAGGGAATTCAATTCTATGCAATTTTGACTTTTGAAAATCCGAATTTTGATTTAAAATGAAGTTTTTATGGCCGAAACAAGTTTTGAGTCTTCAAAAATCAACTTTCTGTGACGGTTCGGAAAATCCGTCGGAAATCCGCGGAAATCCGTCGGAAAATCTGAACTTGCACCACCAAACTTGCTGTGACATTTCGGAAAATCCGCCGGAAATCCGCAATAATCCGCCGGATAATCCGGTTAGGCTATTTTTGTCTGTTTTTTGCCCGTTTCTGCCCGTTTTTGTCCGTTTTTTGATATTTTCTTCGATTGTAATGATTTCTTAACATGATTAGATGATCTTGCATAGTTAGAGAATGATTGTACACCCTATATACACTTGACACTAGCACATGTTCAATTATTTTCTATGAAATATACTTAGCTTTAATTATTGTTTTCCACATGCCATGATATGTCTTTTGATAGATTCTTTCTTACAAGCTATAATAATTGTTGCCATGCCTTCTTTGCTTACATGACAGTGGCCTGTCATGGCGCACTCTTCTTACATGTCTTGTTTTCTTACTAGATAGTGACCCGTCGTGGTGCACTCTTGTACATGTCTTTCTTTGCTTACATGATAGTGGCCTGTTATGGCGCACTCTTGATTCCAGTACATGTCTTGCTCCTTGATAGTGGCTCGTCGTAGCGCACTCCCAGCTTCCAGTTTATTATATTTTCTTGTTGTGGCTTGTTATGGTGCACATTCTCGTTATTGTCCAGTCTTGTATGTCTCATGTCTAGGATGGATTCTGCGGAATGCCACACCCGAAATCCAACAAGAAAATGTTAAGGACTAAACAACTAGCTTGATTACTTAGATCATTGAGAATTTCCCAGTTACCTGTTGCCCCTTTGGTCTTGACATTATATATATATACATGGGATTTGGAGCTATTTGTCATGATGAGCACACTTCCAGCGCACCGTCGAGTGTTGCACTACTATAGGATACATTTGTCTCCGGGCGATGTATCCACTATTACCATAGGGTACATTTGTCTCATGGGCGATGTACTATTACTAGGATACATTTGTCTCTCGGGCGATGTATCCACTATTACCATTGGCTTGGACCATTCAGGTAGTAGCAGGCAGGTGCTGGACTTGGAATTCTCAGACTTGCATTTGTTAGTAATTAGGATTGTGATAACCCTAGTTAGCTAATGTATAAAGCCGTACTCATTGCTTGGCCGTGACTATTGTATGGAGTCCAGTATAGTCTAGTTTGTCTAGGCAGTGTCCGGATTTGTTTATTTTCAGTACATCTTTGTTTATGCTTTACTTTTGCTGGTAAATGATTAGATACTAAAGTTTTTTTCAGGGAAGGGTTACAACCCCGGTCCTTGTTTGGTTTACGGGTTGTAACTTGGGTTCCAGAATAGTACCTAAGTCATCTAAATCATTTGTCGTTCTATATGGACTTAACATGCTCACATGCTCCAGTTACACAACATGCTCATATGTTCCAGTTCTCTAACATGTTCCAGTTATCTAACATGCTCACATGACCCGGCTACTTAACATGCTCACTTGTCTAGTTTATCTTTCATGTTTATATGCTTCCTTTTTCTTACATGTACACAGTTTACATTACGTCACATGTCCTTTACTTTATGCTACATGTTGCCTTACTTATTGTCTTTTCTATTGTCGGAATAAGTGCATTGGTAGTGCATGAGTCTCGATTTGCTTTTACTTATTTCTGTCTCTATCCGTTGCTATGATTTGTATGTTGGTTTTAGTTTATAGTTTGGCTTCCTTTGTGGTACTTGCTATTGGGGGTCTGACCCCACTGGTTTTGTATTGACCAGATCTAGTTGAGGAGCCCGGAGGATCTTCCGTACCTTCCACTCGTTGGTGATTACCCAGAGCACCAGAGTACCTTAGTGGGTTTTTTATTTTATTCTCCCACTAGTTATGTATATTATTCTTTTGTGGCGTTTAGCCTCCGAGCACGTGTTTAGCTCGTGTTTTGGACTTGACATTTAGCCTACGGGCCAGAACATGATTTGCGTATTCTAGACTATAGCTAGAGCTTATCATGTATGACTATTACTCTTGCAAGTCTTCACTCTGTATTACTAGCTTTATGATCATTGATATATGATAGTTTGGGATGCTTTACTATTATATATTCCAGTTGATCTTACTTCTTGTACATTGTTTACTACCTGTGATTGAGATACCTAGGATTGCTTGACCTAGGATCGACTGTTGGCTTGTAGTAGTAACCCCCATCTATACAGCTTATACGTTATTTCGGAGTACTGGAGTACTTTGGTATACGTAGCTAGCCTGGTCCGTCCCTACTTGCCAGTATTCTGGTTCTGGGGCATGACAATCCCCCACCAGATTTCTTGCAGGATGCAGTAATGGATTACTAGTGGCGGAGCTACGCTTGAACACGATGGGATATGAAATGCCATATCGATTTAAGGCGTATGATAGCATTGATGCTCGGACTTGCAACATGATTATGCGATCGAGATATAGAAGACATGATGTGTGGAACGGTGAAATTATTTATGGGCAAGAGAGAACTTGAGTATTGTAAGCCAATCTGGCATGATTCATTTGGGCTAGAAAGCCTTTATAATTTTGATGCTTATCAATTAAAGAGAATTGTTTCGTATACTTTATTTTTTCTGATGCTAATATACAAATCAAAGATAACCATTTTGAGAACCTGTTATATTTCCTTGTACGAATGCAAATCCAGACTCATACGACATAACGTCCCAGCAGGGATGAACGATTTAGTGAAATCGGTACGAGGACGAGCGATTTTTTTGAGTTGGGGCATGACAATTTCTTCGATCCCCTACAAATTCATGAAATTATTGATCTCCTTTTAGTCAATTCTTGGAACCTTGTTTGAATTTTCGTTCGATATTGTTCGAAAATGGATGAAGTTAAAATAATATTCCGTAACCTATTATGACTAGGCATCTGCGCACTGGAGTCATTTACTTGAATCATTGAACTGAGAGTTCATTGCAGCTAGATGTGCATTAGGGGGTATAGACTCTAAGTAAAGTAATTTCAGATATATATAATTTGTAAGACCCCTAATTTTGGATATTAATTTTAATTAATTTTATTTATTTAATATAGATATTTAATATTAAACAATATTTTATAATTAGTATTGACTATAGAGGTACTTTACTGTAGCTCTAATTTTTAAAGCACAATAATTATCAATTTCTCAACTCTAGTTCCATATTTGTAATCCCGACAAGGTCACCTTCATTTTGATATATCACGTCCCACTCAAACATGTTCTCTCTTGCACTACATATTTTTTTGTACAACTTTGGGGTCAAAATGGTCATTTTAGTCCTTACCATAAAATTATATGTATTTTCTAATTTCGATTTGAGGCCCAAACCCGATCCAAACCATTCGACCCAATATATAGATTTGACCTATTTTGAGCCTACTACACATATCCCACTCAATTGAGTTCCCATGTGCTATTTATTTTCAAATGACACACAAGACCCATTGAATAGCTTTTCAGAGTCAATTTCAATTCCATAAACCCTATATGCCCAATACTAGTTCAATTAGCCTTGGTTGAGCCGATAATAGGTTACCATAACTAATTAAGATAAATTTTACATTTATTTTTAGAGGATTTTTTTACAGACGTAATAGATTTGAAACAACCCACCATTAACATTCAAATTAGAAAACCTATTAATTATCTATTGATTCAAATATGTATATCTTTCAAATGGTGCAACCAAATCTGACAAAACTTTCCTAAAATATTTCCTAAACAACCCTAACATATATAAGCCTCAAACTTTATATTTGAACCTAATATTTCAGTTTCCTCCTTCCCCAAAAATTTCAATCCCGAAGTTCCCTCCCAGCCTTGGCCGCCGACATCACCTTGTGGCGTACCGGTAGTTTCAACCTCTTTTCGACCTCTCATGATACTCCATGAATATTTTTTGTGAAGATAACGCGACCCTCTAACGTCCTAATAAGCCTCCGAGGAGCCATGAAAACTTTGTGAGGAGTTGCGAATTTTAGAAGTCACCTAGTGTTGGATTCCAAGTCTGAATTCGTTCTAACGGGTACGCTATGTTGCATCTAGGGTTTCATATATTTTTTGATATCATCTTTTCATGAGACCAAAACTAGTGAAAATATTTATGTTCTATTTTCATGTCCAATTGGCCACCCAGACAGTTCCAAACAGTTTGTCTCGGGCGTTCATTTTGCTGCAAGGTGTCCATCCAGGACTAATTCTTTTGCGTACGAGTTTTTGGCAACTTACGGACCACTTCGACTCTTCCTATTTTTTAAAGACTCTATACATCCTAAGATTTTCGCTTAATATACATTTACAGCATTTTATTGAGGTTTACTATTTCAATAAAATTTGGATTTGTCGCCATAATGTTAGAACACCGAAAACCCATAGACTATATGTGTCCATATGCTTCAGAACTTCATAAGACTTATCTACAATAATTGTTGTGTATATTTTGAGAAGAAAACATAAATTTTACATATTTTATACTAATTTTCCAGAATTAACATTTAGAGAATTTGTCGTTTCAAGAGCCAAACTATGGAATAAGTCTAAGTATATTAATGTAGAATCAATACAAGACTTGTATACATATTTTTTATGAATAAAATATGTTAATTATTATTATCTAATATCTATAATTATTTTTCAAATTAAATAAGATATTTTTATGTTATTAAAATATTTTTTTGAATAGATTTAATGCTATATATATGTTAGATTGAGTTGAATAGTTAATATGATTAGTTTCGTATATATATATATATATATATATATATATATATATATATATATATATATATATATATATTTTTGATTAGTTTCGTATATATATATATATATATATATATATATATATATATATATATATATATATATATATACGAAACTAATCAAAAATATATATATATATATATATATATATATATATATTATTGGGTCTATATATGGTAAGTCCATGTAAGTCCATGTAAGGACAAAATATATGGTAAGTCCATGTAAGGTATGACATGAGCAGGTCACGAATAGTAAAATTATTATGATAGGTGTACGTGACGGAGTGAGCGAGGATCTTGGAGTAGGACAACACTTCACAAAGTTGCAGGAGACATGCAAGTGTACCTTGCCAAAGTTTAGTATTTTTGTTATTTTCTTTTCTTGGTTGTTATCTTTTATTTTTATCTCCAGATGTTGTGGACGTAGGATCAATTGGTACTTAGCATCTGAATGGTATTCAGGTGCCGATATCTGTATATAGATATCAGGTATCAATAATAGGCATGGCAATGTATTCTATGTTGTCCCAAACAGGATCATAGTCAACCTAGTCTTGATAAATTAAAAAAAACGATATCTGTCATGTTCCAACTTGACACATCAAGCTCCATTAAGTTCCAAAACAGACAATCTTCACATATTGGCTCAAGACGAACATCATCAACGATTGCTCGACAATATTGTTGTCTATTGTATTCTGAGTTTACATTTTACATTTTATTGAGTCTAGGCTATTGTAAGTTGAGTCGCACTGGATATCTCAACCTTAGCCTTTACACCCAAAAGCTCCACAAACAAAAGTCCAAAAATTGCCAAACCCAAAATAGTCCCTTGAACATTCTTTCCCCAAGGAGACAGAGTTCGGGCCGAACTCTTCCCCACACAGATTTCGGGCCGAATTCTGCCTCCCTTAATTCCAGGTCCTGATTTTTAGGGTTTGCTAATTGCTAGTTGTCCAACGGCTAATTTTTTGAATATTTGGGACAAAGTTCTGGCCATACTCTGCCTACCTGGACCGGTATATATAGGCCTTGTTTCCTCTCATTTGAAATAATCCAATCTTCTCATCTTCTCTTTTCTTATAGCCTATACATTCTAAAGCTTATTCTTCTCATCCAATTAGCCACCAAACTTTCCAACCATCCAAGGTGCTCAGTGCGAGTCAATTAGAAGTTTGAGTGCAAGAGTTTCAAAAAGAAGTCACTTGAAAAATTCCAAGTTTTGCCATCCGCAAATCTGCAAGAAGTTGGCGTGTTCTTCTGAGTAAAGGCATGTGGTTATACGCTATTTCACAAATAGTGGATTTCAATATCGAGCTAGAGTTCTCAGGCCTGGACTAGTCCTTCACGAGGGAAACCAGGTTAAAAACTGTTGTGTCTGCGTATGCTTCTCTGATCTCTTTTTATATTCCGCACTTATACTCTGATTATTATTTTTGTTGAATGGACTTGAATAGAGTTAATTTTTATTTGGGTATTATCGACACATACTCTATTCACCCCCTTCTAGAGTTGCCTACACGTATTTTAATTGGTATCAGAGCTCTGTTCTCATTTATTGGATTAACATCCTAGAGATGATCCATGGCAACCACACAACTTATCCTTTCTAACTATGGTGAGGGACAGTCCACGAATAGGACACTCCTATTTGACGGAACTAACTACACCTATTGGAAAACTAGGATGAGTTTTTATCTCAAGTCTCTAGACTTTGATCTGTGGACCATCGTCACGGATGGTTACAAAAAGCCGGCCAGAATAGTTGTCGAAGGGGCACTTATTGAAAACCACGATAAATATTCTGACTTGGAAAAGAAATAGGCAAGTCTAGATGCTAGGGCTATTAATGCTCTCTTTTGTGCTATAGATAGGACTGAGTTCAACATGGTCTCTACATGCTCCACCTCACACGAAGTATGGAAGCTTCTGGAGGTGACTCATGAAGGAACCACACAAGTAAAGAATCAAAGATCAGTCGTCTTACACAAGAATATGAGGCATTCAAGATGAAGCCAAATGAGACGATCACCCAAATGCCCCTAAGATTCCTCGACATCGTTAACCCTTTATCTTCTCTTAGAAAAGAGTAACCCAACCATGAGAAGATCTGCAAGCTTCTAAGGGGACTACCAAAGATTTGGAACCCCAAGGTGACGACAATTATCGAAGGCAATGATCTCACCGACATGTCAATGAAAACTCTGATGGGCAAGCTAATGATGCATGATCTCGATCTCAAAGATTTTGAAGAATCTACTCCAAAAGAAAGAGATATTGCCTTAAGAGCTCATCGCCGAAAAACTACCTCAGAGGAAATAGATGACGACAATTCTGAAGGTGATGATCAAGCACTCACGGTTCGAAACTTCAAGAAGTTCCTACGCTTCAACCGAAGAAAGAGGGACGATAAGGAAGAACCCGCCTACTTCGGATGCAAAAAGACGGGACACGTCAAAAAAGACTGTCCTATAGCAAAGAAAGGAAGCAGATACGAAAAACCATACAAGAGGCCAACCTCAAAGAAGTATGCCAACACTAGCATCTGGCACGAAAGCGAGGCCAGCAATTCATACAAAGAAGAGGACTCTCCACAAAATACTGCAAACGTCTGCCTAATGGCAACTTCGGACAAAGTAAATGACCCTTTTGAAGATTTTTCCTTTGATGAACTGGGTGACGCCTTGAGTGATCTTCTTGGAGACCACAAAAAGGTTATTATCAAGCATGCTAAGGAAAAGATAAAGACCCATGAAGTCAAGATCCATAGACTTTCTTGCTTAGTTGAGAATGTTAGAAATACTACACCCACGAAAAGCACTGAGGAGGTACCTAAGATTAAATTAAGCTTACACGATACCGAATCTCTTATTGAGAAGCAAACACATGATATCACTACTTTAAATAAAGAACATGCTGAAGAGAAAAACAAGTACAAGATTGCTACTGCTAGAATACATAGCCTTACTACTAAATGTGATGAGTTGCATGTTGCCTCTAAGAAATTAGAGATTAGACTGGACAAGCAGGTTATTCAACCTCAAACTCAGTCTTATAGTCACAACACCTACAAACACGAGACAACTCAACACAAGAGAGCATATCACCACAAGAACACTCATCCATATACTACTCAAAATCATGCCTTTATGTACACCTATTCACATGCAGCACAGAAAACACACACGTAAATTCTATCATCATCCTGCTACACACAATCACCATTATCATCATGCTGCTACACAAACTCACTACAGTTATCCTACTGCTACACATAGCTATGATCATCATGCACCCACATATAGACACAACTATCATCCTGCACCCAACACCAATATGTATGCTATATGCATGGGTATCGAAGACTAACTTTTCAGGACCCACAAGAATTTGGGTACCAATGGTAACATCTACTCATAGTGTATGTGGACCTTCCCTTTCAAACTAAGAGCAAACGGATTTCGATAGTGGGTTCTCGCAACATATGACTGGAGATGCTAATCTATTCGCAACACTATCGATAAAAAAGGAAGGATATGTTTTCTTCGACAATAATCTGAAAGGCTATATCAAAGGTAATGGTACAATTGGTTATCCTCCTTCTCCTATCAGTAAGGATGTCTGTTTAGTGACCGAGTTAAAACATAACCTGCTCAACATTAGTTATCTTGCTAATCATGGATATGATATTAACTTTGGAAAAACTAAATTCTTTATCTATGATAGATCAACGGAAGACATCGCTTTTGAAGGGATAAGAGAAGATAACATATATATTTTCTATCTATCTAGAGATACTAATAGTGCAGGAAGATGCCTCTACGCCCACAAAGACGAAATACTATTATGGCACCAGCGTCTTGGTCATGCCAACATGGATACCATATCCAGATTATCAACCAAGAAGCTAGTAAGAGGCCTACCAAACATCACATTCAAGAAGGACACGGTATGTGTAAGTCCCCCGAATTTCATGGATTTATTTTTGATTTTTCTAAAAGAATTATTTTTGATAATAATTCTTATTTGATTATTTTTTATCCTCAAATGTTCTTTTTCGTGACTTTAATTTTTTGAGCATCAGAGATGCCAATCTCTGGAAACTTTCTTCATGAGTTTGTAGTAGACAAGATTATCTTCATTTTGTTATATCATGTCCCACTCAAACTTGTTCTCTTGTACTCTTTTTGCTTCGCATAACTTCGGATCAATTTAGACCAATTGATCGTTAAATAATTATTAATTAAATTCTCACTTTTATCTTTGATCATCATATGCACGTTGTCGTGACTTTTAATTTAGGAGTACAAGACTAGTGGTTTTTTCGAAACCAACTTCTCATTCATGATCTACTGGAGACACCCTGCACCCATGATCTTCGTGTCCCACTCAAACACACCATCTTGTGCTATATTTGTTTCACACAACTTTCCTGACACAAGACCCAATTTTAATTTATCTCATGGAGTCACATTTATTTCCGACACGAATTGGGGACACCCTTTCGACCCAAACCTGTCAACCCAACATATGGACCTGGCCCACATTAAGCCCACTACCGATATGACACCCGTGTCCCATTCAATTGAGCCCCCACATGCTACCTATTTACTAGAGATCATAAATATCTAAATTAATTCATTTATTATACCAAGTCCGATTTTGACCGGACCCGACTCAATTGAACCCAACCCAAGCTTCTTATTGTCCTCATATGACTACCCAAATACCCCCATACAGATATCTCTCTCTACTTGTGTAGATATTTCATTATCTCTCTTCCTCTTCAATAAATATATCTTTCTCACTCTTTATAATAATATTATATATTTTTTTATTATATATATATAATATTAAATATATAGATATATATATATATATATATATATATATATAATATTATTATTATATATATATATTATATTATATATATATATAATATTATATATATATACATATATATATATATATATATATATATATATATATATATATATATATATATATATATATATATATATATATTTCTCTCTCTACTCACACACATAAACTCCCCCCATCACCATCAGCTCACACTCCCTCCCCCTATTTCAGTCGACCTACTCTTCTCTCTCTCTCTTCCTCTCTTTCTAATAATATTTACATCTCTCTCTCTCTATATTCCAACACACACACACACTTCCCCCTCTCTTTATACTCTCTCTCCTTTCCCCTCTCCTCACAGCCACTCCCTCCCTCCCTCTAAACTGAGCACTACCACTACCACAAACACGAGCACCACCACCACCACCATCACGAGCACCACCACTACCACCATCACGAGCGCTGCTGTCGCCACAGTGGCGTGAGGCACTGCGACCGCGAGAGCAGTAGCAGCCGGGCAAGCGCGTGCCGCTGCCGCCGCCGCCGCGTGGGTGCCCCTGGCTGGAGACCTCCAGCGAGCTCCCCCTCGCCGTCATCCTCCTTCCCCAACGTGCCACATAGCCGATTCTTGCATTTGGCACGAGACCCGGTCGACACGCGTGAGAAATCTAAGTCCAGAATTGTTCCTCGGGACAGCAATTTCGTGCACATTTTTCGGACAATTCGATGGTTGGATCGTCGATCCGTTTCTTCCGTCTCAATCTCGGTATACACCTCTTCACTCCTCTCAAGTTTCATCCGTTAATTCTATCATTTGCTATGTCAAAATCGGCCGCCAAGTTGATACTTTAAATTGTACTATTTTTGGACAGTTTTGTGGAGCCAACTTCTTCGACTCGTATCTCCGTCGTTGTAGCTCCATTTGGCGTGCCACTAGTTCCTATCCACAACTGGTATAACCCTCTTCCTGTCCCTTAAGTTTCACTTTATTGTGATCTTGTTTGATTGGTTGAATTTGACGTTAAAGTTGGTCGTCCGAATTCATAATTTTTAACTTGTAAAATCCAAATTTTGGACCCGGGACTCCGGATTCCAATTCTGACACCACCAGTAGACTCGTGGCATCGTTCTAGCACAAATTCATATAAAGTTTATTAGATTTGGAGGAAGTTGGCCCAGGCACGTATTTCGGTGCAAGGTGGGCCCCACAATCCGGGCCAACAGGCCATTTTGAGATCGGCTCATCGAAATCTAATTTTGGATATACCGTTGAGTTCGTATCGTCATTCTGGACTCGTTGACATATAATTTGCTGAGTTTTGTGGATATTGGCTCTGACACGCATTTTTGTGCAAATTAGATTCTAATATCCGGGTCAACGGACCAATTTGAGATCGGGCCATCGGAATCCAATTCCGGATATACCGTTGAGTTTGTATCATCAATCTGAATTTATGGACATATAATTTGTTAGGTTTAGTACAATTTTATCCGGGCTCGTTTTTCGGTGCAAAGCGGGTCCGATATGGACACCGTTTGACTCAAAATTATCTTTTTGCTCCTATGTCCAAATTGGAGTTATGAGTAGATTATTCTAGCTATTTTGACCATTCTGGACACGTTGGTGATGTTTGTTTTATCATCCGACAACATCTGTAGACGTTTTCCCTATCTATCACCATTTGTTATAATTCTTCTCTTTTGGTTCGTATTTTGAGATTCGTGCATCGAAATTGAGATCCGTCGATTCCAGGGGATTATACTACTCGCCTCACGTAGGGTAAAGCCTGAACTGATACTACTTGCACATAGCTTTCCATTTTGGCCGGCCTGATCTACAGGTTTACCTGCGCTTGTTCTTGCACCATAGCCGATCAAATGGAAGAGGTTGATCTTGACCCAAGCCGATCACATAATGCTCTAATTTTTCTAGACACTGTTTATATTTATATTATACATAAGATATTATTGTACTATTCTACATTCCAGTATTTTATACCCTGACATGATATCCAGTTTTACATATACTACTTTATTTCCAGTCTTGATATTTTATCTTATATTTCATTATAATTGTCCCTTATAGAATTTGTCAATTCATGTGGAACTGCTATTAGTTTATGTACTCATTTTCATTCTGACTGGATACGTTGACAATATTTTTAGGAGTTGTTATGCCCTCATTATTGGACTACAGGATGTTGCTAGCTGAGGTGGATCTCGACATTCTTTCACTGTGATTTATCTTCCAGGAGTGCTAGGCCTGGTAGTTATTTAGTTTTGTTATTGTTTTTCTTCCGTTTTATTCTTGTCTCATATGATCCTTTGTAGATTCTAGTTGTTCTAGTGATATTATTATCTTTCTTGTCTTGTCTTATCTTCCTTAGCTTTTGTGATATGATATGAGTACCTTCATAGTTATGGATCTTTTAGAAGTTGTAGTTGGTATCGGGTACTTGACAGCACTCTACTGCCAATACTGCAGTGTAGACTGGGCGTGGCCCACGTATTCGTACCCATATATCTGGGTGCGGGTCGTGACACATTTTTATGGTGGTCCATGCAGGTCAGTCTTTGCTATTAATGCGAAGTCGTAGTAGTACTTGAGCTTATCTGTACTACTGTGAGCCTGCCCTAGGATTAAGATTAAGTCATAGAATATTTAGGATTTTGGTACTCGGTCACATAGAAACTCTTGATAGATTCCAGCGATGACCCCTGGGAGTCTTATTTCAAAAAGTTTTTCAAGTCTATTTCCCAATTGCTTCCATTCGTCCTGATTTTGAAATATATGTCCGTTATCGAACCATATTCTTGCATTGAGATGTGTTTATGGACCCCAGAGGGAAATAGAATGTATAAGTTGAACTTATATATCATCTAGATTGAGAAGAGAATATGATTAGCCAATCTTATATGAAGGTTAATATTTGTTTTAGCTTATATTCCAGGAATCTTGATCTAGATAGTACCTTTGGGTAATCCCCTGAGAACCTCCCTTTAAACCCTACCTCGGAATCTGTTTTCGCTTGTTTCTATTTATTTTTCCTTGATTCGTTGATGAGAATTTTGAATCTTGATGTTCGTTGTTGACTTTGATTTTGTTTCTAGATAAGTTTTTATGAATTGAGTTAAAATATATTCTGATAACATATTTGATGAGTACGATAAGAAGGGTAAATATCTACTTTATTTATAGAGTTTAGAATTTATCGCAGCCATACAAGCTAGCATGACGAGGACATGGAGCCTGATTTTGGATATCTATTCTAGTTATGGAATTAGATTTTCTTGCAGCCATACCGGTTGGCGTGGTAAGGAATCTAGGTAACATGATTACATGGTGTATACCTTATTTATGGACTCTATCGTTTATTGCAGCTATGCTTACTGGCATGGCAGAAATTCTGGCAACATGATTTTGGATAGAAGTATATGGTTATCAGATCATATCTTAAATTGATTCACTTCTATTAACCTATTGAGCAAGAATAATTTCTACCATTATTTTTTGTGTTGTCATTTTTCTTATCGTCTGACTATTTCCTCATCTTACAATTATTCCCTTGTCTTATTTAACCATGTCCTACTTACATCAATCAACTACCTCATATCTACTTTTGTCATCTATACTCTGAAATCTTTTGAGCTCTTATATCTCTTTACCTTGGGAAAGTTGAGGAAGTATCGTAAATCATCTGGCTCGGAAGACGAATTTATTATCAAGTGGTATCTTGGTAGGAATATGAGATGTTGGACCTTAGTATAGAATTTTGAGAGGAAGGTATTACTGAGATTGAAAATGAAACCAAGAGGTCGATATAATCAGTTTAGAAATAATTTACTAGAGAATTAGGAGGATGAATCACTTGGAAAGAATGTAGGAGGATTTTAAATGATAAGGACAATAGGATGTACATTAATGGTTAGAACATTTATATTTCATGGATATAGTTTAGAAACTGACGAGGATATCTGAGATCGAAATATTTTTGAATTTGGATAAATTTAGGTTATTATTTCTCGAGAAATTTCACATTAAGGTTATGATGCAAAATTTGGAATTTAATAATGGGAAAGAGATTTTAACTATATGCAATGATGATACAAAATTGGACAAGACAGGTAAGAGGATAGAGAGCACAAGGATTTGGAGTTAAATTTTTTTGGAGATTTTGTGGTAATATAATTTTTTTTAAAGATGAATAATGTTGAAAGTGTATGTTGAAGAAAGTATGAAGGTTGGTTTTATAATGGAGAATAAGTTTTGTAAGTCCTAGTGATATTAGATCTGAATAACAGGAGGAGCGTGATTTGAATAAGTTCAATGATTCATAAACTTGATTTAGGGGTTTCGGATCCAATTTAGGACAAGGTGGAAGAATTTGGACATAATAATGATTAAGTGGATAGTGTTGAGTTCTAATAAAGGGTATGCTTCGTGAGTAGTGTTTTGGAATTTAGGAATTAGACCTATGGTAATCATGACAAGGTCCAATCTTCATGACGGAAGGGTATAATTTTTGGTAGTAGTCATATAAAGGTTGATTTTCATATTTGGACTTGTGAGATAAAGGTATGATTGGCAAATGATGATCAGATAACTTGATAGTATTAGAGAGAGATGATTAACTTGGCTTTCCTATGAAACCTTCTTTTTTGATTTCCCTATCAAAAAGGAAATTTGACTTATTCTATATCCTAGAATCATCCTTTGAGTTTTCAATATCGTCGAATCCCAACTCCCTTGATCGCGACCAATCGACTTTAGTCATATCTCTGATCATATCCATATCCTGGATCATACTCAATTGGATTAAATTCAATTGCGACATGGATTTCCATCATTGGGTGCTCGTGCTCAGACTTCGATGACCTTGTTCTTCATCTTACCTAAATATTGTTTTGATGATCAACTTAGACCGTATCGAGACCTAAATTTTAATCGTGATTGGATTTCAATATTATACCACTCGTGCTTTAACTTTCGATTTAATTCTTACTAATGACTAAGTTCTGTTCCAATCATGGTTAAGCTTCATACTATCCCTGATCATACCAAAATTTTATGTTTGGTTATGCCTATGCTACTATCATACTCTTCCTTATATCTAATTAACTGTTGACCAAAGTTAGACTGACCGTATCTATGATCGTATTGAAATTCAATTTTGATCATATTTGGATTTTAAACACTCGTACCTAAACTCTTTTCGACCTTGATTTGATTTCCTGATTATATATGAAATTCCTTGTGATTAGTCATGCCTAGATGACCTAACATGACTAAGACGACTTTAAATCCCTTGATCGTGATTCTAGCGATCATGACTGTACATATTACCTTGCCTCTAAATCGTGCCTAAAAATTTTGACTTTCGATCACGACTAACTAGTGTGACTATGAAATTAGTCGTGTTAGAATTGAAAATTTATCATGTCTGAATAATTTTCTACCATAACTAAATGACTTGGTTTCTTCCTAAATCGTGGTTATGCGACCTAGAGCTTGATTTTCCATTAAATCTAACTATCGATCGTGCTGTACTCGAATTTTGTTCTCCATTCGCTTCTCTTAGCCTTGATTAAGATCATGACTATGCGACTTTGATTTTCATGATCATGATAATCTTAATCCACAAATCGTGCGAAAAATCTTGATCTCTAATCACGACTGTGCCGAAATAGATTTTCTATCGTATCTAAATTTTGATTCTCTAGTCACTCGTGCTCAGGTTCATTCATGATCATGACTAGGTTTGAAATTTTCATCGCTTTATTCTAAATCGTGCCTAAGTGGTTAGTCATTCCAAATATTTTGAACGCGTCTGAGTCTTGCTTTCACTCATGACCATATGGTTAATCCTTGACCAATGTTCGTGCTAAATATTTGATTATTCCTAACAATGCCCAATCATATTTTTTTTATTTATGATCGTGCCTATGTATAACCCTAAATCTTATTTCATCAAGATGGATTATACTAATCGATATTTTGGCCTTATTCTGATTTGATCGTAACCGAACGATTCCTGATTTTCCTAGTCGCGGCTTCGTACTGTGTGCCTACAAGCTATGGCTTTAAATCTCAAATCATGCCAAATGTTGTTTTGGTCATGGTTATCTTTTCATCCTAATCGGGCCTGTACGACTTTGAGGTTGATTTTCATCAAACCTAAGCGCTACAAATCACCCTGTACTCGAACTTCATTTATATTTTTCAATTATCTTAGTCATCACTAAGATCGTGCCTTAATGACTTAACTTACATCTAAATTGTGCATATATAGTTTATTCATGCCATGATTCTATCATGCCAAAACCACTAGTCGTGTCTAAATAATTTTGAATTGATTATCTCGATCGTGCAAAACTCGTCGTTCTTTTATCGTGCCTAAAAATATTACTTAAACCTTCTATCTTGTTTTAACCCCACTACCAACCTTTAATTACGAGGATGAAATTCTTATAAGGTGGGTAGGATGTAAGCCCCCTGAATTTCATGGATTTATTTTTGATTTTTCTAAAAGAATTATTTTCGATAATAATTCTTATTTGATTATTTTTGATCATTAAATGTTCTTTTCCGTGACTTTGATTTCTGGAGCATCAGAGATGCCAATCTCTAGAAACTTTCTTTATGAGTTTGTAATAGACAAGATTATCTTCATTTTGATATATCATGTCCCACTCAAACTTGTTTTCTTGTACTCTTTTTGCTTCGCATAACTTCGGGTCAATTTAGACCAATTGATCGTTGAATAATTATTAATTAAATTTCCACTTTTATCTTTGGTCATCATATGCAAGTTGTCGTGACTTTTAATTTAGGAGCACAAGACTAGTTATTTTCTTGAAACCAACTTCTCATGCATGATCTACTCGAGACACCCTACACCTATGATCTTCGTGTCCCACTCAGACACACCATCTAGTGCTTCATTTATTTCGTACAACTTTTCTGACACAAGACCCAATTTTAATTTATCCCATGGAGTCACATCTATTTTCGACTCGAATTGGGGACACCCTTTCGACCCAAACCTGTCAACCCAACATATGGACCTGGCCCACATTAAGCTTACTACCCACATGACGCCCGTGTCCCATTCAATTGATCCCCCACATGATACTTATTTACCAGAGATCATAAATATCTAAATTAATCCATTTATTGTACCAAGTCCGATTTTGACTGGACCCGACTCAATTGAACCCAACCCAAGCTTCATGTTGTCCTCTCATGACTACCCAAATACCCCCATACAGATATCTCTCTCTACTTGTGTAGATATTTCATTATCTCTCTCCCTCTTCAAAAATATATCTTTCTCTCTCTTTCTAATTATATATATATATACTTCCCCCATTACCATCAGTTCATACTCCCTCCCCCTATTTCAGTTGACCTACTCTTCTCTCTTGCTCTCTCTCTCTCCTTCTAAAAATATTTACATCTCTCTCTCTATTCCAACACACACACACACACTTCCCCCTCTCTTTACACTCTCTCTCCTTTTCCCTCTCCTCATAGCCATTCCTTCTCCCCCTCTAAATCGAGCACCACCACCACCAACACAAGCACCACCACCACCATCATGAGCACCACCACCACCACCATCACGAGCACCGACACTGCCACAGCTGCGAGGGAGACTGCGGTCGCGACAGCAGCAGCAGCAGCCGCGCCACCGTGAGCCGCTGCCGCCGTGCGCTGCTGCTGTCGAACGCCATTGCATGGGCGCCCCCTGGCTGGTGACCTCCAGCGAGCTCCCCTCGCTGTCCTCCTCCTTCTCCGATGTGCCACGTATCCGATTCGTGCATTTGGCAGAAGATCCCGTCGGCGCGCGCGAGAAATCGAAGTCCAGAATTGTTCCTTATGACAGCAACTTCGTGCGCATTTTTTAGACAATTCAACCATTGGATCGCCGATCTGTTTCTTCCCTCTCAATCTTGGTGTATACCTCTTCACTCCCCTCAAGTATCATCCGTTAATTCTGTCGTTTGCCATGTCAAAATCGACCGCCAAGTTGACACTTTAAATTGTACTATTTTTAAACAGTTTTATAGAGCCAACTTCGTCGACTGGTATCTCCGTCGTCGTAGCTCCGTTTGGCGTGCCACCAGTTCTTATGCACAGCTAGTATAACCCTCTTCTTGCTCCTTAAGTTTCATTTCATTGTGATATTGTTTGATTGGTTGAATTTGACGCCAAAGTTGGCCGTCCGAATTCGTAATTTCTAACTTGTAAAATCCTAATTTTGGACCCGGAACTCCGGATTCCAATTCTGATACCACAAGTAGACTCGTGTCATCGTTCTGGCACAAATTCATATAAAGTTTGTTAGATTTGGAGGACGTGGACACCGATACGCATTTCGGTGCAAGGCGGGCCCCACAGTCCGGGTCAACGGCGCATTTTGAGATCTGCTCATCGGAATCCAATTCTGGATATACGGTTGAGTTTGTATCATCATTTTGGACTTGTTGACATATAATTTACTGATTTTTTCGGACGTTGGCTCCGACATGCATTTCCGTGCAAATTGGATTCTAATATCCGGGTCAACGGACCAATTTGAGATCGTGCGATCGGAATCCAATTTCGGATATACCATTGAGTTCGTATCGTCATTCTGGATTCATGGACATATAATTTTTTAGTTTTAGTATACTTTTATTCTGGCATATTTTTCGGTACAAAGCGGGCCAAACAGGACACCGTTTTGACTCAAAATTACTTTTTTGCCCCTGTATCCAAATTGGACTTATGGGTAGGCTATTTTAGCTATTTTGACCATTCTGGACACGTTGACGATGTTTGTTTCATCATCCGACAACATTTGTAGACTATTTTTCCTATCTATCACCATTTGTTATGATTCTTCTCTTTTGGTTCGTATTTTGAGATCCGTGCATCGAAATTGAGATCCGTCGATTCCAGTAATTTCATATCCCTGAAATTGACCAGTTGTCTATGTGGATGATTATAGAGACTAGCTTTGACCCAGTTTAACCCAGAGTGGACAAGGAGTTGACCAGTTGACCAAAGTTAACTGTAAGTCAACCTTTGACCCAGTTTGACTTAGTTTGACCTAGAATAGGCCTAGAAGCATAGAATTAATGTATTTATAAATATTGTTTACTCTAGAACACTAAGTAACCTTGTAAATTCATGTTAGGTCTCTGTGACGTCGGTTCAGGCATTAACCGTCACTTATTGCTCAGAACAGCAGACGAGTACATTGTTTGATAGTTTTTATTGTCTTGATATCTACTATATCTGATTCAGTTGTAGTGTTTTACTTGATTTCCGACATGATGGTACACGAACTAGTATACGTCGGATCCTGTCATGAGATGTCATTCCAGGGTTACTATAGTATATTGGTACATTGTTCTATCTTGTTTTTCTTGTACTTGTATAGACGTCGATTCCTAAGGAAATTTGCTACCCTCTTAGAGAATCCCGTATCATGACGTGACATGTTCGAATCTATTATACTACTCGAGGATGGGGAGTTATTAGAGGTTATGTGATCATACCCCACTGGTTACTACTTGCATCATAGCTTTACCCTCGCCTCATGTAGGGTAAAGCCTGACCTGATACTACTTGCACCATAGCTTTTTATTTTGGCCGGCCTGATCTCCAGGCTTACCTGTAATTGTTCTTGCACCATAGCCGGTCAAATGGAAGAGCCCGATCTTGACCCAAATTGATCACATAATGCTCTAATATCTCAAGGCACTGTTTATATTTACATTATACATCAGATATTACTGTACTGTTCTACATTCCAGTATTTCATACTCTGACATGATATCCAATTTTACATGTACTACTTTATTTCTAGTCTTGATATTTTATCTTGTATTTTATTATAATTGTCTCTTATAGAATTTGTCAATTCATATGGAACTGCTATTAGTTTATGTACTCGTTTCCATCCTGACTGGATATATTGACAATATTTTTAGGAGTTGTTATGCCCTCATTATTGGACTACAGGATGTTGCTAGCTGAGGCGAATCTCGATATTCTTTCATCGTAAGTTGTCTCCCAGGAGTGCTAGGCCTGTAGTTATTTAGTTTTGTTATTATTTTTCTTCTGTTTCATTCATGTCTCATATGATCCTTTGTAGATTCTAGTTGTTGTAGTGATATTGTTATCTTTTTTGTCTTGTCTTATCTTCCTTAGCTTTTGTGATGCGATATGAGTACCTTTATAGTTATGGATCTTTTAGATATTGTAGTTAGTATCGGGTACTTGACAACGCTCTACCGTCGATACTGCGGCATAGGCTGGGCGTAGGCTACGTATTCGTACCCATATACCTGGGTGCGGATCGTGACAGTATGTGCCAAATATGAAAAGAATAAATCCACCAAATCTTCCTTTAAATCCATAAACACTGTAAGTACTACCCGACCATTGTAATTAATTCATATGAATCTATTTGGTCCTAGTAGAGTAGCCAGTCTTGGCGGTGAACTCTATGCTTTTGTTATCGTTGATGACTTTTCAAGATTTACTTGGATTTTCTTTCTTGCAAATAAAAATGATACCATTTCAGTTTTTAAATTTTTTGCTAAAATGGTCCAAAACGAAAAAGGTTACATGATTAATCGTATCCGAAGTGATCATGGTGGCAAATTCAATAATTCTAATTTTGAAGAGTTTTGTGATTTAAATGGTTTTAGTCATGAGTTTTCTTGTCCTAGAACTCCTCAACAAAATGGTGTTGTGGAGCGGAAGAATAGGACTCTTGGCGATATGGCTAGAGTCATGTTGAATCAATTTTTTCTTCCAAAATATTTTTGGGCAGAAGCTGTCAGCACAGCGTACCATATTTTGAATAAGGTTTTGATTCGACCTATCTCGAAGAAAACTCCCTATGAGCTTTGGTTTGGTAGAACGCCAAATATTTCTTACTTTATGTTTGGCTGTCGCTACTTTATCCTAAATACCAATGACAACTTAGGCAAGTTTGATGCCAAAACTGACGAAGCTATTCTTTTTGGTTATGCTGCCAAGATTAAGGGATATAGAGTGTTCAACAAACTCTACATGATTGTTGAAGAGTCTACTAATGTAACTTTTGATGAGGACAATAGCACAGCTGTCATTCCCAATGATGATGAACCATCTGCTTTCATCCTGTGGATACACCACCCGAGACCAACTCTCTGGAGGACTTACCAAAGAAGTTCCAATTTAAACCTTCGTATCCAGAAAACTTGGTCATAGGTGAGATATCGAAAGGGGTAACGACTCGATCTTCTTTAAGAGATTCTATTGCTAGCACTGCTTTTATTTCTCAAATCGAACCTAACAATGTTTTAGAAGCTTTTAATGATGAATTTTGGATATCTGCAATACAAGAAGAACTCAACCAATTCGAACGAAATCAAGTTTGGAAACTTGTTCCTAGACCTGTTGATCATTCGATTATTGGTACTAAATGAGTTTTTTGCAACAAAGTTAATGAGGATGGTTCAGTCACTCGTAACAAGGCTCGTCTCGTAGCTCAAGGATACAACCAATTGGAGGGTATCGACTACGATGAGGCGTATGCTCCTATTGCACGACTTGAATCTATTCGGATGCTTTGTGTCTTTGCAAATTTCTAAAACTTCAATCTTTTTCAAATGGATGTGAAAGTGCTTTTTTAAATGGTTTTACTAAAAAAGAAGTTTTTGTCAAACAACCCCCTGGTTTTTAAAATCACAAATTTCCTGACCATTTTTTTAAACTGAAAAAGCTCTCTATGGCCTCAAACAAGATCCTCGAGCATGATATAAACATCTTAGTACTTTCTTACTTGATAAAGATTTTTCAAAAAGAAAATTGACACTACACTTTTCATAAAATCTCTTGATGATATTATTTTATTATAGCAAATCTATGTTGATGATATCATATTCGGTTCTACTAATGAGGGACTATGCAAAGATTTTGCTAAGTGTATGCAGAACAAGTTTGAGATGAGCATGATGGGGGAGCTAAACTCCTTTCTTGGACTGCAAATCAAAAAACACTCGCAAGGCGTCTTCATCAATCAGTCGAAGTGTACAAAAGACATGCTGAAAAAGTTTGAGCTTGACAACATCAAACCTATCAGCACTTCTATGGCTACTACAATAAAGCTAGAACCTGATGAAAGCGGCAAACCGGTCGATCAACGTAAGTATCGAAGTATGATTGGTAGTCCATTGTAACTACTAGTCGCCCTGACATTATGTTTAGCGTTTGCATATGTTCTAGATACCAAGCTAACCCTAAAGAATCACACATGACCGTTGTTAAGCATATCTTTAGATACCTTAAAGGTATAATTATGGTAGGCTTGTGCTATCCCAAAACTACTTCCTTTGAAATAATCAGGTATCCCAATGCTGATTTTACAGGATGCAAAATCGACCGTAAGAGCACAAGCGGCACATGTCATTTGTTAGGAAAGGATTTAGTCTCATGGTTTAGCAAAAAAACAGAACTCTGTTGTACTATCCACAACAGAAGCTGAATATATCGCAGCTGGTCGTTGTTGTGCCAAGATTCTGTGGATGAAGCAAACTCTTGCAGATTATAACTTATCTTTCATGCACATACCCATTTTTTGTGATAACACTAGTGCTATAAATTTGATCAAGAACCCAGTATGTCACTCACGTACGAAGCATATAGAGATTAGACATCATTTTTTGCGTGATCATCAACAACACGACAGTATTAACTTAGAGTTTATTGACACCGAACATCAGCTAGCAGACTTCTTTACAAAACCACTAGCCGAAGAGGGCTTCAATTTTTTTTGTCGAGAGCTAGGAATCTTGGATGAAACAGTCATTCAATAAGTGTACCTGCGTAAATAACAGTTATAACAAAAATCATTTAACATGACTCAGCTTTGGGTACAAGCCGAACGGGCCCTTCTGACAACAAGACGTAAAAGCCTAAGCAACACGGTGCACTAGTCTTCAGACTACCGCTAGCTAAGATTCGGCTCCTACAGCTACCCCAAGGCAGTTTTACTGTAATGATCGTTGTCTTAACAGTCATTTATTATAAGGCTACATTGTTTTTATGACTTATCTCATTCAATTTTTCAAATTCTAGACTTTTTCCTATTCAAACATTGCCTTTTCTGTGTTCTGGAACAGATAGACAGAGTTCAGGCCGAACTCTGCCTCACACAGAGTTCGGGCCAAGCTCTGTGTTCCTGCTCACAGAACCTCCAGCTACTCTCAGCCATTCAAGTTTTTGATCCGACGGCCAGGATTTCACCCGACCTTCTGACCCCAACCATCTTAAACCCGAGAAACCCGTCTCTCTCTTCACTTTCACCTTCTTCTACCTCCCTCCAAACTATTTTCTCTTAAACCCTAACCCTAGAAAACCAACTTTTAGGGCTATTTCCTTCCAAAATCAAGATCTAAGCGTTTTGGAGGATCTCTTCCATCTTTAACTATTTGTGTAAGGTATAAATTATTACTTTCCTCTCTTTTTTCAAATTCTCTTTTTTATTATCAATGGCACCAACACTTTTTGGTAGAGGAAAGAGGAGAAGAAGTGACGGAGCATCATCTTCTAACCCTCCTCCTCCTCCTCCTCCTATCCATCCATTATTCAATCCACTACCTCCACAAAACCCTAACACCTACAATGAGCAACTTTTTGTCTCATTGGATGCTTCCAATGAGTGGTTTTCCGACTTCCGCTCACGTAGCGTGTTTTCGGGACATTCGATCAACTTTACCATATTTTCGGCTTATGATTCACTCTTTCATGACTTAGATATAGATGAACTTGTTTCAACTTCATCTATTGTATATTTAAATGCCATACAAATGTTCTACTGTAATTTGACTCATGATGACACTCGGATTTATTTTCGTGTCGCCGGTATTGATATATCGTTTGATGACTTCGAGCTCGCCGACTATCTAGAAATCTTGGAACCCAACTCTTGGGAGAAACTCGTCGATGCCTGACTGTTTCAATTTTTTGATGGATCTTCTCTTGAAAGATTCAAGGATGACTTATGTACCCCTAACACACGTCCTTGCAAGCTTAGAGCAAAATTCCTCAACCCCTACTTCTATGAACTCCATCGGATTATATTTTCTTCAGTCTTGCCCAAAGCGGGATCGACCGATGAAGTTTCATATCTTGAGATATCTGCTCTCTATTACTTGCACTTTCATTTTCCATTCAACTTCCCTCGCACGATGATGGATTGGATGATTCGTGTGCGACCAAAACCAAGATCATTGGTCTATGCCATGTATTTGCCAATGATCTTTCGTGCTTTCCAGATTCCCCTCGATGAGTGTCAGTTCCTTCCTGCTCCTGCCTATCTATCCAAGGCAAGGAGAACTCTTGCAGCTATTGCCCCTCCTGCTGAGTCCGAGTCTTCTGACTCTGATGCTCATGCTGCTCCTGATACTCCTGAGCCCGAGCTGCCTTCTACTCTGGACTCCATCCTGGAGATGCTTCGCGATCGCTTCCGTTTGGAAGACGACCATTGGACATAGCTGGATTATCGCACCACCCTCCAGATGAGTGCTATCAACAACTCGTTGTACGACCTCCAGTGCTCCCTGGCCACTCATCCTACTACGTCGTTTCCTATGGTACGGGACCCTTCTTGCAAAGGATACCGTATTGACGATGCATGGGTCAGGAGGTATCTGGACCCGGATGCAGCGTTTGTTGACCCTAGTCGTTCTGTGAGCGACCCTTCGGATGCTGCTGGACCATCCCATGCTCCATGATGGCTGTGGTTCACTCCATGCTGTTGCTGTTGATGTTAGGCTATAGTTTATTTGTTTTATCTTATGTAGTAGTTTATTTACTCTATTGCGTTGTAGTACTTTTGTTTTCTTTCATGCAAAACTATGCACTTTGGCTTGTTATTTGAGTTATAAAAACTGCAAGTAGTTTCTCTCTCTATGGTTCTAAGTTGTGTGATTGCATTCACTTTTAATGGGGGAGCCATTATTTTATTTTTTGGATAAATGACAACGGGGGAGACTTATGATATTTGCTTTATGATATTGGAATACTTTAATATGTGCCTTGTGTTTCGTTATATACTATGTTGTGCTTGCTTGTCTTAGAACTTGTCTCAGAACATATCTATTTAGGGGGGAGCCAACATGTTCATCTACGGGGGAGCTACTATCTTTATTCTATGTGTCCAGGTATGAATGTTGCGACATGCAAATATCGTATGTTTGTCAATTATCAAAGTAGGGAGATTGTTGACCCAAACTGGATCACAGTCAACTTAATCTTGATAAATTAACAAAAACGATATATGTCATGTTTCAAGTTGACAGATGAAGCTCCATCAAGCTCCAAAACAGACAATCTTTATATATCGGCTCAAGACGAACAACATCAACGATTACTCGATAATGTTGCTGTCTATTATATTCTGAGTCTGTAATTTGCATTTTATTGAGTCTAGGATGTTGTAAGTTGAGTTGCACTTAATATCTCAACCTTAGCCTTTACACCCAAAAGCTCCACAAACAAAAGTCCAAAATCTGCCAAACCCAAAATAGCCCCTTGAACATTCTGCCCCAAGGAGACAGAGTTCGGGCCGAACTCTGCCCTACATAGAATTCGGGCCGAACTCTGTCCCTCTTAATTCAAGGACCTGATCTTTGGGGCTTGCTAATTGCTAGTTGTCCAACGGCTAATTTTTTGAATATTTGGGACAGAGTTCTGGCCAAACTCTGCCTACATGGACTAGTATATATAGGTCTTGTTTCCTCTCATTTGAAATAATCCAATCTTCTCATCTTCTCTTCTCTTATAGCCTATACATTCTAAAGCTTATTCTTCTCATCCAACTAGCCACCAAACTTTCCAACCATCCAAGGTGCTCAGTGCGAGTCAATTAGAAGTTTGAGTGCAAGAGTTTCAAAAAGAAGTCACTTGAAAAATTTTAAGTTTCGCCATCCGCGAATCTGTATGAAGTTGGCGTGCTCTTCTGAATAAAGGCATGTGGTTGTACGCTATTTCACAAATAGTAGATTTCAATCCTGAGCTAGAGTTCTCAGGCCTGGACTAGTCCTCCACGAGGGAAACCAGGTTAAAAATTGTTGTGTCTGCGTATGCTTCTTTGATCTTTTTTTATATTCTGCACTTATACTCTGATTATTATTTCTATTGAATGGACTTGAATAGAGTTAATTTTTATTTGGGTATTATCGACACATACTCTATTCACCTCTTTCTAGAGTTGCCTACACGTACTTCATTCTATTCGTATTTTATTGACACGATAGACCATATGACACTGACACGATCATGATTCAGAGTCTATATGAGATATTTATGGCCACAAATGTAACGTCCCAGTCCAAAATTATGTAGGACTAGGTACATATACATGCTAGCCGTATAATAAATATACGTAAGATGTAAATACAGTATAACTACGATAAACTAACCTCATCCATAAAATAAAGGATAAAGCTTTTCTGGAATCAAATATGGAATGCCATTTTACATGCTGCTAGATGGAGACAAATCCACTACCAACATGAAACTAAAAAGAAGGGAATAACAAATGAAGAATACAAGCAACAAGCATGATCCAAGAGCATGTCATCTTCGATAGGAAGGAGAAGACCACGATCTTGGCTGGATTTCCTATGAAAGGTCAAAAAAATGTACACCTGGAGAGATCACCAGGTCCTCAGAGGAACGTAACAAGATACATAAAAATATGCCATATAACTAAATATAATCTTCTCAGTAATAAGTCATTCAGATCATAACATAGTCCAATACTCCACCCTTGAATTAGTGCACCATCCCCCAACTAAACAAGGACAGGAGATGGCACCCTAATCCACGATGAAGTATCTTTCCATATCGTAATTCGATATAGTATCCAGACCAGAACAAGGTTCAGTATTTTATCATCGAAGCAGTGAACCATACCTATAGCCAAACAAGGATAAGGTGTGACAAACTAGTCCATGACAAAATACTATTCCAAGCCACGATCATGTATAAGTACACAAACCAAAGTACATATACCTAACAGATAGGGTAGTCAAACCATACCATGTGAATGCATATTAAGAATAAACCTCCAACACATGGGCTCTCTAGCTAAAATAGGATCGACATAGTTCTCTCTTAGGCAACAATAAAATAAAGAGATCATCAACCCGTATCACTGGCAGAGCGTACGGTCACAAAGGCAATATGCATGGTAGCCCATACGCCAAAGAAATGTCCTCTCCACCCTATGTCTATCTATGTTGTATCCACAACATATATAACCTCCAATAATTGCTAAATCAAACTAATCATGCAAATACTATTAGCAGTTATTCCTATCACACGACTTAGTCGTACCAGTGGCCAACCAGCTACGCATATTCGAGTTCTACATGCGACTCGCGACTTCGTGACACAAATGTATCAAGGTGTGAGCACCCTAAATTTTGGGTTGATTTTTTTCTTTTTATTTTAATTTTCTGATTGAGGGTAATTTTGAAATTTTGTGTTTATAATTATTTTAATAATGATATTTAATTCATGATATGATTTTTGGTGATTTTAAATTATTTTAAAATTATTTAAATCAATGACTTGTGGTTTTGACGTTTTGCTAGTGAAACCCTAGAGGCTGTTTGACCTAGAGCCTAACCATATGATTATGATATTTTAATATCATTTTTGGCCTAAGGATATTTTTGTATTTGACCTCTTTGAATTATTTTGATATTATTTTATTATTTATGATATTGTTTTGGGGTTATTTGAGTCGGGTTCGAATTTCAACTCAATCCGACTTGAAACGGGGACCCGGGGGTAGTTTGACTCTAGTGGGACCCACATACTAGTTAGGCATGGCCCACATGATATTAATTTTAGTCCACATGATAGAATATTTTAGTTAGAGGTTAGACTAATTATTATGGATAAGGTTAGTGTGATTAGAGACTTTAGAATGACTAATTTAGCCCCAACCAATTAGCCCTTTCCTAATACTCATAGAATAGGTTAGTAGGGGCTTTTGGACTTTTCCTAATAGGACAAAACCACCTTTATGGCCAGCCACAATAAGGATAGGGTTGAGCCTCCCATTTGTCATTATCCATCTATTTTTCTCTCTTGTTCTTCCCCAAATTTCTAGAGAGCAATCCCTAGCAATTTCTCCACCAAATCCTTCCATTTCACCACCAAATCTTCTTCTTTCCTTCTCCATTCTAGCCAAGGAGGAAGCTACCAAGTTTGGGAGGATTCGGAGCTCGTTCGTGTCCTTTTGGAATCTCTACGTGTCGGTGTCGCTCCGGGAAGGTTTTTCTTCGATTCGATCTACCGGGAGGTATAAATTCCTTCTCCTTTTCATTTCCTCATGCATATAGGTCTATTTTGAACCCAAAGGAATGACCCCCATGGTTGTATCTCCATTTGTGTCCATTTTGTGTCCATTTGGAGGTCATAGGAGTGTCCTTTGTGTTGTGGATGTGTTCATGTTACATATATAGATTTATATATATATATATATATATATATATATATTGTAATGAGAGTGTATCTATATTTATATATGTAATAAATAGTTCATGATGATTATATAATCAAGTTTGTGAGTGTGGTTCCTCATATTATTATTGCTATTATTGTTGTGGATAATTAGGATATATATTGTGTATTCTTTTGGCTCAAACTATCTAAATCCGTCATGATTTTTATCCACATTTTTAATTTCAGCCCTAACTTCGAAATGTCATAACTTCTAGGTCAAAGATCGGTTTAATCTCCCGTTTTTTTTAAAAGAAGCGTATTGAAGTTAGCTTTCCAAAAACATGTATTAATAGGCCTAATTCTTTCTATAACTTTCTGGAGAATTATTTGAGTGTCAGCTGTACGAAAAACAAACGCGTTCTCAGTGTTTTCGCGATTCCGGGAGTTTCCGGAAACGAAAACGCGATCCGTTTAAAGTTTCGTAAAGCTAACACATAGATCTATAACATACTTTGATCATAGAGTTTAATTCATGCTGAGATGGTACAGTATTCATTATTAGTAGGAGTTACTATTCGGCATATGCATTTTGTGCACCCTTGTGTGTAATATAATGTTCTATTTGATTTTAACCCATGTTAATGTATATACATTATGTAATTAAATAGAGAATGCAAGCATGAGTAAATGGTTAAATAAATGATGTATGAGGTGTAAGTATCCTATCTAATGTAAGCATGTATAAGTATGGCTTATAATGAATATGTAGGTTCCATAGTATGTAATGTATGGTGCATATAGTGGTGCAAGAGAATAAATGAATGATGAATGAATGCAAGCATAAATGTAATGTAATAATAGATATAATGTATGAAATATACAAGTTAATGAGATGTAATGTTCTATGTTAACACAAATCCTATATTACCTCATGTACCCCCTTACACTATGTTGACACTATCATACTTGACACATTGTTCATTTACACTTTGACACTCTTTGATATGTATACACTATGTATGCCCATTTAACCCTCACTTGCCCCTTTGCCATGTTCACATACACACACATAGCCTCTTAAATAAGTATTTATGAATACAGTTAACTTAGCTATGTATGTATATTATATATATGTTAGCATATTGTGTTGTAATATATAAGTTTATATAACCATTTAAAATGCCATGATTATAGACCTAATGTTGAATACCAATATATGCATGTGTATATATGTGTAGACATATATAGCTTAAAGTAATAGATTACCTAGTGTATATCCAATGTGAATTCTTGCCTATTTGAATTTTGAATAATTGCATGCTATATAGAGTTGGGTGTATGTTGGCTTGTATAGCCTTGTATTGATGTGTGCTTGCTAGGATAGTCTTGGTTAGGCCTAGTAAGACTTGCTGGGTTAGGACATGACCTAGTTTGACCTAGTTTGACTAGTGCAGTTGACCAGAGTTGACCAAGGGTTGACTTTGGCCTAGTTTGACCTAGATTCATGTAGAATGCATTGTAGTGCTTTATATTACCCTTCTGGACATGTTGTGACTTGTGCTGTTCTAATTAGGAGCCAGACACCTCTCCTCGGACAGTATCTTTACCTTGGACATTCAGATATCAGGCGAGTACATTCTCTGATAGTTCTCTCATTTACTTGTCAATTACTGTACTTCAGTTCTAGTTAGTTGTATACGATTCTCTGTTACAACACGTGTGAATATTACTGGATTCATGTATACGACACACATTTATTTTCTGGCCTCTATTACTGGTATCATCATTTCCGGCTTCTATTACTGGAATCAACTGCTGGAATCATTTACTGGAATCATTTACTGGTATCATTATATTTTGGCTGGACTCATCTTGAATCATTGTGTCGGAATTCTGGATTCATTTGCTGGGAGGGGAAATACTAGAGTAAGACATGTAGACATACCCCATTACTGGAATCATCCCTACTGGAATCTACTGGAATGATAGCCATCTCTCGCCTGATCAGTGAGAGGTGTGCCGGATTACCCACAGCCGTTTACATGTCGATCTCGGTATTTTAAAACATACTTCTAGAGTATAGGCTGGACTCACCCTGGAATCATTGATCACTATGACTGGAATCGTCCCTTACTGGATTCATCTTGTATTAGATTCATCTTGTACTGGACTTACATTGGAGTTACACTGGTCTACATTGTTGTCTGGACTTTATATCATATTACCCTGGTTCAGCTAGTTCTATTTTTATAGACTTTATTGCTATGATTCTTCTCTTGTTTAGTTATTTACTTTCCTTGCACCTTATCTGTCTTTCTTACCATCACCTGAATATAAACTGCCATTTTCATCAATACAACTGCCTATAACTGCTTTATAGTTCTCTGTCATTTACTTGGGTTTTCTAGATGAGATGTGCTCGTTCCTGTCCTGACTGGACCTGTTGATAAATTTTACAGATAGCTTGGAGGTTGCCTGCTAGCCTAAAGGAGACACAGTAGAGATTGTATAGATAGTTATTTCATTTGTTTGGAGTTGTATTTGATTTGTGGATTACTGTATTGAGTTTTGAGATGTATTTCTAGGATTATGTATCTTAGACACTTAGACTTCTATCTCCTGTATCTCTTTTGGATTTCATGTTTATCTATCTTTATCATTCTACCTTAGATTGTGATTGAGTTGTACCTCTGTATTGGCCTCCTTATGGAGAGTATTCATATTATGCTAGTTATAGTTCATGACATAGAACAGCGTTCTACCGCCGACACTGCGGCGTAGGCTGAGCGTTGTTACGTACTCGTACCCTCACGGTGGGTGCGGGTCGTGACACGTTTTTAGTGGTGGCCCATGCAGGTCGAGTTTATGTAGTGGTATTCGAACTTGAGTACCACTACAGCCTGCAGTAGGAATAGGATATATCTTGAAGATACTCAATCACAATTAGGATCCCTTGAGAGATTCCTGGGATGACCCTTGAGAATCTTGTTTAACTCCGATTTGAAAACTCTTTTTTTTTCTTGATTTGATTTATCTTTACTTTCTGTTGTTGAATTTGATTTTGATGTATTATTATTGAATTTGAGTTTATATTTATTGAATTTGATGAAGGTTGTGGAATTTTGAATCTTGATGTAAGCTGTAGCATCCGAGTTTGTGGTTATATGATTTGAAGGATTTTGTTCATTTTTGAATTTTGATGCTCGTTGATAAATTTGATTTGATTTTTGAGAATTCATTGTTGATTAATTTAATTTTTGGCAAGAAGAAATTATATGGGCTAGGTCATCTATGTTATGGAATCTAGTCTTCTATAGTCACATTAGCCAGCATGGTGAGGACATATAGTCTGACTTTGGATATATTTTTCGGGTGTGGGAATTTAAGGTTTTCGCAGCCAAGCTAGCGGCACCGCAAAAATGTTAAATACCATGATTCTAAAAGTATGTGCATAAGTCAAGGACTCTGTGATTATCGTAGCCTTGCTCACTAGTATGACGAGGATTTAGAGTACCATGATTTTGGATACACGCATATGATTATCAGATTGTACCTTAAATATTTTCGAACATATTTTTGCTACTTTTGTTTCAGTCATTCAAAAAAAGAGAAGGAATTATTGTTGTTTTGTTTGTTTTGTTTGTCATTGTTTACTTAGGATGTAGCTTTAGCTATTTTTATAAACCTTGTGTAACTTCTTACAAAAATTTATTTCTTCTTAATACAATAAACCAATGATTTTGTTAGGCCTTATTTTGGATTTGGTATTATAATTCTTGTTTCAAAAAAAAAATGGGTCCCTCTTTTAAATAGATAAGCAGAACAGATTCTATTATCATTCTTTTCCTGCCAATATTTTTACTACCATCATTTTTTGTCTTATATACCTGTCCTGATTATATCAATTCCCTGTCTCATATATAATTCTGTCAGCTATACCTTGAAAACTCTTGAATTTTTATATCGTTTTTTATCTGAGAAATGTTGAGGAAGTGACGTAAATCATCTAGTTCGGAAATGATGTAATTGGTTATCATATGATGATTTTGTAGGAATCAGAGTGTTGGATGTCAAATATGAAAAATTTGAAATGGAGATGTGGTAAAGGTTTAAAATGAAATCGAGGGATAAATGTTATCAATTTAGAAACAATCACAGAAAATGGGTTATGAATAATTCATGGATGTATTTCAAAACTAATGAGGATGTTTAAGGTCAACCTAGTTTTGAGAACTTAAAAATCTTTGTTATTGATTCTTGGAAACTAGTACAAGGCTATGTAGAAATTTAGAGATGAAAAGGAGAATTTAATCGAATAAAATGATTATGCGAAATTGAACTAGATATTGTAAGATGGTGACTAGAGACAGAGAGAACACAAGGATTTTACGTTATAGAAATTATTTTAGATGATTGGAAGAAAATTGTAGAATTCAAAAAAAATATTTGAAGGTGAACGTTGAAGAAAATATGAAGGTTGATTTATAAAAAAAGAATAAATTTTGTGTGACATAGTGGTATTGGAGTTTAGTGAATACGAGATTCGATTTAAACAAGTCCAAGGATTCCATAAACTGGATTTAGAGGTTTCGGATCTAATTTAAAACGAGGTGAAGGAATTTGAAATTTTGATTAAATAAAAAAGTGTTGACTCCTAAAAAGAGAGGTATGTTTCGTGGAAAATGTTTTGGAACTTAAAGATTTTGTCTATGGTGATTGTGGTAAAGGTTTAGATGACTGAAGGTTATAAAATTTCGATGATAGTTATATAGAGGTTGATTTTCATATTGGGACTTGTGAGAAAAAAAAAAGAATATGGTTTAGCAAATGATAAACTGATAGTATTAGAGAGGGATGATTTGCTGACTTCGTATGAAATCTTTTCTTGTTTTCTCTAAAAGGGGTTTTTCAATATCATTGAATCCTAGTTTCCTTAACCGACCAAATCGACTTCGATTATCTTTTCTTATCATATTTATATCTTGGTTTGTACTTAATTGAATTAAATTTGATTGTGACCTAAATCTCTATCCTTGTATGCTCGATCTCAGACTTTGTTGAACCTGTCCTCCATATTGCCTAAATCTTGATTTCCCCCAATTTGATCAACTTAGATCGTATCGAGACTAAATATTCTTAATACGTATTGTGATTGGAAATTTTCCATCGAATTGGCTTTCATTCCTTAACTTTGATTTTGATTTTCTTTTTTTCTTTTTTTTTCTGAACCCTTTAAATATAATGGGTAGTTACTTTTCTTTATTTTTATGATAAGTATCAGTTTTCATATAGGATGGTAGACTGCCTTACAGTTTTGATGGTTTGTTGTTTTTGTAACTTTTGTTTAGCACCCTAGATTGCTTGTGTGTTTTGATACCCTATGACCGTTTTGGTTTAGCATGACTAGAATACCTAGATGAGACTTTCACTACCACCGTATGCCATGACCCTGTATGTCGTCCTTTTGATGGTATGATTTATTTAAGTTCTGGAATTTGATTGTGGGGGTTTGACCTAGAAGGATTACGAACATTTTAATTTCGAGGACGAAATTTTTATAAGGTGGGTAGGATGTGAGCACCCTAAATTTTGGGTTGATTTTTTTCTTTTTATTTTAATTTTCTGATTGAGGGTAATTTTGAAATTTTGTGTTTATAATTATTTTAATAATGATATTTAATTCATGATATGATTTTTGGTGATTTTAAATTATTTTAAAATTATTTAAATCAATGACTTGTGGTTTTGACGTTTTGCTAGTGAAACCCTAGAGGCTGTTTGACCTAGAGCCTAACCATATGATTATGATATTTTAATATCATTTTTGGCCTAAGGATATTTTTGTATTTGACCTCTTTGAATTATTTTGATATTATTTTATTATTTATGATATTGTTTTGGGGTTATTTGAGTCGGGTTCGAATTTCAACTCAATCCGACTTGAAACGGGGACCCGGGGGTAGTTTGACTCTAGTGGGACCCACATACTAGTTAGGCATGGCCCACATGATATTAATTTTAGTCCACATGATAGAATATTTTAGTTAGAGGTTAGACTAATTATTATGGATAAGGTTAGTGTGATTAGAGACTTTAGAATGACTAATTTAGCCCCAACCAATTAGCCCTTTCCTAATACTCATAGAATAGGTTAGTAGAGGCTTTTGAACTTTTCCTAATAGGACAAAACCACCTTTATGGCCAGCCACAATAAGGATAGGGTTGAGCCTCCCATTTGTCATTATCCATCTATTTTTCTCTCTCTTGTTCTTCCCCAAATTTCTAGAGAGCAATCCCTAGCAATTTCTCCACCAAATCCTTCCATTTCACCACCAAATCTTCTTCTTTCCTTCTCTATTCTAGCCAAGGAGGAAGCTACCCAAGTTTGGGAGGATTCGGAGCTCGTTCGTGTCCTTTTGGAATCTCTACGTGTCGGTGTCGCTCCGGGAAGGTTTTTCTTCGATTCGATCTACCGGGAAGTATAAATTCCTTCTTCTTTTCATTTCCTCATGCATATAGGTCTATTTTGAACCCATAGGAATGACCCCCATGGTTGTATCTCCATTTGTATCCATTTTGTGTCCATTTGGAGGTCATAGGAGTGTCCTTTGTGTTGTGGATGTGTTCATGTTACATATATAGATTTATTTATATATATATATTGTAATGAGAGTGTATCTATATTTATATATGTAATAAATAGTTCATGATGATTATATAATCAAGTTTGTGAGTGTGGTTCCTCATATTATTATTGCTATTATTGTTGTGGATAATTAGGATATATTGTGTATTCTTTTGGCTCAAACTATCTAAATCCGTCATGATTTTTATCCACGTTTTTAATTTTAGCCCTAACTTCGAAATGTCATAACTTCTAGGTCAAAGATCGGTTTAATCTCCCTTTTTTTTAAAAGAAGCGTATTGAAGTTAGCTTTCCAAAAACATGTATTAATAGGCCTAATTCTTTCTGTAACTTTCTGGAGAATTATTTGAGTGTCAGCTGTACGAAAAACAAACGCGTTCTCGGTGTTTTCGCGATTCCGGGAGTTTCCGGAAACGAAAACGCGATCCGTTTAAAGTTTCGGAAAGCTAACACATAGATCTATAACATACTTTGATCATAGAGTTTAATTCATGCTGAGATGGTACAGTATTCATTATTAGTAGGAGTTACTATTCGGCATATGCATTTTGTGCACCCTTGTGTGTAATATAATGTTCTATTTGATTTTAATCCATGTTAATGTATATACATTATGTAATTAAATAGAGAATGCAAGCATGAGTAAATGGTTAAATAAATGATGTATGAGGTGTAAGTATCCTATCTAATGTAAGCATGTGTAAGTATGGCTTATAATGAATATGTAGGATCCATAGTATGTAATGTATGGTGCATATAGTGGTGCAAGAGAATAAATGAATGATGAATGAATGCAAGCATAAATGTAATGTAATAATAGATATAATATATACAATATACAAGTTAATGAGATGTAATGTTCTATGTTAACACAAATCCTATATTACCTCATGTACCCCCTTACACTATGTTGACACTATCACACTTGACACATTGTTCACTTACACTTTGACACTCTTTGATATGTATACACTATTTATGCCCATTTAACCCTCACTTGTCCCTTTGCCATGTTCACATACACACACATAGCCTCTTAAATAAGTATTTATGAATATAGTTAACTTAGCTATGTATGTATATTATATATATGTTAGCATATTGTGTTGTAATATATAAGTTTATATAACCATTTAAAATGCCATGATTATAGACCTAATGTTGAATACCAATATATGCATATGTATATATGTGTAGACATATATAGCTTAAAGTAATAGATTACCTAGTGTATATCCAATGTGAATTCTTGCCTATTTGAGTTTTGAATAATTGCATGCTATATAGAGTTGGGTGTATGTTGGCTTGTATAGCCTTGTATTGATGTGTGCTTGCTAGGATAGTCTTGGTTAGGCCTAGTAAGACTTGCTGGGTTAGGACATGACCTAGTTTGACCTAGTTTGACTAGTGCAGTTGACCAGAGTTGACCAAGGGTTGACTTTGGCCTAGTTTGACCTAGATTCATGTAGAATGCATTGTAGTGCTTTATATTACCCTTCTGAACATGTTGTGACTTGTGCTGTTCTAATTAGGAGCCAGACACCTCTCCTCGGACAGTATCTTTACCTTGGATATTCAGATATCAAGCGAGTACATTCTCTGATAGTTCTCTCATTTACTTGTCAATTACTGTACTTCAGTTCTAGTTAGTTGTATGCGATTCTCTGTTACAACACGTGTGAATATTACTGGATTCATGTATATGACACACATTTATTTTCTGGCCTCTATTACTGGTATCATCATTTTCGGCTTCTATTACTGGAATCACCTGCTGGAATCATTTACTGGAATCATTTACTGGTATCATTATATTTTGGCTGGACTCATCTTGAATCATTGTGTCGGAATTCTGGATTCACTTGCTGGGAGGGAAAATACTAGAGTAAGACATGTAGACATACCCCATTACTGGAATCATCCCTACTGGAATCTACTGGAATGATAGCCATCTCTCGCCTGATCAGTGAGAGGTGTGCCGGATTACCCACAGCCGTTTACATGTCGATCTCGGTATTTTAAAACACACTGCTAGAGTATAGGCTGGACTCACCCTGGAATCATTGATCAATATGACTGGAATCGTCCCTTACTGGATTCATCTTGTATTAGATTCATCTTGTACTGGACTTACATTGGAGTTACACTGGTCTACATTGTTGTCTGGACTTTATATCATATTACCCTGGTTCAGCTAGTTCTATTTTTACAGACTTCATTGCTATGATTCTTCTCTTGTTTAGTTATTTACTTTCCTTGCACCTTATCTGTCTTTCTTACCATCACCTGAATATAAACTGCCATTTTCATCAATACAACTGCCTATAACTGCTTTATAGTTCTCTGTCATTTACTTGGGTTTTCTAGATGAGATGTGCTCGTTTCTGTCCTGACTGGACCTGTTGATAAATTTTACAGATAGCTTGGAGGTTGCCTGCTAGCCTAGAGAAGACACAGTAGAGATTGTATAGATAGTTATTTCATTTGTTTGGAGTTGTATTTGATTTGTGGATTACTGTATTGAGTTTTGAGATGTATTTCTAGGATTATGTATCTTAGACACTTAGACTTCTATCTCCTGTATCTCTTTTGGATTTCATGTTTATCTATCTTTATCATTCTACCTTAGATTGTGATTGAGTTGTACCTCTGTGTCGGCCTCCTTATGGAGAGTATTCATATTATGCTAGTTATAGTTCATGACATAGAACAGCGTTCTACCGTCGACATTGCGGCGTAGGCTAGGCGTTGTTACGTACTCGTACCCTCACGGTGGGTGCGGGTCGTGACACAAGGCCTATGAATGCAACACAAATGAGGGGTGTTCTCCTAAATCTAGGTCTAATGTGCATAGGATATTAAATAACAGGTAATAAAACTAAACAATAGAATTGTATCTCAATATGACTATGTAGCACAATTTATCTTGCAGGAAATAAATAGTAAATAAATGCATTCAACATACGAGCTAAAATAAATAAACAGTAAATGATAAGGTATCTTGCATGGTAGTGACATCTGGTGTGCTACGATGATTATAATGACATGGAATTGACTTTAGTATTATAACTACGCAAGATGACCTCCGAAGATAGCACAGACTGTTCCATCGAGTCAAAAACAATCAAATTAGCTCGAGTTGATACGAGGAATACATAATTTGCAAGAGATGAGAATTATGACTAGTCGCGATTAGTGACGATAATCGAAGAGAGTTTGAGTAAAAAGACACATATACTATTTTAGAAAATATTTATAATACTCGAAAAATATATTTACTTGTAAAAATATTTTTTTTGATAAATACTTGAAAAATATTAAAAAAATCACTTTTAGGCCAAGTTTTCTAAGTTTTGTCAAAATAATATATTAGGTAGAAAACTATATTTTATTAGCTAAAAATATTTTTAGATTAAAACTAAAAATTTAAGATAAGATTTTTGTATTTTTGTTGTTTAAAGAGCTATAGATGAAATACCATGTAATAATATATTTTTGAAAAAATATGATATAATTATGTTTATTTAATAAAACTATAGAAAAACTAATTTATAACAATTATAACCTTCGTACTAAATAAAGGTGTATATATATTTAATAATACATACATACATAATTAGTATTTGCATACAACTACTACTAGTAGTAATAATAAAATATCAAAACACTGTGTGCTCATGCCTTCTCTTCAAAAGAGAAAGAGGAAGAGAGAGAAAAAAGAATTAAAAGAAAAAAGGGAGAGAGAAAATGGTCGAGAGAGAACGGGAGGGAGAGTGGTTGAGAGAGAAGGGAGGAAGAGACGATCGAAAGAAGGAGGACGATAGCGGAGGAGAGAGTGAGGCGTCGAAAGCTCACTGGGGCTGTGCTCTTCTTCGGCGTGGGGATCAAAAGGGGATACACCGGCACTGTTCGAAGGCGGTAGCAGATCGGAGGTCCGATCGAGGTGGGATCAAGTCGGTGAAGATGGCGGTGGTCGGATCTGTCGTTCGGCGAGGCGGTGCCCACCCACGGGAAGTGTTTCCCCGACGCGACTGCGACAACGGAGTCATCCACTGACGGGGATATAGCATCGAGGCGGTGCAGGTGAGTGGGTAGGTTTGATGGTAGTGGTTGTGATGGTGGTTATGGTAGGTTGTGGCTGCGGCCAGGAGAAGGAGAAGTGGGTGGAGGTTGGTTGGAGATCAGTTGTTTGGGTGCCGGAATGGCTGATGGAGGTAGATCGTGGATGGTGAAGATCTGGTAGTGGGTTTTGGTGGGTCGCCGGCGATGCGCGCCGGTAATGGTGGTGGTGGTGCTAATTAGGTAGGAAGAGGCGAAGGTGGCAGTGGTGGTGTTGCTGGCGTTTTGGCTAGGGTGCATCGAGGAGGCAAGAGAAGGAGTAGGAGACGGGGCTGGCTGTAATGGGCTGCACTGATGGCTCGGAGGGTGGGTTGGCCGGAGTGACCAAGGTCGGTCCCGACAACGAGGCGGGGAAAGAAGTGGTGGTGGTGTGTAGGACGATGACGGTGGCGGTGGCTGAGGGTTCAGTTAGGGTTACCGTTAGGTTAGGGTTTAGATGGTCGGGTCGTTCTGGTGTTTCGGACACGACAAGAAGAAAATTTTGGAAATTTGGGTTCGTGTTCGATATGTTGGAAACAAAGAGCATGATGTATCTGTAAAAATAAATATAGTAGAATGCTCGAGGACAGACTCGAGGGCAATACAGGCTTACACGAAGAAGGTGGACATCGACACGTTACACGAACACTGTGGTAGATAAAATCTGTGGATAACAATTTGTGGAGAAAAACCATAGGGAGGCTCCCCTATATATAGGGGATAGAAACTCCTAGTTGGATAAGGAGTAGAAAAATTTAAACCCCTTTAAGATAAATCCAACACTTATTTAAAATCTAATTAAATCTAGTTCGCTAAAATCCAATTCCAAATCAAATCACACTAAATATTTAAGCATTTAAAAAAACCTTTTTATAGATAAAACAATTTCAAATAAATTAAATGCTTTTTCATAAATACCAAAATAAAATCAAATAACTTTTTTTTTTCAAATCAATTTTTTACAAGATATACATGAATATATTTTCATGTGCCTTGCACGCAATAATACAAATTATTTACATAATTACTATTTTTGAAATTGGTACCTATATTTGTATGATAAATAAAATAGCTCTTATATAAAAATAAAATAAAAATTTGGCAATCTAGTGCGACGGGTTTTGTATATTCAAATGAATAAAACTATTTACCTTATATTATACCGAACCAATATATCTATTTTCTATATTTTATAAAAATTCAATAATAAAATTGTTGTATAAATATAATTAAAATACCTCGTATATATGTATTCACATTCGACATACAAATACCAAACTAAAATATTAAAAAATCTATAGTGAAATTTAATGGATTTACATCCTACCCAACTTACAAGAATTTCGTCCTCGAAATTAAGAATTAACTAGGGTAGGTAGCATTGAGAGGTAGAAGAATTTCTCGATAAAAAAATTATGATCAAGGCATTGAGCATGGAGATGGAAATGACATTTAGCGAAATAGGTAATTTAGAATACCATGATTTAGATAACTAGGGAAAAAATCATGAAAATGGTTTAGAAGGTGTCACCCCATCAGTATCTAATTTATACCATCAAACTAAAAATGGGTAAACTCAAAAATAGGTAAAAAAATTTCTATCTTAAAAGTTTAATCAATAATGATTCAATTTTGTCTTTGATTTCATCATAACCCTCAAATTGTTTTTTTAACGAACTCGTCAATGTACTTCTATATTCCCATCTTCCTTTAATTCATTATTTCTCCTCAAACTTAGATTCCATAAAATTATAAAATTCTTTAAAATATTAAAAATCCTCAAAAATTGAAATTCAATAGATCCCCAGCCAATTTAATCGAAAGTAAGATCAAGCTCATTGTTGTAGGAAATTCGTACTTGTTATTCAACATGAAATTTCAAAAAAATTCCATCTTCTACATTTGAGTAACCTCGAAAACTAGTAGCATCACAATTTTTTCCTATCTATTTTATCTACTAGTGTCTTCTTCAAATCTAATATATCACATAGTCATCTTATCCAACTATATCATAATATCGTCTATGGGGTGTTCTAATCTAGCCCTATTATAACTGAAGGGTGTCATGACTCAATTCCCATCTTCCCACAAGGGATATAAGAAGAAGGGTTGCACAATTTACGGAGGAGTTAAATAAAAATCCTTAAGGCGATAAGCAATTTAATTGGAAAGAAAAAAGGTCGTGGTATGGTTTGTGCAATGAATGAGAGTTGCTAGTTAACTCACGAAAATAAAGAATAAGGGTTAAGTAATTCGAGGTGATAATAAGTAGAGGCTCATGAGACGTGATTCCTTGAGAGAAAATTATTCTCCGAGGTTAGGATATGATCAAGGATACAATTCTAATCATTTTTAAGTTTCAAATGATTAGAAAATCATGATAATAAATCTAGGGTCAAGGGAAAGGACGAGTAACTGTAGCCTCCCTTCCCGGAAATTGTTGAAATATTTTTTAATTTAAATGGTGGTTTTTAGTTTTTATATAATTATTTAGTTATTTATTACGGTAGGTTTCTTTAGCCATGTTGGAGTTTTGAAGTACAAGACGACTAGGAATCATAGCGCGGCTAGTGCAGTGGCGTGCTTTGACTAGTGTATTAGCCTTGGTAGGGAAGATCGAGCCATAGTGATGTCCTAACTAGGAAGACCAGGCCAAGTTGTGACATGTCCATTCTAAATAGTTGATAATTCCTTATTAATATTATTTGACGTCGAGGTGACTCAGTCGCACCAAACTAGACAAACTGGACCCGAACTGAACCCGAGCCCATGTAGTCATGTAATGCGTCCAGAGACGTCCATGTAGAGGCATATGGTGTATATGCGTATTGGTAATTTGTTTAATGGTTTATTAATTATTTTTATAGATAATTGTTAATTATTATATAAAGGTTATTGATATTAGATGGATAATTATTATGGAAATTTTTTTCCTAATTTATTGGAAATATTTTCTATTTAAGATTTTGTATAATAAATTTTGGGTTTATTACTATTTCTTTGTCATAGGATTTTAACGTAGGATTTATCGTGAGCTAATAAATATTTTATAACCTATTAATATATATATATATATATATATATATATATATATATTCTTTATATATATATATATATATATATATATATATATATATATATATATATATATATATATATATATATATATATATATATATGTTAGGTGTATATATATGTGTGTATACAATAATAGATATAATTATATGTGTATGTGTATTAATACATAAATATATATTAAATACGTGTATGATTATGAAAATAGAAATATACATATATAAATGAGTATATATATATAATACATAATTATGCTTGTATGTATAGAAGAATATATAATATGTATATGAATATATATATAAATATATATATAGGCGTATATGTTATGTATATATAAATATATATATATAAATGGGTATGTATAATATATATGGTAGTGTTTATGTATGTATGTTTATATTAATAGCAAAGAGAAAAAGAAAAAGAAAGAGAAAAAAAGAAAAGAAAATAAAAACAGTGGCAGCTCAGGCCAGGCCCTGGGCCCAAACCCGAGCAAGCCCTCGCTTAACTCCCAGCCAGCCCACCATCACACAGTTCCAAACCGAGAGAACTTCTCCCATCCAATTAAAATCGATTCATATACACAAACGTATGAAGAAATCGACAGGGAGAAGAGATGGATCTCAAACCCTAATCTACACAGCCATCCCCCACACCGGCGTGGCCACCCCCGCGCAGCAGCACCGCCGCGTGCGGCCAGCGCCGCCGGCCAGGACCGCGCACGCGTCGGAAAGGTAGAAACGACAGCAGCAGCAGTGCTGCGAGGAAGACGAGTTAGCGACGAGTTTTCTCCCTCCACACTCGTCGATTTCACGAACCGATTTCGCGGGTATGTCCCCAATATATATGAGATTATTTTCTTTCTTTTAGATTAAATTTAGATGGTTTGGGTTGGCCGTTAAATCGAGTTGAATTCGACCAAAAACCTGTCCAGAAAACAGGATGACTTCAGTCCAACTACCCATAGTTGATGATCGATTACGATCGATCTAGTGTCGTTTTAGAAATTCTATTTGAACAACTTTTTAGACAACATGTAGGGATTTATAATCTAATTTATAGTTTCAAATTTTATCTACTGTGTGCAAAGAAATCAGTTTCCAAAGTTAGCGAAAAATCTGTTTTCCAAAAACTAGAAACGCTCCACACGACGTGCGTCACGCCAATCCGGACGACGTGGTCGCGTACCGAAAGGATCGAAAGCTGCGTAACAGCTTCGTGGTCGTGTGGGCTTTGACGAAATTCAAATTGGTCGCGTGTGCGTGACGAATTTGATGCGTATCCGTCGAAATTCACCGTATCGTATACTTTGTAAATTCTCCAATTACTTTGTGCACGCTCGTCAGATCGAGACAAAACTTGCACCAACAGAACCGTATCAATTTTCTGGTCCTGTATGCCAAGTTTGGTCCAATTCTGAGACAGTTGAATTCGACGTCGTTTTGCGGGCCCCACGGTCCCACTCAACGGACGATTTTGTGTACGGTCCGCCGGAATCCAACTTTGGACGTACGGTTGGGTTCGTATCAAAAAATTAGATCCGTAGACATGTAGTTTGACGACTTTAGAGACCATTGACCCTGACACGCTTTTCGATGCAAAGCGGGTCCAACGGCGGATATCGTTTTTGTCCGAAATTATCGTTTTGCCCCTGTGTCCAGAATTGGACTTAAGGACAGGCAATCCTAGCTAATTTGACTATTCTGAGACTGTTGGCATTGTCTGTTTCAGCTTTCGGAGACAGTTGTGATGATTTGGACTTTATGACTTAGCAGTGGACTAGATTGTTATTGGATTTGCGTGCAACCTCCAGGCAAGTATACCTTGCCTCCCTCCACAGTTTTATTTACATGCATTTTATTTCAGTTTCCAGCTTTTGGATTATTTATGGACATGTGCTTTTTCTTGTTATTTTTTGTGGAGTTATTTTTATTGTTTATAGCCATGTTCATGTTTTGGCCTTGTGTTTTGCATTTGGAGTTTCTCGTCAGTACCTTGCTTGACTCGTGTCATAGAACGAGTACATGTAAGTGAACTGCTAAATCCTTGACATTGTTTCCTTGGCACCAGAGAGTCCACACTCGGGACGAGAGTGTTTTCCTTGATCTGTTTACATCCGTGAGTCCACGCTCGGGACTAGGATGTCGATTATTTGCACCAGAGAGTCCACACACGGGACGAGGGTGTAGACTTGACTTGCACCAGAGAGTCCACGCTCGGGACGAGGGTGTTTACATCAGAGAGTCCACACACGGGACGAGGATGTAGTATTTGCACCAGAGAGTCCACACTCGGGACGAGGGTGCCTTGCCGTGAACTAACCAGAGAGTCCACACTCGGGACGAGGGTTAGTACTAACCAGAGAGTCCACACTCGGGACGAGGGTTAGTGTTAGTTCAAACCAGTGAGTCCACACGCGGGACGAGGTTTAGTTCTTCCATTGTACAGTATAATTTATATGCACGTTCACCATCTCGCTGCTATTTTTCCTTACATTCGTGATTGCTTTATTTCATGTCTAGTACACTTTTTCCTGTTATAGTTTTACTTTACATGTTTCTAGTTGCCTGTACATTCTTGTTCTCTCTGTCATGATATTTCTATCTGTTATACTGTGTTAGCCTCATATGTATTCCTTACTAGAGTCGTCTAGTCCTACACCACGACTTTCTCAACTTGATTATAACTTGACTTGCACTAGAGAGTCCACGCTCGGGACGAGGGTGTTTACATCAGAGAGTCCACACACGGGACAAGGATGTAGTATTTGCACCAGAGACTCCACACTCGGGACGAGGGTTCCTTGCCGTGAACTAACCAGAGAGTCCACACTCGGGACGAGGGTTAGTACTAACCAGAGAGTCCACACTCGGGACGAAGGTTAGTGTTTAGTTCAAACCAGTGAGTCCACACTCGGAACGAGGGTTTGGTTTCTTCCATTGATCATCATGTTTCGTTCATCCGGCAGTTCATTTATACGTAGTTGTTCTAGTGTTCGTATTTGTGTTCATAGTCATTTGTCTTGTCCTTGTTCTTTCTTGTTGATTTTCTTGCGCATGATAAAACTGTTAGATAGGCATGTATATTATGTATCTTGCTAGTCCTCTGAGGACCTGATGATCTCCTCAGGTTTAGCGATCGCACGGAGTTAGCTAGTAGTTCTGGATGGCAGACGTGATGATACATTGCGAGATTCAGGTATTGTTATTGTGTTTATTATCCGCTCGTGCTTTTCATTCCTTATCATGAGATATCCTGTTTCTCGTTTCAGTTGTAGACTCTTGTTATTTTCCTTAGAGTCTTACGGACATTTATGCTAGTAGGCTGCAGACCACGACCCATAGTGTTCATTCTTGTTTATTATCTTATTATGGATTGAGATATAGATTTATTTGCCATGATTTGGCAGTTTACCATGACCTTGACAGCTTATACGTATTCGAGTCGGGCTGGTGTCCGCTCGATGCGTAGCTGGGCTTGGACACGTGCTCGCGTCCGAAAAGCGGGTGCGGGTCGTGACAAGTTTTTATGGTGGCCCATGCAGGTCAGAGCATATCGTACCGGTTACGTAACTGTACTGGTACGAGCCTGCGACTTGACTAAAACCTTAGAAACCTCAATCCACTTTGCTTCAAAAATTCTCCTAAAAATTCTCTACGTCCTTGAAAACTCCAAATTTGCTCTCGATTATACTTCCTTGCTTTTCGAACCATTGATTCTCGTCCCTTCCTATTTCGGGATGACAAATAATCGTGCTGTCTAGAATTCATTAGAAATTCTTAAGTTATAATATAATAGTGCTTGATTATTGATTGATTGGTTGTTTATAGATATGAGAGATTATAGATACCATATGTCCTAGGTACTTTGGTAAAATTATTAGCCACTAGTCAGAAGGTTATGAGATTTAGTTCCAAGGAGTAGTGTGACCAAAGGTGGGTACAAGTCCTCAAGTATTCGAGGTTATAAAATATTTTTAGAAATTAAATTTGAGGAGATTAAGATAATAGTAGACTTTGAATTTTACGGGATAGACATGAATTAGAATTTCGAGGACGAAATTATTTTTAAGGTGGGTAGATTTGTAGCCTCCCTTCCCGAAAATTGTTGAAATATTTTTTATTTTAAATGGTAGTTTTTAGTTTTTATATAATTATTTAGTTAATTATTACGGTAGGTTTCTTTAGCCATGTTGGAGTTTTGAAGTACAAGACGACTAGGAATCATAGCGCGGCTAGTGCAGTGGCGTGCTTTGACTAGTGTATTAGCCTTGGTAGGGAAGGCCGAGCCATAGTGATGTCCTAACTAGGAAGACCAGGCCAAGTTGTGACATGTCCATTCTAAATAGTTGATAATTCCTTATTAATATTATTTGACGTCGAGGTGACTCAGTCGCACCAAACTAGACAAACTGGACCCGAAATGAACCCGAGCCCATGTAGTCATGTAATGCGTCGAGAGACGTCCATGTAGAGGCATCTGGTGTATATGCGTATTGGTAATTTGTTTAATGGTTTATTAATTATTTTTATAGATAATTGTTAATTATTATATAAAGGTTATTGATATTAGATGGATAATTATTATCGAAAAACTTTTCCTAATTTATTGGAAATATTTTCTATTTAAGATTTTGTATAATAAATTTTGGGTTTATTACTATTTCTTTATCATAGGATTTTAACGTAGGATTTATCGTGAGCTAATAAATATTTTATAACCTATTAATATATATATATATATATATATATATATATATATATATATATATATATATATATATATATATATGTTAGGTATATATATGTGTGTTTATTGGGTATGAGTATATAAATATATGTATATATGTGTGTATACAATAATAGATATAATTATATGTGTATGTGTATTAATACATAAATATATATTAAATACGTGTATGATTATGAAAATAGAAATATACATATATAAATGAGTATATATATATAATACATAATTATGCTTGTATGTATAGAAGAATATATAATATGTATATGAATATATATATAAATATATATATATAGGCGTATATGTTATGTATATATAAATATATATATATATATAAATGGGTATGTATAATATATATGGTAGTGTATATGTATGTATGTTTATATTAATAGCAAAGAGAAAAAGAAAAAGAAAGAGAAAAAAAGAAAAGAAAATAAAAACAGTGGCAGCTCAGGCCAGGCCCTGGGCCCAAACCCGAGCAAGCCCTCGCTTAACTCCCAGCCAGCCCACCATCACACAGTTCCAAACCGAGAGAACTCCTCCCATCCAATTAAAACCGATTCATATATATACAAACGTATGAAGAAATTGACAGGGAGAAGAGATGGATCTCAAACCCTAATCTACACAGCCATCCCCCACACCGGCGCGGCCACCCCCGCGCAGCAGCACCGCCGCGCGCGGCCAGCGCCGCCGGCCAGGACCGTGCGCGCGTCGGAAAGGTAGAAACGGCAGCAGCAGCAGTGCTGCGAGGAAGGCGAGTTAGCGACGAGTTTTCTCCCTCCACACTCGTCGATTTCACGAACCGATTTCGCGGATATGTCCCCAATATATACGAGATTATTTCCTTTCTTTTAGATTAAATTTAGATGGTTTGGGTTGGCCGTTAAATCGAGTTAAATTCGACCAAAAACCTGTCCAAAAAACAGGACGATTTCAGTCCAACTACCCATAGTTGAAGATCGATTACGATCGATCTAGTGTCGTTTTAGAAATTCTATTTGAACAACTTTTTAGACAACATGTAGGGATTTATAACCTAATTTATAGTTTCAAATTTTATCTACTGTGTGCAAAGAAATCAGTTTCCAAAGTTAGCGAAAAATCTGTTTTCCAAAAACTAGAAACGCTCCACACGACGTGCGTCACGCCAATCCGGACGACGTGGTCGCGTACCGAAAGGATCAAAAGCTGCGTAACAGCTTCGTGGTCGTGTGGACTTTAACGTAATTCAAATTGGTCGCGTGTGCGCGACGAATTTGATGCATATCCGTCGAAATTCACCGTATCGTGCACTTTACAAATTCTCCAATTACTTTGTGCACGCTCGTCAGATCGAGACAAAACTTGCGCCAATAGAACCGTATCATTTTTCTGGTCCTGTATGCCAAGTTTGGTCCGATTCTGAGACAGTTGAATCCGAAGTCGTTTTGCGGGCCCCACGGTCCCACTCAACGGACGATTTTGTGCACGGCCCGTCGGAATCCAACTTTGGACGTACGGTTGGGTTCGTATCGAAAAAACCAGATCCGTAGACATGTAGTTTGACGACTTTAGAGACCATTAACCCTGGCACGCTTTTCGGTGCAAAGTGGGTCCAACGGCGGATATCGTTTTTGTCCGAAATTATCATTTTGCCCCTGTATCCAGAATTGGACTTACGGACAGGCAAACCTAGCTAATTTGACTATTCTGAGACTGTTGGCATTGTCTGTTTCAGCTTTCGGAGACAGTTGTGATGATTTGGACTTTATGACTTAGCAGTGGACTAGATTGTTGTTGGATTTGCGTGCAACCTCCAGGCAAGTATACCTTGCCTCCCTCTACAATTTTATTTATATGCATTTTATTTCAGTTTCCAGCTTTTGGATTATTTATGGACATGTGCTTTTTCTTGTTATTTTCTGTGGAGTTATTTTTATTGTTTATAGCCATGTTCATGTTTTGGCCTTGTGTTTAGCATTTGGAGTTTCTCGTCAGTACCTTGCTTGACTCGTGTCATAGAACGAGTACGTGTAAGTGAACTGCTAAATCCTTGACATTGTTTCCTTGGCACCAGAGAGTCCACACTCGGGACGAGGGTGTTTTCATTGATCTGTTTACATCCGTGAGTCCACGCTCGGGACTAGGATGTCGATTATTTGCACCAGAGAGTCCACACACGGGACGAGGGTGTAGACTTGACTTGACTTGCACCAGAGAGTCCACGCTCGGGACGAGGGTGTTTACATCAGAGAGTCCACACACGGGACGAGGATGTAGTATTTGCACCAGATAGTCCACACTCGGGACGTGGGTGCCTTGCCGTGAACTAACCAGAGAGTCCACACTCAGGACGAGGGTTAGTACTAACCAGAGAGTCCACATTCGGGACGAGGGTTAGTGTTAGTTCAAACCAGTGAGTCCACACTCGGGACGAGGGTTTGGTTCTTCCATTGTATAGTATAATTTATATGCACGTTCACCATCTCGCTGCTATTTTTCCTTACATTCGTGATTGCTTTATTTCATGTCTAGTACACTTTTTCCTGTTATAGTTTCACTTTACATGTTTCTAGTTTCCTGTACATTCTTGTTCTCTCTGTCATGATATTTCTATCTGTTACACTGTGTTAGCCTCATATGTATTCCTTACTAGAGTCGTCTAGTCCTACACCACGACTTTCTCAACTTGATTATAACTTGACATGCACCAGAGAGTTCACGCTCGGGACGAGGGTGTTTACATCAGAGAGTCCACACACGGGACAAGGATGTAGTATTTGTACCAGAGACTCCACACTCGGGACGAGGGTTCCTTGCCGTGAACTAACCAGAGAGTCCACACTCGGGACGAGGGTTAGTACTAACCAGAGAGTCCACACTCGGGATGAAGGTTAGTGTTTAGTTCAAACCAGTGAGTCCACACTTGGAACGAGGGTTTGGTTTCTTCCATTGATCATCATGTTTCGTTCATCCGGCAGTTCATTTATACGTAGTTGTTCTAGTGTTCGTATTTGTGTTCGTAGTCATTTGTCTTGTCCTTGTTCTTTCTTGTTGATTTTCTTGCGCATGATAAAACTGTTAGATAGGCATGTATATTATGTATCTTGCTAGTCCTCTGAGGACCTGATGATCTCCTCAGGTTTAGCGATCGCACGGAGTTAGCTAGTAGTTCTGGATGGCAGACGTGACGATACATTATGGGATTCAGGTATTGTTATTGTGTTTATTATCCGCTCGTGCTTTTCATTCCTTATCATGAGATATCCTGTTTCTCGTTTCAGTTGTAGACTCTTATTATTTTCCTTAGAGTCTTATCGGACATTTATGCTAGTGGGTTGCAGACCACGACCCATAGTGTTCATTCTTGTTTATTATCTTATTGTGGATTGAGATATAGATTTGTTTGCCATGATTTGACAGTTTACCATGACCTTGACAGCTTATACGTATTCGAGTCGGGCTGGAGTCCGCTCGATGCGTAGCTGGGCTTGGACACGTACTCGCGTCCGAAAAGCGGATGCGGGTCGTGACAGTAACTCAAGACGAGGTTGTAGTCACATGGTTTGATAATGGCTACCTACACTTGTGTATATACAACTATCTTGGCTATAGGTGATAGGACAACTAAAGGTGATACTCTGTGTCTATCTATCAAGTATGAGAATTTTTTTAAAATAGGTGAAAGACGAAAACAATAAAGAGTTCAAGGAAGATACGATCGAATATAAATGTAGGTTCAAGGCGATTGAATAGTTCATAAGAGACTTATCAAGGTAGACGCGGATGAGATCCTAGAGGGCAAGTATATTTGTTAACTATATCTTAATCTACGTAGAATAATCATAAGAAGAGTGAACCAAGTGCACTAGGTTGATCAGACCATAATGTACCATTTATGATTAGACAATATGTTATTAGGATCTCTCATAATAAACATACATCTTGAATAAGCTCGATAAAAGAATAAGCTTGCAAAACTAGGCTATAATAGCTGCTTTAGTCAAGATAGTCCAAAATATAAGTACGGGAGACAATGATGAAAGAAATTAGTCCAAGTTCCTTAAAATATAAGTCTTGTCCGATGTTTGTGCCTGTATAGTCATCTTATTGTCTTCTTGTCTAAGGCTATAGTCGACCATGTGGGTTAGGGACCTCTAAAGTCTATAGTCTAGGTAAAGCTATCAGTATCCTTTTTAATGGGTCATAAGGGCAAAAGGAATGCTAGGTTTTGAGGCATTCTACCCAACATACAAGAGTTAAACTAGTAGTATAATTAAGTCAATGAGGCATATATACCTAGTATGAGTCATTTTTCTAATCTCTATTAAGTACGATAAGTAAGATTCATTGTAGACAAAGAATCAAGTAAGATAAAAATCAAGGCAGTCAAACGAGAGTTCGAAAATAGAATCAAGGATGGAGGTCAAGGGTGTAGATGAGGTCCTAGACTCTAGTCCTATATGTAGGCTTGCTTGGTGCAATCATGTAACCAAATAATTTATTCGTTGACCTGTATTGTATGCCCACTTCCCAAATTTTTAATTTTATTTAATTTTATTTGTTTATGATTAATTTTATGGTCATTGTGAGTCATACCAAAGCTTGTAGGTGGGCTATAACCATATTAAGGTCATATGACCTCTAGATAGCTTATATATGTATTATTTAGCTATTTTATATTTTTCTTCAATTTTGGGATAGTTTTAGGTATTTAATGTTTAAGGTTTTATTATTTTAAGGACTTTCAGGATTTACCGTAAGGACATAAGGGGGTATTTCTGGACCGAATATTTTTTTGGCTCTAAATGACTAAAAATATTTTCTAGAATATTTTAGAATTTTTTTGGATTTTTTTAGAATTTTTGAAAATTTTTATATAATTAAAACATATAGAATTTATATTTTGTAGGTTTTTGGAATTACTGGAAGGTCACACGATGATATTTTGTGTAAAAATATTTTATTTATATTCTAGACACAGAGAAATATTTTCTAGAATTTTCTAGAATTTTCTGGATTTTTCAGTAATTTATTTTGATTTATTTGGACTTAAAATAATTTGTAATAATTTTTTAATTAAATAATTAATTACCCAGTCATTCACTCAAGGGAGGCCCACCTGTCGGCGCCAACTGCTACAGTGACCGCATCTCTCTCCTATATATATATATATATATATATATATATATATATATATATATATATATATATATATTATTATATTCGTCCACCCTAATTAATTTCTAACAGCCTTTTATGGGAGAACTCATCTAGGATTTTCGACTTTTCGAAGCGATTTCCGCCAACTCCGACGTGGTTTTCATGGGCCATTTTTTTTCGGATTCGAATCGAGGTAAGCTTTCCGAATATGTAATTTATCTTCGAATACTTTCTTCCTAAATTTTTGGAAAATTCGTAGAGTGTCGGTTATCCGAAACTTGACACGTTTTGGTGTTTTTGAGATTCCGGGAGGACCGAAAATCGAAATGACGAACAGTTTGAAGTTTCAAAAATCTAACATAGATCTCTACGACATATATTTTTCCCAGAAATTATTTCGTTCATATATTATTTTAGTTATTCTGTTGAACTCAGAATTGATCGGTTGATCACCGTTTTGGTCACGATTAGCCATAACGGTGATATCTTTTGACCAAAGCGTAATCTTACGACACGGTTGATTCCAGCGCACTCGTGGCACTGAAATCTACCAAGGTGCACTTTCAAAATCTAGAGTTCATAGCATTTGACTAGATAGTCAATGGCATGCCATAATTTGCGTGCCATGGTTTCCAAAAATTAGAAACATGACTTTTGATGGCCAAACTTGCATGTTTAGATTATATTCAGATTATTATTAGGTTAAATTAGGTTTTTAAGTGAATTATTCCAAAATTAATTATTATTAGATTAGTAACCCAATTAGCAACTATTCCATGAATTTAGAACTAGAACATTAGAATCGATTTATGGTTCTCGTGCACGGTTCGTGGTACGATATGTGTTATAGGTTGACATCTTCTAGATCGATATTCCCCTCATCCTCTACTTGTGGCTACGGTTTGTGCAAGGATTCAAGCAAGTACATGTTTGCTATTGATTGCCATGAAAATAATAATTTTATAGGAGGACTGAACTTTGATTCACAATTACAAACTCGCTTGTACAAAAGAGAGCCTAGGAACAAAACCTAGGAAAAGCAATCTAAGTACAATTGTTTTGTTTTTGATTCTGGAGGGTGACGGTAGAGGCTCGGGAGAGTGCTATCAACTCTGCCTTACTCCTTGGACGATCGAACGCAACTTCGGCTCTGGTGAAGAAATGCTCTCTCTCTGTATGCAGGGGTTTCAGACTAGGATTGCTCTGGGTCTGCTCGGGCTTTTGCAAGGGAAAAATACCTTGCTATTTATAGAAATTTATGAGGAATGGAATGCATAGCCACGTGGCAAATTTTGGGCCACATCCTTGTAACTGTGCTTCGAGACTCGGTCAGCTGGGGGTTGGTTGAGATTGATCATGATCTGTTTGTTGTAATAAATCTTAACTGTCAAGACTTGGTTAATTTTTGCCACGTGTCTCAACTGCCATTTTGTGACGAGCCGCATGAGAGACGTCTCATGATCGAGCAGCATGAGGTATGCTTCATGATTGAGTCGTATGAGAGACGTCTCATGACCGAGCCGCATGAGGTATGCTTTATGACCGAGCCGCATGAGAGATGTCTCATGACCGAGCCGCATGAGGTATGCTTCATGACTGAGCCGCATGAGGGACGTCCCATGACTGAGCCGTATGAGGTATGCTTCATGACTGAGCCGCATGAGAGACGTCTCATGACCGAGCCGCATGAGGTATGCTTCATAACTGAGCCGCATGAGAGACGTCTCATGACCGAGCCGCATGAGAGACGTCTCATGACCGAGCCGCATGAGAGACGTCTCATAGCTGAGCCGCATGAGAGCTATTCCATGCTCGAGCCACATGAGAGGTGTCTCATGACTGAGCTGCATAGTGTAAAACCCACAAATTTAGATTACAATTTCAATTTAATTTGTTTTGATTTTGTGTGCTAAATTGATATTATAGTTAATATTGTGAATTTTTGAAATTATTTTCTAAAATAAATTACATGGATTTTTTTTCTTTTTGACAGCCAGACTCGAACCTAAACTTGAACATAAAATATTTTATTGGGAGTCCTAAATAAGTTGTACAAAAGTTTTCCAAATAATATTATTTTTATTTAAAGAACCCAACTTCTTAAAATCTAAAATTTTTATAATTTATTTTAAAGATCAATTCATAGTCTTACTTAAAAGCCCAAAGTCCATAGGGTGTTAACCATTAAGAAATTGGTTAAATCATTTAACCTTTTCCTTATAACCCATAACTATGGATAAAGGCCATTTAGTATTTCAAAGCCTTTTTGTTTAGGACTTGCAGCATGTGTATTTGAGGGAATGAGCCCTTTCATTTCATTCTATGAATGAATGAACATTCATTCACAATGTAATATGATGTTTGCTGTTGAGCCATTTTCTTGGCAAGCCGAAGCTTTTGGTTTACTTCGTCGACCCAACGGCCGACTTCCCGGATCCTATGGCCGCCGACGCCATCATGGTAGGGTCGCCCTCCATCTTCTCTAGGAGGTAACTCCCCTCTCCTCCTACCAATAAATCCCCATCTTCACCATTCTCCTTCATCCCTCTCCATCTCCAAAGTTTTCCCCAAACCACAAATCCCTAGATCTACTTCTCCGGCGAGTTTCTCGGCCAACCACCCCCTTTCCGGAGTTCCCGAGGGCCGAGCACCTCCCCGGCGCCTGACCCGCGCACCAGCGCCCGACCGGCGCCGCCCCGTGGCCACCGTCAGCCGCCGGCGCCGACCCCGCGCGGTCTCCCGGTCCGTCGACCCCCTCCGGCGCACCCCTGAAGCCGGCGTTCGCCTGGTGACTGTCCGGTTTGTTTCCGGTGCTAACCCGTTGTGCTCTGTTCCTGTTCCGAGATCCAAATTGGAACTCCGTTGTCGGTACACTCTGACTCAATTATTTCTTTATTGTCGATGATGAATGTCTGGTCCCAATTCCTTCGGGAATTCGTTTTTTTTCTGACAACGTAACAATTACGATGTTCTTTCGGTTTTTCCGAAAATCTCGGAATTGGTTGCTTGCTGAGATTAAACTGACATAAACTAGTTCTGTAGTTTTCTCGGGTTTTCCGAGAATTTGCGGGATAATTTGGAAATCTGGTTTTTACGTAATATATATATGGTGGTTCTATTCTCTGGTTCAGAGTTTCGGATTTATATACATATATATATATTGGGTTCTTTTCTATGAAAATAAGTTTGGATAAGTAGGAAGTTTTCTTTTTTTGGGTTCTATTGGAGTTTTGTTATACTTGTGATGGAAATATTTTTCTCTTGGAAAGTTAGTTCTGTTGGGTTTAAAAGATGTTTGTTCTGTTGGTATTTTGGGATTTTGGTTATGTGTTGATATTGGTTTCGGATTTCCCAGTACTGGTTGGCTTGGGAATATATATTATATGGTGGTTTATATAAAATTCTGGTTTCGAGAGTTATTTTGCAGGTATCGGAAGCATTTCCAGTTTTTGGGTTGACCGAAAACAGAGAGAATGCTGCCGAAATTTTTGAGAAATTTAATAAAATGATTTTTAAAATAATTTTAGTATTTTTGGGCGACAACCATAATTGGTTACTGGGCCCCAACGAAATGCAAACGCACCGGTTCGACCAGACGTTGAGGCAGAGTAGCTAAACGTGAAGATTGGACCAGAGTCTGAGACCCACAATATTTTTCTATAATTTAAATTAGGAATTTTAGATTTATTATTTAATTTTGAGACTAACCATTTTTCGTCTTATTTAAATTCATGTAAATCAGGTTGTAAGGGCATAAGCCCAATTACTTGTCCATGCTGTGAAGATGTAATAATTAGATTTTATTTTTCTGGATGTGTTAGTATAACGTAAATGTTAGAATAACTATAATATAATTAGTTGATTAATTAGTGATTTTCTCACTTATTAAATAAATATTAGTTTTATGTACAAAATACAAGTTTTAATGATAAATTGCAATTTTTCCAAAAAGAAAAGTTTTACGTTGATGTTTTCTTGTAAATAGTAAACCAATTGATAATTGTAATAAAATTTATTAGGAAAGAAAATAGAGATTGTAACTAGATAACTTGTGATTGCTTCTGAAATAAGTTTCCGGAATGTAGGGTTCGAGGAGGTTTCTGACTGTTAACCCCGAAGTACCGACTCTCCAGTTTGATCAAGTTTAAGGCAAGTATAGTTGTGTTTGTTTGCAACTTAACTAGTAATAGTAATCTTGCATGCTTAAACCACATTTCTACACGGAACTCTCTCCTAGAGTATTGATTGTTATTGTCTCATTGCCTCATTGAATCTAATTGACTCGGGATATTGGGGGAGTAGTGTAGCGTCTATGACCAATACCCCTCATTGAATCTAATTGAATCTAATTGTACGAGCTTACCCCTCTCACACACGGGGATAGGCCGGACCATATCAGTGAATCATCCCAAACCGGTCATAGTCGTTACTTACTCAAATCACATGTTTTCAATTGTAGAACTGTTGGAAAATATTGTATTTCTAAATTGTTTATAATTGCAAATTGCTAATTATTAGTTGAATTGTAGATTTTCATAATTGTACTTTGCTCCCTCCTGACTGGAGACCAACATTTTTAGGTTACACTGAGGATGACCTATTCCAGAGTATCTGAGGACTCAGAGCTATTGTTCAACAATCCTGACTTGTACCCGACGGTACTACTTGAAGATGATGGCACGGCGTCTCCTTAGATGCTGTTGGTGTTAGTTAGATTTACTTCAGTTTATGGTCTTTAAACTTTTGTACTGGACAAGTTTTTATTATCGAATAAATGTTATTGTGGCAATTTTAGTCTTAAATGTTGTTGAATGACCTGCACATGGATTACAGCTTACTGCCGCCGTCTCATCAACGGTGCAGGCTGGGCATGATCCGATTCGACCCAAGTATTTGGGGACCGGGTCGTGACATATTTTTAGTGGTGGCCCATGCAGGTCTAATCAATCAACAACTTAGGAAAACCTAGGAAAACAGTTAGAATACTAGAACACCAAGTTGCCACAATTTAGGACCGATTATATATATGATAAATATTTTGATTATAGACTGGTAGGATACCTTGCTTTTGTTTGCATCCTAAACCTTCCAGAGCATGACCATTGACAAAACCAACTTTGATGGCGATGTGGTGTCATCTCCGGATCGAACCCCGCCTCTTCAACCAAGTTCGAGCTTTACACCCCACCAGCTCATTGATCATTCCTACAAATCATCCAGTGAAGTTTTCACTACACTGTCGAATCCTACCTCTTCTCAAACTGGGTTATTTTTCCTTGAGGAAATACCCACTCCTGTTGTTTCACCAGTATCAGCGATGGTTGCCCTATTTCAAGAAATCCTGGAGTGCCAGAAGATTCAAACTGAACAGATGGATATCACGAGAGAAGTCATGAAGAATATCATCGATGCAACTTTAGTCATTTTAAACCAAGTTGGAATGGAACCTCGTCCTAGGAGGGATACCCATGAATCTAGAAGATATTTGGGCCCTGTCCGGCAATCATATTGCAAGAAGTTTTTGACTTGTGCCTACTGCAAAAGGCCTGGTCACCAAGCCAATATTTGTCGCAAGAGATTTGGAAAATGTTTGGTATGTGGATCTGCCGAACATCGAGTAAAGGGCTGCCCCTTATCTTTTCATTGTACCGGAGCGTCTATAATGTCAACCTCAGGACTCTATCCAAAAGACCGTAGGAAGGCATAAAGCCGATTCAAGGATCATAGAAGTTAAAGCAGTTGGAGACTGCTCATACAAGAGCCAGAGCCATGAAGATTAGTACCTAAGACCACTGTGTAGCAATATTTATTAAGAAGCTGTAACAAGATGTTCTTAGAACAATCATGAGAGTTATTTTGCTGTAAATCTCCATATGAATAAAATTCTTAGTTACACCTTCATGGTGGATGTTTTCTCATAGTCTTCATGGGTTACCCTAGATAAAGACATAGAATTCACCATTGACCTAGTTCTCGGCTCTTTTCCTATCTCTAAGGGATGCTATAGAATCAACCTGAAGGAAGCTAAGAAGATGAAGGATCAGATCAATGGACTAAAGACTTTAAGATTCATTCAAGACGAAGCTTCACCCTAGGGAGCACTTGTGTCCAAGAAGGATGGAATAGTACGGATGTGCATCGACTATCGGGCACTGAAGAACAAGTACCCTTTTTCCCAGATTGATAATCTGTTTGAATCAGTTTGAGTGAACTTTAGGTGTTTTCCAAGATCGACCTCAGATCTGACTACCAACAGATCAAGAGGACAATTCCCATAACGGCATTCAATTATGGATAGTTTTTGGTCATGTCATTTGGACTGACAAATGCTCCTGTTGTGTTCATGAATCTCATGAACAAAGTTTTTTATGAGTATTTGAATCAGTTTGTTGTCTTCTCCATAGATGACATTCCGATATACTCGAAGACTGAAGAAGTGCATGAAGAGTACATGAGAAAAGTTTTGGAAAGAAGAAAAGCTAACTAAAAGTGAATTTTCTTAGACAAGGTGGTTTTGCCCATATTGTCACAAGAGAAGAATTTCGAAGAATCTCAAGAAGATAGCCACTGTGGAGAAATGGTATACCAAGATTCAGTAGCTGAAGTTACGGCTGACTAATACCGGAAGTTGTGAAGGAATTCGCCAAGATTGCTTAACCTATGACGAAGCTGACTCGGAAAAATGAAGAGTTCATCTGGACGGAGGACTGCCAAGCAGCATTCGAGGAGCTGAAAAAGAGGTTTATCACTGCACCAATCCTTGCGCTACCGCAGGAAACGGTGATTTCTTAATCTACAGTAATATTTCTGAAAAAGGTTTGGGTTGCGTTATTCAACAACATGGGAAAATAATTGCTTATGTATCTAAGCAATTACGGACTCATGAGAAGAACTATCCCACACTTAATTTGGAACTTGCTGTAATTATCTTTGCTTTGAAGCTATGGAAGTATTATTTTATGGAAAGGGAGTGAAAATATATACGGACTACAAAAGTCTGAAATATGTCTTCATTCAGAGAGAGTTGAACATTAGGCAACGAAGATGACAGAAGCTGATGAAGGATTTCAATATCGATCTGCAATACCGATTATATGTGGTAGCTGATACCGATGGCGAAGTTTTTAAACAAGGAGAGGCATCTGCTAAAAGATATCAAGAAGTTTGGACTGGAGATTATGCTGTCTGGAAATAGAAGGACGGAGTTGGATGCTGATTTAGTGCTAATAAAGTTGCAAGTGAGCTCGACTCTGATGGACAAGATCAAGGAGACTCAGTTTCAAGAAGAGGCACTTTACAAGCTGAGAGATCAAGTGTTGGCGAAAACACTTGAGGGTTTCTTAATAACCAAGGATGGAGCTCTGAAGAATGGTACGAGGCTCTGTGTACCATCTGACGAACTGAGGAACGAACTAATAAAGGAAATGCACCAGTCACAGTATTCCACACAATGTATCGGGATATGTGTACCATTAATTGGTGTTATGGAATGAAGGAGGACAAATTCCAAGTATGGAGTTAGATAATTGTCAACATGAGGAATTTAGCGGAGAGATTTCTACAGTCGTTGGACAATTTGGAGTGGAAGTAGAAGCACATAACGATGGATTCAGTGTCAGGATTGTTTTATTTCCAAGAAGGGAAGTACATCAATTGGAGTAATGTGGACTGACTGACTAAGTCAGCTCACTTCATTCCCTTAAAATTTGTTTAACTATTAAGAAGGTGGCAGTATTGTACGAGAGGCACACTTACTGGACTTATGGAGTATAAACCGGCAGACAATCAAAGAAGATAATCCAGACGTTTGAAGATATGTTAGATTAGATTTTGCATCTTGAAATTTGGAGGGTCTTGGAAAAGATCATTTATCTTTGTACACTACTTGCATGAGACGATGTAGGCGACTGACGCAGTAGAGTTAGAGACAAGCTCAGGATTGCCAAGATAGACAGAAGCATTGGGATGGCGTCTTTGCGAAGATTTTTACTATCCAAAGGAACGTTCAGAAGTTGTATCTTGAATCCGAGTAATGTTTTGGATCATTCGGAGCTAGAGAGAAGATTAAGTCTTACAGTGCCAGAGAGACCAGTAGCAAGAGTAGTCAGAGGTGAGAAGAAGATCAGAAAATTTGAGCCATCTTAATTCCTATTTCCTTCAATCTTTATTTTTTTTTCGTTTTGAACTTGACATATACTGCTAGTTAGCCTAGTTTTGCAAGCTATTTCTTTCTCGAGCTTGATCATGACAGTATCTTATTGGAGGCCTCCATTAAAAATATTGTCTAATCAGAACCGGTGCATAATGGTCTGATCAACCTCATACACTTTGGTTCGCTTTTATCTTTTATTTTTGTGGTTTGTGACATAATTAAAGTTGTCCCTAAACCGTCTCATCCACGATTACATTGGAAATTCTTATTGTTTGAATTTGAGTTACGAGCGTAGTATCGTACCTGCTTAATTATAGTAAACTCTATTCCTATCATACCCAACTCTTTAAATTTCGAGGACGAAATTTTTTAAGGAGGGAAGGTTGTAAAACTCACAAATTTAGATTACAATTTCAATTTAATTTGTTTTGATTTTGTGTGCTAAATTGATATTATAGTTAATATTGTGAATTTTTGAAATTATTTTCTAAAATAAATTACATGGATTTTTTTTTTCTTTTTGACAGCCAGACTCGAACCTAAACTTGAACATAAAATATTTTATTGGGAGTCCTAAATAAGTTGTACAAAAGTTTTCCAAATAATATTATTTTTATTTAAAGAGCCCAACTTCTTAAAATCTAAAATTTTTATAATTTATTTTAAAGATCAATTCATAGTCTTACTTAAAAGCCCAAAGTCCATAGGGTGTTAACCATTAAGAAATTGGTTAAATCATTTAACCTTTTCCTTATAACCCATAACTATGGATAAAGCCCATTTAGTATTTCAAAGCCTTTTTGTTTAGGACTTGCAGCATGTGTATTTGAGGGAATGAGCCCTTTCATTTCATTCTATGAATGAATGAACATTCATTCACAATGTAATATGATGTTTGCTGTTGAGCCATTTTCTTGGCAAGCCGAAGCTTTTGGTTTCCTTCGTCGACCCAACGGCCGACTTCCCGGATCCTATGGCCGCCGACGCCATCATGGTAGGGTGGCCCTCCATCTTCTCTAGGAGGTAACTCCCCTCTCCTCCTACCTATAAATCCCCATCTTCACCATTCTCCTTCATCCCTCTCCATCTCCAAAGTTTTCCCCAAACCACAAATCCCTAGATCTACTTCTACGGCGAGTTTCTCGGCCAACCACCCCCTTCCCGGAGTTCCCGAGGGCCGAGCACCTCCCCGGCGCCTGACCCGCGCACCAACGCCCGACCGGCGCCGCCCCGTGGCCACCGTCAGCCGCCGGCGCCGACCCCGCGCGGTCTCCCGGTCCGTCGACCCCCTCCGGCGCACCCCTGAAGCCGGCGTTCGCCTGGTGACTGTCCGGTTTGTTTCCGGTGCTGACCCGTTGTGCTCTGTTCCTGTTCCGAGATCCAAATTGGAACTCCGTTGTCGGTACACTCTGACTCAATTATTTCTTTATTGTCGATGATGAATGTCTGGTCCCAATTCCTTCGGGAATTCGTTTTTTTTTTCTGACAACGTAACAATTACGATGTTCTTTCGGTTTTTCCGAAAATCTCAGAATTGGTTGCTTGCTGAGATTAAACTGACAGAACCTAGTTCTGTAGTTTTCTCGGGTTTTCCGAGAATTTGCGGGATAATTTGGAAATCTGGTTTTTACGTAATATATATATGGTGGTTCTATTCTCTGGTTCAGAGTTTCGGATTTATATACATATATATATTGGGTTCTTTGCTATGAAAATAAGTTTGGATAAGTAGGAAGTTTTCTTTTTTTGGGTTCTGTTGGAGTTTTGTTATACTTGTGATGGAAATATTTTTCTCTTGGAAAGTTAGTTCTGTTGGGTTTAAAAGATGTTTGTTCTGTTGGTATTTTGGGATTTTGGTTATGTGTTGATATTGGTTTCGGATTTCCCAGTACTGGTTGGCTTGGGAATATATATTATATGGTGGTTTATATAAAATTCTGGTTTCGAGAGTTATTTTGCAGGTATCGGAAGCATTTCCAGTTTTTGGGTTGACCGAAAACAGAGGGAATGCTGCCGAAATTTTTGAGAAATTTAATAAAATGATTTTTAAAATAATTTTAGTATTTTTGGGCGACAACCATAATTGGTTACTGGGCCCCAACGAAATGCAAACGCACCGGTTCGACCGGACGTTGAGGCAGAGTAGCTAAACGTGAAGACTGGACCAGAGTTTGAGACCCACAATATTTTTCTATAATTTAAATTAGGAATTTTAGATTTATTATTTAATTTTGAGACTAACCATTTTTCGTCTTATTTAAATTCATGTAAATCAGGTTGTAAGGGCATAAGCCCAATTACTTGTCCATGCTGTGAAGATGTAATAATTAGATTTTATTTTTCTGGATGTGTTAGTATAACGTAAATGTTAGAATAACTATAATATAATTAGTTGATTAATTAGTGATTTTCTCACTTATTAAATAAATATTAGTTTTATGTACAAAATACAAGTTTTAATGATAAATTGCAATTTTTCCAAAAAGAAAAGTTTTACGTTGATGTTTTCTTGTAAATAGTAAACCAATTGATAATTGTAACAAAATTTATTAGGAAAGAAAATAGAGATTGTAACTAGATAACTTGTGATTGCTTCTGAAATAAGTTTCCGGAATGTAGGGTTCGAGGAGGTTTCTGACTGTTAACCCCGAAGTACCGACTCTCCAGTTTGATCAAGTTTAAGGCAAGTACAGTTGTGTTTGTTTGCAACTTAACTAGTAATAGTAATCTTGCATGCTTAAACCACATTTCTACACGGAACTCTCTCCTAGAGTATTGATTGTTATTGTCTCATTGCCTCATTGAATCTAATTGACTCGGGATATTGGGGGAGTAGTGTAGCGTCTATGACCAATACCCCTCATTGAATCTAATTGAATCTAATTGTACGAGCTTACCCCTCTCACACACGGGGATAGGCCGGACCATATCAGTGAATCATCCCAAACCGGTCATAGTCGTTACTTACTCAAATCACATGTTTTCAATTGTAGAACTGTTGGAAAATATTGTATTTCTAAATTGTTTATAATTGCAAATTGCTAATTATTAGTTGAATTGTAGATTTTCATAATTGTACTTTGCTCCCTCCTGACTGGAGACCAACATTTTTAGGTTACACTGAGGATGACCTATTCCAGAGTATCTGAGGACTCAGAGCTATTGTTCAACAATCCTGACTTGTACCCGACGGTACTACTTGAAGATGATGGCACGGCGTCTCCTTAGATGCTGTTGGTGTTAGTTAGATTTACTTCAGTTTATGGTTTTTAAACTTTTGTACTGGACAAGTTTTTATTATCGAATAAATGTTATTGTGGCAATTTTAGTCTTAAATGTTGTTGAATGACCTGCACATGGATTACAGCTTACTGCCGCCGTCTCATCAACGGTGCAGGCTGGGCATGATCCGATTCGACCCAAGTATTTGGGGACCGGGTCGTGACACTTGAGGCTGGGCATGATCCGATTCAAAACGAGGCACTTTGCAGGCTTAGAGATCAAGTGTTGGCAGGAACACTTGAGGGTTCTAACTCTGAAGAATGGTACGAGACTTTACGTATTGGCTGACAAACGGAGGAACGAGTTGATGAAAGAAATGCACCAGTCACAGTATTCCATATATTCAGGAGATAATAAGATGTATCGGAATATGCCTCAATTGATTGGTGCTATAGAATGAAGAAGGACAATTCCAGGTATGGGATTAGATGTGAATTTGTCAATATGAGGAATTTAGCAAGAGAACAACATGTTTGTTGCAGCCGCTGGACAATTCGGAGTGGAAGTAGAAGCATATAACCATGAACTTTGAGTAAGGATTGCCTTGTTCCCAAGGAGGGAAGGGCACCAATTGGATTTTAGTAAACCGACTGACTAAGTCAGCACACTTTATTCCCTTCAAAGTTGGTTATCCACTAAGAAGTGGGCAGCATTGTACGAGAGGCACATTTACCGGATTCATGGAGTACAGCGGGACGAGCAATCAGAGAGGTCAATCCAGACGCTTGAAGATGTATTGAGATTTTTGCGTCTCGGAATTTGGCAGGTCTTGGGAAGACCAAATTGCATTTGGTGAAGTTTCTCCTACCAGAGGAACAATCAGTTTTGACGGAGCTGGAAATTGAGGCCAGGTACATCAGGCCATTTGAAGTTTAAGACGAGTTGGATGTAGCGTACCAGTTAGCTCTACCAGCTAATCTTGAGAGTGTGCAACGTCTTCTACGTCACAGCTCAGATACTACATTTCGGATTCCGAGTCACATTTTGGATAATTCAGAGATGAAGATTGGAATCAACCTTTCAGTGCCAGAGAAACCAGTTGCAAGCCTAGTCAGAGATGAGAAAGGATTGCCTTCATGATTGAGTCGTATGAGAGACGTCTCATGACCGAGCCGCATGAGGTATGCTTTATAACCGAGCCGCATGAGAGATGTCTCATGACCGAGCCGCATGAGGTATGCTTCATGACTGAGCCGCATGAGGGACGTCCCATGACTGAGCCGTATGAGGTATGCTTCATGACTGAGCCGCATGAGAGACGTCTCATGACCGAGTCGCATGAGGTATGCTTCATAACTGAGCCGCATGAGAGACGTCTTATGACCGAGCCGCATGAGAGACGTCTCATGACCGAGCCGCATGAGAGACGTCTCATAGCTGAGCCGCATGAGAGCTATTCCATGCTCGAGCCACATGAGAGGTGTCTCATGACTGAGCTGCATAGGGAGTGTCTCATAGGTGATCCGCATGAAGAGTCTTACGGTTGAGCCGTATGGAGAGCCTCCTTTGGAACTGTGCACTGTGCTGGATATCATGTTGATTTTTTCGTCTTTTTAGGAGCATGTCACGTCTCGTCTTTATGTCAGAGCTGTCCTCTTTGTCAGAGCTGTCATTTTTTGTGTCAGAGTAATTATGACCTGACATTTACTGCTTAGGTTGATTTCAAACCGGATAAGGCTCCCTGCTGCTTTTGGGTCGTATGAAGCTTTCTGAGCCGCATGAAGCTTTCTGGGTCGTTTTGAGCCGCATGAAGCTTCCTGGGTTTTTTTGAGCCGCATGAAGCCTCCTGATTTTTTGAGCCGCATGAAGCTTCTTGGGTTTTGATCCGCATGAAGCTTCTTATTGATTCTCGGGCCGCATAGCAAATCCCATTCTTTTCTATGGACAATTTCGAGCCGCATGGAACCATCATATTTGCTCCCTGATCTGAGGCTAGCAAAACACTGCTCTCGATCGTTGCAGGAAAACTTTTGGGAATATCATATTTGCTCCCTGATCTGAGGCTAGTACTGCGCTCGTTCATTGTAGGAAGACTTTTGAGAACCACCATGTCCGTTTTTCGCCGGGGGCTGGACACGGACGGTTCTGTACAACTTTCCATCAGAGGCCCGCATGACAGTTAGTGGGACTCTCTGATGGTCAGTAGTTTGGACAGTTGACTGGGCTTGTTGAGCCCGCACTGCCCTAGACTTCTTCGACTTAGCACCCGAAGGTGCGTAGTACGAAGAGTCCAAGTTGGAAGGAGGGACTAAAAGTTGGTGCCCTTTTCAAAGGAGGCAAGGGGCTCTATTTATAGAATGGAGGGAGCCCTTTCTTCTTCACCTTTCCGATGTGGGACTAAAAGCAATATTTTCCATGCTTCTACAGTACAGTAATGCATTTATATTTTAGTTCATTATAACATTTATTCTATGTTTTCTTGTTTGATATCCCGTTGAGTCGTTGCTTGATATTCCATTGAGACACGATTGTGACACTGTAGTTATCGTATCCTTCTTAGTGTATCATTGATCGTTATTGATGTTAGAGAGTCGGGAGGGAAAATACTCAGTAAGTACGTGAATAAACCCAACTATTTTTTATTATGGATAGCTAAGTCATACACCCCACGTATGAGTTAGTCGTACCCTGTTATTGTGGATAGCCATCGTATGATGTGCCATATTAGCCCAGCCATTCACGTATTAAAAGGTATTTCACACACATAGTGGTTCATATTTTTCCTTTATTTAGTCCATTATCTTGTTAGTTCATATCTTGCTATTTTACATCTTGCCAGTTTATATCTTGTTAGATCCCATCTTGCTAGTTTACATTTTGCTAGTTCATATCTTGATTGTCCATACCTTGCTAGTACTAGTTCTTTATATACCCTTTGCCATCATCGTTTTTCGTTGTTCTAACTTATTTTGGACTAATAACATTAATTGCAATATGGTTGTACTCTGCTCCTTTCCTGACTGGATCGTTATTATAGGTGAGGATGACGTGTCTACTTTTGCGCTATGGACCATATAGGGAGAGATAGAGACTCGAAGGCCAAACAATAGAAGACTAGTTAGATGTGTGGTATTTTTCTATAATTGTAAAAGCTTATATTCTTCTTCAAATGTAAAACTTCTATATTTTGTAAAGTTGATTTAGTTGTTGTGAATGAGCAGTTAGTATTTATGAGCACTTTGTTTATTGCGGGCTAGACAGCGTACTACCGTTGATACCGCGACGTAGGCTGGACTTGGACACGCACTCGTATCTCGAAAAGCGGGTACGGGTCGTGACATGCATGGGCCACCGTAACAGACTTTGTGGTAGGCTACATGATTTATTGCTTGTACTTGACATCTACTTGACTTGACATGAGTAGACTTGATAGTACTAGAACATGGGGTGAGAGAACATTACTGTTATATGAGGCTACCTTGACACGTTTGGCCTTGTCTCTATAGCTGTAACTTGGTTGTTACCTGACTCGTTTGCCACTGTATCTATACTCGAGCTTTGGTGTTATCTTGACACATTTACACAAGGTACCACGACACGATACTTTGGGTATGAATGCCAAGGTGCTTATGAGCGTTAGTAATTCAAGCCTGATACCCGAAAGGTGTTCTCATATGCATTTCACTTAGATGTCTATGGTAGATACCCTTTAGTATATATATATATATATATATATATATATATATATATATATATATATATATATATATATATTCTTTCTTTATTGTTACTTTGGCATGTTTGTATGTACCTTACTATATCCCATGAGAACTTGGTGATCTCTGCAGGTAGATGATCATGCAGCGATAGTCCGTTGATCATGGAGGTATTACTGTATCTGGCTCAGGTATTTTATCGTACTTTTTTACATTTATAGTATTTTTGTTCTGCTATTTAGTCTTATTTTGTAGACCCATATTGTTCTTTGGGTCTAATCGAACATATATGTTATTTGGCTATAGACCATGATATATAATACTTATTCTTGATGTTATTTATCATGTGGATTGAGATATATATATTTATAGTTGACTAATAGATAGAATTAGAACACCAATAAGCTTATACGTATTCGAGCCCGGCTAGAGTCCACTCGATACATACTGGCATGTATACGTATTCCTAGTCCTATGTAATTTGGGACTGGGCATTATATAATTGGATATCATTGAGACTATGTCCTATTATCATACGATCATCATTTTTTTAGATCCTCATATCTTTGCGCTCTCACCCGGATATAATTAGCACATAATTCTTTTACACCAATTACTCACTTCTTGTATTAATCAATTGATTCCATCATTATCAAATCATGTCTTCTCATATACTCTTTGTTTGCCAAGAACAAAAGTTGAAGAACTTTTTATATTACAAACGAGAAGAAGTACAAAAGAAGTACTAAACAGGAGATCTAAGTATAATTTGATTCTAAGGAAGTATGACGATGAAGATCGAACACTGTAGCGGTTCCTTTTCGTTGACGATCTGACAACGGGAAGAACTTGCTGACTCTCTGAATGCCTGTGAGTAGATGATATAGGTTTGCCAATCAAGAAGCAGTCGGAGATCCTGAATGGAGGAAGACTTCTTCTATTGTAATGTCCCAGTCCCAAAATACGTAGGACCAAGTACGTAGACATGCCAGCTGTATACATACGAAGTACAGGGGCCTTGTATGTATACATAAGCTGTAAAATGCAGTAATCCAAGATAAACTAAATCTCATCCACAATGAAAAGAATAATAATATAAAAATTAACTTGAATATTTTTGATACAATCGATGGGCGGAGCCAAAGTCCACTACCAACTATCTCAATGAAAGAAATGTACGAGAATCGATCCATAAAATGGCAAGACGAACCAAGCGCAATCATCCTCGAAGAAATAGCGATGATCACTGCTACGGCTAGAACACCTGCAGAAGACATGAACACACACCTGGGGAATAACCAGGTCCTCAGACGGACGTAGCAAGATACAGGAAGAACATGCTAATATGAACTGTCAGAATAATAAAATAATATATAAAAGACTGTCCTAGTCACAAATATGCAAAGGAGATTCAAACCGCCTAATGTACAATTTAGAGGACAACTTTCATGCGCATTGGTGGGATTTTAGGTTATGTATACGTAACTGGCATCCAGTCATCTGTATACGTCCGTAACGTCTAAAACGTCAGAAGGCATCTGCAAATAAATTGCCACAGTTCCATCCGGAGACTGTGGTTTACCTGTTTGGATTCCCATATGCACTAGCGACTGTCCTCTTCCAATATATCCCACACTGCTCAAGTCATATCCATGGTTCGTCCAGTTTTGTAACTGCTTGAGTCTCTAAAATCCTAGTCATAGCAGTTACGATCATCTATCCGTCATACGACTTTAGAGATAGCTAGTCAATAAGTCGTGCCCCTAGCAACATGTCTCCAACCGTGTAGTGTGTGTGTCATGGCCAAAGGAGATATAAGGATATCCTCCAACAAGAAGGTAGTCCCCTAACACTAAGTTAACATGCATATAGTAAAATAAAATGACTAGATAAGTCGCTTGCACCCAAGTATGGCTTGGACGCACAGTTTATAACAAAAGAAACTAACAATATAAAACAAAATAAATAATACAAAAAATAAATAATTTGACAGTTAATTAGCAAGGTATACTTGCATGTTGAGTCGCCTGGTGAGCTGCCTGGTGTGGTACATTAAAGGTGGCACAAGATCGACTTCGGTGCAACAACTATTCATGGTGACCTCAGGTGGTGGCACGGACAGTTCCATTGGGTCCAGAACGGTCAAATTAGTTAGGGTGGACATGAGGTAGGCTTGAATTGGGCGAAGGAATAGGAATAATAGGACTGGTTATGGACATGAGGAAATTCAAAAGAAAATTGGATAAATAATATATACAATTTTTGAAAGATATTTATAATACTTGGACGATAGAGTTTTATTAGTAAAAGTAATTTTGCTAAGCACTTGAAAATATGGAAAATTGACTTAGGCTAAAATTCTAAGCTTGTACAAATATAGTTTTAAGTAGAAACTATATCTCGTTTAAAATATCGTTAGGTAAATACAAATTAATTCTAGAAAATTTTATAGGGCACAAAACTCATTTTTGTCAAACGTAATTTGTCTGGTCAAAACTATATATATATATATATATATATATATATATATATATATATATATATATATATGTATATATATATATATATATATATTAGGCCAAAAGACATAAATAAGATACTACAAAAATATGACTATATAGTTAAAAATATTTCAATATATTGAGAACCAAATAACAATATTGGTATGAATGGAAAGAATAGTGACTATTAATAACAAAATACTATTATAAAAAAATATATTAGTAATAGTAAATAAAAATCTACCTTTAACTTACTAATATTCAAATCCACCTGTATATATATATAAAACATATACCCTTTTTATTATAAAATAATAATGTTAATAACATTACTGTGGTAAAGAAGAAAGTGAAACAAAAATAATAATAATAAAAACAATTTCATAATAATAATAATAACAATAAAATAAAAAAATAAAGCAAACCTATCTTCAAAGTGTTTCTTCTCCTCGGAAGAGGTAAGAAACCAACAGAACAAAACAAAAAGCAATCAAACCACAAAACAAAAAATATAATAATAATAATAAAGCATGAAAGAATTAAATAAAATAGAACTGAGAATAACACAATGTAACTCTTCTCCCCAATAGAGGAGAGAGAGAGAGTCAAAAGGGGAAAGGGCCGGATCTGAGAAAAATGGCGGAGAGGAAGATCAAGAGGAAGGAGAAGATGGGAGCAACGGCGACTGTGGGAAGGGTGGCGAAGGGTGGAGGATGCAACGCACGCTGGGAGAGGTGGTGGACTCGAGAGCGGTGGCGCTGCACGAACGGGGGAGATGGGCGAGCACGTTCGGTCGGCAGGGCGACCGAAAAGGGGTAGCGGGCGGCGGCGTCCGTGCTCGAGCGCGCGGGCGAAAGTGCCTCGGTGCCGGAGCTCTCGAGCGTGGACGACTGATCGGGACAGGGGCGGTCGGGGAGTTACAGCCGCGGCGCTGCGACGGAGAAGAACGTCGAAGATGGTCGCCGGAGAGGAGGAAAGGGACGAGGCGCGCAAGGCGCTGGTCGGGGAGCTCAGGCGCGGCGGATTTGCTCGACCAGGGAGGTTGGGTGAGCGAAATCGCCGACGAAACGGAGAAGTCGACGACGAGTCTAGGTAAGGGTTTTCTTTATGTTTTGATATTGGTGCCGGCCGGCGATGGCCAGGATTGTGGTTTGTTTTGGTTTGGGTATTGTCGGTGTTGGGTTGGACGGTGGCCGATTCCGTGATGGTGGTGGTGGTGGGTTGACTTGGCGAGGGTGCTGGTGGTGACGATGGGAGTTTGGGTCGTGGTGGTGATGGATGTGGGATGGTTGTGGTGATGGCAGGTGTCGTCGGGAGACTGTGTTGGTGGTGGCGTGGTGCTGGTGATGGGGCAGCGGGTGGCCGGGGAGTCGGGCTTGGTCGGGTCGAACGGGACAGGAGGAGGCGGAGACGGAGTCAGGGTTAAAGCTAGGAATTTATTGGTGTCGGGGGTGTGTCCGATGCAAAAGATGAACTTGTATATGTAAAAATATGGAATAAGAATTTGGATGGACACAGACACGATGCAGACACAGACACGATGCACGTAGATTTATGGAGAAAATTTGTGGCTGTGAGGAATTTATGGAGGAGTACCTGCCTATTTATAGGATATGGGAATTCCTAGTAGGATAAAGATTAGGATTTATTTAAAACCCAAATAGATAATACCATATTAATCTAAATAGATTTAAAGCGAATTCAATCCAAATCCAAATCAAATTTAAATCTAGGTATATCTATCTTTACATTAAAAATAGAATCCATAAAATAAATTCATATCATAATAATTAATCTAAATATCAATCAGAAATATTTTTATGAAAACTAAAATTATAATAATAATAAATTTTGAAAATTCATAATAAATATTTAAGTATTATTAGGAAATAATTTCAAACTACATTTTAAATTAAATAGCATAATAATTTTGAAATGAGAATAAATATTTTAAATAGTAATAGGAAACTTCTTTAAAATACACTTTAATAATTTAGATAAACAATTTCAAAAATAAACATAAATATTAAAATATTAAAATACCTTCTTGCTAAATAAATAAAAATTAATTTTGAAAATATACATGAAATAATTTTCATGTGCTTTACACGAGTAGAATATTCACATAAATCTAGTTTTCTAATTTACCACTATTAAAATAAGATAGTATTCTATAAATAATTAAAATAATAAGTTTTGCCAACCTCGATAATACTTTTCACCACTTTAAAAAATAATTATTATATATATTATTTTGAAACCATCACCGATAATAAAATCAAAAATTATTTTTCTAAAAATATGTACCTCGCACATATTCGCACTCAACGAGAAAATACGAAAAACGTAAATTTCCGCGCGACGTACAATACGACTATGCGATGTATAAATAAATAAAAAAATCAGTACAAAAATATAGTAGAAATTTATGGGTTTTACATCTATTTATAAGCGAACACATATGCGATGTACGCATATTTTTTGGCACGCAGGAGCGCTGATCGTACGAGAATACCATCGAATATATTATAACTGCACTGTTGGGGCTACTGATGAGCTGACACATGGCAGTTGTTAAGATTCTTTAACTTGGGTAGTTGGCACCCACACATAAATATGACTTAGTCAATAACACATATCGTGTGCACATCGCTCAAAGATTACATTCTATTTAAACAGAATAGATTTGATCGTATCTAAGAGATACAGTTTCCACGTGGCATATTGCAACAATACCATGATAGCATCGCTTTTGGGATTACTGTAAGTGAGTTGTGCGTCGTAGAGGCTGCACTTTCTAAGCATTGTAGAAATTGTACTTTTTGGTCATCCTGAAGGCTGTACTTTTTAGAGCATAGTGGCTATGCTTTTGGGAGCGTCAGGGAAGCTGCGGTTTTGAGGCACATTGGATGTTGTGCCTTCGACTAACAACTTACATCTGACATGTGACATATACTATTTGACAGTTGAAAATTGATAGACGTCCTCTATTATTTGTGTCAGCATGTCATAAATGCTGAAGTGATGGCCCATGGTCCAAGCGCTGCGCTTTTGGATGCTTCCAAGGCGATATGCTTTTGGCAGTCTTTAGAGCGTTGTGCTTTTGGGGTGTCTTGGGTCAAAGCTCCTTAATTTGTGCCGCTTTGTGGGTATCGAGAAGAAATAACTAAAATACAATCAGTAATCTCATAAATGAGATTCATTATGATGAATACGAGATTCATTCAATTAACTCGGAGCCTTTGACTAGCTGCTACTGGGCGTGTGGGTTTAACCACATATAACCTATAAATTAGGATATTTTTAGGGCACAACTCATTCGTGCACCCTTCTCTCCCACTTCATGTCGAAGACAATATTGTACTCTGATCACTACGAGTCGTCTCTTTGGCGAGCTTGGCAAAAATTTTGCTAGTGGGGGCTAGATTTATAGAACTCTTTGTTGAAAGAAGTAACGAGTTTGGTGAAGGAATCTTTGAGAAGAACCCTGCTGACGATGGAAGAAGTTTGACGGAGTTGTCCAAGTTTATGCAGTATGATAGTTGTGCTTTGGTTCAAGACGACGTCGAGTGCCAAGATGTTGAACACGGGGCGTTGGATTTTCTGACAACCCACGTTCTGCTCAATAACTGTTTCATTCGACGAGGAAGTGATGCGCTCCTAACGAGGAAGTGATTTACTCTTGACGAGAAAGTGATTCGATCGTGACAAGGAAGTGATTCGCATGTGATAAGGAAAGGGGCGTACATTATGAAATGCTTGTTAGGCTTTCACTTTGTATGCTGCGCTTTTATACGCTGAGTAGACAATACTACGCTTTTGTTGAGCAGACCGCTATGCTTTTGCTGAGCAGATGTCACGCCCCTCTCCAGAATATTCGGATTCGAGTCGGACACATCCAGCCTACGTTGGAAGACACAACACAGTAAGCTTTACTAGGTATCTATAACTCAAGTCACATCATGAAATCACATCACAACATCTAATCACGTGCTACAATAAAATTACACACACCATATTCTTTTAATACTATATCATCAAATGTATTTCCCCTCCCCAATGTACAAGTAAAGAACAAGAACATGATAAGTACCAGAACCAGAAGCACATAATCAATCGTATGTACAACATGTCCAATATGAGATCAATGCAATACAAAAATACAAAGTAAAGTTCAATCGTAGTGTACTTACCTTTGTCTTTGCAAATAAATGTGTCTCAACGTCTCAACCTAGAGTTTGGGTAAGAATAGGATAGATTCTAACAATAGCAACTCGCTAGCTAACTATCACTATCTATCTATAAGGATTAGCAATATAGTATTATTAATCAAATATATTGATAATGATAGCAAGAAAATAGTTTAAAATAATATTATTTAAATTATATCTTAGAACTTGAAATATAGACCTTTACTAGCAAAATAATATAGAAACAATTTTATTATTTAGGAATATTTTTACTTAACAAAATATTATATAGGCTAGCATGCAATGATATGATAAATACTGACTAATATTCAACTTATGTAAAACTAGTTATTTATTCACTAGCAAAATCGGATATTATTTAAAATAGTTTTTATAAAAAAATAGCAATTTATAGTTTTAGTTTACCAAAATACTAGCATTATAATCATTTTAATAGTTTTAACAAAATACAATTGACTATTATTACTATTTACTAACTATATATTACCACTAATGTATAATCTCAGCCCGCATTTACAATTAAACCTATACCAAAATAATACAACATAGCTGGGCTTGAAGTCCAGCCCAATCAAGCAAAATTAATAAATTTTAAGAAGATCAATAAGAATAGGCTGCTAGAAAATGCAGAGAGAGACATGAGAGGGAAAAAAACGAAGAAGAAGTGACTGATGAAGAAGGAGAAGGAAGTTTCATCTGAGATGTGCCGACAGCACGCGGTTGACTGAAGGTGGACGGCACCTCCGCGATGACGGCCACTCTGCATGGCCGGCAACTCGCGGAGGTGCCACGGGAGAAGAGTGGCCGAGCAGATCTGTGGTCGACACCATAAGGAGCTCGAACGGAGGGGATCTGTACGGTGGTGGCCCCGCTCGATGTGGCGGCGAGCCGATTCATAGTGTAGAAACGAATTTGTAAAGAACAATACTCTAGAGGGGGAGGGGTGAATAGAGTAGGCAGCAAAATATAGCTAATTTAAAAAGTTAGCAGCAAGATCACAGAGAAATTATATATCACAAGTAAATGATGTAAAAGCATAGATCAGAAAGCAAACGCAAAGACGGCGATGTATACTGGTTTCCCTCTTATGAGGGCTAGTTCAGTCGGAAAAACTCTAGCTTCCAGTTGAATCCACTATTGGAAAATTCTGCAAGTTTTCATACGAAGTACTTGCAACTTCTACAAAAACGAGCTTTGATTCGAAGTACTCGACCAACTTCAATTGTGAAGAGTCTTTCTTCAATCAAGCCTCTGATTACAATTGCTATGAAGCTTCTATACCGTACCGCACTGGCAAATCGACTAGAGGATTGTAACTGGCTTGGGATTTGAAAAGCTTAGAACTCTTTGGAATAGAACAGCAGGCTTTAGAGAGAAGAGATGAAAGTGAATAGGTGTGTTGAAATGAACGAAATCCTTCTCTATTTATAGTTTTTCCAAAGGCAGAACTCTGTCAGAATTCGGACCGAATTCGTGCAGAAATCTATCAGAAAATCTCCTTAGGATCCGTAACTGCAGGGAGACCAAGTTTCAAAACGTTCAAAAGCCAACGGCCACTAACCGAACTCTGGCCGAAATTGGGCCGAGTTCTGTCAGGGTTGGTCAAGGTTTTTGTAATTTATTTTTTGGACTTTTTAAAATTGTTTTAGGCAGTTAGGAGCTTTTTGTAAATAGGGGACTATTTTTCAAAACATGGAATATTTTTGAAAACATTTTTAAGGTAGCCTATTTGCCAGTACCACTCGGTGTACAATGTATTCCTAGACTCAATAAAAGTGAAAATTATATTGTATAAAGGAAATACAGAGTCGAGTGGCAAACACAGCTTCGGTCTTGAACAGAATGGGTAGTAGATCTTTGGCATTGTCCAAGAGTCTAAAACATCTTTAAGTAGCCCATATATCGAGACAGAGTTTGATCAATTATTAAAATCAGGTTTGACCATGACTAAAGGGCCAATAATCTCCCCTATTTTGATAATTGACAAACCTTGACCGATATAACATCTTCGATCAATAAGATTTGAAAGATAATCAAAATCGTACTGTATCCTGAAAAAATTATTCTTGTATCCTGCAAAAGATGTTAGATCCTATTTCTCCCCTGTTTTCACTTAGCAAAATAATTGCAAAGAGAGAATCTTCCCCGCAATATATGCATAAGAAAAAAATGTTGAAGAAATATAAACATAATAAATAAATAAAAACAACATTTCATAGGCAGTTTATTTTTTACAGGCAGTTAATATTGAAGCATAAAGAGATAGTGTAATAACTAGATTATGAATAATGCTAAACTGAAATGAAATATGCTAAGTAGAGCATAAACTAGACATTCTTAATACATCAGCTCAGAAAGTCATAAAAAAGTAAACTAAAAGATAAAGTACTGATATCTTGGAATGTTGGAGCATTTTCAAGTAAACAAAGACATAATAAAGTCTCAAAAAGTGTGACATCGAGAAAAAATATAATACGTCTAGATCACAAATCCTCATCATCATCGGCATCAGCTGTGCTAGCACGTCCACCATGTCCGGATGGACCAGCTCCAGAAGTGCCAACTCCAGAATGGTGTGGAGTAGCACTAGAACCACGGTACCAATCATAAGCTTATCGGGCTGAAATAGAGAGTGTACCGCCTCATCCTCATAGAGGTATCTGGAGACAGTCGAATCTCTGGGAAGAGAACTGGCAGAGTGTCCAGTCTAGGAAAAACAAAAATCGACAAAGGGGCGAGTGCCTGAAATCGACTCACATCGCGAAACTCGCATTCCCTGGATGTGTCAGTGATGAATGTCCACAGATCAGAGAGGTGCTGATGAATACCCTTAAAGGACATAGGGTATGCCTGAGGAGGTGGAGCAGGTACAGAAGGAGGAGCAGGAGAAGCGGCTGCGCTGCGACGGGACAACGGGATATACTTAGGCTCAGGGTCTAGAGCACAAGTAGACAGATCGATGTCAAAATGCTGAAAGATGCATGGAATAAACATTACATAAGAGAGATTTTGATCTCTTGTGCGACATCGTCCCATCATCTGGATAATAGTCTTAGGAACCGAAAATGGAATTCTCTTGATGATGTGGTAGAGGGTGTTGGCCCATTTCATGGTCACACCCGATTTTAATAATCGTCATGAACTTAAGTGAATATACAAAATATACGAACTGCTGTTAATCATTTCATGATATGTGAAATCAATATCAACAAGCGTCGTGCTACTGCATCATCATGCACATACATTATTTGTCTGAAGATTACTTTCATTGGAATCCAGTCCGAGTCATTTTACAATTTGTTATGTATTTTATCTTTATTGAGTCTAGGACATAAATTGTAAGATCGACTAGGTAATACTGGCTTAGGTTAATCTCAGTCCATATTTCTATAAAGCCTACCCATTCCCATTCCACTTTTCCAAAAGTTTAAAATCAATAGAATTTGACAAATATTCAAAACTCTCCTAGACAGAACTCAAACCGAGTTCGGCCTGAGTTCGGTCCGAACTCTGCCCGAGTTCGGTCAGTTTGAATTTAAATATTCGTTGTCTCCAAGTCTGCATGCAACGTTCATATCCGAAATCTTTGCATCAGAACTCTACCAGAACTCTGCCTGAGTTTGGTCCCAGAAAATACCTATAAATAGGAGAGAGTTTTTCATTTCAAATCATTCATTCATTCTTCATCTTCTCTTCTCTATCCAATAAGTGTTTTCACCCGATCAAAAGTTTTTATATCACACCTATCCTCCTCTTAGCCAAAAGCCAGTAATATCTATTTGATCTAGAGTCTTTTGGTGTTCAAGAGTTGTAAAAAGGTTGTTCAAAGTACAACAATTATATTTGTTGTGGAGCCGGTCGTTCGTTCGTCACCAAGCACGGTGTTGTGAAGTTGGTCGTGCACTTGTCATCAAGCACGGTGTTGTAAGAGACTGCAAGCTCTCAATTAGCTTGTGCCTTAGTGGATTAACATCGAGCAAGAGTACTCGAGACTGGATTAGTCCTCTCAGAGGGATACCAGTATACATCGCTGTGTCATTGAGTTTGATCTCTCTATCTCTTGCTACATTTCTTTACTGTCTCTTATTTACTGCCATAGTTATAGCTTTAATTTTTATTTGGTGATTATTTTCCGCTGCACACGACACACTCTATTCACCCCCTAGAGGTGCTCAACGTTCCTACAATTGGTATCAGAGGAGGTTATATTCTAATATAACAAACCTCAGAGAGTATATATGACAGCCGTAAAATCAATATTCAACGGTGAAGGGAGATCCACAAATAGACCCCTACTATTTGATGGTACAAATTATACCTACTGGAAAACATGACTGACTTTCTTCTTAAAGTCTCTTAACTTTGATCTTTGGTCTATAGTTATTGACGGTTATAAGAAACTGGCACCTACATTTGTTGATGACTAGCTTGTAGATAAGCCTCATGACAAATACACAGAGGCTGAAAAAGCAAAGGCTAGTCTAGATGCTCGTGCCATCAACGCACTATTTTGTGTAATTAACAAAACAAAGTTCAACAGAGTTTCAACCTGTAAAACGTATCACGAGATTTGGAAACTTCTTGAGGTAACTCATGAAGGCACTTCCCAAGTGAAGGAATCCAAAATCAGTAGACTAACACAGGAATATGAATCTTTTGAGATAAAGTCCGGTGAGTCAATTACACAGATGTTTACATATTTCCTTGATATTACTAATCCTTTACAATCTCTTGGTAAGAATTACAGTAATTATGAGAAGATCAGAAACGTGCTACGGGTTCTAACCAAGAACTAGAACCCGAAGGCAACATCGATCATTGAAGGAAACGATCTCACCACCATGTCTCTGGAAACACTGATGGGCAAGCTCATGACCCATGAGCTTGATTTGCAAGAGTTTGAAGAGGCAACCCCAAAAGCAAAATCTATTGCCTTCAAAGCTCAAGCCAGAAAATCTACATGCAATGATTCTGATGAAGAATCATCAAGTGGTGATGAACAAGCCCTACTAGTGAAGAACTTCAAAAATTCCTAAATTTTGAGAAATCAAACAGAAGGAAGAGAGATATCCAAGAAAGCAATAAAGATGAAACCATATGCTTTGGATGCAAGAAGTCAGGGCACATGAAAAAGGATTGTCCAACTTCGAAGAAAAGCAGTCCATATGACAGATCAAGATCAAGCAGAAAAGCAACAACCAGTCGAAAGTATGCTAACACAAGCATCTAGTATGAAAGTGATGCCAGTGATACAGAGGAAGAAGACAGACCCTGCGGAAATGCTAATGTCTATCTTATGGCTTTTGATAAGATATCTTCAAACCCCTTGTACGCTAATTTTACTTTCGATGAACTAAAAAATTCCTTTAGCGACTTACTTGAAGAACATAGAACTGTGCTTGACAACTATAAGCAATCTCGAAAAAAGATTAAGGCATACACAACCGAGATAGCTAGACTGTCCAATCTTATTGAAGATATTAAAGAGAAGTCTACTACCGATAACACGGAAGAGATAGCCAAAGTTAAGGTAGACTATCATGAGGCTATCCTCAAGGTTAATAAGAAAGAAAGAGACTATGTCAAAATACAAGAGTTATATGACATAGAGAAGAAGAAGCACTTAGTCACAGAACAGAGACTCTCAGACATGATTGCTAAATATGAAGAGTCTGTTGCGATTTCTAAAAAGTTAGAAATCAAGTTAGGCAAACAGGCAAACCTGAGACACAGCCTGAGTTTAGTCCTAATGCTAAGCATACACCTAAGAGGACTAAACATCAGAAAGCACGGAAGAAACACGATTATCACCATGCTTTTACTTATAGGTTTTCCAAGAAATAAACAAGCATGTCAACACATCTTCTACTACCACTAGTTCTAAACTTACTTGCACATATTGTGGTACACATGGACACATTTCATAGTATTGCTTAGCAAGGAAACTTGTTGACAATCACACTTTGTTTTGGAGACCTAAGACTAATCAATGTGGACCCTTCAGTAAATGGGTACCAAAGGATTTATCTACTTATTTTGTAGGTGGACCCTCAACCCTCTCTTGCTAAAAGCAAGTGGATTCTCAATAGCGGATGTTCGCGGTACATGACTGGTGATGCATCTTTGTTCGCCACGCTATCGATGAAGAAAGAAGGATACGTCTCCTTTAGAAATAACTTGAGAGGTAATATTATTGGTAATGGCACTGTTGGTATATCTCCTTATCTTGTAATAAAGGATGTTTGTCTAGTCACAGAATTGAAACATAACCTACTAAGCATAAGTCATTTGGCTGATAATAGTTATGGTATCAATTTTGTAAAAGATAAATGTACCATATATGATATGTCATCTGGTGATCCCGTATATAAAGGGATTAGAGAAGACAATATTTATGTTTTCTTTTTGGAGAGTACTAATAATGCAGGAAGATGCCTAGTAGCTATTCTTGATGAAAGCTGGCTATGGCATATAAGACTAGGACATGCAAATATAGACACTATCTCACGACTGAGCACTAAAAAATTGGTAAAAAGAATCCCCAAAATTCCATTCAAAGGAGATATGGTATGTGCTGACTGTGAAAAGAACAAAGCACATAGGTCTACATTTAAATCCATCAACGCTGTAAGTACTTCTAGACCTTTGCAGTTGATACATATAGATTTATTTGGTCCTAGTAGAGTCGCTAGTCTTGGCGGTAAGCTCTACGCTTTTATTATTGTTGATGATTTCTCTCGCTTTACTTGGGTATACTTTTTATCAAACAAAAGTGATGCTATTTTTTAATTTCAGATATTTTGCAAAAAGGTACAAAACGAAAAAGGCTTCATGATTACTCGTATCCAAAGTGATCATGGTAGCAAATTCGTAAATTCTGATTCCAAAAAGTTTTGTGATGATAGTGGGTACTACCACGAATTTTCTTGTCCTAGAACTCCCCAACAGAATGGTGTTGTGGAGCGGAAGAACCATACTCTAAGCGAAATGGCTAGAGTCATGCTGAATCAGCATAATCTTTCTAAGTATTTTTGGACAGAAGCTGCTAGTACAGCCTATCATATTTTGAATAGAGTGTTAATTCAACCTATCTCAAAGAAAACACCATATGAACTTTGGTTTGGAAGGATTCCAAACATTTCTTATTTCAAAGTTTTTGGATGTCGCTGTTTTATCCTGAACACCAAGGATAACTTGGAAAAGTTCGACTCTAAAGCAGATGAAGGAATATTTCTCGGATATGCTGCTAAGAGTAAGGGATATAGAATTTTCAATAAAAGGTCTATGATTATTGAAGAATCAATTAACGTTACTTTTGATGAGCTCAATAGTCACAGATCTAGCGACAGTGATGATGAAGATGTACAAGCAAAAACTGAGAAGAGTCTTGTGGAAGATCTGACTCAAAAATTTGATTCATTAAAATTCTTACCAGATCATCCAGAGACACTCATTATAGGTGATGTATCAAAAGGTGTAAGTACACGCTCCTATCTTAGGCATTCTGAAATAGCGGCAAATGTAGCCTTCATTTCTTTAATAGAACCTAAGAATATAGAAGATGTCTTTTCTGATGAGTTTTGGATTGATGCCATGCAAGAGGAACTAAATCAATTTGAGAGAAACCAAGTTTAGGAACTCATTCCTAAACCTATTGGTCAATCGATAATTGGTACCAAATGGGTGTTCCGAAATAAACTTAGTGAAAATGGACAAGTTCTACGCAACAAAGCACGTCTAGTGGCACAAATTTATAATCAAGAAGAACGTATTGATTATGACGAGACATATGCACTTGTTGCTAGACTAGAAGCCATCCGTATGTTTTGTGTATTTGCTTGTTTTAATGATTTTAAATTATTTCAAATGGACGTGAAAGTGCATTTTTGAACGAATTTTTAAAAAGGAAGTTTTTGTGAAATAACCCCCTGGTTTTGAAGATTTTCAAAAACCTGATCACGTCTTCAAGCTTAAGAAAGCACTCTATGGACTCAAACAGGCACCTCGTGCTTGGTATGAACGCCAAAGTGACTTCTTACTTGATAATAGTTTTTTAAAAGGAAGAGTTGATACAACTTTGCTTATCAAATCTTTAAATGATGACATTCTTCTTGTGTAAATATATGTTGATGAAATTATATTCGGTTCTACTAATGAAAATCTTTGTCAAGAGTTTGCTAAGTGTATGCAGAGTAAATTTGAGATGAGTATGATGGGAGAGCTAAACTTCTTCCTAGGACTTCAGATCAAACAACACTCAAAAGGAACATTTATCAATCAAGCCAAGTATACGAAGGACATACTAAAAAAGTACGACTTCGAAAATGTAAAGCCATTCGGAACTCCTATGGGTACACCCACAAAGCTTGATTCTGATGAAAGTGGCAAACCTGTCGACCAGCGTAAGTATCGAGGTATGATTGGTAGCTTATTATATTTAACTGCTAGTCTTCCTGATATTATGTTCAGTGTTTGCATCTGTACACGATACCAGACAAATCCTAAGGAATCACACCTAAGTGCCGTTAAGCGTATCTTCCGATACCTTAAAGGAACTTCTACAGTCGGTTTGTGGTATCCTAAAACCAAATCCTTTGACCTGATAGGTTACTCGGATACGAATTTTACAGGATGCAAAGTAGACTGTAAAGTACCAGCGGTACGTATCATTTCCTAGGAAAAGCCTTAGTCTCTTGGTTTAGCAAGAAGCAAAATTTTGTAGCATTATCAACTACTGAGGCTGAATATATCGCCGCAGGATGCTGCTGTGCTCAAATTTTGTGGATAAAGAAAACCTAGAAGACTACAATCTGTACTACACTAAGATTCTCATTTATATAACACTAGCACCATTAGTCTGACTAAGAACCCATATGTCACTCACGCACAAAACACATTGAGATACGTTATCACCTTTTACATGATCACCAACAACACGGGGATATCTGTTTAGAGTTTATTGATACAGATCATCAACTAGCAGACATTTTCATAAAACCACTGGCTGAAGACCGATTTAACATAATAAGGCAAGAGGTCGATATACTTGAATTTTCAGATTCATAGTGTAGTATGGTAGTTAAATTAAATTTTATGACTCGAAACTTTAAAATTTATTTAACGAAAATTATTTTGGGTACAAGCCGAAAGGGCCCTTCTGTCATACAGGTGTAAATAGCCTGAAGCAACACGGTGCACTAGTCTTCGGACTACCGCTAGTTGGAATCCGGCCCTTATAGCTAACCCAAAGTAATAAACGTTATTAAATGTAGAAGTCAACAATCATAAAGTTACAATTTAATGCACCAAACTGCATTTATGGCCTCGAAAATACAAGTAGCCGAACTCGAACCGAGCTCTGACCGAGTTCGGGCCGAGTTCGGTCGGCGCTGTTCAGCTTCCAGAACCGAACAGCCGGCCCTAACCCTTTATAAACCCTTTCTCTCTTCTTCTTTTTCACACAACCAACTCGTGAAAAACCTTCCACTACACCCAAAACTTCTTCCTCATCCTTTCTTTCAAGTTTCCAAGGAGTTCTAGTGGGCTACTCTACTTCATTTTCTTCCTCCTTTCTAAGGTACTTTAATTTCTTTTTCTTCTCTTCTATGGCTCCCAAGCGTCAGAGAAGACAGGTTGATCCTTTATAAGCAGGATCTTCCTCGTCCGACTACGTCCTCACTAGTCTTTTCAGTCCAGCTAGACCATTAGGTTCTGATGATTTTGACTCTGGTCTATTTCCAGATAAGGAATTTTCAGACCTTTGGTTTGATTTACTTTTTGGTCGTAGGATATGTGCTGGAGCTTGCGTAAACTTTACTATATTTTTTGAATACGCTCCCACATTTGACCATCTCGGCTATCGTGACTTCTTCGAAGTAGCCGAGAACATCTACGACAATGATGTCCGTATGTTTTACTGCAACTTACAAGTAAAACCAAACGGAAACTTCTACTCTTCCGTTGCTGGACAAGAATTAGAGTTCAGCGCCACCGACATCAGCAAATATTTCCATGTTCCTGATGTGGGTGAAGCTCTTGTCGATATCCATCATATTCGATTCCCTGAAGTTGTCACTCTCGACTCCTTCAAAGAACTGCTTTGCCATCCAAGACCTATTCCTAGAAGAGTCTTTTCAAAATATCTTAACCAAAACTTCTATAAAATCCATCGATTTATTTTCTCTGTTCTCCTTCCAAAGAAAGGATCATCTGATGAGATCACTTTCTTGGAGCTGTCCGCCATGTATTATATCCACTTTGGCATTCCATTTTCTATTCCAAAGACCATGATGGCCTAGATGCTGAACTGCAGAAATGCAGGACGCAACCTGGTCTATCCCATGCCCTTGGCCTCCATCTTTCGAAGGTTTGAAATTGATCTTCAAACCTGTGCCTACTCCTCCACTCCTATAGAGCTCAGCAGATCTCGTCGATATCCTACTCCACCTTTGTCGCCTGGAGCTCAGCCTGCTCCAGATGCTGACGCCGAGGCTCTTCCTCCTGATGCTCCTGCTCCAGCCCCTGCTTCGGGTTTTGACCCAGGATTTTATCAGCGGTTTGATGACTTGTTCCTCTCTCTGCGCAACATCATCAGAGCTACCTCGACTCAAAGTTCCGCCACATCACCCAGGCTCAGGTGTTACGGAATGGCATTGCTGATCTCTACTGGAGTCTCTTCCAGGACCCATCATATCCAGTGACCATCCTTCCTCACCCAGGCTTCCCAGGACCCAGGTTCGGAGATGAGGCGACTTTTTCTTACTTCGGTCCTACGGCTGCTTACTCTCCTCCGGATGCTCCTGGCGGTGACGACCCCACTATGTGATGCAGTCTTGAGCTGGTGGATAGTGGATAGGATGTTAGCTGATGATCTACTTTATCATGTAGTTTTTTTTGTCTTATGTCTAAACTGTTTAGTTAGACAGCTTATTAGTTTATGATTGTATCTTTCCTTCAGTTTTATGCATTATATTTTCAGTCTGTTTCTGTGTGGAACTGTTATTATGTGGTTATCTCTTTAGCTTCACTTTGTCTATTTATTGTTGGCTTCACATATTACGGGGGGAGCCAAAGTCAATTTTATATTGACAAAGGGGAAGACAGAGTACATACCAAAAATCAAAAATCAAAAATCAGAGAAAGCATACAATCCAAACATAACTTTTTTCAAGTACATTTTATTATTTTATTTGTTCTATTTTTAGATATATTTTGGTATAGCTCAAGTTTGTCAATTATCAAAATGGGGAAGATTATTGGCCCATTTTATGGTCACACCCGATTTTAATAATCGACATGAACTTAAGTCAATACACAAAATATACGAACTATTGCTAATCATTTCAGGATGTGTGAAATCAATATCAACAAGCGTCGTTCTACTGCATCATCAAGCACATACATCATTTATCTGAGGATTACTTTCATTGGAATCCAGTCCGAGTCATTTTACAATTTGTTATGTATTTTATCTTTATTGAGTCTAGGACATAAATTATAAGATCGACTAGGTAATACTGACTTAGGTTAATCTCAGTCTATATTTCTATAAAGCATACCCATTCCCATTCCATTTCTCCAAAATTTCAAAATCAATAGAATTTGACAAATATTCAAAACTCTTCTAGACAGAACTCAAATCGAGTTCGGCCTGAGTTCGGTCCGAACTCTGCCCGAGTTCGGTCAGTTTGAATTTAAATATTCGTTGCCTCCAAATCTGCATGCAACGTTCATATCCAAAATCTTTGCGTCAGAACTCTGCCAGAACCCTGCCGGATTTCGGTCCCAGAAAACACCTATAAATAGGAGAAAGTTTTTCATTTCAAATTATTCATTCATTCTTCATGTTCTCTTCTCTATTCAATAAGTGTTTTCACCCGATCAAAAGTTTTCATATCACACCTATACTCCTCTTAGCCAAAAGCCAGTAATATCTATTTCGATCTAGAGTCTTGGTGTTCAAGAGTTGTAAAGAGGTTGTTCAAATTACAGCAATTATCTTTATTATGGAGCCGGTCGTGCGCTCGTCACCAAGCATGGTGTTATAAAGTTGGTCGTACACTTGTCACCAAGCACGGTGTTGTAAGAGACTGCAAGCTCTCAATTAGCTTGTGCCTTAGTGGATTAACATCGAGCAAGAGTACTCGAGACTGGATTAGTCCGCTCAGAGGGATACCAGTATATATCGCTGTGTCACTGAGTTTGATCTCTCTATCTCTTGCTACATTTATTTACTGTCTCTTATTTACTGCCATAGTTATAGCTTTAATTTTTATTTGGTGATTATTTTCCACTGCACACGCACACACTCTATTCACCCCCTCTAGAGGTGCTCAACTTTCCTACAGAGGGCATATAGTTCAAGATTGGTAACATTGTCTTTTGAAGTAGATTTTAGAAGAATAGAGGAATAGATGATGCAATGTAATTCATAGTTAAACAAGTACAAGTTTGCAGCCTTGAACTTTCCAGAACGAACACGCGCAGGTGCACAAAGATCGTTCTTGAAGCCGAGAAGAGTCGTACCATCGGGAAAATCGAAATCAGTGATATCATCGAACGGGACACCTTAGTTAGGAACACCAAAGATTTTCACTAACAAGACATCATTGAACTCGATGTTAATACCTCTGACACGAGTCTTAACATCAAAAGTTTCTAACACAAAGTTGCAGTAAAACAATCTAATGGCATTAGTAGCTATAGGAAATTTTTTGGTGACAAGTCGGTGTAACCCTAATGCCTCAAAGTAAGGACGGTGGTCAGAAAATACAGTCGACTTGATCGGGGCGCCAGTGCATATGGTGCGCATGATAAAATCACCATACCATAGTAAAGATTGGTCATGAGTTTTAAAATAAAACTCATTGTATGCACCGTCAGCCGATTGGACCGAAGAAATAAGGGAATCTGCTGGTCGATTCGAAGACGATGCCTCTTCACTGGCATTGGTCTTCTTCCTCTTGGAAGGAGTAAATCCCTTAGGCATTTATCTCAAATATGAATATAAACTAATGAGATTGAAGGAGATGGAAGGAGAGAGTTATACCTTCCAAAAATTGAGTGTGTTGTAGAGACATGAATTCTCCGCACGAATCCAAAATTTGGATAGAAATTTGGAACACCTCAGTCCCAAAAATAGAAGGACTAGAACGTAATCATGCCAGCTGTATACATACAAAGTATAATAAATTCTTGTATGTACACATAAGCTGTAAAATACAGTAACCAAGGCACTAAATCTTATCCACGAAGATAAATAATGATATAAAAGCAACTATGAATTTGTCATGTATACAATCATTGGGCGGAGACAAAGAAAATGATTTGGTCGAGCGAAGGAGATGACGATCCAAAAGCAACATCTCGAAGGATTAGAGCACAAGTTATGGTCTTAGCTAGAGCACCTGCAGGAATCACAAAACACACCTGGAGAGATCACCAGGTCTTCAGAGGGACGTAACAATATATAATAAACAACATGCCATATAAATACTGAATATAAACTATGCCATAAATAAAGGTAAGTGACAAGACGTCAATACGGTAACCTAACAATACAAGAGTGAACATGCAGTTGAGAAACAATCCTTTTGACGCATGAGTCCTGGCTGTAAATGGGATCGGCATAGTCCACATATAGGGCACCAGGGGCCTGTGTCCGTAACGTCCGAAGATCGTCAGAGGGCATCATGTGCAAGGGGGTACGTCCATAATGCTCTGGGAAACGTCAGAGGGCACCTGGAGCCTGCTTCTGCGGAGGAGCGCACAGGTAATCAGGAAAGTGAAAAGAAGCCCGTACGTCAAGTATTGTTCTCCCCACCCAATGCACTTATCTAAGTCGCATCCACGACCATATACCTCTACTAACTGCTAAGTCTCCTAACATGCATCTATTAGTAGTTAGACCTAACGTATGCGTACGGGTGATCAGCCAACACGCAAGGACCTCTACATGCTACTCATCTCACACATCCTCGTGGTACAATTGTGACATGGTTTATGTAATACACTACAAACGGTAGTCCCTTAACTCTAGGTCTATATGCAATCAAAGGATAATAAGTAAAGTAAAGCTAATATCATCGAGCAGGTAGTAAATCAGGCACTATAAAAATGGTACAGCTATAAAAATTGGAAATAAATACACAGTGATATGTAATAAATAAAATACAGACTAATTATAAACAGTAAAACAATGGCAAGGTATCTTGCCTGGTGGGTCGTCTGGAGTGGTGCGATGATCCGACAAGTCCTGTTTTGTCCAATAGCCGGGGGCAATGCACAGGGGTCCGAAGTTGCGAGAAAATTAGGAAGGCGCGGTTTAGTTATGATTGGTGATAAAAATTGAAGAGAGAGTTCGATTAAGATAAAACTATGTATAGTATTTTAGAATTTATTTATAATATTAAAACTAGGCTTTTATTCGTTAAAATATACTTTCGCTGATATATGTAAATACTGAAAATCCTTATATAAATTTGGTAACTACTTTTTGTTAGTAAAATATTTCTTGAAATACTTTAGATACATATATATATAGAATTTGGAAAATACATTTTATTAGTACGATATATGTTTAGAAAATAAACTGAAGGAGAGAAAAAAGGCAATTTTAGACTAGATCCCAAATTCGTAAAATATACAAAATATTTGTAGAAAACTAAGTTTCCTTTAGTCAAAATATTTCAACGAATTCTTGTAAAATACTTTAAAGTTATAGGATTTTGTCAAAATAATTTGGTAAAATATTAATTATCTATTTATTTAATAAAGGCAGAATAATACAATAATGGTAACTTATAAAAATTTATTTAGTAATAATATATTATATGACTATAGGTATACTGTAGATTCAAAAGTAATTAAAGTTCTCAGCAACACATGTGCTGCTAAGAAAAGTAAGAAATAAAAAATAAAAAATAAAAATTTATAAAGGAAGCACAGCAGCTGCAACTTCTCCCATTAAACCAAAATTAAGAGGGGGAGCCGAGAATTTCAAAGGTGAAGGGGAAGCGGGTGTTCTCACCGAGGGGGTTCGGCCCGGGCTCCGCGAGGCGGCGGCGGTGGCGCAGCTGCGAAGAGGGGCGGCTGCGATCGACGCCGGGGTGGGCGCGACGAGGTGCCGAAAGAGACGACGACTACGGAGGCTCGTGAAGGCGGCAATGCCAACTACCGGAGGGGAAGTCGGGCAGGCGCTCCTGGCGCGGAGGCGGCGACCGTGAGGGCTCCCGGTGGCGCGGCGGCCGGATGGAGGCAGAGAGCGCCGGTGTGACAAAGGCGGGCGCTCGCGATCGGGGTCGTGGCGACGTACTTGTCGTGGCGGACATGCGACAAGGTGAGGTTTTTTTACTTTCCTTTCCTTGTTGGGATTTTACGAGTTGGTGGTGGTGGTGGTGGTGTTGATGGTTGCTGGTGGCGGTGGTTTTTGATGGACAGTGGTGGTTGGTGTGGCGATGATGGGAGAGGAGGTGGTGGTGGTGTCGTGGGTGATGGGATTTGTGGTGATGGGAGATGGTGGCTACGGTGGGTTTGGGTTTTGGTGGTGGTGATTGTACCGTGGTCGGGCAGAGATCTGTGGTGTCGTCGTGTCGGAGGATGTCCGACACGATGTGTATAACTGTAAAATTGCTGGAATAAGAACGTGTGGTCACAGACACGATGCACTAACTTTGTGGAGAATTTGGATTGGAAACTTTATGGGAAAAAGAGAACAAGGAGTCTCTCCTTATATAGGAGGTGTAATCCTATCGAGACAAGGACTAGGAATGTTTAAACTCCCCATAGATAAAATCCATATTTATTTAAATAAATTTAAATCTAGTTTAATACCATCTGAAATCAATATAGATAAACAAATCTTTAATTTAGAAGCCATTCAAAATAAGGTCAATTTTTAATCATCATGATTAACTAAATATTAAATCAAATAATATTTTAGATATCTTTTTTCGATATAGTAAAATAATGCTATTAAATAATTTCAAAAAGTTTAATTATATATTCATGAAATAAATTTCTATGCACCTTGTACACAGTATTCACATAATCATAGTTTTCCTAATTTTCAAAATAAAAAAACCTTTTTATAATATAAAATAAAATATAGCTTTGGCATGTGATGCCTTTTGCAACTTCAAGAATTATAAATTATTTATCGTATCTTATTTTGAAATATCTTTTACATCTATATAAAGAAAATGTTTTATAAAAATATATACCTCGCACATATTCGCACTCGACGAGCAACTACGAAAACGCACATTCGCATGTGACGTACAATACGAAGTAAAAAAGAAAAATCAAGTCCAAAATCATAGTAGAAATTTAGGGGTTTTACATTCTACCCAACTTAAAAGAATTTCGTCCTCGAAATTTAGAAGTAGGTGGGGGTGAGGGGGGATGGAAGAGATAGAACAGTTTATTGGTCAAAAAAAATTTAATCAAATTATTCGGCGAGGAACAAGGCATTCAATGGAATCAAATTGAATAATTGAAGCTTAGATAACTTAGAAAATTGCATTAGAAGATGTCTCATGACAACCTATCAGTATTGAATTCGATCGATTTTACCCAAAAGTGAGTAATCATTAAAATCGTTGATAACTTCCTCGATCTCAAATTTAGGCTCAATAACTCAAGTTTTGAGTTGTGCTTAATATCATAAAGATTTGAATCCTTATTATCCTCTTATCACTACTCTTCAAATTTTTTTGATTCCTTCTCACAACTGATTTCCATGAACTTGATTTTTTGTAAAATACTTTTTTTTCTTTTTTTAGAGAAAAATCGGTCAACCTTTAATCAATTTAGTCGAAGATAAAATCAAGTTACTTCGATATGAATTTATATCCATAATCGTAAATTTTTAATAAGTCCAAACTTCCAATTCAATAAATCTCTAATACTCTTCTTCTTACATCTTTTCCTTCAAGCTATAATCTTCCCAAAAATTTTAAATTTAACTACCTTCAATCCATCTAGTCGTTGGCAAAATCAAACTCTTCATAGTAGGGCATTCGCATTTATTTACCAATCTAACAAAATTCCTTAAAGCACCAAACATAAAATTCATCTCTAGTATATTTGGTTAATCGCAACCCTTTTGTCAATCGCACTCATTAAAATATCATATTAATACTATTTAATAGCACCCTTCAACTCATATCACAAAAAAAAGTTTGCACTAAAGTAAAATATTTATCTTCAATGTTTGATAAATTTCTAGGCATTTTTCAATCTCTAGCATATTATCGTTTGATCATCAAAACCCAATGTCGGTTCCCTTAATTCCATCTAATATACTACAACAAAAAGACCTATTAATGACGCTTGATAAGTGGATTTCATGACGGCTGATAAAGAAGCGTCATCAAAGTTCAGCAAGACTATATTCTATGACGGTTTTCTATATTAACGTTATTGATTGTCGCTCAGTGATACGAGCGTTATGAAAAAAACACAAAATTTTAAGTCGAAACCTCGAATCTCCCGCACTTACTCCCACACTTAAGGAAAATTCTAAACCCCTTCTCCTTCTCTCTTTCTCCTTCCGCTCCCCAACTCCCTTCAGCCCGCTCCCCGCTCCCCGCTCCCGAACTTCCCTCAGCCCGCTCCCCGCTCCCCAAGGTTTGTCCTAAATTATGTCTCGATTATTTCTTATTTTATGCCCTAAATTTTACCTCGACATGTTTTTAGTAAAATGTCCTAATTTTTGAATATGAAAATATTGTTTACATTCTGTCTTGATGTCCTCCTCCGTCGGCTTCCCCTCCCTCGACGCCCTCATCGACACCACCGTCCCGAGGTCCATCCGCATCGAGCCCATGTCCCTTCCGATCTTCGACTCGGGGCTCATCGAGTCCCAAATGCTGGCCCACATGCAGTGGCTCACGTCGAAGAGCAAGGTCTTCAAGTCCTTCATCGGCATGGGCTACCACGGGACCTTCGTCCCCGCCGTCATCCTCCACAACGTTATGGAGAACCCTGGCTGGTATATCCAGTACACCACCTACCAGGCCGAGATCGCCCAGGGCCGGCTCGAGTCGCTGCTTAACTTCCAGACCATGGTCTCCGACATGACGATATTACCGATGTCCAACACGTCGCTCCTCGACGAGGGCACCGCCGTCGCGGAGGCCATGGTGGTGTGCAACAACATACAGAAGAGCAGGAAGAAGATGTTCCTCATCGCCAGTAACTGCCACCCGCAGACGATCGACGTCTGTAGGACCAGGGCCCGACGGGTTCGGCCTCAGGGTGGTCGCGAAGGACCTCAAGGACTTTGACTACTCCGGGAACGACGTCTACGGGGTCCTCGTCCAGTACCCGGGGACCACGGGGAGGTGATGGACTATGCGGAGTTCGTGAAGGACGCGAACGTGCACGGGGTGAAGGTGGTGCTGGCGTCGGACCTGCTGGCGCTGGCGATGCTGAAGCCGCCCAGGGAGCTGGGGGCGGACATAGTCGTCGGCTCGGCGCAGAGGTTCGTGGTGCCGATGGGGTACGGGGGCCCACACACGGCGTTCCTGGCGACGTCGCAGGAGTACAAGAGGATGATGCCGGGAAGGATCATTGGGGTCAGCATTGACTCCACCGGGAAGCCGGCACTGCGGATGGCGATACAGACGAGGGAGCAGCATATCAGGAGGGACAAGGCCACCAACAACATCTGCACTGCTCAGGTATAATAGATCGGATCTTGTTATTGGGTCCAAATCTGCTGCTTACTAGTCGAGTTTTGACTGATTATTCATTTCAGTCACTACAACCAAACTCCGGACTTACTTGGCTTGAGGTCTCGAGGGTTATATATTTATATTATTCTAATATATCCATGCAGATTGAATGTCCGGTTTAAGGGTCAAGGGCTAGGTTCATGCATAAGTTTAATTTTTGAATTTTGCTTAAATTGCGCACAAGACACTAAAACTATAGCGTTGTGATAGGAGTTATATATTTTATTTTATTTTTTATTATCCTGACATAAACCACTATTATATGCTCTTGTACTACTTTATTGTAGGTTTTAATGGCATCCCAACTATAGCATTCAAGCGTTTTTGACACATTAACTTTCTACTGCTCGATTTTGACATCCAAACTTTATAAATTGCTCTTTTGAAGCACCTTTCGTCAATTTTGAAGCACATCGAGACTCCTTCAAAAATATATCTTATAGTACAAAAGTGCAATTTAAATACTTGTGCTTGTCAGATATTCTTTTGAAGTGGTCCCGATGTGCTTCAAAATTGACAAAATGTGCTTCAAAAGAGAAATTTATTAAATTGGTGTACCAAAATCGAGCACGGGAAAGTTAATGTGCCAAAAATACCCGAGCGCTATAGTTGGCGTGCCACTAGGATAATTTAGCCTTCATATGTTGCATATACACTAATCTCATTTAAGTTAATAATTATTCATTTGTCGTAAATTTGATTACATTCAGTTCATTTGATCCATAAGACACTGTTCTAGTACGGGTTTTGTTAGTTTCCTATATCTCAAATTGTGTTCATGCTATTTATCTGAATATTTACCTATATCTGTGTGAACGTTTTTGTGTCCATGCTAGTATCCGTGAATCGATGTATATATGCATCGTCCTGATCTTAGCTTTATTTAGCTTTCATATGCACTCCATAGTTTTGGATGTTCATGGTTCTTAGTGGCACGATATGTAATTTTGCTTAAATTTGTCCATTGACCCAAAAGCACCCAAAACAACCCAATACATGTCGATATATGGCAAATCCTGGTCAGTATATGGGAGAAGTATCATCTTCAATCGATGACTGGAACCAACATATTGGCCTACAGGTCACAATATTATTGACCCAACTAAAGTAATGATTTTGGTAATTGAAATCTTATGTGCAAATTGTATGCTCTGTTCTTCATTATTGTCCGACCTTAATTCTAAATTTTTAGGAGTCTATTCTGTCTCTGTCTGCCTGATGTTTTTTTGTGGATCTTCATTTACTTATTTATTGTTTCTATTCTACCAAGTTCCCAACTGTACTGTTATTTTCTTAATTCTTTCGTATCTTTCTCCTAACAAATTATAATCTAACTATGTCTGTAGGTACTGCTTGCAAATATGGCTGCAATGTATACGGTGTACCATGGTCTTGAAGGCCTCAAGGCTATTGCAGACAGGGTTCACGGCCTTGCCGGGACTTTTGCACTTGGACTAAAGAAGCTCGGAACAGTGACTGTCTAAGAGCTGCTCTTCTTTGACACAGTAAAGGTTAACTGTGATGATGCGCAGGCCATTGCAGATGCAGCCTATAAGAACGAGATGAATATGAGGATTTTGGACTCAAATACTGTACGTAATTTAATCCGTCCCTTTCTTTAGTCTTCGCTATTTACTTTATCGTTTATGGTTATATTTACTGGCCAACACCAGTTGATACATCTATTTTTTAAGGTAACTGTATCCTTTGATGAGATGACAACTCTTGAGAATGTGGACAGGCTGTTCAATGTGTTTGTTGGTGGAAAGCCTGTGAGTATTCCTTGCTAAATGGATCTCATTCAAGTTATCAAGATTTAGATTTTCTTTTTTTTCTTTTTTTTTCATTTTCAAAGTAATTCATGCTACTTGGAAATTGTAGGTAAATTTCTCTATCGAATCTTTGGCACCAGAGGTTCATAGTGCGATCCCCAGTGGGCTTGTAAGAGAGAGCCCATATTTGACCCACCAAATATTCAATTTGTATGAAAATTCCACCCTGAGACTCTTTTTTGTTATTGCACCTGAAGTTTTATAATAGTTATTATTTATCTTTCCACTTCCAAATAGATACCATACGGAGCATGAGCTGCTTCGTTATCTCCATAGGCTACAAGCAAAAGATCTTTTATTATGCCATAGCATGATCCCTCTTGGTTCTTGCACAACGAAACTGAATGCTATAGTAGAGATGATGCCTGTGACTTGGCCCAGCTTCAGTAACATCTACCCATTTGCGCCACTTGAGCAAACTCGAGGTTATCAGGTAAAAATCTATTTAGTATCAAAATATTTGTATTTGCTAGCTCCTGTATTTCTATGGGGAATCTGATTCATGATGGGGCTGTATTTTTGCCTTCTCTTCATAGGAAATGTTCAATAATTTGGGTGAGCTCTTGTGTACCATCACGGGATTTGATTCCATGTCGTTGCAACCAAATGTTGGTGCTGTTGGAGAATATGCAGGCCTTATGGTTATCCGTGCTTACCATATAGTGGGTGATTCCTGCTTCTATTGTTCATTACTGTCGTTGTGTCGATAAATATATAGTGTTGAACCCTTTATTCATAGCACCTAAACATTTATTTGATGTGATACTGTAGGCACGGAGGGACAGTCATCGAAATGTCTGCATTATTCCAGTCTCGGCTCATGGCACGAACCCAGCAAGTGCCGCCACGTGTGGAATGAAAATTGTTTCTGTTGGCACCGATGCCAAGGGAAACATCAACATTGAGGAGTTAAGGAAAGCTGCTGAAGCACACAAGGACAATTTATCTGCTCTAATGGTATGTTATGATCTTTTCTGTGAAACGGGTCTCATTGAAATACTCCACAATTACTATATGTTTAAACAAAAATGCTTTAGCTATCTATACATGCATCACTCTGATGTTCTTAATAGAATGAGTTGGACCGAGCTAACTTAAATTTGGAAGTATAAATTTTTTTCCATTAATGTTGGTAAAGTGTGTGGTACATACTAAATATGAACAATGTTCAAATGTTCAATATTATTAAATTGCCATTATTATGGAGAGATTATTCTTTCAGACATCAGTGTTTTCTTTCACCATGTTTTGTTGAAAATCACACTATTAGGTTACTTATTGATTTTACAAGCACCTAGATTGTAACTCATATTTTTCTGGTTCCTCATGTTACTTACCCTTCAACCCAGGGATTCTATGAAGAAGGCATTGATGAGATATGTAAAATAATACATGACAATGGTGGACAAGTTTACATGGATGGAGCAAACATGAATGCGCAGGTTTGTTTTTATATTTTCTTGAAGAAAAGAAAATGTCAACAACCCAGTTCTTGCAAAAACCTAGTCAGTTTGGCCTGGTTTGGGACTGCTGCCGCTTTTCAAAAAGTGGCAGCAGAAGCAACTTGTGGCAGCAGCCTCCTATCTGTTATTAGAAGTTGCCCCAAAATTAAATTGGCTATTAAAAAAGTTTTTCATAATCTGTTGTTACCAAACAGATTTTGGAAATGCTTCTCCAAAAAGTAAGCTGAAGTAGCCATGATAAGCAATCCCAAACTCAGCCTTCATAGTGCTATTATGTCCAGTAAGTTATACATTCTGCCAGTCACAGAGAATGACTAGAGGACCCTGTTCGAATATATAGAATAAACAAATGCTATTTAATAACAATTCCCTAAAAATAATACATATGATACATGATACGATATGCTAGTTGACAACCTAGGTACATGGCATACTAATTTATGTTAACCAATATAATTTTCTTTAAATTTTGGTAAAGTTGAATAAACTTGATCATCATGCTTGCAGACATTTTAGTTTCAATACTGAGATTCGATAAGTTCCTTCTGTTAGTATTTGCTTTCTGAATTTTACCTTACCTATTTTCCCTTATTCTATAAATTTCAGTCGTAGCTATTTCTCTGACTGGAGATGATATATGGTACAGTTAACTTGCAACAGGTTTTTTGCGGAAAACAAATTGATATGTTTAGTTATTTGCTTCTAAAATTTGATGCCGTAAAGTTCTGCAGTTACTGACTATAATACTAATTGCGTATAATTATTGATCTGCATAAATGACATGCTCTAAAAACTACACTTGCTTCCTGATTAATGTGGGTCAGAAGATCCGCACAGAGTTAGCTCAAATAGTGAAAGTCTGCATAGTTACGTTTTATCTTGTTGATTAATGGGCAAAAACTGTCTTTCATGTAAATGTTGTTATTTGGACATGCTGATATTAAAATATAGATCCTACCTCCACGAACATTTTCATTTGGATTATAAAAAATAAATTCAAGGTTTTGGCATGAGTGGTATATAAATAAAATAGCCCCTAGAAGATGGAATAGTTATCTTTTAATTATTATAACTTTCACTGTTTTCTGTCTATGAACTTTTTCTGCTGAATGGTTAACTAGAAGAAGTATGAAGGTACTTATATAACTTTTATCCTCGATTTATTGTTCATTAATCTTGTAGTTTTTGTAGTTTCTAATATCATAGATAATGTAGCTCTTAGTAAAGCTGGATGGAAGAGAGGCTTACTTTTCGGTGTTTTTTACATTCTGCACAAAATCTGTTAATGTTGTTCGTATTTATTGTATCCGTGCAACATTTTCAACATTTTCAGCTTATGATATCATTCTTGTTCATGCTCTCTTACTAATTGGGTCCTTAATTAACCTTTGCTCACTAGTGTAGTTGTTTCTGATAGTTACATATATATACACATAGATGAATCTGATAGAAACTCCACACAACAGTTTCCCACAACATATGTTGAATTGTGATCTTAATGTGTGTTTTTAATCAGGACTTATACATCATTCAAGATCCGATAGTTACATATATATACATCATTATATCACATTTATTGAACCTTGTTTTATCTTTTGCAGGGTACATGTGCTGTGGACACAGGTCTTCATGTGACTAAGTTGAAGCTAAAGTGTGGGATATTTTAACGTGGATAGTTTTGATGTAGCTAAAGTGTACTCTATATTGGGTACTCTATATATTTTGAGAAGATGTATATATATGGCCTGAGAAATGTAGAATGATAGCTAAAGTACTCTATTTTGAGACAATGGAATGTAGCTAGATAAAGTACTCTATATATGTGAGATGTTGATGTACCCTATTTTGAGACAATGAAATGGAGATTAATGGTACTTTATATTACATTTCAATGTTTTGTTGTGAATATGGTTCAAAGTGGTTGTTTTTTAATTGAATTAAGCGGTGTTTGGAATGTATAACATGTAGTATAGAGCGTTATAAATGTGATACAATGACCATTCATAACACTTTCAAAATGTTCTGACTTCTAAACCATATTAACTATTCATAACAGTTTTACATAACTATCCATAACGCTTTGAAAATAAAACGTAGCAGAAATTCAACCTATTAATAACATTTTCGGAAGAATTATCTATAACGCTTTGAAAAATATTTATAACACCCGATTTCATAACGCTTGGATTAAGAAAAAAAGCGTCATGGTTCTTAATTAATGACGGTTTTAGCCGTCATTAAAAGGTATTTTTGTTGTAGTGATACCATTTTTCAACTCATTCTTCCAATTTATACTCTCATTTTATTTATCTATACTAATCTCCTTTATGGCTTTTCTATCTAACTCATTTTAACCGAAGGGTGTCAATATAAACTTTCCATCTTCACACATAGGAAACAAGGTTGGCATGAATAACAGTATAGTAAAAAATAAGATCCTTGAAAAGAGAAGAAAAATAATCGGAAGGATAATATAGTTAGGTACAACGGTCATAATAAGGGTTCTGATAATAAATACGGATTATTGCACAAAATAAAAATATATGGATCTAAGCAAATTAAGATAAGGCACGAAAATAAAAGGCACTGATTAGCAATCAACATAAAGCACAAGCTAAGCATTTAAGGAATTAAGTAGATCACAATCATTTATTTGGTCGAAAGACTTGAGTCTTGGTTGAATATCAATCTGTGGTCAAGAGTCGATATCATGGTAAAGGCTATAGTTTAGTCTTTTTGACCCAAAAGTCATATCATGAAATAGAGTACAAGAAGACGTAATTTAGTGGCACGTGATATACCTACATGAAGGTGGGCTCGTCTAGGTCTTGCATATGAAACCTGTTGGGATGAAACCGCTGGTCTCGTGCTCCGTATATCAATGTCACGGTAAGGGACATCAAAAGATCTAAAATAGAAAGTGGGAGTTCATTAGGTGATAATTAATGCACAAAAATAAAGAAGATCAAGTTGAAGCATGAAATAAAATTAATTAAGGACTCCCATAAAAACAATTTAGGGACACAGTTCTAGAGAGAAGATAGTCTCCTAGATGAATATAGCTAAGGAACGATCAATTCATTATTCAAATTACAAACGATTAGTAGGTCACGAGGGAAGGTCGAGTGAGTCAAGATATAGTTATACAGTTTGGCCGATGACTAACTACACTTGTGTATATACGACTATCATGGTCATGAGTGATATGGCAATTTGTGTAGAATACTTCTAATTCATTATGGTGACCTTGCTTGCTTCTTGGTTCTTTATCATGGTAAGATTTAAATCTATAAATTTGAGCTCCTCAAAAGTCTCGATAAATTTTTTAATACGATCTACCAAAATTTCTTATCATCTTTAGGTCATAAGTCAAATCGTAACTAAAGGTTTCAAACTTGCTGAACAATCTCAAAATAAACCTTTATCATATCACTACTAACTTTTTCACAATTTAATATTATCAATCCAACCTTTAAACTCAAGATTTCATGATATTATTTTTTTATACCAAAATTTTGATATCCATAATCATAACTTTTAAACTCAAAATCTAAATAGATTTATAAATCATCAATCATAGGACACAATTTAAAATTAGAAAATTTTCCTCAAAGTCGTTTTCATATCTTCCAATATATTTAAACCAAATTTTTTGCCATCATCTCTTCAACTCAAAATTAAATAGACTTATAAATCATAAATCATACGACTCAATTTAAATCCTTAAGCTCTTTATTTTTTTTCTTTTTTTCAAACTAAACTTCCACATTCGCTGGTCACCTACAAAATCATTACTTATAAAAACTCTTTAATGAATCTCGAGATAAGTTTTAGCATATTAAAATTCAAACTTAAACTTAACGTAAATCATGCGTCACAATTTTAAACTTTTAGATATTTTTCAAATCGATTTAATATCCCAATAAATCATAATTATTTCACAATACAAAAATCAACATTTAGTTTTCTCAATCCGTTATAGAATCTATCAATCCTTTAATTGTATCAAAATAAAATCCATCTTTACTACCCAACTTAGAATTTACTAAACCTTAAGATCATACTTTTAGGAAACATAAATGCTTTTATAACTCAAATAAGACCTCAATGCATACTAATGGTCAATATAATTCTTCTAGCCATGTGTTTGACCTATGAGCATATACTAGTGTAGTCATCTTCCTAGTTGTCACTAAGCAAGAAATTAAGAATTTACGGTAGAAGGAGTCAAACGAGAGTTTGGAATTTGGGGTCAAGAAGGGAGGTCAAGTATGTGGATGAGATTCTAGCCTCTAATCATATATTGCAGGCTCACATCGGTACAGTAACGTAACCGAAGTGATAAACTCGAACTGCATGGACCACCACAAAAATATGTAATACCCCAGTCCCAAAAATAGAAGGTCTAGAACGTAATCACGCCAGCTGTATACATATGAAGTATAAGAAACCCTTGTATGTATACATAAGTTGTAAAATGCAGTAACCAATGTACTAAATCTTATCCACGAAGATAAATAATGATATAAAAGCAACTTTGAATTTGTCATGTATACAATCGTTGGACGGAGACAAATCCACTACCAACTAATTTAAATAAGGAAGAATTATACAAAGAAAATAATTTGGTTGAGCTAAGGAGATGACGATCCAAAAGCAACATGTCAAAGGATTAGAGCACAAGTTATGGCCTTAGTTAGAACACCTGCAGGAAGTCACAAAACACACCTGGAGAGATCATCAGGTCCTCAAAGGGACGTAACAAGATACAATAAACAACATGCCATTCTAATAGTGAATATAAACTATGCCACAAATAAAGGTAAGTGACAAGACGTCAATAAGGTAACCTAACCGTACTAAAGTGAACATGCAGTTGAGAAATAATCCTTTCGATGCATAAGCCCTGGCTATAAACGGGATCGGCATAGTCCCCATATAGGGCACCAGGGGCCTACATTCGTAACGTCCGAAGATCGTCAGAGGTCATCATGTGCAAGGGGGTACGTCCATAACGCTCTGGGAAACGTCAGAGGGCACCTGGAACCTGCATCTCCGGAGGAGCGCACAGGTAATCAGGGAAGTATAAAGAAGCTCATACGTCAGGTATTGTTCTTCCCACCCAATGCTCTTATCTAAGTGGCATCCACGACCATATACTTGTACTAACTGCTAAGTCTCCTAACATGCATCTATTAGCAGTTAGACCTAATGTATGCGTATGGGTGATCAGCCAACACGCAAGGACCTCTACAAACTACTCATCTCACATATCCTCGTGGTACAATTGTGACAAGGTTTACGTATACACTAAAAACGGTAGTCCCTTAACTCTAGGTCTATATGCAATCAAAGGATAATAAGTAAAGTAAAGCTAATATCACTGAGCAGGTAGTAAATCAGGCATTGTAAAAATGGTACAGCTAGAAAAACTGGAAATAAATACACAGTGATATGCAATAAATAAAATACAGACTAATTATAAACAGTAAAATTATGGCAAGCTATCTTGCCTGGTGGGTCGTCTGGCTTGGTGCGATGATCCGACAAGTCCTATTTTGTCCAATAGCCGGGGTCAATGCATAGGAGTCTGAAGTTGCAAGGAAAATAGGAAGGCACGGTTTAGTTATGATTGGTGATAAAAATCGAAGAGAGAGTTCGAGTAAGATAAAACTATGTATAGTATTTTAGAATTTATTTATAATATTGAAACAAGGTTTTTATTCGTCAAAATATACTTTCGCCGATATTTGTAAATACTGGAAATCCTTATATAAATTTGGTAACTACTTTTTGTTAGTAAAATATTTCTTGAAATACTTTAGATACATATATATATATATATATATATATATATATATATATATATATATATATATATATATATATATATATATATATATTATATATACATATATATATAAAATTTGGAAAATATATTTTATTAGTACGATATATGTTTATAAAATAAACTGAAGGGCAGAAAAAAATCAATTTTATACTGGATTCCAAATTCGTAAAATATACAAAATATTTGTAGAAAACTTTGTTTCCTTTAGTCAAAATATTTCAACGAATTCTTGTAAAATACTTTAAAGTTATAGGACTTTGTCAAAATAATTTGGCAAAATATTAAATATCTATTTATTTAATTAAGGTAGAAAAATACAATAATGATAACAATTTATTTAGTAATAATATATTATATGACTACAGGTATATTATAGATTCAAAAGTAATTAAAGTTCTCAGCAACACATGTGCTGCTAAGAAAAGTAAAAAATAAAAAAATAAAAAAAATTTATAAAGGAAGCACAACAGCCGCAGCTTCTTCCATTAAACCAAAATTAAGACGGGGAGCCGAGAATTTTGAAGGAGAAGGAAAAGCGGGTGTTCTCACCGAGGGGGTTCGACCTGGGCTACATGAGGCGGCGACGGTGGCGCAGCTGCGACGAGGGGCGGCTGCGGTCGACGCTGGGGTAGGCACGATGAGGTGCCGGGAGAGGCGGCGACAACGGAGGATCGTGAAGGCGGCGGTGCCAGCGATCGGAGGGGAAGTCGGGCTGGCGCGCCGGGCGCGGAGGCGGCAGCCGTGAGGGCTCCCGGTGGCACGGCGGCCGGGTGGAGGCGGAGAGAGCCGGTACGACAGACGCGGGCGCTCACAATCGAGGTCGCGACGACGCGCTGGTCGTGGCAGACATGCGACAAGGTGAGGGTTTTCTTTACTTTCCTTTCCTTGTTGGGATTTTACGAGATAGTGGTGGTGGTGGTGGTGTTGATGGTTGCTGGTGGCGGTAGTTTTTGATGGACGATGGTGGTTGGTGTGGCGATGACGGAAGAGGAGGCGGTGGTGGTGTCGTGGGTGACGGGGTTGGTGGTGATGGGAGATGGTGGATACGGTGGGTTTGGGTTTTGGTGGTGGTGATTGTACTATGGTCGGGCAGAGATCTGTGGTATCGTCGTATCGGGAGATGTCCGACACGACGTGGATAACTATAAAATTATTGGAATAAGATCGTGTGATCACAGACATGATGCACTAACTTTATGGAGAATTTGGATTGGGAACTTTATGGGAAAAAGAGAACAAGGAGTCTCTCCTTATATAGGAGGTGGAATCCTATCGAGATAAGGACTAGGAATATTTAAACTCCACATAGATAAAATCTATATTAATTCAAATAAATTTAAATCTAGTTTAATGCCATCCGAAATCAATCTAGATAAACAAATTTTTAATTTAGAAGCTATTCAAAATAAGGTCAATTTTTAATCATCATGATTAACTAAATATTAAACCAAATAATATTTTAGATATCTTTTTTCGATATAGTAAAATAATGCTATTAAATAATTTCAAAAATTCAATTATATATTCATGAAATAAATTTCTATGCACCTTGTACACAGTATTCACATAATCATTGTTTTCCTAATTTACAAGGAAAAAAAACCTTTTTGTAATATAAAATAAAATATAGCTTTGGCATGTGATGCCTTTTACAACTTCAAGAATTATAAATTATTTATCGTATCTTATTTTGAAATATCTTTTACATCTATATAAACAAAATGTTTTATAAAAATATGTACCTCGTACATATTTGCACTCGAAGAGCAACTACGAAAATGCACATTCACGTGTGACGTACAATACGAAGTACAAAAAAAAAATCAAGTCCAAAATCATAGTAGAAATTTAGGGGTTTTACAAAATCTCCAAGTGATTAGGAGCAATGGGTTGGAGATATTCTAGGGTTTAGAAAAGCTTTCGAGCGGCTGCTGCTGCTGTAAGAGGAATTTGGAAGAGATGAAGTGGAGGGAGCCTCAGGTTCTGACTTAAAAACATATAGCATCATCAGAACTCGGGCCGAACTCGGACCGAACTCGGGCCGAATTTGCCAAGGGTTCTTTTGATGAATTAAAAAAATTTGTAGGCTATATCATTTTCATCATCCTCTTTCAATTATTTAATTCTATGTTTATTAATTTTAAATTTCAATTAATATAATTAAATTTATTTTATAAATTAAATTTTATTACACAGTGACTGTTTCAGATTAGCTGTAGGGGTACTGTTTCAGCTAGCGGGAGTTCACCGGGAAACAATTAAATACCGCTTCGCTTCGACCGTAGTCGTGGTGACAAACAGACCCTTTGTAGGCTTATCTCAAAAACAGTTTTTGATTATTGAAAAATAATTGTATAAAACTGTAACGCCCCAGTCCCAAAATACTTAGGACTGAGTACGTATCCATGCCAGCTGTACACATACGAAGTATACTCCAATATATGGAAACCTCGTACGTGTACATAAGCTGTGAAATGCAGTAAAACCCTGATAACTAAATCTCATCCACAAAATCAGAAAATTAATGATATAAATCAACTCAAGAATTTGTCACTTATAAATGTAGTTGGGCGGAGACAAATCCAATACCAACTATTTTAAAAGAGAAAAATATACAAGAAAAGGATAGATAAAAATGATAAGACAAACCAAAGGCAATCATCTTCGAAGGACTGGAGAAGATCACGACCTTGGCTAGAACACTTGCGAAAAGTCACACAGCACACACTTGGAGAGATAACCAGGTCCTCAGAGGGACGTAACAAGATACAATAAACAACATGCCATATAAATACTGAATATAAACTATGCCACAAATAAAGTAAGTGACAAGACATCAATAAGGTAACCTAACCGTACTAAAGTGATCATGCAGTTGAGAAACAATCCTTTCGATGCATGAGCCCTTGCTGTAAAAGGGATCGGCATAGTCCCCTTATAGGGAACCAGGGGCCTACGTCCGTAACGTCCGAAGATTGTCAGAGGGCATCATGTGCAAGGGGCTACGTCCATAACGCTTTGGAAAATGTCATAGGACACCTGGAGCCTGCGACTCCGGAGGAGCGCACAGGTAATCAAGGAAGTGCAAAGAAGCCCATACGTCAGGTATTGTTCTCCCACCCTATGTACCTATCTAAGTTGCATCCGTAATCATGTACCTCTACTAACTGCTAAGTCTTCTAACATGCCTCTATTAGCAGTTAGCCCTAACGCATGCGCACAGGTGATCAGCCAACACGCAAGTACCTCTACATGCTACTCATCTCAGACATATCTCGTGGTATAACTATGTCAAAGGTTATTCAATACACTACAGAGGGTAGTCCCTTAACTCTAGGTCTATATGCAATCAAAGGATAATAAATAAGCAAGTTAATATCACTGAGTTGGTAGTAAATCAAGAACTGTAATAATGGTACAGATAGAAGAACTGAAAATAAATAAACAGTAATATACAATACTAAAGAAAATATAACTAAATATAAGCAGTAAATATGACAAGGTTTCTTGCCTGAGGTTGTATGCAAAAAGGGCGACGTCCAATAGCTCGAACCGTCAGAATAGTGAAGCGATGAAAGCCAAATTTCGCATACGTCCTCGGATGCTGAAATAAAAACCACGAACGTGCTCAGAATATAAGATATGTCTAGGAAACGCCTGTCCAAAAGTCAAATTCTGGAACAGGGGTAAAATCATAATTTTGGGTCAAAATAATATCCGTCGTTGAACCTTTTTGTATCGAAACGCGTGCCATAATCTGCAGTCTCTAAAGTTGACAAACTATATGTCTATGGGTCCGTTTTGAGGAGACGAACTCAAATGTATGTTCAGTTTTGGATTCCGATGAGCCGTGCACAAATTCGTCCATTGGAGCGGGTCGCGGGCCCGCCAAATAGGCGTTCCAGTCGACCTTCTCAGAATCGGACCAAACTTGGCATACAAGACCATAAAAATGATAGGGTCCTGCGAGCGCAAGTTTCGTCTCGATTTGACGAACATGCACAAAGTAATTAAAAAATTTGCAAAGAGGTCGATACGATAAATTTTGACGAATACGCATCAAATTCGTCGCGCACACGCAACCAATTTGAATTCCGTCAAAGACCACGCCCGCGAAGTCGATACGCACTTTTTGATGCGTTCAGTTGCAACCACATCACCCGGTTTGTCGGGGCGCACGCCGTATCGGAATTATTTTTCGAAAATACAATTTTTCGAGACAGATTTTTCTGGGATTTTGAAATCGAATAACTTTATATTCGTTAGCTGAAAAATAATTCTACGAGATGCATTTTAATGCCGTATATGTTGTCTATAACTGATTGAAACTGGATTTTGAAAATCAGATGTATTTAGTATGAGATTACCCTTCCAAATCAGTGGTTTGGATTACCTCATATGTTGTTGATGGACAGATTTTTTGTCAATTTCAAATTAATTTCCTGGATAGTGTAAGGCTGTAGAAATTAATCGATTTAATGGGTCATACAAAGGGTTAGGTTGTTTATGCATCGAATTTCTTAGTTCGAGATTCGGTCGAGCGAGGAAGGAGATTTTGATAGTCGAAGTGTACCTGGCTGTGTATGCTGCTGCTGGTGGTTCAGGCGACGACCGACGATCGGTGGTTGTCTGGCTCTGCCCGCGGCCGTTCCACGGTGGCGCGCCGCCTCGCAAGGGCGGGGATGGGTCATCCATGGTGGGGAAGTTGATTAGAGTTTAGGGTTTCAGGATTTTTTTTAACCATAAATATATAAGTGGGGGTCGGGGGAGGCTTGGGTGAACAGTGCCCCCCTCCCCACCTCGCGGGTACTGTTCACCTGGGTTATTATTATTTATTTTTTTATAACTCAAATCTTTATATATATATATATATATATATATATATATATATATATATATATATATATATATATATATATATATATATATATATATATATATATATATATAATATTATATATATATATAATTTTATACATATACATATTTTTTATTATATATATACCTATTTTTTTCCTTAAATATATACATATTTTATTATATATATACATATTTATATATATATATATATATATATATATATATATATATATATATATATATATATATATATATATATATATAAATTTCTTAAATATATACATAAATCCAAATAATAATTTAAAAATCCAAATAACAATTTAAATGTCACATATCCAAATATTTAATATATTTAAACCCGTGTACTTATTTATATAAATTCAATTGCCAATAAATTAACTCAAAGTAATAAATAATATCTTATTAGAATAAACATGTTTATCAAATCTCCACAAAATAACTTTAATAATAATAAAATAATAAAAATTGCCCCAATGGGTGATCTTTACCATACCCTTACTTGGGTCTAGAAAATTGTACCAATATTGGAAAACATCATTAATAATAAAAATATAAATTTTGTACCTCTAATTTAATAATTAGAAAATATTTCTCAAATTCTAAAATAATATTAAGAACATTTGCACACCCAAAAAATATGCCTACAGGGTTGTCTTGGTCACTCCATATTTCTACTTGGGCCTGGGTTTGGTCCGAGCCCAGTTCGTATTGAGTTAGACAAACCGAGTGATCTAAAAATCAATATTTAAAATAATATCTTATTAAAATTATTTAAATAATTCAATTCACAACTTGGCCTAGTTTTTCTAGTTTGGACATCACCATGGCTAGGCTTCCCCTGGCATGGCTAATATACTAGTCAAGGCACAATGCTACAACTTTCGTGCTAAAAGTCATGGTCGTCTTGTGCTCCAAAACTCAACAATGGCTAAGGTCATTTCTACTAATAAAAAAAATCATAAATTGCATAAATTCGTTTTTAAGTCTTTTTAAATAATAAAAAAATTTACAAAAATTTAAGGGTTTTACAAAAACAAAATTAATTAATATTATTGACATCTAAAATTACTAATTCTCGACGTAAATAATTGTAACGATCTTCCGCTAGAGGTTTTGTGAAGATGTCAGTTAATTGATTCTTTGTGTTTATGTACACAAGATTTATATCTCCATTTGTTGATGATCTCTAAGAAAATGATGTCGAATCTCGATATGTTTAGTGCGATAATGACATACTAGATTCTTAGTCAAATTGATAGTGCTAGTGTTGTCACAGAAAATGCGTATGTATGTGTATAGTAAGCCAAAATATTCTAAGGTTTGCTTCTGTTAGGGTTATATGCTAAAAGCATCACTTTTGTAGTAACCTTATTTTCTTAAATTTTGAATGAGAATCATATGGACAAATGTTTGCATATTGTATTTGTTGCAAGTGTTAATGCAAATGTCTGATATTCTATATTGTAGATAATATGATGTGTGGTGTCACACAGAAGATCATATTATCAGTTCCCTATGGAGTATATAAATAGTTCACAACCTAGATATTGGACTTGGACAATCTATTGGAAAGGTTGTAGTGTAATCTGGTATTAGTCTATCTTGACTATAGGTTTACACTAGTACACTTTGTGTGTGTTGAACAGGACCACTTGAGGTTGTTCTCTTTGTACTGACTACATAAGAGAACAAACATCTCTGTTATTATGGATGCTTGTGCTCTTAATCCGGATATAATAACGGACATGTATATGTAGTGTGCATTACTTTGACTCATAAAAGAGTGAGATTCATTATGGATCAACAACCTCTATGAATTGGGTAATAACATTGTATGTATGATGGGCTGTTGATTATAAATGGAATTCATGTCCCGATACATCGGGTTGATGATGTCCCCTTAAGGAGCTCATAAGGATTGTCATGTAAACCCTGCAGGTGGATTATATTCGACATGACAAATAAAGTTGAGCGGTACTACTTAAGGATAAAAGATGTCGAATCAATATAGTTGTCAGTAACTTAATTTGATCGACGGACATACGATATCTTAACATGGGGAGCCAAACGAGCATATAATAAAAGGAGCCCACAAACATAATTTGGGATTAGGGAGGTAGTGCAACAATAGCTCATTAGTGGACCGAGCTATTGTTAGTGGACCTGGATTGTGTGTTCGGGCTGAACACGGGATATCCAGATCCGTTAGGAGGCCTAACCCTAATTTCTCCTCATGGTCCCTGTCGTAGCCTATATATATCTTCTATTCTCTGGCCGCCAGATTACTAATCAGAAATCTGAAACTTTCTCTAAATTCGTGATTCATGTAAGGAGAGAAAGAGAAGGCTGCCAATGAGAAGAAAAGGTTGGAAGATCGTCGCCCACACGACGTCCAACTCGAGGAAGGCATACGTGCAGAAAATCTTGGCATCGTCCGCTCGAGATTGCCAAGAATTACTTGTCTCCTTTCTGTCGCAGGTATAATTCGTGAACCCTAGTTTCTGCCTATGAAGGGTTATAACACGTATTAGATCTGTTTAACTTTCTATCGATCAATACACACACCAAAGCAAGGGTCCTGGGAATCCCCCGTTCCATCAGCTTTATCCATAAAATTTGTGCACAACAATGTCCTGCCGCGATGCTCAGCCTCAGTTGTTGATAATACGATAGAATTTTGTTTCTTACTAAACCAAGAGACTAAAGCTTTGCCTAGAAGATGACATGTAGAACTGGTACTTTTTCTATCTACTTTGCATCCAGCAAAATCAGCATCCGAATAACGGGTTAGGTCAAACGACGTGATTTTGGGATACCATAAGCCGACAGAAGAAGTACCTTTAAGGTATCGGAAGATACGCTTAACTACGCACAGATGTGATTCCTTAGGATTGGCTTGAAAACGTGCACACAAGAAAACACTAAACATTATATCAGGTCGACTAGTAGTTAAGTAAAGTAAACTACCAATCATATCTCGATACTTACGTATGTCGATAGGTTTCCCTTATTCATCAATATCAAGCTTAGTTGAAGTTGCCATCGGAGTGCCAAGTGGTTTAACAGCTTCCAGATCGAACTTCTTTAATAAAACTTTTGTGTACTTGGCTTGATTTATAAACGTCCCATTGTTGGTTTATTTAATTTGCAGTCCGAGAAAAATGTCAGCTCTCCCATCATGCTCATCTCAAACTCATTCTGCATACACTTTGAAAATTTTTGACAGAGAGATTCATCAGTAGATCCAAAAATGATATCATCTACATAAATTTGAATAAAAAGAAGATTGCCATTAAAAGAGTTTATAAACAGTGTAGTATCAACCTTTCCTTTTGAAAAGCCATTGTTAAGTCGAAAAGAGCTTAGACGATCGTACCAAGCACGAGGGGCTTATTTCAAACTGTATAATTCTTTCTTCAACTTGAAAACATAATCAGAATTTTTGAAATCAGTAAAACCTGGAGGTTGAGCTACATAAACTTCTTCTTTTATAAAATCATTCAAAAATGTACTTTTAACATCCATTTGAAATAACTTAAAATTATGAAAACATGCAAATGCACATAACATGCGAATGGATTCTAATCTCACAACTAGGGCATAAGTCTCATTGTAGTCAATACCTTCTTCCTGATTGTATCATTGAGCTACAGTCGAGACTTGTTACGAGTCACTAAGCCATTCTCATTCAGTTTATTTCGAAATACCTAGCGGGTTTCAATGATCGGATAATCAGTGGGCTTGGGAACAAGTTCCCAAACTTGATTCCGTTCGAATTGGTTCAATTCCTCTTGCATAACATTTAACTAAAAATTATCACTACATGTTTTTTTATATTTTTGGGTTCAAGCTATGAAATAAATGCAAAACAGGAAGCTATATCTTTACTAGAGGAACGAGTACTTATACCCTTAGTAATCTCACCAATTACCAAGTCCTTTGGATGGTCTGCCAAAAATCTTATTTCTTTTGGCATATCCTCTGGATTGCTGGTTCTGACTTCTGGTTCTGTACGTGATTTGCTTGGAGTCTCAGCTGGTGCTTTGTGTGAGAGTTCTGCAGGAGCAGTACTAGGTGTACTTATGCCTTTATCATCATCATTGATAGAATGTTGATTGAGTTCGTCAAATTTAACATTTATTGATTCTTCGATGATCATCGTTCTCTTGTTGAAGACTTTGTATCCTTTGCTTTTCATCGCATAACCTAAAAATATGAAAACACAGGTGTAGGCAACTCTAGAGGGGGGTGAATAGAGTTAGTGTCGATAATCACCAAATAAAAATTAACTCTATATCACCTCCACAAAATAACTATCAAGATAGTAAATAAATCAGATAAAGATGCGGAAGTAAATAAAGATCAAGAAGAGCATACGCAAACACAGCAGTTTTAACCTGGTTTCCCTCGTGGAGGACTAGTCCAGGCCTGAGAACTCTAGCTCAGGATTCAAATCCACTATTTGTGAAATAGTAGTTTACAACCCGTGCCTTTTCTTCAGAAGAGCACGTCAACTTCTTACAGAGGATCGCAGTGGCGATTTGCTTGGATTTTTCCAAGCGACTTGGAATTGTCCAAGTGACTTTTCTTTTCAACTCTTGCACAAAAACTTCTAGCTGAATCGCACTTGAGCACCTTGGGGCTTAGGAAGTTTTGTGGCTAGTAGATTGGAAGAGTAAGGCTCTTGACTATATAGGCTATGTAAGAGAAGAAGAATAGAAGAGTGGATGGTTTCAAATGAGAGAAACCAAGGCCTATTTATAGGGTTCGGGACAGGCAGAATTCGGCCAGAATTCTGTCCTCAAGATTCAAAAATATGGCCGTTGGACAGCTAGCAGCAAGCAGGCCCTAAAAATCAGTTCCTGAAAATCAGGGGACAGAGTTCGGCCCGAACTCTGTGTGGAGGCAGAGTTCGGCCCGAACTCTGTCTCCAGAAGACAGAATTGGTCCATTGGGCTTTTGGGCTTTGTGGAGCTTGGGCTTGGTTCAGGAATTGGTCTGTTGTATGGTAGAGCTTGGAGAGATATGTCTAGGGGTTGGGATGACTCAGTGCGACTCAACGTACACATTCTCCTAGACTCAATAAATTGAAGATTACAGACTTGGAACAAGTAGGAAAACCAAGAGCCCTTTGATGATGCCTTTCTTCTGATATTTGAGCAGCCCTGAAGACGTCTTTTTCCCTGACAACAGTCGTCCAAAGATATACAGATCTGAAAATCTGAATACCTTTCGGGGGCTTCGCCCCCGAACCCCCGACGGGGGGCGCTGCCCCCTCGACCCCTGTCCGCTGACCGGGCAGCGGAACCCCCGATGCGAGGCCCCGGATAGGTCGCTAGGCGGTTCGGAGAAATCCCTTTATATGACGCCGTCTTTGGTCCAACATTAATTCTTCATTGCCTATGTCCTGTTTGATCATGTTAGATCATGCTTACTGCATGTCTACAAATACATGTTAGGCCAGCAAAATATGTTGCAGTACGATACAAGCATAGCAATACAATATAGGACAATTAGGACATTGCTAAGTTTAAGTAACAACATGATAGCATATTAGGCCAACAAAATATGTTGCAGTACGATACAAGCATAACAGTATAATATAGGACAATTAGGACAATGCTAAGTTTAAGTAGCAACATGATAGTGAGTATATGAATATTAGTGACATCATTATGTTAAATTTAACTGATTAGCCATATTCAAAAACACAATGTAATCATTGGGCCAACAAAATATACCTTCATCAGCCTTTTTATCAAAAAATTTCAAATTATCTTTAATATTAAGAATAAAGCATTTACAACCAAATACTTTGAAATAAGAAATAGACGAAGTTCTATCAAACCATAATTCATAGGAAGTCTTCTTTGATATAGGTCGAATTAGAACCCTATTGAGAACATAGCATATTGTATTTACAGCTTCAGTCCATAGGTATTTGGGTAGACATCGAATTAGAACCCTATTGAGAACATAGCATGCTGTATTTATAGCTTCAGCCCATACGTATTTAGGTAGACTAAACTGATTTAACATTACTCTAGCTATTTCGGATAGAGTCATATTCTTACCTTCATAACTCTATTTTGTTGTGGACTCCTAGGGCAAGAGAACTCATGCAAATAACCGTGTGTGTCACAAAATTTCTTGAACTCTACATTCTTAAATTTGCCACCGTGATCGCTTCGAATACGAGTGATCATGAAACCCTTTTCATTTTGAACCTTATTGCAAAAGGTGACGAATTCTGATAATGCATCGTTCTTGCGTGCAAGAAAATATACCCACGTGTTTCTAGAAAAATCATCTACTGTTACAAATGCATATAACTTACCACCTAGGCTAGCAATTCTACTAGGTCCAAATTAATCCATATGCAGCAATTGTAGAGGTTTAGTGGTACTTACAGCATTTTTGGACTTAAAAGCGGATCGGGTAGCTTTGTTCTTTTCACATTCGCTACATACCGTATCCTTCTTGAAAGAAATGTCCGGTAAGCCTCGTACCAGCTTCTTTGTGGATAGTCTTCAAATTGTGTCCATGTTTGCATGACCGAGTCTCACGTGCCATAGTTGACTCTCATCACTTTTGGCCATCAAGCATCGACCTGCTTTGTTAGCATCTTCCAACAGGTATAAAATATATATTATCTTCCTTGATACCTTCAAAGATAGTACTACTAGTTGAGCTATCAAATATAGTACATTTGTTACTGACAAAGTTAATGCCATAACTGTGATCAGCTAAATGGCTTATGCTGAGCAGATTATGTTTAACTCGGTAACTAGATAGACATCTTTAATCACAGGGTAGGGAGCCTTACCAATATTACCAATACCAATTATGTATCCTTTCAAATTATTACCGAATGAGACATACCCTTCTTTCTTCTTCGACAGTGTTGCTAATAATGAAGCATCATCGGTCATATGCCATGAGCAACCGCTGTCGATGATCCATTTGCTTCTAATATGTGAAAGGCATTTCACCTACAAAAGAATTTGCAGATGAAAACTTTGGTACCCATTTCTTGTAGTATCTTGGACTGTTAGTTTTTGGTATCCATGCACAAATTATCAAATCAACAAGCTTTCTAACTCTACATGAAGAAGAAATATGACCAATAGTGCCACAATATTGACATCTAGCATGCTGAGTGTTGAAAGCAGAGTGTTGTGCATTATTGGTAGGTCTAGGTTTATTTAGTGTAAAATAATGCATGCCTATTTGTCTTCTTGGGCAATGGTTTGGTTTGGTTAGGTCTGACAGTATTGTGTTTGACCGTATTCCGATGAATCGGTAAGTGACACATGTTAGGGTAGAAAGCAGCAACTTCAGGCTATTTTTCTATCCTAATTTCTAACTTTTTGGAGGTGTGATATAACAATCTATATTTAGCAGTGAGTGCATCATTTCTAGCAGTAGCTTGCTGGAGACCTTTTTCTCTTTGAGTAAGTCTTTCTCTAATTGGGTAATGGTCTTTTCTTTCTCTTCGGATAGTCTTTGGGTCTCGTGTAATAACATCTTAACAGAAGAAAGCTTACCTTCCTCACTAGAACAATTACTACTTCTAACCTCAGCTAGTAGGTCGGTAAGTCTTTCTATTTCACCTTTGTATTCTTTGAGTACCTTCTTAGAGGTCTGATATTTACTATGCAGTCTTTTATAATCCCCTAAGAGATCAGTAAAGGCTTCTTCTAGTTGCTCAAAGGTAAAATCATCATAAGTATCAAATAGAGGATTAGTGGTTACCTGATCGTACGCCATCAAGTATACATTTGCAGCGTTATCTGATTGCTCGTCTTTTGAGTCGCTAGCTTCACTTTCATGCCATATGCTTGTATTGGCATATCTTCGAGACGTAGAATTTTTCAGGTAGCCCTTGTCATATTTGCTGTTCTTCCTGGTTGATGATGATGATGTTGGACAATCTTTCCTCATGTGTCCTTTCTTCTTACAGCAATAGTAAATAGGATCTTCATCATTGTTGTTGCTGTTGCTGTTCTTGTCCTTTGTTATTCTGTTGAATCTCATGAACATCTTAAAAAATTTTCACCATAAGAGCTTGATCCTCAGTGTCAGAGTCACTGTCGTTGAAATAATCTTCTACAGTTCTTCTATGTTGAGCCTTGAAAGCGATCGACTTCTCTGACTTCTCCTTTGGTGTAGTATCTTCAGTCTTAAAGCCCTAGTTCGTGAGTGAGTAGCTTACCCATGAGTGTTTCAATAGACATGCATGGTTGTGAGGTCGTTCCCTTCAATGATTGTTGTAGCCTTTGGAATCCAGTTCTTTGTGAGGGTTCACAGCAGTTTATGGATCTTTTCATGGTTACTGTACTCATTTCCTAATGATGACAAAGGATTTATAATATCTAGGAATCTTATAAACATTTGGGTGATAGATTCGTTTGGCTTCATCTTGAATGCCTCATACTCCTGAGTAAGTCTGCTGATCTTTGACTCCTTGACTTGTGTTATTCCTTCGTGGATTACTTCAAGAAGTTTCTATACTTTATTTGATGTTGTGCATGTAGACACGTTGTTAAATTCAATCATGTCTAAAGTACACAATAAAGCGTTAATAGCATGTACGTCAAGGCTGGCCTTTTTCTTTTCACCCTCAGTATATTTATCATATGGTTTTTCAACCAAAACATCTTCAACAAGAATACAAGATGGCTTTTTGTAGCCATCAACAACTATAGACTATAAGTCAAAATCTAGAGATTTCAAGAAGAAACTCATCGGTGTTTTGGTATAATTTGTACTGTCAAACAGAGGAGGTCTGTTTGTTGCTTGGCCTTCACTTGTGAACATCACAGTTGCCATGTGTTGTGCTGTGACCTATGTAATAGTTAAGAATAGTAAAATTATAACTACAATGTTACCTTGCTTTACCTGTATAACTTGGCTCTGATACCAATTATATGAACAAATTTGTAAAGCACAATACTCTAGAGGGAGGGAGTGAATAGAGTAGGCAGCGGAATATAGCTAATTTAAAAAATTAGCAGCAAGATCACAGATAAAATATATATCAAAAGTAAATGATGTAAAAGAAGAGATTAGAAAGCAAATGCAAAGACGGCGATGTATACTGGTTTCCCTCTTATGAGGACTAGTCCAGTCGAAAGAACTCTAGCTTCCAGTTGAATCCACTATTGGAAAATTCTGCAAGTTTTCATTAGAAGTCCTTGTAACTTCTACAAATACGAGCTATTCGAAGTACTCGACCAACTTCAATTGTGAAAAGTCTTTCTTCAATCAAGCCTCTGATTACAATCGCTCGGAAGCTTCTAGACCGTACCATACTGACAAATCGACTATAGGATTGTAACTGGCTTGGGATTTGAAAAGCTTAGAACTCCTGGGAATAGAACAGTAGGATTTAGAGAGAAGACATAAAAGTGAATGAATGTGTTGAAATAAGAAAAATCCTTCCATATTTATAGGTTTTCCAAAGGCAGAACTCTGTCAGAATTTGGGCCGAATTCGGGCAGAACTCTATGAGAAAATCTCGATAGGATCCGTAACTGCAGGGAGACCAAGTTTCAAAATGTTCAAAAGCCAACGGCCACTAACCGAACTCTGGCTGAACTCGGGCCGAGTTCTATCAGGGTTGGTCAGGGTTTTTGCAATTTGATTTTTGGGCTTTTTGAAATTGTTTTAAGCCGTTATGAGCTTTTTCTAAATAGGGGGCTGTTTTTAAAAACATGGGATATTTTTGAAAACATTTTTAGGGTAGCCTATTTGCTAGTACGACTCGGTGTACAATGTATTCCTAGACTCAATAAAAGTGAAAATTACATTGCATAAAGGAAATACAGACTCGAGTGGCAAACACAGCTTCGCTCTTGAACAGAATGGGTAGAAGATCTTTGGTAGTGTCCAAGAGTCCAAAACATCTTTAAGTAGCCCGTATATCGAGACATAGTTTGATCAATTATTAAAATCAGGTTTGACCATGACCAAAGGGCCAACACATAGGACATGCAGCGCCACAATGCTGCCGTCGTCGGATCGGACGACCAACGGTAGAGCTGGGCAGTGATCCACCGGAACTGGTCTGGGTCGGATGACAGTACTCGTGGTAACTCATGCAGACGCAGATCTGCTGGAGGCGACTGAGCACGAGGATTCTCGACGGAGATCAGGTCGCTGACTGTGACGAGACCGCATGGAGGGCACCGGGGAAGATGTCAGAGGGTGTGCGCAGGTGAGTGACTTATAATTGGTGGTGGCGATGCTCGGTTGAATTGTGGCTGGATCTAGCCGGAAATGGGGTCAAGTGGTTATGGTTGTGATCGGTAACTAGGATCGGTCCGGTGGTGGTGTAATGGAGACTCACGGCGGGGTCGCTGGAGTTCCGCTGGGCGTGGTGGTGATCAGCAGAGATGGGTCGGCCAGGACAGATTAGAAGGAGTGATAGGAAAATTTTATAACATTAAATTAATGGGAGATCCGCAATATTCTATAGGAAAAATAAGTGGAGCATTCCACAAGTAAGATGGTAAACTTGTAATTTATAATCGATCTAATGGTACTATTAAGGGTTGCTAATAGCTCTAACAAACCAACACTAAACCTTAACTAACCACTTATTCAACCAGGCAATGAATGTAGTGGGCCGATATGGGTTGTCAATTGCAGCTTAATTGTGAGTTGGACACATGGTTGGGTTGAACTTGCTTTTAATTGTCCAGGCTTGGCTACTAGTTAGAACTTTTGGGTAAACTAAGCCTAATCTCCTATGGAAGTAGATACTCCAGATGGATGGGCCAAAAGAAGTAAAAGAAGATTTAGATAAAAAAAAATTGAATAGGTTTAATGATATCTAGTGGACAAGATGGCCTTTGGGCCTTACCTCCAATAATTAGTAACCAACTAACCAATAATTAATCAAATAATTAAACTAACTAACAAATAGCTATTCCTTAGCAAGAAGTATAGGCCCAGAATCCAAGTCCAAGACTGGGTAGGCGCACGAATAAAATAAGCCGAAAATGATTCTTATAGATCGCTAAAATAATAAAATTGATTTTAACATACAATTTAAATTTAGAAAAAGAATTTTATAATTCAAAATTTTCGAAAAAACAGAAATTTCTAAACGAGGTAGTTACAAATCTACCCCCCTTACAAAAAAAATTTCCTCAAAATTTCAAATAGTACGATAAACCCTATTAAGATTAATCAAATACAAAAATCTTGAGAACGGTTAAAATTGGTTAAACATAGAATTCAAATTTAAATACGACTAACAGAATCTCTATCTTCTAGAAACAATCAAAGTTTTAAAATCTAAGCATAATAAATTCTTACATGATAAAAGAAATCAAAACTTAGGCATTGTACCAAAACGACATATTCATGCTTTAAATCCTAAATATGATCAAAATAAATTATGACTTAAATCAAATAAGAAATCGTTTAGTCATAACTAGCACGGTTATGACTAAAATTTCTAATCATTTAATCACAATTTAGTAAAATTTGGTCAAAATTATTTAGGCTATTAGGAGTGAAACATGAGCAAAATAAAAATAATACGAATAAAATCAATAGTTTTGAAAATTAGCTTTACCCGAATTCAAATCATGAGCGAAAATCTAGTTCTAGGATTGATTCAAAGCATAATTAAATCATTTTAGTCACAACCTGATTAAAATATTTCAAGGATAAAATTGAAGTCGTATGCATGATCAAAAATAGTTTAGGCATAACTATCACGACTAAAGAAAAATAAATTCAAAACATTAAACATGATTAGTTAAAATATGGTCAAAATGACTATCGGGGTCATAAATGTTAAATACGGTCAACATAGAAATGAATTTTGAAGACTTGACTTGGCTTAAAAACAAATTTAAGAATAAGTAAATCAAATTCTAGGATTGCTTTGAAACACGATCGAAGAAATAAGTCATTTGAGCTAGATCGTGATTAAGATCAAAATCATTCAGGGCTAAAGGCCAATCACATTAGTATGATTGTTATGATCATAATATGATAAAATTTTACTTAAGTATACTAAAGGTCTAATCTTAACCAAAAGAACCAAAAAATCAACATGACATGATTAAATCAGTATCAAAATCATAGTTACGATCAAAATCGTATAATACAAGTTATGGGTCGTCTATATATGACCAAAATTCGAAAGTTTTATGTATGAATGAAATCAAATGTTATATTTATAAACAAAATCTAGAATATATATATTTATAGAAAACAACTAGTAATTATAAGGATGGAAGGAAATTTCAAGTTACTGCTACAAGATTTAGAAAACCAAACAACAGATTTAGGAAAATCAAATGATGGTTACCAGATTTGACATACATGAAAGAAATAACTTGTAAATATTCACCTTATTGATACCTCAAGCGGTACCCACCCTATGGACTAGCTAAAAACCACAAAGAAATAAGACAACCATCTCAAGTACTATAACTATTTATATCCTAAGCTAAGGTATTGGCTAAAATCTGACTGCAAATCCTTTAAAATTTCTATTGAAATATTCCATGATTTCAAAAATCTTAAAACCAAATAGTTGACCTTGAATCCCCACCGCTTGTCAATCTTCTAACAATATTTCGAAACTTAACTACTCTATCCATACTTACCAAAACTCTTGTCTTACCGCAACTATATAATAGCTTCCTATGGGTTATATCCATTTGTTAGCAAATTTTCAAAAATTGATCCTTCGATCTCATACCCTCATACTATCCTGAATTCACTTCCTTTGTGGAAGAACCCATTTTACTCATAAAATTGGCCATCCAACAGAATTGTTACATTCTATTATTCGAAGTCCGACATCTAAGCACTAGTAAACACCACTAACGATCTATCATCCTGCTCTTAAATAAACCAAAAGTTCTATAAGTCTATAACTCCTTCCAGACTTATCACTAACTTGTCTATCCAAAGCCTTCTCGTACTACCTTTTTTGTACCTTAACTAACCATGTCAAAAATGCCTATTCCCCAAGGTACCTGGAATGAGCTAGGTAATCTATCTATGATTCCTTCCTGTATATCTATATAGCTATCAACCATATACATATATACACATACATCCCTAATTATATATCGACTATCTAATATACATAGCTATCAAATATGGAACATACCATACACTAGTGTCAAATCATTAAAGATATTGGCCAATAGGTGGTAGAAATGGTCGTAATAAGTTCTAAGAAAAATCAAGAGAAATTTATGTAGGAAACCTTTGGTAATAAGTTCTGAAACTTGGATCAGACAATAAGATTTGCATAGATGAAAGTTTAAATAATTCAAGATAATTTCTGGTAAAGTTGTCAATGGCGATAAGAGGCCAAACAGGAAATCATGGATATAGTCTCAATAGTATCCGAAAACTATACATATCTGAAGTCGAGTTCATGCCCGCCAGTTTGGTATACAACTGGCTGCAATGAACCTTTGGTGTCCATGACTCCGATAATGATAGATTACCGAATATTCTATCAACTTCATCAAGAATTGCCGGAACAACTCAAGAGGTCAAAACATTATAAATTTAGGACATAACCTCAATAATATCTGAAAACCTATAAATATCTTAAATTACTTCGACATAGAGTCCATGTCTCGCCAATGCGCAGCTGGCTGCAGTGAACTCGCGGTCTCCATAAGTCAGATAAATGACTGCAGTGCGTATCTGCCACACCATAGTAGGTTTTCGAATATTCTCTCAACTTTATCCATAGGAATTCCAAAGGAGTTTATAAAAGTCCAAAGGAGTTTATAAAAATCCAAATGAGTTCTAAAAGTCCTAATCATCGTAGAAAGTGACGTAAGTATTTGTTCTTTAGATATCAAGTCTCTGAGAATCAAGGGATTACCTACCAGTAGATGAAAAGAAATGACCGAAGTTAAGTAGAGTATCTGTTCCCTGACCTTTCCCTGTTCAATAGATAAACCTGACTAATAAAAATATCTCTGTCTCTAGAGAATTGCCTAAGGGATATTGACCTATACCGGAATTATTTTGAGAAAATAATCCCTTATGGTCAATAAGAAGTTTGGATAAATGGATAGACAAGTTGGAATAAGAAGTTAATCTAGAACTCTCTGACAGAATATTAGAATTGATCAAAGAAATCAGATTGTAGCAAGACTATCAAAAGATTTGAAGGGCTTGGGAATATAAGTCATTGATGAAAGGTTTGCTAAATGAGAGATTAAAACTCCTAAAATATTATTTAGCCTAGTCCCTAGAGAACTTTATAATCTAATAGAGATATAAAAATAGTACCTAGGAGGACACATATAGTAAATATATCTAACCATACAATCGGCCTAAGCTGTGATTGATCAATCCTATATCGTAGGTTCCCAATAGTACTCTAGTCCTAAGCACCATTGGACAGACCTGCATGGGCCACCACTAAAAACGTGTTACGCCCCTCTCCCGAATATTCGGATACGAGTCGGACACGTCCAGCCTACGTTGGAAGACACAACGCAGTAAGCTGTACTAGGTATCTATAACTCAAGTCACATCTTGAAATCACATCACAGCATCTAATCACGTGCTACAATAAAATTACACACACCATGCTCTTTTAATACAATAACATCAAATTTGAAAGTAAACCTGTACATCAAGTCCTAATCACCACTGATCTCCTCGTAGCCTCCAGGCTAGCCTAACTATCACTCTCTCCATAAGCCATAATGAGAAGGTAGAATACATCGACACCTACAACGTATCCAGTCAGGAAAGGAGCAAAGTACAACCCTACGAAATGAACATGTACGATGTAAAACTGCAATGTAACTAGTACAGAAAAAGTAAAGAGCATAAAGTACATGAAAATAAATACAGGGAGTACATGAACTGAAATCTGGATATGAAATATACAAGGAACCTAACATGTGCAATATATATTGAAATACATCCAGAATGTGTGACCCACTGGGGTAGCATAGGGTACAGGGTACATGAATAGCACAAGGTACAAGGTACATGAATAGCACAGGATACAGGGTACATGAATAATAGCACGACTTAGGTCCCACGTGCATGATACAAGGCCTAAGCTATTCACATAAATTTATTTTAGGTTTGGTCACACAACTAGTGTATTTTCCCTCCCCAATGCATAAGTAAAGAACAAGAACATGATAAGTACCAGAACCAGAAGCACATGATCAATCGTGTGTACAACGTGTCCAATATGAGATCAATGCAATGCAGAAATACAAAGTAAATTTCAATCGTAGTGTGCTTGCCTTTGTCCTTGCAAATCAATGTGTCTCAATGTCTCAACGTAGAGTTTGGGCAAGAATAGGTTAGATTCTAACAATAGCAACTCGCTAGCTAACTATCACTATCTATCTATAAGGATTAGCAATATAGTATTATTAATCAAATATATTGATAATAATAGCAAGAAAATATTTTAGAAATTAATACTATTTAAATTATATCTTAGAACTTGAAATATAGACCATTACTAGCAAAATAATTTAGAAACAATTTTATTATTTAGGAATATTTTTACTTAACAAAATATTATATAGGCTAGCATGTAATGATATGATAAATACTGAATAATATTCAACTTATATAAAACTAGTTATTTATTCACTAGCAAAATTGGATATTATTTAAAATAGATTTTTATAAAATAATAGCAATTTATAGTTTTAGTTTACCAAAATACTAGCATTATAATCGTTTTAATAGTTTTAACAAAATACAATTGACTATTGTTACTATTTACTAACTATATATTACCACTAATGTATAATATCAGCCTGCATTTACAATTAAACCTATACCAAAATAATACAACACAGTTGGGCTTGAAGCCCAACCCAATCAACCAGAATTAATAAATTTCAACAAGATCAATAAGAATAGGTGTTGGAAAATGAAGAGAGAGAGACAAGATAGGAAAAATGAAGAAGAAGTGACTGATGAAGAAGGAGAAGACAGTTTCACCTGAGATACACCGGCGACATACGATTGACTGAAGGTGGACGACCACTTCGCATGGCCGGCGACTCACGGAGGTGCCGTAGGAGAAGAACGGTCGAACAGGTCTGTGGTCGACACCAAAAGGAGCTCGAACGGAGGGGATCTGCATGACGGTGGCCCGGCTCGATGAGGCGGCGAGCCGATCCACAGGACACGCAGTGCCATGATGCTGCGGTCATCGGATTGGATAACCAATGATGGTGCTGGGCAGCGATCTACCGAAACTGGTCAGGGTCGGGTGATAGTACTCGTGGCAACTCGTGCAGACATAGATTTGTTGGAGGCGGCTGAGCACGAGGGCTCTCGGCGGAGATCTGGCCGCTGATTGCGACGTGACCGCGCGGAGGGCACAGGGGATGACGTCGGAGGGTGTACACAGGTGAGTGACTTATAATTGGTGGTGGCGATGCTCGGTTGAATGGCGGCTGGATTTGGCTGAAAACAGGGTCAAGTGGTTGTGGTGGTGATCGGTGACTAAGATCGGTCGAGTGGTGGTGTGATAGAGACTCACGGCGGGGTCGCCGGATGTTTATCGGGCGCGGTGATGATCAGCAGAAATGGGTCGACCAGGACAGATTAGAAGGAGTAACAGGAAAATTATGTAACATTAAAGTAATGGAAGATCCCCAATATTCTATTGGAAAAATGAGTGGAGTATTCCACAAGTAGGATGGTAAACTTGTAATTTCTAATAGATCTAGGGGTACTATTAAGGGTTGCTAACAGCGCTAACAAACCAACACTAAACCTTAACTAACCACTTATTCAACCAGGCCAGGATTGTAGTGGGCCGATATGGGTTGTCAATTACAGCTTAATTGTGAGTTGAACACATGGTTGGGTTGAACTTGCTTTTAATTATCCAGGCTTGGCTACTAGTTAGAACTTTTGAGTAAACTAAGCCTAATCTCCTATGGAAGTAGATAGTCCAGATGGATGGGCCAAAAGAAGTAAAAAAAAAGATTTAGATTAAAAAATTGAAAAGGTTTAATGATATTTAGTAGACAAAATGGCCGTTCGGTCTTACCTCCAATAATTAGTAACCAACTAACCAATAATTAATCAAATAATTAAACTAACAAATAGCTATTCTTTAGCAAGAAGTATAGGCCCAGAATCCAAGTCCAAGACTGGGTAGGCGCACGAATAAAATAATCTAAAAATGATTCTTATAGATCCCTAAAATAATAAAATTGATTTCAACATACAATTTAAATTTATAAAAAGAATTTTATAATCCAAAACTTTCAAAAAACAGAAATTTCTAAACGAGTAGTTACAGCAGACTATGTTGCGCTTTTTGTTGAGCAGACAACGCTGCACTTTTTGCTAAGCAGACAATGTTGCGCTTTTGTACGTCGAGTAGATAGATTTATATGTAATCATGAAAAATCTGTAATAGGCTTTTGTAATCATGACTACTTTAATGAAGAATCTCTTTTGTGCACTTTTCTTCCAGTTTGTCTTTGTGCTTTTATCTATGATGTTTTCTGAGGTGCGCAACAATTCTGTGTTTTTTAACTGTGCTTGTAGATGCTGTGCTTTCATGCTTCTACAAGACCCCCTTCAAACTTTTCAAATTTGGATAAGTTTGAAATACTATGAAAAGAAGCATAAAATAGCACGAGGCATAGAAAGTGCGCAGCACGTTACTGATATGATGTCATCATTTAAGAGAGCTTAGTAACCATCAGCATTTAGTGCTTTAGCTGTTATTTCATTAAATGATAATGACTCCTCGTTTTTTGAAAGAGATCAGAAATGATTTCATTCTACCATTGCATGCGTTTCGAAACGTTTCTTTAAACCTGAAGCATTTTTTGGCCTCATCTGTTTAGACACGTGTCTTATCCCTATAAATAGGGATTTTCAAAAGAAAGAGAACTTTACTTGTTCATTTTTGCTTTCTAAGAAAGCTTCCTTTTCTTCTTCCTCGAGCAAAAACCCTAGCTTTTCTTCATGGCCCCTAAAACTCAAAAAGCTCCCAAATTTTCTAAGGCCGCTAGGGCTAGTGCTGCGAGCACCATCAAGGCCGAGGAGAAGAGGTCAGTGACCGAAGTTGATGTCAGAAGACGCTCCAATCATCGATGCTGATGCACACGCTGATGTACGAAAAGCTGTTGTGAGTAGGTCTTCTTGTCTTTGTTTTGACAGAGATGGCTTAGTATAGGTGTCGACGCATAAGTATTTGCTTTTTGAGCAATACTTTGAAATATGCATCGATGCCCTATTTGTTGATGCGTATGGGCACTACTTTTCAAAGTAGTGTCTGAAAGATGTGATGATTCTTCTTTTGCGGATGCGCATGGGCGCTACTTTTTTAAGTAGCATTTGGAAGATGTGCTGACGCTTGCTAATGTGCAGGGTTACTGGAAAGTGCCTGCATTAAAGTGCTAGCTTGATGTGCAGGGCCACTAAACAGTGCCTGCGCTGAAGCTTGCTTGCTGATGCGCAGGGCCACTAATCAGTGCCTGCGTTGAAGCCTGCTCGCTGATGCACAGGGCTACTAATCAGTTCCTGCGCTAAATCTTGTTCGCTGATGAGCATGGCCACTAAACAATGCCTGTGTAGAAGCTTGCTTGTCTATTTCTTTGCAAAAAGTTATTTTTTAGAAATTTCTCTGACTTTATTTACTTTATGTGCAGTTTCTGTGGTCATCCCGTAATTCGACGAGATCCTCTTCGCCTCGTCGGTCTATGTATGATGAATCGAGACAAGCTAATGGTTGAGGGTGATGCTGGTGGAGAGATGCTGAAGCCTCAGTTTCTTTTCGGCGACAATCTGGTCCCTAAAGAGACTAAGATTTTGAGACTAAAGGAGGAGTGGTACTTCGGTACCTATGACCTTAGCCTATATTTGCCATCGACTGATCGATACCTTCCACTTTTGGTCTTCTCCTATTTTATCGAGAAGCGACGTACGGAGTGGGATTTGACCCCCTACTCATAGAAGAGTGTTGGCATGTCATTTTAAGCCGGATTCTCGTTCCAGGAAGAGAGACGTCTTCATCTATGTCCGTGATAGCCTATCCAACTTTTTGACAGTATTGCTTCCTGTGCACCTGTAAAATGATTTGACCCTGACCTTTCATCCGTTTGGGGCTTCCTTTTTTGCCAACTGGCTTCTTGAGGCAGAGGTCTCATACCCAAGGAGGCTTTTCGGGTTGAAGGTTGGGTCCATCCTGATGCCAAGTAGCATAACTTGACTTTGTGGATACTGGCCCGATACGAGAAGGAGCTGAAAGATATTGGTTTGTACCATGCTGCCAGATCCAGTGAATATGTGATGAAGATCAACCAGCACATGTTCCTATCTCTATTGGAATTATACAACCACCACATCGGGACGTTCTGCACTCTTGAGGGAGAGTTGGGCTGGCTCTTCACGAGATGTTCACAATCTCAAGGCTGTCCTGGGAAGAAGAGTCGTACAAGGAATATACTCCCAGCAAGGAGGAATTCATAGGACTGGAAGCACGATAACCCGAGATAATGGATGTATATAAAGTGCTATTGTGCCATCATCAGGTGTGCATGCGTCAGGATGCTCATAAGACTCATCCTCACGTTCCTGCCTGGAGGGATTACGTCTTCATAGAACATCCCGCACGTCCGAGGCAGGTTCATATCACCCCTCCTAGGGAGTATACTGCTACGAAGGTGGAAGCATTGATGGAAAAAGAGAAGGAGAAAAGCCCCACGGTGGATCTGAGGGGAAACTGACCTCTTTGTTCCACAGTTATTTTTGTCAAAATCTGTGGGCTATGACTCCCAAAGCAGTGCTAGCTGTCTTTCTGATGATATGGCCGTACAATTGCATAGTGACTGGTGTTTCTGGGTTTGTAGGGCGAGTGAGTAGGAACCTCATTATGCCGGCCGCGAAGATGTTGTTTGGTCATAAGCTGACCCTTCTTCCTGTCTTGGTATGTAACACTCTACGAGGCTTACGAGAGCTATCAAAGAGGATAATTAAGCACGAAAGGAAGGAAGGTGAATTTTCCCCGGTAGAGCTTCCCTACCACTACTTGATGGCTTGGTTGGTGCTACACCCCCTGGTTTAATGGACCCCGGTTCGGAAGAAGGTCATATGGACGGGGACACCTCCATCTGTATCTATCGCAGAAAGAAGTGGATTTACCATGGTGTCCCTATTTGTAGATGGGTGTTGGGACACTTGGCCGAGTTCGACTTCTTTAGGATCTTGCCCTCCTATTCAAACTTCCATGCGGGAGATGTACTGGTAGATAAAGGCACCCAGGTGAGCTTTTTGACACGTGGAGCTTTCCATCGGCTTCAATCTATTCGGTCGTCGCATTTGGTGTATATGAACCAGAACCAGGAGTTCCTGGAGCCTTATCTGCCTAGTTGATTTGTGCGTTAGTTCGGCTACAGCCAGAAGATGATGGATAACCTTAGCACTTGCTTGAGTTACGAGGGGAGTTTATTAGACGGATACTGGGGCGATCTTCACCATACCTACGATATGTCCCAAGACACACATTCTATAATCCGCTAAACAGTTTTACTGCTCGGCGAACCAATTTTCTCCGGGCTACAATCGGGAGTGGATCTTTATTGTTGGGACCAAGATGGAGGCTTCAAAGGCCATCCTTAAGCATCTTTGAGATTTTGTGCCATCGAGGGGGGACAAGACATCAGAGGGATCCAGTACCTCCCAAGAGGAAAAGAAAGACAAGGCGCTCAAGCGCCAAGCCCCTGCTGAGGTGGGTTCTCCACCCTCCAAATGGTTCAAGCGATATTGCTTATACGCAAACCGTATCGAAGCAACGACTTCGGGACCTACGGAGCAGAAGAAAACTCAGTCTGCTGAGTCCTCTTCACAAGTATTTGGTATACTTTTAATTTGTCTACTTCAGGATTTCTTCTTATTTCTTGTTTGTTTGTGCAGCTTGTGAAGAAAAAGTCAAAACGGTCAAAGAAGAACTTGACCTATTGCAAATTTGAAGTCCTCCGGAATCTCTCTAAGGTGCCTGCTACAAGGGTTCCTATTCGGGTGCCTACACGTCCGATGGTTAGGGTTGAGACCACCGTGCCATCTGAAGGCCCTCCATCAATGAGGTTTGAAGGAAGTACTCCAGCTGAGGGGCCCTCGATGGGTGAGGTGCCCAAAACTGCAGAGACCAAGAAGGCCACTATCCCGAAAGAGGTTCTGGTGACCGATGCAGCTAGAGTAGAAGAGGTGCCTCTGCTTGCTCCGATCGCCTCTTTCGATTATGAGCATAAAGATTTCTCAAAACTATTAAAGGTATATCAAGAAGAGGCCCCTGCAGGGGTGATGGCAAATGAGTAGGATATGACGTCCTGGGCCAATCCTCTGGTGACCGAAGACCATGATAGGGAATCCATCTCTGGGACGGATAAGACAGTGGGGGCACTGAAGGTGCAGCCCAAGATACCCGGATAGATCCTCCATATACTGATGATGCCTTCGGGGAAGCCGTTGAGGATCAGGATGATAAGGCAGATGAAGAGGTGCCAGCGAAAGACTGGAGAATGAAATAGATGACGAGGCGACCGAGGAAACTGTCAGGGATTAGACCAATGAGTCAGCCAAGAAGGCCGTTAAAGAGCCATCCAAGGAAGCTATTGAAGATCGGACTGACGAGTCGGCCAAAGAAGTGCTGGTTAATCCGACTGCCGTGGAGAAGGTGATTGCTGAGGTGGTGGATCAACCTTTGTCGGCTGGAGACGCAGAGATAGACCCAGAGATAGGGAATTCTCCTGCTTTAGAGGGTTTCGTTCCAGGATACGTCACTTGGGGAACAACCCATGGAGCTACCTCTTAAGTAGTGGCCTTGAAGCTGGATCATATAGCGTCATGGGCTGGTGTAGCTATTCCGGTAACGACCTCTGCTTCTGGGGTGGTCATGACTACTTCTGCTGCTGAGATAGCCTCTGATTCTATAGTAGCTACGACTACTCCTGCTCATACTCCACTAGGACCTTCTACCGTGCTATCTCCAATGACTCCAATGATCATGGCTGACATCGATTATTATGCCGGGGTGATCATTGGAACCATTTATACTGCTTTGAGGTGAGGTATTGCCAAAGTCTTGGAGCATGGTCAAACTTTTATGCTAACTCGATCTTCGGTGGCACTCCAACTTGCACTACTATTAGGCCATCCTGGATATGAGGCAAGAGCCGATGCTCTAGAGGCTTTGGTGATAGAGTTGGAGGCTCATCTCTCTTAGATCTTCAAGGCCTCAAATATGATCTCTCGCCCTTGCTGGACGAAGAGTTGGGAAAGCTGACTACCGGGATATTTCAATTCTAATTCGGCTGGGAAACCCTTGCACATGAGGCAGATAAGATGGAGGCAAGAGTGGCAGAGTTGGCCACTGCCGAGGAAGTCCAAACCAGTCTCCAAAAAACCTTGGTAGGCAGTGTAAAGACTACCTCGAGTAGATTCGACTTCTGGAAGAAAAGCTGGTAACTGGGAAGGGTGAACTAGGGAAGACGAAGAACGAATAGATGTCCCTTCGTTAACTGTCTGACCTTGGCCCAAGCTGCTGAGAATGTCCGCTTAGGGCGGGCAGACCTGGAGGACGGTTGGTGGAGCATGTTTCAATTTGAAGAAGAGGCAACGAGGCGTCGAGAAGCCGAGCGCCGTGCCAAAGAATCTACCGGACCAAGGATTGGTTTCCTGAAGGGTCGGATTGGTGACCTTTCATGTCGACCATTAGACAATAGCCTCATTGTTTTCTCATTTTTTGCCCCTTTTAGAAAGGATTTTCATGTTGCTGTAGTCAAACTTTTTCTTTCCTTAATTATAAAAGAAATGGAAGTCTTTATTTGCTTTGCTGTCTGTTTATTTGCAAACTTTGTAGTAGTAGAAATCCTTTCAGAGGTAGTTCTAACATTATAAGGTGGAGATAACTTCGCTGGGGATGTTTATATAGAAATATTTACTCAAAGATAATATAGACATGGTAAACATTAATTTTGATGACAGGCTGGACTTTCTCAAAGATTGTATGAACATAGAAAGACAAAACTCTGTGGGTACATAGAAACAATTCAGAGGTCATACGAACGTAGATATTTTTATGTAGGGTTGATAGCAACACAAGGATTGCTATGGTAAGAATATTTACTCACAGGTAATATGAACATGGTAAACATAACATTTCGCTCAGAGGTTTAAATAAACATGTGGAGATACAACTGTAGAGAGCGATTCAGAGGTAAGATGACCACGACCGCCTTCTGAAGAGTTATTTTGCAAGAGAAATACATGTTAAAAACTAAACATAGTATTTCTTTAGGAATTTGCCATTGATTGGCATCACTAGCAGATCTGCAATAGGTTTAGCGAGTCGGTAAGCACCGTTAGAGCACACCATTTCTATGACGAAAGGACCTTCCTACTTGGGTTCAAATTTTTCAGCTAACTTATGAGTCATCACCATTGGCCTTCTAACTGATAACACGAGGTCGCCAACTTGAAACGTCCTTTCCTTGACTCTTATGTTGAAGGCTCCAAAAATTCGAGCTTGATACAGCTCGATAAGTTGCTGAGCTAGTAGACAATTTTCATCCAACGTCTAACTCTTACAGCCGACGACGTTGGTTGGCTTTGTCTGTTAACTGGTTGGTGATAGCTACCCGTAAAGATGGAATCTGAATCTCCAGGGGAGTACTGTTTTGCTCTCGTAAATGTGAGAGAATGGCGTATTGCCAATGGGTGTCCGGACTGTTGTGCGATAAACCATAAACATTCGCCTAGTTTTTCATTCCAGTCGCATTTATTGGATGATACGACCTTTTTGAGTAGCTTAATGATTGTCTTGTTAAATGCTTCTACTAGTCTATTCGCCTCTAGATTGTAGGCTATCGATGCTATATTCTATATTCAGTTTTTATCACAAAACCGATGGAAGGTATGGCTCACAAACTAGGGGACGTCATCGTGAATAATTTTTGGGGAACTCCGAAGTGGTAGATAATGTGGTGCTTAACGAAACTAATCACGTTCGATATTTTTACCTCGGTCAGCGGTATCACGTCTGCCCGTTTAGAAAGGTAGTCGGTAATCGCGAGGATGAACCGATGTTCTTTAGAGGACGGGGGGCTAATCGGCCCAATGATATCCATTCTCCATGCTTCGAATGGCCAAGCTGCCGCTATGGGGTATAGGAACTTAGAGAGTTTATGGATGAAGTCAAGATGGACTTGACATACTCGACACTTCTTAGCGTAATCAACAGCATCTGCCATCATGGTGGGCCAATAGTAACCCATACGTCGTAGTCGGTCCTACAACTTAGGACCAGGTTGATGAGCTTCGCAAGTGCCATCGTGCGCCTTCCGGAGTGCTTCTTTTGCTTCGGCAACAGTTCTCTTAATAAAACTAGCTTCTTTCGAGTTCTTGGGTAGAATCCCATAGATTGCAAAGTCTATGAACGACACCTGTCTCTAATGTCGATATTAGTGTCTGTCTATACATAGTAGCTTAGACACGTGCATAGGTTATTCTTTGGGCAAACCAATTCTTGACCCATTGTCGTAACGAAGTACTGGGTCCCGATGAGGCTGCTAAAGAAGTGGCGAGACCAGCGAGGGAATCGTCTTCCAGATTTTGCAATCGAAGTACATGTTCTGTAAAGAACCCTGTAAAGGTAGAGATGATTGTTGGCCCATACTGTCATGGTCGAACGGATTTCGATAATTGACTTAAAACTCGACTCTGATATGAAAAGAAAGAAGATCGCATATCGCAGCAGATTTCATTAAAGTAGATTTTTCTAATTTATTTTATATTTTTTATTTAGTATAGAAAATTGTGAGTCGGGATCGCTGACAACCTATAAGACTTTTCTCACAAAATCGTTATTCCTGACCCAAAACAAAACCTAATCCTTTGATTATCAAAAAACTGCACAAAAACCAAAAATGACCTAAAAATCCCCTAAACGAACTCGGGCCGAGTTCTGCCCGAAATCGGACCGAACTCGGTCTACCGAAACTACTCCTGGCCAGCAGCGTACCTATTCTTTTGGATCTACAACGTTCAAAATTATGAACGTTTACCCTACCGAGTTCTGTTTGAACTCTGCCACAAAATTGCTATAAAAAGTGAAGAATTTGTTGTTTCTAATCACTCATTCATTAATCATCTTCTCTATCTATTCTAAAGCCTTGCTATCTACAAAAAGCTTTAAACTTCCTTTTTCCAAGATAACTCATGTTCTTTTAAGTGCCGATGGTTTCCCATTAGGAGTATTCAAGTTGTACAAGCTTGGAGTATAAAAGCTTTCTTCAGAAAGGTGTTCGAAGTTTGATCGTGGGCTTCAGATTAAAATACGACAGTGTTGAAGTTGACGTTTTCTTTGGAGTAAAGCACGCAATGTAATCTCTATTTTCAAAATAGTATATTATAGCGAGCAAGAGTTTTCGCGAACTGTCACACCCCAGAACCAGAATACTGGAGAGCGGTGGACAGACACAGCCAGCTACGTACTTTGAAGTGCAACCTACCTCGCAGTACGGTCACGACTGTCTAGATGCATGAGGGTTTATCTACAAGCCAACAGTCTCTTATGGTCAAGAACAAGCTTAGTATCTCAATCTCAAGCAAGCAAATAAATGTTACAAGATGTTAGATCATCAGACATACAAAGTAAGGCATCCCAAATATTACATATTTAGATGATCATGAAGCTAGTCATACCAAATGCGAAGACTAGCATGAGTTTAAGTCATACATGCTCAACCCTAGGATTTGTCAATCTTGTTACAGCCCTTAGGCAAACAGAATATAAGCTGCAACACGACCTAACACTTGCTCGATGGCTAATCGCCTCAAAAGAATAATTTATAGTAGAGTGGGAGAATAAAATAAGAACTCACTCGTTGCCAGGATTACGTCTGGTGTTCACCATCTGGATGGAAGACATGTAGATCCTCGGGTATCACTCCAAAATCTGGCCATATAAAACCAGCTGGGTCAGTCCCCAGCAAGAGCAAGTGCCACAAGTGAGGCCCCACTTAGGAACTAAAACCAGCATATAATAAAAGAAGAACTGATAAAGAGCATAATTAAATAATATGACAAATAGAGTTAAGGTGGCATGCTAGCTTGCAAGTAAAAAAAATAAGAGGTGGAATATAATTCGCATGTTAATCATGAGACAATCATTCACGTACGGCCAATCAAGTCCTGCGGCTTGCTATCATTAGCTAACTAGGGTTATCACAGGCCTAGTTACTAACAAGATGTATTTGAGATATTCCCAAGTCATAAGTCCTGCAGCTATCCAGGTTATCCAGACGATGTTACTCAGAAATAATAGGTTGCGCGCGGGCGCAACCGAGTCAAAAATGATAGGTTGCGCGCGGGTGCAACCGAGTCAAGAAAATGCTGCACTAAAGAGCGCACACAAAGAAATGGTGCGACGCTAAAGAGCGCGCGCACACTCCTCATCTTCTCCAACCAGCCCGAAAGCTTGGTTGAACTAATGAACTCCAAAGGGCATATCTCCCTCAAAACAAGTCAAAATCAAGACTTCTAAGCATCTAAATTGTGTAGAATTGAATTTCTCAAAACACAGAACCATTAGATCTCAGAAATAATCAAGTTAAAGATATCAAAACCAAGAAAAATCAAGAAGGCTATAAACTTAGATCTACAAGAATCCAAAATCAAAATAAAAAATGCCAAGTTCTAAAGTGGCTTCGAACCATGCATGGAAGAAAATGGAACAATAAAACTTGAGATCCATCATGAAGCAAGTTGCACTTGCCTAGGGTTTCTTTGGGTGTAGGTGGAGAGGAGTTATGGAGAAGACGAAAGAAATTAATGAAGAAGTTATGGAGGAGAGAGAGAGAGAGAGGAGTTGACTTATATATCAACCTCTCCATCATAAATCAAACCAAAATAAACCAAGCCAAGCCAAGACAAGGCGAACCAAAATAAACCAAGTCCAAGCTAAGCAAGACAAGTCTAACTACGGTTCACCTAACAAATGTCAGAAATCCGTATACGTATACTGAAAATACGTATAACGGAAAACGGGAGTGACAACTCTACCCACCTTAAAAGAATTATGACCTTGAAATTTAATCAACAGGCTAGAGGTGTCGGGGCAAGCTATACTAACACTAGCACTCTATGACTAGCAGGCAATCAAGCAATCATTCATGCAAGAAAGGAAATAAAGCATAAGGTATAAGGAAGACATTATACCTTATGAGTCAAACAGGTGTGGATATCAGATTCGAATATCATCCTCACGTTCCCACGTTGACTCACCCAAAGAGTGACGACCCCAAGCAACATGAACTAAACTAATAGTCTTATTCTTGAGTATTTTCTCTCTTCGATACAATATAGATACGAGCCTTTCCTCATATGAAAGGTTGGTACCAACAACCAATTCCGAATAATCAAGGATATGGCTCGGGTCCGGGATGTACCATCGCAATTGGGATACACAGAATACGTCATGTACCTCACAAAATAACGGTGGAAGAGCGAGACGATATGATACATCACCTACTAGCTCGAGAATATCAAACGGCCCTATATACCTAGGACTAAGATTTTCTCGTACGCCGAATCGAATGACGCCATGGGTAGGCGAGATCCTAAGGAATACGTGGTCACCGATAGAAAACTCAAGAGGATGCCGATGAGAATCGGCCGAATGGTGCTGACGATCTTGGATAACTCGAAGATGATCTCTAACTTGTCTGACCACCTCGATAGTCTGCGTAACCATCTCTGGACCAAGCATCTGTCTCTCGATTACATCGTCCCAGGCTAATGGTGATCTGTACTTCCTGCCATACAATGTCTCAAATGGTGCCATCCGGATACCGGCCTGAAAACTGTTATTGTAGGAGAACTCCACTAGATGTAGGTGATCTTCCCATGAACCACCAAAGTTAAGTGCACACGATCGTAACATATTGCGCTCTGACTGACCATCTGTCTGCGGATGATAAGCTGAACTAAACTTGAGACAAGCTCCCAAACTCTCTTGGAGACTCTGCCAAAAGTACGATGTAAACCTTGAATCTCGGTCGGACACGATACTGACTGGCACTCCATGTAATCTGACTATCTGTCTGAGGTATATCTCTGCTAGTTGATCTGTCGACTGACCAATTCTGAAAGGGAGAAAATAAGCTAGCTTCATGAGTCAGTCAACTATAACCCACATAGCATCTCTTTCAACTGGAGATTTAAGTAACCCAGTTATAAAATCTATGGTAATATGCTCCTATTTCCATTCTAGGATCGGTAAAAGTTAAAGAAGTCCAGCTAGCCTCTGATGATCAGCTTTAACTTGCAGGCAAACTAAACAATGAGAGACAAATCGAGCTATCTCCCTCATCATGCCATTCTACCAAAAATACTGACGGATATCATAATACATCTTCGTGCTACCCGGATGAACTGAATACTGCGTACTGTGAGCCTCTGCCATGATCTCATGTCTGATATCACCACTGGGTACACAAAGACGCCTTTCATGCTGGAGAGTACCATCTTCATGAATAAATAACTCTACTCTCCTTTCTGCTTCACATTCTGCCCTAAGCCGCTGAAGCTTAGAATCCGTTGACTGAGATATCTTAATCCTCTCAACTATACTGGACTGAACTTGCATACTAGACATCAATGCTACACTGGTAGGAAGAACTATCTCTATCTCCATCTTCTGAAGATTCGCTAATAACTCTGGCTATGCTGTTAGAAAATAAGCTCCTTCTCTTCTACTCAATGCATCTGCAACAACGTTGGCCTTCTCAGGATGATAATACAAGTTGATATCATAATCCACCAATAACTCTAGCCATCTTCTATGATGCATAATAAGATCATTCTGGGTAAACACATACTTAAGACTCTTGTGGTCGGCGAAAATCTCTATCTGATCTCTATACAAATAATGCCTCCAAAGCTTGAGGGCAAAAACCACCGCTGCTAACTCTAAATCATGTGTTGGATAATTCTTCTCGTGATCTCGAAGCTGACGTGATGTATAAGCTACTACCTTGCCATGCTGCATTAGGATGCATCCTAACCCCTTACCTGAAGCGTTATAATACATTAAAAATCCTCACGTCTGATCTGAAAACGTGAGAATGGATGTCATCATCAATCCTTGCTTCAACTTCTCGAATGAAATTTGACATTCTACTGTCCAAGCAAACTGCACATCCTTACGAGTCAACTACGTCAAGGGTGCTGAAATCCGAGCAAAGTCTGACAAAAATCGACAGTAATAGCTCGCCAATCATAAAAAACTGTGAACCTCTGCTATAGTACTGGGTACTGTCCATGTCTCTATGGCTACTATCTTCTGGGGATCCACTTTTACTTCACCTCTGGTGATGATGTGACCTAAGTACGAAATGCGATCAAGCCAAAACTTGCACTTACTGAAGTTCGCGTACAACTGATGCTATTTGAGAATCTGAAGAACTACCCGGAGACGTTGCTCATGCTCTGCTTCACTCTTGCTATAGACCAAGATATCGTCTATAAACAAAATCACAAACTTATCCAAATAGGGCATAAAAATACGATTCATGAGATCCATGAATACTACTGGCGCATTGGTCGCTCTGAATAGCATAACGAGAAACTCCCAATGCCTATACCTTGATCTGAATGTCGTCTTCGGGATGTCTTGTTCTCTGACTCTGATCTGTTGATATCCTGACCGCAAGTCAATCTTTGAGAATACTGCTGCCCCGCTGAGTTGGTCGAACAAATCATATATCCTTGGCAAGGGATATCTGTTCTTGATTGTAAAAAAATTCAAGGTACGATAATCAACATATAATCTTGACGTACCATCCTTCTTTTTCACAATAAGTAGCGGAGCTCCCCAAGGTGATCCACTAGCACGAATGAATCCCTTGGTTCTAAGTTCTTCAATCATCTTGTACATGATCTCCAATTCTTATGGTGCCATTCTGTACTCTCTCTGATATTGGAGCCATCCTCAGAATCAAATCAATGGTGAACTCTCTCTCTCTCTCTCTCTCTCTCTCTCTCTCTCTCTCTCTCTCTCTCTCTCTCTCTCTCTCTCTGGGCATACCTGGAAGCTCTTTCGGGAATACGTCAGGAAATTCTGCTACTACCTTGGGAAACTGTACTGCATCTGCTATTGCCATTCGCAAGACTGGTGGAGAAGGTTCTACTTTCCCTCTGAAAAATGAAAACTTCTCTTCGTCGAAAATATCAAAAATATTCCTGCCAACATGGCAGTCTATTCTTGCATATTGATCCTTCAACCAATCCATTCCTAGGACCACATCATAGTCGACCATCAAAAATTCTATCAATCTAGCGGAGAACTCCCTACCGTTAACTACGATTCGACACAAAAAAAATACTCTATCTACTCCCACAAGATCGTTACTAGTAAAGATATTTAGTCTTACTAATAATAACTCGGGCTCCAGTCCTATTCGTGTCGCGAATCGTGCAGACATAAATGAGTACGATGCACCCGAATCAAATATTACTGATGCTGGAAAAGAGTTGACGAGAATGGTACCGGCCACCACCTCACATGATGCCAATTCTTCTGCTACCGATAAGGCTATAGCTTGACCCTGTCCTCTTCGTGCTAATCCCCTCTACTGGTAACCTCTCTGCCTGTTCTGAACCTAAGCTTGGACCTGAGCATACTGTTGTGGCCTCTGCTGCTGGAATGTTTGTGCCTGAGGCGACAATGGCCTCGGGGGACTGGTACTGCTGTTGTACTAGTGCTGGTCCCCTAACCGATGGACTGGTTAGGGTTGATAAAGATGAACTGGCTTTATACAGACATGACCCTATCATATGGTCCGGTGCCCCATAAGCCAAGTACAACCCCTGTGCTCTGCGACACTCTGAAACTACGTATCCTGACTTCTCACAATAAGGGCAGCCCATTGCGAAAGATTGCTTCTGCTTCTGTTGCTGAGGGTACATCAGAGTCGAGTGCTGAACCGACAAAACTGTGGTCGCCCTCCTAGGTGCTCCAATATTCAAAGCCCTAGCTGCCGGGGCTGGTGTTGATGACTGAGACAACTGCCTATGGGACCTCTTTCGACCCCCTACTCGGTCTACTATCCTCTGGACGGTTATTCATGCCTCTTAGCTGCTTGTAAAATAGCATCAAAGGTCTGATGCTCAAACTGCTCCACCATTAGTCTCTAGGTGGAGTCCCTGCTAGAATCGCTGTGCTCGGTCCAATTCGGTCGCCACCAAGATAGGAGAAAACCAACCGAGCCTCAAAAATTCGATCGCATAACCATCGACCGTCCTTCCCATCTACTTGAGATTGCTGAATCTTGTTTGCAGATCATACCGAGCTACTTCATCAAAGTACTTCGTCTGAAACTTGTCACAGAATACCGCCCATAAAATAGGCATCGCCAAACCAATTGCTAGCATCGTCCACCAGCTACGGGCTAAGTCCAATAGCTGTAGGCGTACTATGGCCACCTTCTCATACTTTGGAATCCTAGCGGCCTCAAGAATAATATCTATATTCTGAAGCCAAGCATCGACAGCAATAGCATCTTCACTGCCGTCAAAGAAAGGAGGGTTCAAGCGCTTGAAACTGTTGGCCACATTATTCCCTTGGTAACCAACTCTGCCAATGGCTGTCTGTACTGTCTGGTGCAGGGCATCGCATCGACGATCTTATGATGCAAGCAATTTCCGGATGAGTCCAATCAGGGCTCCATTGTCAGGCTCTGCAGGCTGGACTGGCTGAACCGGGGGCTCTTGATCTCCGAAAGACATAGCTCAGGATGCTACCCCCGAGTGCTGAGGTTGGTCCCCAGGCTGCTGCTGGTCCACTGGTGGTGCTCCACCTGGCTGATCGGTAGGACCAGGAACAATGCCACTGAAGAAATGACAAGAGGAACAATAAGGAAGGACCAAGATAGAGCAGGAATATAAGCATGTGATCAGGTCAAGATTCAGGATGAATAGAAGGTACGAGTAGAGATCAAGGGCAAATGCTGATTGAGACAACTATTCAGTAGAACCCACACACATCTTGATTTACAAGACCTGTATGGGCCACCACTTAAACCAACGCCCCAGAACCAGAATACTGGATAGCAGAAGACAAACACAGTAAGCTACATACTTTAAAGTGCAACCTACCTCATAATACGGTCATGGATGTCTAGATGCATGAGGGTTTATCTACAAACCAATAGTCTCTTATGGACAAAAACAAGCTTAGTATCTCAATCTCAAGCAAGCAAATAATTGTTACAAGATGTTAGATCATCAAACATACAAAGTAAGGCATCCCAAACATTAGATATTCAGATGATCATGAAGCTAGTCATACCAAATGCGAAGAGTGGCAAGAGTTTAAGTCTTACATGATCAACCCTAGGATTTGTCAATCATGTTACAACCCTTAAGCAGACAGAATATAAGTTACAACACGAGATAACACTTGCTCGGCGGCTAAATACCTCAAAAGAATAATTTACAATAGAGTGGGAGAGCAAAATAAGAACCCACTCATTGACAGGATTACGTCTGGTGTTCACCATCTAGTTGGAAGGTCGGCAGATCCTCGGTTATCACTCCGAAATCTGGCCATACAAAATCAGCTGGGTCAGATCCCAGAAAGAGCAAGTGCCACAAGGGAGGCTCCACTTAGGAACTAAAACCAGCATATAATAAAAGAAGAACTGATAAAGAACATAATTAAATAATATGAGAAAAAGAGTTAAGGTGGCATGCTAGCTTGCAAATAAAAAAAAGTGGTCGAATATAATTTCCATGTTAATCATGAGACAATTATTCAGGCACGACCAATCAAGTCATGCGGCTTGCTATCATTAGCTAACTAGGGTTATCACAGGCCTAGTTACTAACAAGATGCATTTGAGATGTTCCCAAGTCACAAGCCCTGCAACTATCCAGGTTATTCAGGTGAGGTTACTTAGAGTTAAAGAGTTGCATGAGTTATCAAGAGTTACAAGATTTCTGGCGTACCTCTGTACATTTTTATTTCAAAAAGTGTCCCATATGTCCGTGAGCTGGAAATATGTCATACTCGTCGACAGACTACAAGTCCACAAGTGTGGCCGGGATAACGGGATCTCCTGTAATCGGGAAAATATCTCTATATGAACTACTTGATCAATCTAGTCATTAACCTAGTCAGATTCATTATTGACCCCTGATAGTGGCAAGCAGGAATCCATGTCCTAGACATGATGCAAGACGAGATAGGTAGCTTGTACAATAACAATCAGAAAGATCAACCATGGTGTCAGGATAAGAGTTACACTTACCTAGATAGGGAGAGCGGTCACAACAGCAATCAAGATTACACATGTCATGTCAGGTTTACTTGTTACTGGTTACTTGTCAAGATTGTTTGTCAGGAGTATGCCTCCACGGGCCACTATCAAGATTATACATGTCATGTCAGGTTACTTGTTACTTGTCAAGAGTGCACCTCGACGGGCCACTATCAAGATTTTCAAGAAGGGTTCATGTTATCTTGTCGTGTTCATGTCAGGTCAAGTCTAGTCAAATCTTATCAAGCTCAAGTTCTATCATGCTCACACTAATAAGGGGCTGAGTCGGGTCGTCACAAGACATGTCAAGTACAGGGTACATGCAAGGATAAATCATTACACTAAGTACCAAGAGAACAAGCATGGGGATATGCAATAAGAGTTATCAAGAAATGGTGCTAGTCAAATGGTGCCTAAGCCAAAGGGGTGCTAGGTGGCGCCAGACAAGTCGGGGAGACAGGTGGCACCAGGGCCAAGTGCCGCCAGGGGGACAAGGGGGCGCCTGGGCCAAGTGGCGCCAGCCAAATGAATGAAGATGAAGCTAGGTGGCGTTGGGCACCAAACGAGCAATGGTGACAGGTTGCGCAGGGCGCCAAACGAATAGGAAATGATAGGTTGCGCACGGGCGCAACCGAGTCAGAAATGATAGGTTACGTGCGGGCACAACTGAGTCAAGAAAATGCTGCGCTAAAGAGCACAAGAAAAGGGATGGTGCGGCGCTAAAGAGCGCGCACACACTGCTCATCTTCTCCAACCAGCCCGAAAGCTTGGTTGAACCCATGAACTCCAAAGGGCATATCTCCCTCAAAATAAGTCAAAATCAAGACTTCCAAGGGTCTAAATTGTGTAGAATTGAATTTCTCACAACACAGAATGATTAGATCTCGAAAGTAATCAAGTTAAAGAGATCAAAACCAAAAAAAACCGAGAAGGCTATAAACGTATATCAACAAGAATCCAACCATCAAAATCAAAAATGTCAAGTTCTAAAGTGGCTTAGGACCATATAAGGAAGAAAATGGAACAATAAAACTTGAGATACATCATGAAGCAATTTGCACTTCCCTAGGGTTTCTTTGGGTGTAGGTGGAGAGGAGTTGTGGAGAAGAAAAAAGAAATAAATGAAGAAGTTATGGAGGAGAGTGAGATGAGTTGACTTATATATCAACCTCTCCATCATGAACCAAACCAAAATAAACCAAGCCAAGCCGAACCAAAATAAACCAAGTCCAAGCTAAGTGAGACAAGTCTAACTACGATTCACCTGACAAATGTCAGAAATCCGTATATGTATATTGAAAATACATATAACGAAAAATGGAAGTGACACGAACTGGACTAGTTATCTTAGATGAAAATCATTATAAACCTTGGTGTTTGCGTATTGCTTTCTTGCCTCCACTTAATTATTGCTTTACTTTATTGCATTTGAGTTATATATATCTGTCTTTACCGGCTAGTTTTGGGGAATATTTTTCCGTTGCACTTTATTTACCCCCCCCCCATCTGAGGTGCCATCGATCATACAATTGGTATCAGAGCACGATTTCTCTAGTTGGATTTAATTTCCTTGAGATGTGGCAATATTATACACAAGAAATTGTGAAGGCTAATCTACAAATAGGCCACCCCTTTGATGGTACAAACTACACATATTGGAAGACACACATGAGCTTTTACCTCAAGTCTATTGATTTCGATTTATAGTCGATTGTCATCGATGGTTACAAGAAACCACTACCTATTGTGTAGATGGTAATCTAGTTGAAAACCTCATGACAAATATACTAACAATGAAAAAAGAAGCAAGTCTTGATGCAAAAGCTATCAATGCTTTATTCTGTACAGTAGATAGAACTGAGTTTAATAGAGTATCTACATGTGTCACGTCTTACGAGGTTTGGAAACTTTCTGAGGTAACTCATGAAGGTACTTCAAAAGTGAAGGAGTCCAGCATCTCACGACTAACACATGAGTATGAAGCCTTCAAAATAAAGCCTAATGAGACGATTATAAATATGTTTACTTGGTTTCTAGATATTGTTAACCCTTTATCTTCTCTTGGAAAAGAATACAGCAGTCATAAGAAAATACGAAAGGTACTTCGCTGGCTGATAAAGAACTAGAATCCCAAAGCGACGACCATTATTGAAGGAAATAATCTTACTACGATGACTCTTGAAACCCTTATGAGAAAGCTTATGACACATGAGCTGGAACTTAAAGATTTTAAAGAGACAGCAGCAAAGGAGAAGGCTATAGCATTCAAACCTTATCATAAGACAGCCTCCGATGACGAGAGTAAATCTGATAGCTCACACAACGAACAAATGGCCCTCATGACAAGAAACTTCAGAAGATTCCTTAAGTATGAGAAGACAAAAAAAAAGGATTCCAGAGACGACGAATAACCAATTTTCCATAACTGTAAGAAGACATGTCACATTAAGAAAGACCGTCCTATTGTAAGAAAGGGAAGTAGGAATGATCAGTCAAGCAAGAGAAGGACTTCGACAAGAAATTATGCTAATACTAACATCTGGTGTGAAAGAGAGGCTAGCGATTGTGAAGAAGAAGAAAAACCTCTCAACACAGTAAATATCTACTTTATGGCTACACATGCTAAGGTAATCTCGAATCCTCTCTATGAAGAATTTACCTTTGATGAATTGTCCGATGCCTTCACTGATCTACTGGAAGATTAGAGAAAAGTTATCGATTTGTACAAAAGCGCCAAGAAAGAGCTAAAATTTGTACAATCTGAGTTTTCTAAGCAATTTCATATGCTATAAGATGTTAGAAACTCTTCTAGTAACAAGGATGAGGTTACTTCTTTAAAGCTGAGTCTACATGACACTCTTGAAAAGCTTGAGAAAGCTAATTGAGAGAATGTAAAGGTAAACGATATCTACGAGCTAGAGAAAAAGAAGTATAATATTTCTACTCAGAGATTAGATGCACTCACGGCCAAGTACAATGAAGCCTGTGACGTCTCTAAAATGTTAGAGATTAAGCTGGACAAACAGGTTGTCAAACCTGTCGCTCAAGTGAACACAAGTCACAAGGCTAAACACAAACACAACACGACCAACACTGCTAGAACTGCTAGAAGTCATGGATACATGTGTACATTTTCACATAAAAAATCACACACATCTTCTAAAACACACATACATGATCTTCGAACGACACCTAGCACTAACACTTCTACTACATGTTATTATTGTGGTATAAAAGGATATATATCACAATAATGTAAGATTAGAAAGCTTGTAGACATGTATGTATCTGTTTGTGTTCTAAAAGCTAGCAAATTCGGACCCTCAAGAAAGTGGATACCAAAGGTTACATCTTCAATTTGTGTTGTAGGTGGACCTTCATCCTTCCAGTAGAAACAATGGTTCCTCGATAGTGGTTGCTCTAGGCATTTGACAGGCGACAACACTTTATTTGTAACTCTATCAATTAAGAAATAAGGGTATGTCTCCTTTGGAAATAATTTGAAAGGACATTATTGGAATTGGCGACATAGGTACTTCTCCCTCACCCATTATTAAAAATGTATATTTAGTAATAGAATTAAAACATAACCAGCTAAGTATTAGTTAATTAAATGATCATTTTTATGGAATTAATTTTATTAAGAATAAATGTTTTGTCCATGATAAAACTTCTGGAACAACTTCCTTTAAGGGAATAAGAGAGGAAAAATATATATAGTATTATTATTATTATTATTATTATTATTATTATTATTATTATATTATATTATGTCACATTTTTTTATATTATATTATCTTATATTATATTATTATAATATATTATATTATATTACATATATATATATATATATATCATAAAGTACTAACAGTACATGAAAGTGTTTGTTCACAACTCAAGATGAAAGCTGAGTATGGCATATGTGTCTTAGACATGTGAACATAGACACTATTGTAAGATTATCCACAAAGAAACTAGTAAGAGGTTTACCCGATATTACTTTCAAGAAAGATATCATCTGTACCGAATGTGAAAAGAACAAGACATCTAGATCATGTTTCAAATTAGTAAACACTGTAAGTACCTCTAGACCACTATAATTTTTACATATGGACTTGTTTGGACCAAGTAGAGTCGCCAATCATGGCAGTAAGCTTTATGCTTTCGTAATAGTCGACGACTATTGACGATTTACTTGGGTTTACCTTCTTACAAATAAAAATGAGGACTTTTCTGAATTTGTATCTTTTTGTAAAAAGGTACAAAATGAGAATGGATTCATGATTACTCGCATATAAAGTGATCATAGAGGAGAATTTGATAACCATGACTTTGAAACCTTCTGTAACTCAAATAGTTTATCACATGAATTCTCTTGCCCCAGAACTTCTCAACATAATAGCATTGTGGAGAGGAAGAATAGAACTCTTGGCGATATGGCCAGAGTTATGCTTAACCAACATAATCTTCCAAAGTATTTTTGGGCATAAGTTGTTTATACAGCATGCCATGTTTTGAATAGAGTTCTCATTAGACTAATATCCAAGAAAACTTCGTATAAACTATGGTTCAATAGAACTCCTAACGTCAGCTATTTCAAGGTATTTGGTTGCAGTTGTTTTATCTTGAACACTAAAGACAACTTGGGAAAATTTGATAAAAAAGCTAATGATAGCATATTTTTGGGGTATGCTGCAAAGAGCAATGGATATAAGATATTCAACAAAAGATCACTCGATGTTGAAGAGTCAATAAATGTGACATTCGACGAGCTGAACAGTCAATGCAAAAATGACAATGACATTGAAGAAGAGAATCCCCTCAGACAAAACATCTGAAGATACACCATCCTCTTACCTGAAAAATCAGTAAAAACGGATGCAGTTTACACCAAATCATCCGAAAGAACTGGTAGTAGGTGATGTATCAAAAGGTGTAAGTACTCGCTCAAACACAAGAGATATAGTTGGTAATATTGCATTTATTTCCAAAATAGAACCTAAAAATGTTTTAGAAGCTTTTAGTGATAAATTTTGGATTTCTGCAATGCAAAAGGAACTAAACCAATTCGAACAGAATCAAGTTTAGGAACTTGTTCCCAGACCTAATGATTATCCGATCATTGGTACCAAGTGGATGTTTCAAAATAAGTTAGATGAGAATAGTTTAGTCACACGCAACAAAGCACGTCTAGTAGCTCAATGCTATATTCAAGAAGAAGGTATTGACTATAATAAGACATATGCTCCAATTGTTAGATTAGAATCCATTCATATGCTTTGTGCTTTTGCAAGTTTTTATGGTATTAAACTTTTTCAAATGTATGTCAAAAGTGCTTTTCTAAATGATTTTATAAAAGAAAAAGTTTTTGTAAAACAACCACCCGACTTTAAAGATTTCAAAAAATCCTGATCACATATTCAAGCTTCGTAAGGCTCTCTACGGTCTCAAACAAGTACCTCATGCTTGGTATGAGCACCTTAGTTCCTTCTTACTTGAACACCATTTTTCAAAAGGGATGGTTGACTCTACTCTTTTTACAAAATCTTTAGATACAAATATTTTATTAGTGCAAATATACACAGATGACATAATCTTCGAATGAACAAATGAGATGCTATGTAACGAGTTTGCTAAGTGTATGCATAGTGAATTCGAAATAAGCATGATGGAAGAACTAATATTCTTCTTTGGGCTACAAATCAAGCAAAGTTCACAAAGGGTATTCATCAATCAAGCTAATTATACAAAAGACCTACTAAAGAAATTTGACATGGATAACGTCAAACCAATCGGAACTCCTATGGCAACGTCTATAAAGCTTGACATAGATGAAAGTGGTACACCAAATGACGTACGTAAGTACAGAGGTACGATTGGTAGTTTACTATAACTAACTACTAGTCGACCAGACATTATGTTTTCAATATGCTTACGTGCTAGATATCAGACTTGTCCTAAAGAATCACATGTGAACGTTATTAAGCGTACCTCCGATACCTTAAGGGTAATTTAACAACTGGTCTATGGTATCCCAAAACCAATTCATTTGACCTGATAGGTTACTCGGATGCGGATTTTACTGGATGCAAGGTCGATCGTAAAAGTACCAGTAGCATATGTCATTTTCTAGGAAAGTCATTAGTCTCCTGGTTTTCTAAGAAATAAAATTCTGTTGCATTATCGACAACTAAGGCTGAATATATAGCCGTAAGATGTTGTGCTCAGATTTTGTGGATGAAACAAACTTTTGAAGACTGACAGTTATTTTTTAACCACATCCCTATTTACTGTGATAATACTAGCTCAATAAATCTTACGAAGAATCTTGTATGTCATTCTCGCACTAAACACATAAAAATTAGACATCACTTCCTTAGAGACCATGTATTGCAGGGAGATATTAGTTTAGAATTTCTTGACACTGAGCATCATTTAGCTGACATCTTCACTATGCCCCTAGCTGAAGATCGTTTTAACTTCATACGAAGAAAATTAGGAATTTTGGATGTTGAAGTCATATAATTAAATATTAGTTGATTGAAATTCATAAATCGTAGAAACTATTTTGGTTATAAGCCGAAAGGGCCCTTCAATCACACAGGTGTAAATAGCCTGAAACGATACGGTATACTAGTCTTCGGACTACTGCTAGCTGGGATCCGGCCCCTACAGCTAACCCTAAATATTCTATGTGGTTTGTTTATTTTGGTTAATTAATATAAATTATTTTTTCTTCAACACAAGTATTTCTAATTATACTTCACATTTATGTTAAAACCTATGTCAAAATTTTTAATTTTGTCCTGACTACTAAGTGACTGAACCCGGACCGAGCTCTGTCCGAACTCGGGCCAAACTCGGTCTGAGGGTAATCCAAACAGAAGTTGGACAGTCGGGTTTCCCCCTTTATAAAAACCCTCAACCATCTTCTTTCTCATCAACACAGCCAAAAACTACACCAAAACCCTAACCCTAGCAACCCTCTTTCTCCTTTCTCCAATCTTCTCAAGCCCTAATAACTTGGATTCGGAACTTTCTCGAGGTTCTCTTCTACCGTTTTATACCAATTTTGGTAAATCTCTACTCCGTCTCTACTTTTAATTCAATGGCTCCCAAAATTCCTTATTCTTTCAAAAAGAAAAGGAAAGTTGGTGAAGCTTCATCCTCTACTGCTCAAGAGGAAGCTTCATTCTCTTTGTTTTGTCCCACCATGTCGGACGAAGACTACTTTGATGTATTCATTTTGTATCTCAAGATGCATCTAATGATTGGTTTAATGAATTTCATCAAAGAAAATTTGTGTGGGAAATCCCATTAACTTCAACTTGTTTTTCGATCATACTAATGTTTTTTGAACACTTCGACTTACTCGATTTAGTTCAATCAAGCTTTTCGATTTATTCAAATGCAATCCGAGTTTTATTGTAACTTATCGGTCACAAAAGGCACGATTAAATCAAAAGTTGGTGGAATTGATATTGACTTCGATGCCGATGATCTGGCAATTATGCTTCACATAGCCAATGTTGGGGAAGCACTAGTGGATATCTCTTCAGTACAATTTCTAGCACATATTACTTTTGATTCATTTCGTGACTCTTTATGTGCACCAAATTCATATTCCAAAGTCACTCTTCGCCCCAAGCATTTGAACAATTATTTCTATCATTTGCATAGGTTGACATTTTCTGCTATCCTTCCGAAAAATACCTCCACTGAAGAAATTTCATACTTAGAACTCTCGGCTATTTATCATCTTCACTTTCATGTCCCTTTCAGTCTTTCTAAGACTATCATTGCTGCCATAGAAAAGTGGCACAAGAAACCATGATGTCTTCTCTATGCGATGTATCTGCCCTACATCTTTTAGCACTTTGAGGTTACTTTACATGACTGTGCTCATGATGCTCCACCTGCCCATCTTCATGAGCATTGCCAAACAGCTTCTATTCCTATAGTTCAGGCTCCTCTTGCTCTAGTTGACCCATCAACCAATAGCACACATCCTTCTCATCCTCCTAGTGGTGTCACCCTTGAGTCCCTTCAGGCCTTGATGTTAGATCAGTTTAGGTCCATATACTTTCGTACTACTCTTCAGCTTTAGGCCATATCCAATACCGTGAGGGATGTTTCATACAGCTTTGCTCACAACCCTGGGGGTCCTATTTCCATGGTTCGTGATTCCTCGGTGCTTGGGTATCACATTGATGATCCAAAGGCTCAGTGATACTCATGCTGCTGCCCGTTATGATTCCAACCGATCTGTCGAGACCTGTCCTTCTAGGGTGACAGGTGCTGCTGCTGATGATGATGATAAGGATGACGATTGAGGGTATTCTTTAGTGATATAGCATCATTTTTAGGCACTAGTAATGTTTTCTTTGTATTAGTGATAAATGCTTCTTTCAAGCAATATTAGTTTTCGTTTCTTTTAGTTGGCTTGGATTAGTGTATGAACTTTCTACATTCTGTTTATATATCAGCTTTCTATCTCCAGCACTATGAGTTAAAATGGTTCTTTTCTACATTTTTCTATTTTTGTGTGCTGAGTACAATGCTCTATCATTATGTCATTTTGCTTATATGAAAAAACGAGGGAGAAATCTACGATACTTATTTATATTTTTGCTGTTGATTATCAATACACTGACAAATTTGCTTAAATTTGCTCTCAAAGTTTTTGGTTGAGTTTTCCTCTAGACTTTACAGATGTTCAGCCTACATTTTTTGTTCGAGAGAATAACAGAACTTGACCATTTATTACGGGAAAGCAAGTACATTGTGCCGATGAACAAGCTACTTTCCTTATTGCACCAAGTCTCCTTCCAAACCATGTTGAACCTAAGTATAAAACGTAGTTTTTTGAAATTATCAAAATGGAGAAGATTGATGGCTCATACAGCCATGGTCGAACGGATTTCGATAAGTGACTTAAAACTCCGACTCTAATATGACAAAAAAAGATCGCAAATCGCAGCAGATTTCATCAAAGCAAAATTTTCTAATTTGTTCGGTATTTTCTTTTTATTGAGTCTAGAAAATTGTGAGTTGGGATCACTGGCAACCTGGAAGACTTTCTCTCACAAAATCCTTATTCCTGACCCAATACAAAACCAAATCCTATGATTATCCAAAAACTCCATAAAAACCAAAAATAACCTAGAAATCCTGTAACTGAACTCGGGCCGAGTTCTGCCAGACTCGGACCGAACTCAGACCGAACTCGGTCTACCCAAACTACTCCTGGTCAGCAGCAAATACCTACTTTTGTGGATCTACAACGTTCAAAATTATGAACGTTTAACCTACCGAGTTCTGCCCAAACTCTGCCTAAAAAATTCCTATAAAAGAGAAAAATTTATCATTTCTAATCACTCATTCATTTTTTATCTTCTCTATCTATTCTAAAGCCTTCATATCTACAAAAAGATTTAAACTCCCTATTTCCAAGACAACTCCTATTCTTCTAAGTGCCGGTGGTTTCCGTTTAGGAGTATTCGAGTTGTACAAGTTTGGAGTATAAAAGCTTTCTTTTGAAAGGTGTTTGAAGTTTGATCATGGGCTTCGGATTAAAATACGATGGTATTGAAGTTGGCATGTTCTTCGGAGTAAAGTACGTGGTGTAATATCTATTTTCACAATAGTGGATTATAGCAAACAAGAGTTCTCGTGAACTGGACTAGTTATCTCAGAGGAAAACCAGTATAAACCTCGGTGTTTGTGTATTGCTTTCTTGCCTCCACTTACTTAATGCTTTACTTCATTGCATTTAAGTTATATATATTCTATGTGTTTCCATGTGTTCACTCCCCCTCCCCCCTCCGCTTCTTCCCCAACATGGTGCCTCCGCCACCGCTGAAGGTCTATTTGTAACGCCCCAGTCCCAAAATACGTAAGACTAGGAACGTAGACATGCCAGCTGTATTCATACGAAGTACACTCCAATATATGGAATCCTCGTATGAATACTTAAGCTGTAAAATGAAGTAGAACCATAACTAATCTCATCCACACAAAATAAATGATAAAAGATATCATATAATGATAAAGAATTGTCTTGATACAATATGTTGGGCAGAGACAAATCCACTACCAACAAGTAAAGGAAAAATACATGAAAAGAGTAATAATTTTTGGCGGGCGAAGCGAAGACGATCCAAGTACAATCATCCTTGAAGAAATAGCGATGATCACGGCTAGAGCTAGAACACCTGCGAAAGACAATAGCACACACCTGGAGAGATAACCAGGTCCTCAGAGGGACGTAACAAGACACATAATATCATGTCATATAAACTGAATAAATATTGCTCAAATAAATAGGTCAATTGAATTATAACATGGTCCAATACACACCTATTGAACGAGCGTACCATCCCCCCAACCAAACAATGACAGGAGATGGTAAACTAATTCACGGTGACGTATCTTTCCATGCTATGAATCCAATATGGTATCCGGACTCCAACAAGGTTCAATACCTTCTCATCGAAGTAGTAAGTCACACCTACAACCAAACAAGGACAAGATGTGACGAATTAATCCGCGACAAGTTATTGTTCCAAGCCACGGTCAGATACAAGTACCCAAACCAAAAGTACTCGTACCTAACGGATAAAGGTGCCTATCCATTCTAAGTGAAATGTAGTTAAGAACAATCCTTCCTATGCATGGGCCCTGGCTAAATAGGATCGGCGTAGTCCCCCTTGGGCACCAGAGGCCCCATCAGTAAGAGCATAACGTTCCGCAGAACGTCAGTGGCCGTCAGTAATGATGGGTCATCAGCCCCGTATCTCCAGCAGAGAGTCCGGGTCACAAGGGAAAGTGCATCGAAGCCCATACGCTAAGGAATTGTCCTCCCCGCCCAATGCCTACTATGTTGTATCCACAACAATAACCTCTATAACCGCTAGGTCAAACTAGTATGCAACCTCTATTAGCGGTTATTCCTATCGCACGGCTTGTACGTATTGTGGCCAGCCAATCACGCACTTCCGTGTTCTATATGAGACACACAACTTCGTGGTATAACGTGTCAAGGCCATGAATGCAACACACAAAGGTGGTCCCTTAAATCTAGGTTTAATGTGTAAGAAAAATAATACATAGTAGGAAATATAAATGAACAGTAAGTTCTAACAGGTTATGCCATGTATCACAGTTTATTTTGCATAAAGAGAATAAGTAATGCATGAAATATGAGCTAAAATAAATAAACAGCAAATGGCAAGGTGTCTTGCCTGGTAGGACGCCTGGTGTACTGCAATGATCAAGATGGCACGAACTACGACTTCAGTACAACAACTATACAAGGTGACCTCTGATGGTGGCACGGGCAGTTCCTTTGGGTCCAGAAGGGTCAAATTAGTTAGGGTGGACATAAGGTAGTCTCGAAATGGGCGAAGGAATAGGAATAATAGGACTGGATACGAACAGGGGAAAATCAAAGAAATAATGGATAAATATTGTATATACAAGTTTTAGAAAATATTTATAATTCCTAAAATTAGTTTTCATGAGTCAAAATATTTATAGAAAAAATACAAAAAATACTTTAAAGTCAAAAAACCATTTTCGGCAAAAACTCTAAGTTTGTCAAAATACAATTTTAGGTAGAGAGCTATATTTTATAATTCAAAAATACTTTAGATAAATAATGAAGAGAAAAAACCAAGAATTTATTTCATAATTTGTAAACTACATTTTATGGGTCAACATATTTCTAGGTAATATAAAAGTCTAGAAAATTTATTTAAGGTTAAAAATAACATTTAAGTCAAAGCTATTTTTAGAAATACCATAATATATATATATATATATATATATATATATATATATATATATATATATATATATATATATATATATATATATTAGATTTACAAATCTCTAACTAAAATATGGCAAAAATTAATAATTATTATTTCCAAAGCTTAAACTAAATATATGTTTATATAAAAGAATGATATGAAAATAATTACCTCTATATGATATAAAATGTACTAAATAAAACACCATAATAATAATAATAATAATAATAATAATAATAATAATAATAATAATTATTATTATTATTATTATAATTATAATAATTAACAAAACAAATAAAAAAAGCTATGTGGTTGTCGGAGGACTCAGCAACCCATTCGAAAGAAAAGAAAAGGGATTGTGAGCAGAGGGAGGCGGTCGGGTTTTCGCGGCTGCGCCGGCGATCGCGCGCGGCGGAGACGGGTGTAGGCGCGACGAGCGATCAGGAGAGTGAGGCGGCGGGGGCTGGCTCACGGAGGAGCGGTGAAAACTCTGGCGGAAAGGTGCGCGCAGCGAGGCGGAGGGTTCCAACGGCGGCGGCGCGGGGAACGGCTGGGTTCGGTGGAGAAGGAAGGGGAACGACAGGCGGAGAGATAGGCGGAGGAGGCAGAGGCTGACGCAAGGCGGAGCTCGGCGCTGGCCCTGATGGCTGCGCGGCTCGCCGGCGGACGCGCCAGGAGGGCTCGGGTGGCGCTTGTCGACGGCGGAGAGGGCAGAGGGTTTTGGGGTTCGTCGGCGGTGAGATCCACGCCGGCGGCTGGTCAGCACGGCGTCGAGGCGGAGGTGAGTAGATTTGGGTTTTTCTTTTGGGTTTTTCTTGGGGATTGGTGGTCTGGTGGTGGCGCGGTGACGATGATGATGGTGGTTGTCGGCGGCCGGGATGGCTGTGACGACGGTGACGGTGGTGGTGGGGTTTTGGGGTTTTTCGGTCGTGGTGGGAGTCACCGGTGGCGGTGGACTGGCCGTAGGTGCGGGCGGTGGTGTACGGGGGTTTGACGGCCGACGATGTTGTTCTGGGAGGAGGAGCAGGAGAGGTGCGGCGTAGTCGAGGGTCGGGCTGTAGGGGCAGTGGGGTGGTGGTTGTGATGGGAGCTGTCGGGTTGTGTCGGGAGTGAAGGTCGGGTACGGCGAAGGAGATTCAACCGGGTTCGAGCAGCAGGCGGGGACGGGGTTAGGGTTAGAGCTAGGTTAGGAATTGGAATTTGATGTATCGTACCGGGATTGTCGGCACGGAGGAGGACTAATGTACATATATAATTAATGGAATAAGAATTTGGATGGACACAGACATGATACACGTAGATTTGTGGAGGAAATTTATGGAAAAATAATTTATGATAGAAATTGGAGGAGTACCTGCCTATTTATAGGATGTGGGAATTCCCAATTGGATAAGAATTAGGATTCATTTAAACCCAATTTAGATAATTCGTAATTTAATTTAAAATCAATCAAATCCAATCCAAATCTAAATCCAATTAAATCTAATTAAATTCTTTTAGTTTAAAATCAAATCAATTTCAAATATAGATATTAGTTTACTATTTAAATGTATCCATAGAATCAAATCAAAATTTAAATTATCACAAATATTTCAAAAATATGTTTTCCAAAAATACTAATAATAAATATTTCAAAAATTACACTATTTATTAAAAATAAGGTAATAAATAATTATGATATATGTATGCACAAATAATATTTACATAATATATTTTTCTAGTATACAATAAAAATATTATTTATTATTAGTAGTTGAAGGCCGTTAAAATGAAAAGAACAAACTTAGCAATTCTTGTATGATAGCAAAGTATTTATTATATAAATTATTTTGAACTATAAAAATTAAAATTAAAATTTTTTCTAAAAATATGTACGCTCCTCCATATTCGTACTCGACGAGCAATTACGAAATACGTCGTTTGTGCACAACGTACAATACGACTACGCGACGTACAATACAAAAAATTTAAATCAGTACCAAAATCGATAAAAATAGAGTAGAAATTTAGGGGTTTTACACTACTGCCCCGCCCTCCCCCGTTTCCCCCCTCATCGACCATGCCACCTTCCCATTCTCATCCGGCTCATTCTCCTGGCCTCTCCGCCAAGGAGGCCCTCTGTCGCAGGATTACGGCCGCCCTTCTCCCCCATCACCCTCCTCTCCGTCGCTTCCGTCGCCCCCCTCGACGAGCCCCCCCCGGAGGTGCTGGCCTCCCATCGGTTCTCGGGGCTCCTCCCTCCCTCGCTTGGACCCTCGAGCAGCAGTCGCTCATCAGCCACAGCCTTGCGACGATGGCCGTTTCGTCCTATGGCGTTGGACAGGTGGCCGCTCCAGCCCCTCAGTACACGTCGTCGCTGGAGCTCGGTTCCGGAGTAGCTGCAACCCCCTCACTCCGGATAACCGCCTCCCCCTCCACCTCTCCTCCCTACCCCCCCAACCCCACAACCACCACTCCCCTCCCCTCCGGGCCTTGCAGCTGGCCCTGGTCTTCCATCTCGGGGCAGCTGGAGCGGCGCAACACCCTCTCCTTCTCAGTCCCCGAACCCCCTTCCTTCCCAGCTCCCATTCCTAATTCGAATTTGCTTTGGAACCCGTCCACCAGTGGCCTCGTGGTCCCCTTGGGACTCTCGCCATCGTTGGAAGACGTACCCCTATGGGGCACAGTCAACCCCCGGTCTACCACAGGCCATGTGCCCCTGTTGGGGGACGTGCCCCACCAAGGCGCAGTCCTATCCCGGTCCCCCTTTGGCGCAGTCTAGCACCGATCTCCCCCAGGCCACGTGGCTGCGACTGGGAGCTGCGTCCATATTGGTGGGGTCCCTGCTGCCTTTTTAGGCACCTTTTCTGGAGATCCTGGCGCACTTTCGTGTGTTGTGCCACATGGAAGCTCTTCCCAGCCGCTCCTTGGAACTCCCTTCTTGGCGCAGTCAACCCCCAGCCCTCCCTTGGCCATGTGGCCCAGGGTCCTGCAGCCCCTTTGGACATCTTTTCCTGTGAGCCTGGCACCTTTCCCCTGGTAGCGGCACATGGGGGCGCACCCCAACCCTATGGCGCAGTCGACTCCCCGCCTTCCCCTGGCCACGTGGCCCAGGGTTCAGCAGCCCATTTGGGCAACTACACCCGGACGCCCGGTGCCCTTTCTCTTATGTGCCGCATGGGGGCGCTCCCCACCCTCACCCCGCCTATCTGGAGCTTGCACCCCACCTCGCTGGATTCCGCGCCTTCAGCGGGCGCTATCCTACCCTGCCACCCTATGCTCTCGGATGCGCCGAGAGCGGGCACAACCCATTTTCGCAATTCCCCTCATCCCTCTCCTGTCCCGACGGAATTCCCATTACTGCTTTTCGAGTCGGCCGAGATTCTGTGGCCTCCTCATGCGGCCCCCGTCTAGCGCGAGCCTCCCCTCCCTCCCTCCGGTTGCGTCGGGCATGGGCGCAACCCGACCGTTCCACTCCTCTCCTTCTGTTGCGCCTCCGGTGGTGGCCCAGTTAGGCGCAACCCAGTCCCCCTCTCCCCTCCTCAGGTTGCGCTGAGTCAGGGCCTTCCCCTCTCCTCCTCTCCGCACTCTCTTTCCATTGATGTGATGTTGCTCTCCGACGCGGCAGGACTGCTGGGCGCTTTCCCCCCTCTGACCCTTCGTAACCCCTGCCCTTACCGAACCCACACGGGTTCCCGCGAGCGTTCTTCCGGGGCCCGTTGAGGGTCAGTCCCTCCCTACTATGGACGCCAGCCTCTCTCTCCCGGGTTCTGTGCCTGCGGGCGCAACCCACCCTCCGGCCATCCCCGCCCCCGGCCCTCCTCTTCGTCCGTCCACTTCCTTCGCCGACATCCTTCGCCCTGACAGGGCTCCCAAGCCAGGACTCCTATTCCCGTACGTTACCCTTCCCGATATTGAGTACCCGCAGGCATCTCCCATGCCGACGGTGTCGTTCACCAACCAGGAACTCTCGTCCCTGGCCACCTCATTCCCATTCTCCTTCGTCCTCAAATTCTTAGTAGGATGTCCCAAGCTCGCCAGGATGGCAGAGGTTATTGCTGGTTGGCGGCTGACGGCGGAGTATATGGTAGCCCCCTAGACCCAAGGTATTTTCTGCTACACCTATCCTCTGACATAGACCACAGGACGGTGTGGTCCAAAGTCACAGGGAGGGTAGACTCCCACCAGATGAAGATTATCAAGTGGTCACCCAACTTCAATACCAAGGAAGACTCAACGACAGTTGCCGCATGGGTCACCTTAACCAATCTCCACCTCATTTGCTTCGTTCCGGCGGCCATTAAGCATATTGCCAACTAATTCGGTTCTTACGTGGCTACCGCCGCCGAAACCAGCAACCTGACAAAAGCTTACTACGCAAAGATATGTGTGGAACTCAACCTCATCTCAGACCCTCCCAACCATATCTTCATTGAACTCGGCAACCAAACGCACACCCAGCAAATCATCTACGACAACCACATTATCTTTTGTACTCACTGTCATTTACACAATCACCTGCCGAAGCACTGCTTTCTTCTCCATCCGGAACTGAGGAAGAAACCGGAGAGGTTAGAACCCATCCCCAAAGGGAATCAGATTCACCAATTAGCTCAACTACCCCTGCTTCCCTCCCCCCCTCCGAACACCCCACACCAGATTCAACTCCAGCAAAGGCAAATTCGGCAGAGGTAACTCAGCTGAAAAAGCTGTGATCCCCTACCACCCATCTAACCTCTCACTGTCCAATCAATTCAGCTCCCTCGCGTCAGAAGCCATTGATTCACCCTCAGAGCCGGTCTGCCATCCCGACTACGACCAAGCCCCAGGACCGGACCCAGAGGAACCCAGAGCCCCCCATACTGAAGAAGCGGATGAGTCCTCCCCAGCAGGAGTTTCGGAAGAGTCCCCCCCAGCTCCTCCGACCGTCGCCGAACTGCTTACCCCGTTCGGCCACTCCGTCGTCGATGCTCTAGCCATCCTGGGGCCAGAGCAGGCCTTTAGAGGTCTTCAGGTCCTCGCTGTCGGCTTCCCTCTCCAAGCGAAAGGGGACCAGATTGGCATCTCAGACGATTCCCTCCTCATCCCCCTGGAACAGCCCGACCTCGATTCAGCAGGAGCAACGGCCGCAACCGCCACAGGACCCGAGGACTCCTCCCTCGACCCATCCCCTAAGAAGTCAGGGAACCACTCATCAGCAACAGGAAAGCGGACAAAAAAGGGACCGCCAAATCCCCATCCATGCACACCGGGTCCACGGCGAAGCGGTTCAATCAAACCCCCCCCCCCCAAACCTCCATTAATGCTGAACATTCTCTCCTGGAATATCTGCGATCTGGCGAACAAACCTACTATGAGGAGAATCACCAGCTTTAAGAAAACTCACAAGATCGACATCTTGATCATCATCGAACCCAAATCTCATACAAGGGACTCAAATCCATTCAACTGCAGTTAGGCTTTCACTCGGCCATTGCCAGCAGACACGACATATGAATTCTCTGTTCCAAAGTCATCAAAACCGGTGTCATCCAAGATTCCATTCAAGTCATGTCTTGCTTGATGGAACATCCTCTGATCCCCAAGTGTGCCATCCTCTCCGCAGTCCACGGCAATTGTGATATTACGAAACGCAGACAACTTTGGAACGACCTTCTAAACACCAACCACCACAATCGCAACCTCTCATGTCTTTGCATCGGAGACTTCAACGTCATCACTTGCAGAGAAGAGAAGATTGGAGGCCACCCTCCCCCCCTCTCTGCCATGCAAGACTTCAACAACTTCATCTTTAACTCTCACCTCATCTCTCTCCCGTTCACCGGCAACGCACTCACCCGGTGTAACATACAGGAAGGCGAGCGACGACAATTCGCCCGCCTTGATAGAGCGTTAACGAATGCCTAATGGCTTGATACGGGGACGAAATCCAAGCTATCTCATCTTAACGCCACTGAATCTGACCACGCCCCCCTGCTGGTTGGTATCACTAGCACCTCTAACCATTCCAGAAAGAGCTTTCGCTTCCTGGACTTCTGGAGCGAGCACCCCCAATTCTTAGGGGTCGTCATGAAAGCATGGAACAGAGACTCCATTGATCCCCTTAATCGAGTGGCCATAAAGCTCCAGGCCACAAGGAAAGCGCTGACAGTATGGAGCAAGCAAGCTTATGGAGATATCTTCCAAGCCATTCGCGAGGCGGAAGACGACGTCACTCGTGCCGAAGCGAAATACATGGTCGATTGCTCGCCTGATACCAGGAAGACGCTGAATCTCACCAAAGCCATCCTCAAATTCAGGCTGAATATTAAAACCAATTTTTGGAAGCAGAAAGCGAGGATCAAATGGGACAGCGAGGGGGCAACAACTCTGTCTTCTTCCATGCCTGCGTCAACGGACGAAAACAAAAACTCACTCTCCACCAGATTATCGCAGACAACGGCACCAGCATCACTGATCAAAAAGGTATCCAAGAGGAGGCCGCGAAGTTCTACTCCAGACTCTTCTCCAAGGAGACGGTTCATAAAGACGACACCTTCCTGAGCGGGATTCCACCCCTTATCAGCGACACTGACAACCTGCGGCTTGATCAGCCTCCCTCGGAAGAAGAAGTGAAAGAAGCAGTCTGGGCCCTTGACGCGCACAGCGCCCCAGGGCCAGACGATTTTTCGGGGCTTTTCTTCCGCACTTGCTGGGATATCATCAAGACCGACATCCACAACGCGGCCTCGGCCTTCCTCCAGGGAGCGACCTATCCCAGAGCCATCTCGAGCACCAACCTCATCCTCATCCCAAAGAAAGACAACTCCGAGACATTCTGAGACTTTTGCCCTATCAGTCTCTGCACCTTTACCAACAGGACAATATCGAAGATTATCGCCTCCCGTATGGCAGGCCTTCTTCCTAAGATCATCTCGGAGGAGCAGAGTGGCTTTGTTCGGGGGAGAAACATCCAAGACAACATCATGCTGGCTCAAGAGTTAGTCACCTGCATGAAATTCCCAGCAAGACTCGATTAGCAATTTATGATCTGGGGGCAACATTGCCATCAAATTAGACATGGAGAAAGCCTACGACAGACTCGATTGGCAATTTATGATCTGGGTCTTCAGAGCCTTCTGATTCTCCGAGAACTGGACCAACGTTGTATGGAGATCGATCAGCAACTCGTGGTTCTCTACGATTATCAACGGCCAAGCGGACGGGTTCTTCAAATTCACTCTCGGGGTCAGACAAGGAGACCCGCTATCCTCCACCATTTTCATCATTGCGGTGGATGCGTTAAGCCGAAACCTCAACAAGATGCCGAACAAGCCGAATTTCCAGCACTACCATACAGCTAGCGGCTGCCCGATCATCACCCACCTGGCATTCGCTGACGATACCCTGATATTCTCATCAGGAGACGCAGGATCGGTGGAAGTCGTCCACAATACGCTTCAGATCTATGAGAGGTGCTCCGGTCAGAAGATCAACCCGGACAAGAGTGTCATCTACACCTATCACAATATCAAGAGAGGGCAAGTGGCTAGCATATTAACCACCACACCATTCCCTATCAAGTACCCTTCATTCCTCTACCTCTGGTGCCCCTGGTGTACGGGAAATCTAATGTCGGGATCTTCGAGAACCTGACCAATCACATCAGGAAGAAGCTAGAGGGCTGGCACAACGCCACCCTATCACCTGGAGGCAAGATTATCCTCATCAATCACGTCCTCACCTCCATTCCCATCTACACCCTGACAGTGTGTTCCCACCCAAAGAAAGTCATATCCCACATCGAGAGCATCTTCAACAAATTTCTCTGGGGCCACAGCGACGGACACGAAAAGCACCATTGGGCCAGTTGGGACACCATGGCTCGTCCCACCAAAGAGGGGGGGTCTGAGTTTTACCAAACTCTTCCACATTGTTAACGCTTTCTCGATGAAATTATGGTGGACGCTGTGCACCAGTAAGAACTTATGGTCCAGATTCATGAAGGCCAGATACTTCAAGCATATCCACCCGTCCACGGCCATCGCTAACAGCAGATCATCCACGGCATGGCGTCGCATCCTTCACGGAAGATCCCTCGTCGAACCGACGATTCGGCTTAAGGTTAGCGAAGGGAAAGCATCCCCATTCCTGGAGCGCTGGGTTGGCGATTTCTTACTTCCCAACACTCCAACGGCTCCTAGGAACAGCACTATCAAGGATCTATGGGACCCTCCCAATAACACCTGGAACTGGACCAAAATCAGGTCATGGGATGGGATCGAAGTGACCGAAAACATTCGTCGTAGCGGTTTGAGGATCGGCTCGAACGCCGATAAGCTCGTGTGGGCACCAGACAGAGCTGGCACCTTCTCGGTTAGATCTGCCAGGAGCGTTATCCTGGGCAACGTGGTACCGTCCCCTACCTCTGCCTCTTACTGGCAGACGTGCATCCCTAAGAAGTGGTCTTTCCTCATCTAGAGAGCCCTTCGCAATATCCTCTCCACCGACGACAATCTTAGCACTATTGGATTCAGCCTTGCCTCTGCGTGCACATGCTGCTCTGATCGACCATCGGAAACAGCTAACCATATCCTCAGTCAGGGGGACCTACCGGTCAAGATCTGGAAACCTTTTTTTCGACGGTACAAAATCCCTTACGGAGGCGACAACTTTCACCATCTCATGGCCACCTGGGCTTCAGCGTCCCATGGTCACCAGATCGTCGCTGTGGCCACCACGTGGGTCATCTGGAAAACCGAAACAAGGCGAGGTACGAAGGCCATCAATACAGCGCAGACCAACTTATTTGGGAGACCATTCGTCAATTCCACAAACGGAGACCCCTCTGCAGGCACGACCAGGAGGCTTTCTGGAACTCTCTCCTATCCTCGGCTTAGCCTTTTTGGTTTCTTGTTTTTCTCTTCTTTTGTCAGTATACGTATATAGGCTTCGACATTTTGCGCCTCATGGTATACTTGTATAGGTTCGGCCTTTTCGGACTTCTTGAATAAAATTGGTAGTTTCCCCAAATATATATATATATATATATATATATATATATATATATATATATATATATATATGCCTTTATCTGCTTAGTTTTTAATTGGGAAATTCTGTTGCACTATATTCATCCCCTCTAGAGGTGCCATCGATCCGACAATAATGTCGATTGCCGCCCGATGGTAAGGGAGCAGATCCTCATGCCGGATCTTGTATTGGCCTCTAACCTGATTTATTATCAGCTTTGAGTCACCATAAGCCTCTAGGTAGTCGACTCCCAACTTCTTGGCGAGTTAGAGTCCGATGATAAGGCATTGTACTCGGTGATGTTGTTGGTGCATGATTCTATAAGAGAATATGCACGATGAATGATTAGGCCCTCAAGAGTGACCAGGACCACTCCTACTCCTATAACAATTTTGCCTTTAGGGCCTGTTCTTGAAGCATCATCAAAGAACATCCACAAAACGGGATCTTTCGTGACCGTACTGGACTCCAAGACCTCATCTGGAATACCATCATAGAGTTTTAATATTTCCAGAACAGGATGTGCCGCCAAGAAATTAACAAATACTTGACCCTTAACCGCCTTCTGTGGGACGAACACCATGTCATAGGGCGATATAAGGATTGTCCACGTGGCTAACCATGACTTTAAGGCTCTTGGCTTTGCCATGAGGACTCTGAGGGGGTTGACCCTAGAGATGACATAGATTGTCTGTCCAGCTATGTAGTGGCACGTCTTTTGGATAACAAAGACTAGATCAAGACACTCTTTCTCAACGTGATTATACCGATGTTCGACACCAATCATAGTCATGATCAGATTGTAGATTGCTTGTTCGTGCTCTTCATCGCTTTTCTCGGCTAGCAAGTTACCAAGAGAATGGTCCATGGCCTGGACGTAAAGTAAAAAGGGCTTCCCCGCGACTGGTGCTTCCAGGACTAGGGGGCTATTGAGATATTTCTTGATATCATCGAACGCTTGTTGGCATTCCTTGGTCCAGACATAAGAAAAAACTTCCTTCTTCATTAGTTTAGTGAAGGGTTGGCATCGTCCAAAAAGATTTGCTATGAACCTTCAGATGTATGCCAAGCGTCCTTGTAGGCCCCAAAGCTCTCGGAGGTTCTTCGGGGGGGCATGTCCAGGATGGCGTTGGTTTTTTCAGGGTTAATGTAAATACCCTTGGCTGTAACGATGAAAGCCAAGAACTTGCTGTTGGAAACCCCCAAGAATGACTTGGTTGGGTCATCTTTAGCTGATGTGCCCGTATTAAGTCAAACACTGTCTTCAGGTCTTCCAAATGGTCGGCCTTCTTTCGACTTTTAACGACAATATCATCAACATAACATTCCACTATTTTTTGAAGGTGTTCGCGGAATATAGTGCTCATAGCCCATTGATATGTCGTACCAGCGTTCTTCAAACTGAAAGGCATTACTGTGTAACAGTAGATTCCTTTTGGCATTCAGAATGACATGTGCTTTTCATTATCAGAGAACATTTTGATTTGATTGTATCCCAAAAATCCGTCTATAAAAGACATACGTTTGAAGCCAAAAGTAATATCGATCATTACGTCCGTGATTGGGAGGGAAAACTCGTCTTTTGGATAGGCCGAGTTGAGATCCCTAAAGTCTATGTTGACTCGTATCTTTCCATTCTTCTTGGTGATAGGAACAACATTAGCTATCCAATCTGGGTGTTGCTCCCCACGAATAAAGCCACTGGTGATGATCTTGTTTACCTTGGTTTCAATAGCATCCATAACATCATAACGAAAATGTCGCTGTTGTTGTTTGATCGGTTTGACATCTGGCCAAATGTTAAGTTTATGTATTGTGACCTGTGGGTCTATACCTGGCATATCCTCGTAGCTCCAGGCGAAGACATCAATGTATTCTTGGATAAGTTGTATCAGAGATTTTCTGTCTTCTCTTGTCAAACTCTTACTAATGAAGATGGGGTTAGGTGAAGACTCATCTCCTAAGTCGATTTGCATAACCTCATCTTCAGTGGAAGGTTTACGTTGTTCGAAACGCCACTCCTATTGGAAACCTAAGCGTTGAGCTCAGGGTTCTTCTTCGAAGAATTCCAGCATTTGGTCTTCATCCTCTACTAGGGGATTTGTAGAGGTCATATTGACCGACAATACCTTCTTGAAGGCCTGGACGATGCTGGTATCGGAGTCCCATATTAAGGAATCTGATGAATGAGAATACATCTCGACTTTAGCTTTTGAACTCTTCGGAGTTGTCAGGGGTGTAATATAGCCCAACCCCCGGCAAATACGCTGGTAGTAATCTTAAGGCTTTCCTTTTGGAGCAGGAACTCGTAAGGGGAGGCGTCGCTCTTTACCGTAGTTTAGACCTTTGTTACTGGTCAAGTTGTAACCCATCTTTTGGATGAGGTGTTTGGCCTGAGCAGTATAGATAGATTTGTATATTGCCGTTATCGTGTTCTGGTTCGGCGGGGGTAAGTCTTTGGGGACGTTCTACCCGACCGAAGATGATGGGCTCATAGTCCTTTTTTTCGCCGGGACAACGAAGTAAGCGCATCGGGGCGGAACAGTAGCATTGGCGGTTGTTACTTGTGTTTGTAATGCACCTAAAGCATTATCCAAGACATACATTGCATTCTATTGTGCACAAGAGTAATTCAAAGATAACTTTTTATTAATGAAATACAGAATTTTGTCCTGAGGGATTACATCATCTAAAGAGGGTACATCGGTATGGACAAATATATAATCCCCCAACTCTTCATCCATTAGGACCGGAACAGTTACCGGAGGAGATGGCTTTCTGCCATAATTTAGCTACCAAGGGAGCTGAGCCGGAGGATTCCGCGAACTTGGAGCTGCTTCTGGGGTCTTTCTTGGCAACTTGACCCTGATAGGTTCTTGGGTTTCTACCGGCAACTTGAAGGTCATGGCGACGGGATCCTTTCTGTGAAGCTTGGCCATGAGAGTAGTTGACGTTTGAGGAGGCTTCCCTTTCAGTCAAACTCTCAACGGTTCTTCAGTCACAATTATAGTTTCCGCTTCATCGTCCGCATTATTGGCATCATCATCCAAGTGGTCTAACTTATACAAATCAGCATCAGTGCAGTATGCCTCAATTCCTCGAAAGGATCAATTTCAGTAAGTTCTGTTTTAGTGACCCCGTTGTTGGCTACTTCATGCATTGATGGAGGGTGGAGGACACGATCATGTGTTCGTGTATCCACAGACATCCCAACAAGACGTTGTAAGATATGTCTGCATCAATGACATAACAGGTCATATTCGTTTGAATATCACCTATCTGGCACTTCAAATAGATTTTGTCGAAAGGATTGCTCTTTTCGGCGTGAAAACCGCTGATCGTAGTATTGGATGTAGTCAACCGGTGCATTGGTATCCCAAAATCTGGAGTAAACTCCGAGGGATGATGCTGAAAGAAGAACCATGGTCGATATGTATTGCGATCGACCTTGATGGCGCTAACATACCCCGTGTAGTATAAGGGTCTGTTATGCCTATTATTCTTCACCAACATGTCCTGCTGAGAGAAGGTGATGTTCGGGATCGTCTTGACCATATTGTGGCAATGTGGGCAAGCGACAGGATCTTCTTCAGGTGGCTGGATTTGGCCCAGAAAAGAGTCAGCATGTTATAACGCCTCGCTGAGGGCATCCCGTGTCTCTTTAGAGAGACGCATGAGCTGAAAGAGCGACAGCCAAGCTAATGTTTTGTCACGACCCGCTCCCGAATAATCGGGTACGAATCGAGTCATGCTCGGCCTACGCTGTCATTGACAGTGGTAGTCAGCCGTCTAGTCTAGTCATCATCAGAAATCACATAACTCATCACAGCATCTATCACGAATATATTACTACTATCCATCACATATCACTATTATGCAGTTATTACAGCCTTTTACATGAATGTTCGGGTACAAAACCAGTAATGAAAATAAAGGCTATCTAAGTCTGCTACATCCTCAATCTCAATACAACATATCTAATCCTATATAATCATCTAAAAGCAAGGAATATAATCCTGCTGAGCATCCAGAGTAAGCCCCGATGCTAGGTCTCCCTGCTGGTCATTGTCCTCTATATGAGCAGTCTCACCTGTAATCAACAATCCTCTCAGAAAAAAAAAGAAAAAGAAGAAGCAATGTACATAGTAGCTCAACCAATCACAACAGAGTATCAAAGAAAATAAACAAGAACTAAAGTAAATAAAGGAAATACTGACATATGTACTAACTACATGAATCATGCAATAGAACACCGTCAAGCATGTAGGGCTATCAAGTCAAGAGTATAGAGTAATGGTATGCTAGCAGGCATGTATAGGTGTACCATGTATGCTACACTAACAGGAATAAGGTATATAGCGACGATATGCTATCAAACATGTCTAGTTTAAGGCATATCATGTATTATATACTAGCAGTCAAGTAAACATGCGTATTGTATAGGGTACTAATATACTAGCAGTCAGGTATAGGTCTAAAATATATTATGTACCCTATACTAACAATCAGTATACGACCAGGCTTAAGTGACTACATGCCCCCACGATGTTCTTCCCACCTCGACACGACACGACATGACACGATGGCATTCGAGTAAATGAAATTAAATAACAGGAAATAGGTCCAATATAATATGCATGCAATGTGTTGATTGAGTACAAGTACTTGCCTTCTTCCTGGGTTTCGTCAATGTCTTCTAAACACCAAAAAATAGGAAAATAGGTTTTAGAAATATTCTAAAAATCTTACTAGATTTCTTACTATGCCTTAATGACAAAAATAGCACTTTGTATTATTAATCCCTTAACTTATTCCTAATAGGAAACTTAATCTAGCTCACAAATGTTTATTGGGCCATAAGGCCTAAACACTCCAACTATCTTAAATCCATATACTAAAGTCCTAACAACATTTTTATATAGTTACTGGTCTTGAGAGCCACCGGTCCAAGATAAATAAAATAGGAAGCCTCAACATTTATTTAGAATCACAAGTCGAGTTAATCCCTACAGATCCATAGGCTGGCCCAAAATCCCACTGACTACACAAATCACATTAACCTCTCAAAGCTCAACTACAGATCAGTTATATCCAACACATTCACTCTCCAGTCCATGAATAATAGCCCATAACGGCATAACTGAACAAGAGTCCAGCATTACTTAACCCATCAACATGCCCGAGTCAAATACACAACCAACTGCCATCACTCGGAGAAAACTCAGTCAAACCTATAACCCTAATTACACCTAACAGTCGGGTAACAGTGACCAATTCAAGTACTCCCAAACGATCCATAGGCTCCAAAACCATTTTAAGAACTGACACAAGAAGGTGAGTGCAGTCCCATTGGTTTTCCAAATCTATGCCTAGCTTAGGTTCTCAGATTGCGTCCACATAGTCCCGTGTCGACCCGATACAAGATCTACTCCAGCCCCTCGTCATGACTTCAATCCACAGATGACTCGGCTCAAAGTACGCTATCATATAATGAAATAATATGCCTGAAACAGAGTATGCAATGAACAAAGTCTCCGTAGTCCGATACTGCCTTCCCGTGTCCAGAGCAGGTGTCCAAACTGATAATACAGTCGTTACAGACAATTTGTCGAGCACCTAGCATGCAAGACCAAAGGCGATCTAAACTAATTTCTCTCGATAGTTTGATCCAGGAAATGAAAGAAAGCAAGGAAATAAAGTTCCAAGGAAGAATCCAATAACCAGAGCCAAGAATTCTTACCAAATTATATCGATTTGCTTCTAATCCACACACGAGCTTGCACCCTCTGCTGTCGTTCCGATCAGGTTCACTGATCTAGTCTCCTATTTTGAGAGGGCTCCAGATGATCGCAGCATCGCCTCCATTTCGCACGGTCGATCGCTCGGCTGCGCTTCGTCGGAGAAGAAGGTCGAATGGAAATGGAGTCTCAGATCTGATCAAACCGGTTGGCATTTGAAGGGTTATGGGCTAATCGATTGGGTCCAGTCCAACTGGGTTGGCTTCGACTATCGGTTAGAAAATTTATCGGGTCGAGTCTTAATGACTTGGTCATGTTTCATAAGTCACCTCCTTATGGGCTGGCATAGGGACAAGGCTATGGTTCCTATTTATTGGGCTTCAAAGGGAAGTATGGGTTGGTTTAAAGGAAAATGTCTGGTTTAAATGTGGGGCTTTACAATCGGCTGGTTATACAATAATAAGTAGGCTTTAATGGGTTTGGAAGAATGGTTTGGCCCAATTGGGCTATGGTCAAATAGTGGCCTAACAACAGAGGAGAAAGCTGATTAATAAGAAAATGCCACATGAATAATTATAATAGATAACCTTAATGGATTATTATAAATAATTACAACATTCCTAATAGATAATTTAGAAAAGTAAATAGATAACTATAATAGAAATATAGGAGAAATGACCAAATTCTTGTTTTTAGAAAAAGTGTAGTTACAAATATTGGCAAGTTGTGCCAAGTATCAAAGTTATAGGGCTTGATTGGCCCCACCGCTGAGTCTTTCCTCAGAGATTTGTCGAAGCGAACCTCCTTCTGCTTCTGTTTATCTGCTGTGGGAGGTTGAGATGGACCTGCTTCCGGAGTATCAGGTGTGGTGGCCGCAGCAGGTGGAGGTGCTTCTTCCCTCGGAGCCTGATTGCCCTCATGCTGGTAAGATAGACCAGAACGGGTGCCTACCAGGGTTTCATCGGTCATGGTAGACACCATACGACATGATTTCGATTTCTTCCCTTTGACAGAGAGTGTCGGGGCATCATTATGTCTGGGGCAAGATCGGGATGGACCCCAATAACTTTGCCTTGCGGCATTGTAAGCGGGATTAGGCCCTGAGCATTATCACGGGCCGATGGAAGGTTAACAACTTTCATTGTCATCTTCAGGATCAGGACAACACCGTCTTGGGCTTTCGACTTCAGGAAGCTGCCGGATTTAAGGGTCATCTTATTGGCAGTGACCGTCTTGTCCTCGTAGTCAAGTGAGAGGACCTTGGCATCAATGAGCCTCTGTATCTCTTTCTTCAACACGTAGCAGTCACGTGTCGTATGGTAGATGTACCGATGTTAGTGACAGTACTTGGGACTGTCCACCTTGTCCACTTTGTCAGGACGCTTGGGAGGTAGGAGCTGTAGCTTATCGTCCTTCATCAGTACGTTGAAGAGCTCGAGAATGTGTTCATCATTAAAGGAATAATTTTCCTTTGGTCTTGGCACCTCTACCGGCTTTTGGTTTACAGATGCTGAACATTTGTAAATGCTGACAGCCAGGGCTTGTTTTCCCTTTCCGTCCTTGCTATTGTTAGGGAGGTTGTTGCTAGATGGGCATTTCCTTTCGTCTTCGAGTATAGAAAAGTTTACCCCCAACAAGCGGGCATCCCGGGCATTCCATTTAGTACTGTCAGCAATGATAATGAATGGCGTCCACTATGTGCATTGAGGAGCATTATGCCAGAGTTTGACTATAGGGAGCATGTTTTTACGACACACGTCCATTAGTACGGGGTCAGGTACACCTGGAGGTAGTCCCAGGGCTGCTTGATAGAAATGCTCGATGTAGGCACGAACGAGGCTCTCTTTCCTTCCGAGTAATGTCCATAAGAGCGGACCTCGTCATATCCATTCCCCCTCATAGGACCGGGAGAGGAAGAGTCGTTTCAAATCATCAAATGACGAGATGCAATTGACGGGGAGACTATCAAACCACTCATATGCTACCCCATGTAATGCCCCAATGAATAGGCTTGTGAGATGGGCATCGTCTTTTGCTAAATGCCCCAAAACAAAGGCAAAGTATGTCAGGTACCGTCGGAAAGACTTATTTCCATCGAATGGTATTATCGTTTGTGATTTGTACTTATGAGGGTATAGTATACCACGTTATCCCACTCAGGGGGATATGGTTGCCGGATCCCTAATTTTTGGAGTGACTCTTGCTTGTCCTTGGCGTCAAAGAGAGCGTGCATCTCTCTAAGAGCTTGTTGTATGTCCTCTGACATTAGTGGATCAGATGACCGTCGCAGTGTAGGGTTCCCAGTTGGGAGTGGTGCCTGAGAGGGTGCATTAGATTTCCTATTTTTTCTGGGGTTTGATTCGTTGGAGCAGGGGCACGGAGTGGTAATATATATTTGAGCTCTAAGACCACCTGGGTTGAGGCTTGCATTGATTCGGTCAACGTATGCAGGCCTATGTCGAGAGCCTCTATATGTTGCAGGTGGTTTGACCCATCGCTGCTCCCTACATTATCATCCCCTGTCAAGTATACGGACATTAGTTGGTGGGAAGTAGAAGGTACAGTGGTCCTCCCGCTCTCCAGCTCAGATCCTTTGGTTTTACCTTCCCGAGGGAAGACATGTAAGTTTATGTCATCTTCTGATTCAAAGGAGTAGCTACCCCAGCCCGTTGATAACTTGCACCTCCAGAAGCATCTGTGATAGTCCCGTACAATCCCTCATCTGGTTGGAATGACAGGTTGTCACGGAATGTCGGGGACTTGGTACACCCAACTTGTACTGTTGATGAAACGATAGTTCCCTGCGATGAGGGCTTGGCCTTAAAGCGAGTGTGTTGGAACACACCCGTGCTGGGCACGACCATCTTACTGTCTTGAGGTCGGCTCTTAGACTTAGATGCACTAGCCAAAATGAGAGGATTCTTAGAAGTTTTTTTGAGGGAGGGTAAGCTCCATGTAGCATTACACGAGGTAACCAAAAGTTTATCCTCGTCTTCCATCGACGATCCCTTGCCGAGTCATTGTCGAACATGTGCCGATGGTTGCAACCGTTGAAAAACTGACTACCTTCTTTATGGAGACACAATTGTCTGGTTACAGTAGTAGTTGATGATTATGTTAGCATAAGTGTACGCTGAGGTAGGCACATTATGCATAATAGAGGTCTCTCCTGCCTTACACTTGTGAGAGATCACACATGTAAGTCACATGAAGGATATTCACATTTACGTCCACTTCATGTGTGCAGCCAAGTTGGGCATATAAATGTAGATGTGATTATTGCGTCCCTTGACCCAATTCCTGCGCATGAGATATGCTTAGTTCATGAGTGGGGGTTGCTTGTGGGGCAGACTCATTTAACGCATGCAGCCACACTGCTTACATGAATCTCTCACCATAATATTTGCCCTTGGCTTGGTTCCTACACATGAGCGCCCAAATGACAGGGAAACTTTAAGAACTGTGTCATTCGAGGCGAATGAGCAGTTGAATCAGTTCTGTACAAGGTGCCGTCAGCTGCACACATTACTGTCATCGCATACTTTCAACTAGCTGTTGGCGTAGCATGTTGATCATACATGGTACGTATTGCCTTGAATTTCTTTGTACTAGCCCTAGAAGGCGTGTAATACGCAGAGTCCAACTTGGCCTTACCCAGAGGCAGGCAATTATGTCAAAGACAGAGGATCTTTCCTGTACAGCTGGCTTCGTACGCTGATGGGATGTTGTGCCTTTCTTCTTACGCTGTGCCTTTATCTGGCACACAACCTAGGAATGGCAGCCTCCGCTGTACTTCTAAGAAATTGGACTCGATTAAGGAAGCGCAGTAGTAGCGTGTGTATGCGTATGGAGTGCGTCTTAGTTTTGGGAAGCTTGGGGCGCATCCCCATCAGTCGTGTTGCTTGGCACAATGGTCTTAAGCAACCAGGTACGACGAGTCTTCTTCAATTTTGCTAGCTACTTCGAAGGACTCTGTTGCCTTCATAGAGTAAGTCATTAAAAGCTTGCTGATCTAAACATACGACTAGCATCTTTTGAGTGGACCCCAGCAAGTCGTTGTCAGATTGTGTTACTTTCTCGTAAGAGGAGAAGGAAGTCCCCAGCTGAATCGTCATTTTGTTTGTCATGAACAAAAGTTGAAGTACATTTTGTATTACAAACGAGAAGAAGAACAAAAGAAGTCATAAATAAGAGATCTAAGTACAATTTGATTATGGAAAAGTGTGACAATGGAGATCGAACACTGTAGCGGTTCCTTTACTCCGTTGATGATCTGATGAAGAGAAGAACTTGCTCTGACTCCCTGACTGCCTGTGAATGAATGATCTGGGTTTACCAATCGAGAAGTAGTCGAAGATACTGAATGGATAAAGACTTCTTCTATTTATAGGCGGGCACATATACGATGTGCGTACGGTTTTTTTGGTGTACATGAGTGTTGTATTGCACTGTTGGGGCTACTAATGAGTTGACACGTGACAATTGTTGAGATTCGTTTGTTGCTGAGATCTTGGATGGTTGGCACCCATTTATAAACATGACTGAGTCAATGAAAAATGTCGTGTGCACATCGTTCGAAGATCTCGTTCTATTTAAACAAAATAGATTTGATCGTATCTAGGAGATACGATTTCTAGATGGCATATTCCAATAATGCCATGAGAGCTTCACTTTTGGGATTGGTGTGAGTGAGCTGTGCGTCATAGAGGCTGTGCTTTCTAAGTATTATAGAAATTGTGCTTTCTAGGCATCCTGAAGGCTGTATTTTTTGGATTATAGTGGCTACGCTTTTAGGAGCGTCAGGGTAACTGCGCTTTTGAGGCACATTGGATGTTGTGCTTTCGACTGACAACTAACATCTAACATCTGTTATTTATCAGTTGACGATTGATAGCTGTCCCCTGTCATTTGTGTTAGCATGTCATAAATGCTGAAGTGATGGCCCAGGGTCCAAGCGCTGCGCTTTTGAATGCTTTCCAGGTGCTACACTTTTTACAATCTCTGGAGCGCTGCGCTTTTGGGGTGTCTTGGGTCAAATCTCCTTCATTTCTGCTTCTTTGTAGGGCTCGAGATGAAATAACAAAAAGACTTAGTCAGAAATCTCATAAATGAGATTCATTATGATGAATATGAGGTTCATCCAATTAACACGGAGCCTTTGACTAGCTGCCACTTGGCGTGTGGGTTTGACCACACACAGCCTATAAATTGGGGTATTTTTAGAGCACAACTCATTCGTGCACCCTTCTTTCCCACTTCCTGTCGGAGATAATATTGTACTCTGATCACTGTGAGTAGTCTCTTTGGTGAGCTTGACAAAACTTATGCCAGTCGGGGGCTAGATTTGTAGAACTGTTTGTTCACAGAAGTAGCGAGTTTGATGAAGGAATATTTAAGAAGAACCCCGATGACTATGGAAGGAGTTTGAAGGAGTTGTCCCTGTTTATGCAGTACACTAGCTGTGCTTTGGTTCAAGACGATGCCTAGTGCCAAGATATTGAACACGGGGGTTTGGATTTACTACCAATCTACGTTCTGCTTAATAACTGCTTTATTCGGGGAGGAAGTGATACGATCCTGACGAGGAAGTGATTCGGCCTTCACGAGGAAGTGATTCGCTTGTGACATGGAAAAGGGCGTACATTGTGAAATGCTTGTTAGGCTTTCACTTTGTAGCCACGATTTTACATAAGCTGTGGTTTTGTACGCTGAGTAGACAATGATGCGCTTTTGCTGAGCAGACAACACTGTGGTTTTTGCTGAGTAGACATTGTTGGGCTTTTTGTTGAGCAGACAATGCTGCACTTTTGTACGCTGAGTAGATAGCTTTATATGCAATCATGAAGAATATGTAATAGGCTTTTGTAATCATGACTATTTTAATAAAGAATCTCTTTCATGCACTTTTCTCCCAATTTGCCTTTGTGCTTTTCACGACGCTAGCTTTTGAGGTACACAGCAATTCTGCGACTTTTGACTGCGCTTGTAGATGCTTCACTTTCATGCTTCTATACTCCCTTATATTCAAATTCATTTTTCCCAATCATGCTATTAGTTAAAGTACGGCTACTTGAAGTACATCTTCCTTGTTTACTCCATATCAATAATCATTGAGTTATAATCATTCAGTTATGTTCATTTATGTGTTTATTCGGAATATTTTATGTTTTTACTATTGATTTTACCAATCGTCTTCGAAACACAGTATCCTCGTCGCCCAAAAGTGTAGTGATTCAGTCATCTTCGAAATACTGTCTTCTCGTTGCCCAAAAGCGTAGTGATTTAATCGTCTTCGAAACACAGTTTCCTCGTCGTCCAAAAGCACAGTGACTCAGTTGTCTTCGAAACATAGTCTTCTTGTCACCCAAAAGTGCAGTGACTCTGTCGTCTTCGAAACACAGTCTTCTCGTCGGCCAAAAGTGCAGTGACTCAGTCGTCTTTGAAACACAGTCTCCTCGTCGTCCAAAAGCGCAGTGACATCAAAGCCTCACCAGAAGCGTGCCTCATATAGAGGTACAGTCATATGAGGTGGCATTATTCCACGTGGCCAGTCAGATACTTATATTTCAGATATTATCAAACCTGTTTGTTTAAACCACCACTTCTGAGATAAGAATGAAGTTTAGTTCTTGTTGATAAGAGCAACAGTCAATCGGTTTGTTTAAACGATCGCTTTGGAGATAAGAAAGGAATTTTATTATATTGATAGGGCAATATCCAATCGGTTTGTTTAAACTGCTTCCTCAAAGATAGAGACAAAATCTGACTCTTTGATAGGAGCCAAATCCGCTCAGCTTCATCCCAACAAAAAGCCTCGAGCAATGGAGGTACGCCATGTGTCATTTATTCGGTTATGCTGATAACCAACCGAGATCATGATAGAAGGGAATATCAACGTCTGCCACCTGTCAGCTCAGCAATAGCCTTCACCATGCAATGACAGCAGATTCTCTGATATCTCAATGTGCAGCGCTCCTGCGCGTTCAACAAATCTCATGCACATCGTATATACAAAGCCTATAAATAGAATGAGTGGGTCATTCGATCAAAAATCTTTGGCAACTTTGACATCTTCTTGATTGGCAACCCAGAGTTCCATTCATAAGCACTAGAAAGTCAGAACAAGTTTAACTCGTCGTCAGATCGTCAATGAAGTAAAGGAGCCGCCACATTGCTTGATCTCCACCATCACAATTTTCCAGAAATTTTTTTATTTAGATCTCTTGTTTAGGAATCGATTGTACTCTTTTACACGTTTAATATACAAAAAGTTTATATAACCTTTTGTCATGGCAAACAATCTACTATGGGTTCCATGGATGTCCTTACTAGAAATAAGCTAATAGGATTGATAGGTACCTATCTATGCTCCCCTGTACACATAAAAGTATAACCATCGTCACCCATAAAATGCATATTAGCTATCTAGTATACAAGTATTTATATAGCTATCAAAATAATATATTAACACATGCAACAGATACAAGTTTGGGCCATGAAGGAGATTGGGCGAATGATATTTGAAATGATCCTTAATGAATTCTCGAAAGATCAAGTAGAGATGCTATAGGGACTCTCATTCCTATTGGCTATTTAAACAGATCAAACTAATTATGATATAGTTTCCCAGTGGCAATAAGAGGCCGAACAATAATCGTGGATATAGTCTCACTAGTATATGGAACTCATGCATATCCAAAATCATTTCACCTAGAATTCATGCCTTGCCAGTGTACATCTGGCTGTAATGAACTCCTGGCTCCGTGACCCAGAATGGTAGGTACTGAGTAGTCTCTAAACTTTACCCATTTTAAATGATATTGACAGACCACCTCAAGTGGTCGGAACGTAATGTATCTAGGACATAGTATCAATAGTATCCGAAAACCAATACATATATACCTAAAGTCACTTCAAATTAGGTCCCCTGCCTCGCTAGTGCGTTGCTGGCTGTAGTGGTCCTGTAGTTTCCATAATTCAGATAAATGGTTGCAGTGCGCGGCTGCCATGCCATAGTAGGTTACCGAATATTCTCTCAACTTTATCTATGGGAGTCTCAAAGGAGCACCTTGATAATTCAAATTTAAGCAAGCTTTCCGATTTACTAAGGAGATTCAACCATACTAGAAAGGACATGTAGTATCAGTGTAAATATCTGTTCTTGAGAACAAGGGATCAACTATAAATAGAAAAAAAGAGTCACCAAGGTTGATTTAAGCTAGAAGTGGTATCTGTTCTTCAGCCTTTCTCTAATACTCAATGATTGAAGTCAGAAACTTATAGACACAAAATTGATCAAAATACAACTATGGTTAATTGAGTTGGTTTCAGGAAGAACAAAAAAGGTGAAGTTTGAGTGGAAGAAACCAATAAATGGAGTGTTATTGGCATTTGGAAATTTCTTAGGAGATATTGGCCTATACTAGAATTACTTTGGAAAAAATTCTGTGGACACACACACGAAAAAGAAGAAAATACTGTCTTTTTTTTATTGGCACAAGGCACCACAAATCGAGTACGCCTGAGAGATCATGCGCTGAGGATCCCCGAGTACAAAAAGGAATAATTCTGGAGAATGGGACGATGGAGATCGAGCGGCAGTTGCTCCTTTACTCCGTTGACACTTCGATTACAAAAGTGGGAGAAAATCTAAGAAAACCTAAGAAAATTGCTAACTCTCGGCTCACTGGCAAGAAGTGCAGCAATTTGGCTCTTGAAAATGCTCTCTTTTTTGTCATTTGAAGAGGGATGAGGTCCCCCTTTTATAGTCGTTCTTGAGCTGGAATGGTATTATGCGCCCACATGAAGAAACACGCTGGTTTCTATGTGGACGCATAGTCCTACTTTGGGTGCATAGGACGTAGGCGTATATAGGCTACGAGATCGTGGATTGGTCGTGATGTTGACATGGCCGTATGCTTCGGCGCACGACTGCTCGTGGAGAATGACGTGGACGTGCGCTTCGGTGCAAGTTTTGATCATGGCTTTGACTGAGTTAGGCTTGGGCGCATAGCCATGTCTCAGGCTATGTGCCCTCCTTTCGGGAGAGCTAGTCTTGGGCGCATGGAGCTATGCTTGACTGGGTGCATGGAGCTATACTGACTTGGACGTATGGAGCTACACTGACTGGGCGCATGGAGCTACACTGACTTGGGTGCATGGAGCTGCACTGACTTGTATGGAGCTATACTGACTTGGACGTATGGGGCTTCATTTGTTGAAAAAGTTTCATGCTTCTACAAGACCCCCTTCAAAGTTTTCGATACTTGAACAAGTTCGAAATAATTTGAAATAAGTATGGATCGTCTTCTCGTAAGGCAATAGGCGCATAACACGGCTCTCTCCTTGGACGTATAGTATTTGGCCAGCCTGTCAGGGAGATACGACTGTTGAGATTTTTCTTGAAATCCGAACTGACAGATTTATCGGAACAGAATTTGAAGCGGTCCATCCTTCATACGTCGTCCACATTAGCAAGGGACAGTCGCATGGTGTACAAAGAGCTGATCCTTCACGTGGGCATATAGGCTGTAGTAAGCGCATACAACACAATAGGCGCATACAGCAGGTGGGCACATAGGAAGTGGCCCGTGCCTATAAATAGACCCTTGGAGGAGAGAGAAAGTTTATTATTCGTTTCTCTTTGAATTTTTCAGAAAACTCTTCGTCTTCTTTCTTTGAGAACCATGTCTCCCAAGGTCGCCAAGAGATCCGCGAAGGGCAAGGGGGCTACATAATTTTGTTGCAAACACGATAACATCTGGAGCAAGAAGGACTTTGCTAGGACTGAGTTACCCTTCCATTATCTGATGGGGTGGCTGATACCGTACTGTCCCAAATTGATGAACGCTGGGCTGATAACAGAATCTTTAGCGGGCGATGCCTTTATTCGGAGGTACAGAGATGCTGATTGGACTATTACAGGGGTGCCTGCTTGCATGAGGGCTTTGAGTTTTCTGTAAAATTACGAATTCTTCAGAGTATCGCCTCCATCTGGTAGTGGTCGTGCGGGAGACACCCTAGTAGATGGGAGAGCACTCACTACTAGCCTCCCTATTGGAGCATTCCGTTGGCTCCAGTTCATTAGGCCTTTTCATCTGGTACTTAGGAACAGGAACCACGCTTTCCTGGAGCCTTACTTGCCAAGCCGCTTTGCACGATAATTCGGCTATAGCCAGCTTCTTTTGGGCATTTCCAGTCCTCATCTCCAGTCAATAGGGAGTCTGATCGACGGGGCGCGTGCATGGGGCTATTACAATGCTGGATGTACAGGGGCAGTTTTTTTCCTGCCTGAAGATAAACCCGACACTCACATGCTCTTTGCTGCTGCTAAGTTCTACATCCAGGTCAATACCTTTTTTTCTGGGTATGACCGTGAGCATAGTTTTGTATTGGGGACCAAGCTTGCCCCTATCCTTGCTGATATAGGATGAGCACGTGCAATGGGAAGTAGTAGGAAGGAAGGTGTCGTCCCTACAATTGAACCAGTTGTAGCGTCGCAACAGAGAGTTGTAGTTGAAAAGCCTATCATTGCAGCGCCTCGGAGGGAGGATACTGAAGAACATCTTCCTACCATTCCTCACAAGAGGAAGGCTCCCACCGAGCCGGTGCCACGACCAAAAAGGACAAAGGTGGTTGTTTCCCGGAGGAAGAAGGTTACGGACGTGGGTGTCGGCTTGCCTCCTCCCAGAAGGTCTTCTCGGCAGACGGTGTTGCAGGTCGTTGCCATTCGAGAGGTAGACCCTTTCCTAGACTCCGTAGTCGCTTTAGTCAAGCCTTTGGAAGTTTTCTCACCTTTGCGTTTGTCCTTTACGATGGACCCCAAAGTCACAGCTGAGGTAGGTGCCTCCTCTGTGGAGGTAGAGGTGGCGACAATGTCCCCTGTTCGTCCTTGACTGTTGGATGAGGACGGGTCTTCTTCGGCTGTAAGACCTAAGCGACGGGGTGAGCAGGGCGAAGGCCCAGACCATGATGGCGGTCAGAAGATCAGCTTCTCCTACGACATATCTGTGGGAGATATGTCTGCAATAGGAGGTGCGATGAAAGAGCTGGATGAGAACCACGTCCAATCGGCTCATCCTCCTGCGGGTAAGTTGCCTTTGCGCCTTTCTTCGGATGAGATCTTTAGACTTCGATTTTGTGTGCTTCTTGTGAGACTGACCACGTCTGTGTGTTCCCTTGTAGATAAGGAGAAAGAACCCCTTGTGGAGATGGTCCCCGCCATTGGGAGAGGGACAAAAGTTGTTTCTGTCCCCTCTAAATCTGCTACTAGGGAGGGAGCTGTTAGTGAGCCAATATTAGCTTCAGAAAGAGCGATCGAGCAGCCTGCTGAGGGGGCTGTTGCTGAATCCGCTCATGTTTCGGATGAGCTTGTGGAAGAAACCAGGCCCGATGGTGCTCGGGACCTTGACATTATTCCCTTTGAACAGTCCGAGCCTGCTCATGGTTTCCCTGAAACCAAGGTTGATGGCACAGTCCAGGCTGGAGTTGAGCAAGCCGAAGGTATAAAATTACAACCTTTTCGTATTTCCCTCCGTCTTTTTCTGGTTACTGATGTATATTATTTTCTCTGTCAGGTTCGGCTTCTTGTCAGGCGTTCCTTCCAGAAGTGGAAAAAACTTTCCAAGCCCCTTCTCCGACTACCTCCATCGAGGATAAAGAGATGGCCCAGGAAATTATCAAAACTTTCTACTCCGTACTGAAGGTGAAGCTTCCTGGGGTCCTGAATCGGAATGCCGCCTTCGGCCCTGTAAAGGCTGTTGCAGAGTGCCAAGTGGCGGCCCTCGAGAGCATAGCTGGCTATGAAGAGCGGGCCAACACCCTGAAAAAAGTTCTGAATGACCTGGAGGGTCAAGTGGCCAGGTTTCGGAATGCCAAACAGCGGAGCTCGACGTCACTGTTTCGAGCAGAGGACGAGACTATGATGACAGCTCTTACGGAAGAGAAGGTTACCTTCCAGGTAAGGAAGGACGCCCTCGCTCGGGAGATTGGCGAGCTGGCTGACTTGTATAGCCAGTTCAACGCTGCAAGTGAGGCACGTGCTGCCTCGAAAAACAGGTGGCTGCGCAGATCACTGAGAAGCACAATCACATTGCACAGATCAGGAACGAGGTTGCCCAGCTGGAAGCCGACTTGAGGGCGACGATATCTGAACAGGAGGATTATTTATCCCAGGCTGCCATGACTGCCACCACTTCTGCCCGTTTAGAAGAACAACTGGCAAAGTTGGGGAGGGAGAATCAGTCTGGTCCTCTTTGAAGATGAAGTCACTAGTCAGGAAGAGGCATGGTGCCGAGTTGCTGTGAAGTCTGAGGCCGAGATTGCAGCTCTGAGGGACAGCATCAATCGTCTGTGTATCCCGTAGATCTTTGTAACTCTTTTTTTGGCCGTCACGACTCTTGTACCTTCTTTTCGTCTTTTGATAGACGTTTAAGTAAAAAATAAAGAATCTTTTCGAAAATGTGGTTTTGTGAAATATCAATGCTAGAGGTAATATGGACGTAGCAAGGATATTTCTGGTGGGTATTTCGCTGGAGAATTTTTGATGTGGACCTATTATCTGTTTTATATTCGAATGATTCGAATATAGATAATAAGTTGAACGAAGCTGCTAGTAGAGGTAATATGGACGTAATAGCAGATGATATTCTATATCTGACCAGAGGTAATATGGACGTGGAAAGATATATAACATTAGGTAGGAGTGGATAGTTCAAAGGTAGTGTGGACATGACTATCTTTGATTAATGCTTTGCTCAGAGGTTATATGGACGTGGCAAAACATTTGATCATTCCGCTGGGAAAATAATTATTGGAAAACAATTCAGAGGTAATAGGGACGTGATTTGTTTTCGTCAGACCGAGTTTGGACGGAGTCAAAAACAGAAATGATTCCACTAGAGAAATATTTAGAGGACCTATTATCCAGGGCATATTCAAGACTCTTGAAATACGGATAATAGTTAGTTAGTTTTTTTTTGAATCATATAAACATCGCACTGTACATTTACATGAATGAACATTTATGAACATTATGTAAAAGAGGTTACACATAGTATTTTTCAGGAACTTGCCATTGATAGACATCATGTGCAAGTCACCATCGGACTTGGTTAGCCAGTATGTACCGTTAGAATACACCGATTCTATGACGAAAGGACCTTCCCATTTAGGCTAGAATTTCCTTTTTGTTTTGTGTGTCATGGCCATCGGTCTTCTCACAGCTAGGACCAGATCATCGACTTGGAAGATCCTTTCCTTCACTTTTTTATTGAAGGCTTTGGAAAGGTGTGCTTGGTATAGATCAATGCGCTACTGAGCTAACATGCATTTTTTGTCTAACGCTTCGAGTTCTTGGAGTCGCAGACGGTAGCTCTCTTCAGCAGTCAGCTCGCTAGCTAGGGCTACCCGAAGAGAAAGAATCTGGATTTCTAGGGGAAGAACTGCTTTGCTCCCATAAACCAGAGAGAATGGCGTACTGTCTGTTGGAGTCCAGACCAATGTGCGATAAGCCCATAGATATTCACCGAGCTTCTCATTCCAATTGTGCTTATTTGAAGACACAAACTTCTTGAGAAGTTTTATGATGGTTTTGTTGAAGGCTTTTGCTAGCCCGTTAGCCGCTGGATTATAGGCAGTAGAGGCTACGTTCTGGATTTGATTCTTATCGCAGAACCGATAGAATGCATGGCTTGCGAACTGTGGACCATTATCATGGATGATCCTGCGAGGTAGGCCAAAGCGGTAGATGACGTAATATTTGATAAAACTGATCACGTTTGACGTCTTCACTTCGGAGAGTAGTATAGCTTCCGTCCATTTAGGGAAGTAAACGGTTATAGCTAGGATGAACTGATGTCCCTTGGAGGATGACGGGCTGATTGGTCCTATGACGTCCATGCCCCAGGCTTCAAATGGCCAAGATGCTGCCATTGGGTGTAGAAACTCCGAAGGTTGATGAATGAAATCGGCATGGAACTGACATGCTCTATACTTCTTTGCATATTCAACAGCATCCGCTATCATTGTGGGCCAGTAATAACCCATTCTTTTGAGGCGATCTTATAATTTGGGGCCTGGTTGATGTGCACCACAAACTCCATTGTGAGCCTCTTGGAGTGTATGCTTGGCTTCTGTGTCTGATAAGCATTGTAACAGTAGCCCGTCATAAGAGCATCGGTACAATATCTTGGTAGCTGCGTCGTAATAAAATATGAGGGATCGTCTTTGGATGGATACTGCTTCCTTCGGGTCCTCGGGGAGGATTCCATAGACAGCATAGTCTATGAAGGAAAATCTCCAGTCTTTAGCATCGACGTTTGTTTCTGCTGCGTAACTGTGATGAATATGCAAGGCATCTTTCACACATAATAGTTCTCGACCAGACACTGTGATCGACTTCTATGTATTGGTAGGAACGGTCAAGGAAGCAGCGAGACCGGCTAGAGCATCTGCTTCTATATTCTGTAGTCGAGGCACATGCTCGATGAAGAATCCAGCAAAAGTAGATGCCAGCTCGATTGTTGTTCTGTGGTAGGGGATGAGATCTTCGTAGCGAACTTCATAATCCCCTCGGACCTGACTAACTATTAGCTTGGATTCGCCGTAAGCCTCTAGATAGTCAACTCCCAGTTGCTTCGCCAGTTATTGGTCGATTAATAGGGTATTATATTCGGCCACGTTGTTGGTGCATGGTTCCATGAGAGAATATACACGGTGTATAACCAAATGATCAGGTGACATGAGCACGACACCTACTCCAGCCACGATATTCTCTTTGGGTCCTGTTCTTGATGCACCGTCAAAGAACATTCGCCAAATGGGGATTTCTTCAGTTGTAGTGTTAGACTCCACCACTTCATCGGAGATTTCATCGTAGAGTTTGGACGACTCCAGCACCGGATGAACAGCTAGAAAATCAGCTAATGCTTGGCCTTTTACTGCCTTCTGAGGAACAAAGATCATATCGTACAGAGTCAACAATGTTGCCCATGTAGCTAAACGAGAATTGAGAGAGCCTGGTTTAGTCATGAGTATTCTGAGAGGGTTGACTTTAGATATAATGTGGATAGTCTGCCCAGACACAAAGTGGCATGTCTTCTGGATGGCAAATACTAGTGCAAGGCATTCCTTCTCCACCGGTGTGTATCTGTGCTCGGCACCCACCATTGTGCGGTTGAGGTAGTAGATTGCTTGTTCATAGCCGCCTTTGTTCTTCTGAGCTAAGAGGGCGCCAAGGAAATAATCCATAGCATGGACATATAGTAAGGAGGGCTTCCCCATTATTGGAGCTACCAATATTGGAGGGCTTGTAAGATACGCCTTGATGTCGTCGAATGCGTGTTGACATTGTTCAGTCCAGACGAAAGATACGTCTTTCTTCATGAGCTGAGTAAATGGTTGACACCTTCCAGAGAGGTTCGAAATAAATCGTCTGATGTAGGCTAGCCTTTCTTGTAGTCCGCGTAGCTCTTTGAGGTTTCTTGGAGGATGCATGTTGAGAATAGCCTTTACTTTCTCCGGGTCGAGATGTATACCCTTCGAAGTGATGAAGAAACCAAGGAACTTGCCGCTGGAGATTCCCAGAAAAGACTTGGTTGGATTCATCTTGAGTTGGTTTGCACGCATTAGTTCGAACACCGTTCTCAAGTCTTGGAGGTGGTTGCCCTTGAGACGACTTTTGACTGCGATATCGCCCCTGCATTCTTCAATCCGAAGGACATCACCGTATAACAATATACCCCCAATGGTGTTCGAAAAGATGTGTGCTTCTCATCGTCGGGGAACATCTTGATCTAGTTGTAGCCTGGGAACCCATCCATGAAGGACATCCGCTCGAAGCCGCAAGTATTGTCAATCATTACGTCAGTGATCGGTAGAGAGAACTCGTTTTTTCGGGCATGCAGAGTTCAAATCACGATAGTCGATACAGACTTGAACTTTACCATTCTTTTTCATGACTGGAACGATGTTGGCAACCCAGTCTGGGTGTTGTTCCTCGCGAATGAATCCACTGGCAATGACCTTCTTGACTTCATTCTCGATGGCTTCCATGACGTCTGGTCGGAATCGTCGTTGCTGTTGCTTCACTAGCTTAGCTTTAGACAAAATGTTCAGGCGGTGCATGGCGACTTTAGGGTCCAAACCTGGCATGTCTTCATAGCTCCATGCGAAGACGTCGATGTATTCTCTTATAAGCTGTCACGATCCGCTACCCAAATTATTGTGCCGGGCCGAGCCATCTCCAGCCTATGCTTGAGATAAAGCGTAGTAAGCTGTTCTAAAGACAAACAACATATGGTCAAAGTGTGCTAACAGTTCTACATCTCGTATTGAGTCAGAATATATCCCAAACCCAAAATCATCTCGTATATAAATATGTTCCAAATACATAGCCAAGACGCAAAACTGGATACAGGTCCAGTATCAAAATACATAGTCTAAAACATGACTGCTCTCAAAAGTCCCGAGCAACTAAACAAACTAGACGAGTTTTCCCGCAGGTACATCCTCGTAAGGTAAAGTCTGATCCTCGATGGCGACCCATAATAGGAATCACATAGCGACTCCTTCTCGGTAAGTATACCTACAACGTTATCCTGTCAGGACGGAAGCAAGTACTGATTCTAACAAAATAAATATACGAAACATGGAATGAACAGAAGTGTAATAAACAGAAATCATGGCATATCATAATCTATCATGGCAAGGATACATATGTCATAGAGACAGATGTATAGATAATGTTTAAAACTGTAGCAGGTACGTGATCGTCAATAGGTGTACAAAGTATTGTGGCATATGTAAATAAAATGTACATACGTACAAGTGTACAAGCATAGGTGTATATCTGTATAGAAATGCGGGATAATGGTCTACGATAAGGTATGCATATAAAATGCGACCTTGCTCGGTACATACGTACGGAAGAATGGGGCATGATCACGTACTCAACTATCAGTTTCCCCATAACCCAGATTCTAACATGTGAGAGATACGAGAACAGTATAAAATATGGTGGATACTGAGAGCAGTATAAAACATGGAGAGATATGACTTGTAGTTTAGGTATCGATTTTTAACATGGTTTTTACACAATTCATTATATGCAGTAAATAAAATTGTAGAGGTACTTGCCTTGTACAAAGCAAGGGTATATATACGAAGCTATAGATACCCTGGTGTCATGTCACTGTAAAAAGGATATGTAAACTTAGTTTTTATACTAGTCTAAATACTAGGACACTAGTGGTGTGACATGACTTTCTGACTGGACACCTTGCCAAATGACGACCTTAGCATAGGAGGCCAATGTAGGATGACACCATACCTAAACCAACTTTCTAGGGCCTTTACACTATGGTAGGGTGAGGTCTAATACTAAAATATCCCAAAATCACACATAACATCGCAAGTCGTAATTATTCAATAAATAAATCAGATTGTACACTGTGTTCCAACAATTATTAAGATAGAAAAAAAGTTCAAATATATATAAATTAAAGTACCAAGATGATCCTTGTTAATTATAGAAATTTATACTAGTTTTTCTGGAATTTAAAAACCCTCATAGTTATTTATTAAAAATCAGTAAACATAAGTACCCTGAAAATGAGTTCTGTTTTCCTATTTTTATAAAATATCCAAACTACTAATTAAATCCTGAAAAAATTATATTAAATTAGTTAAATTAAAATAGTATTTAAATAAGATTTTCTTAGATTTTTACAGCAATTAAATTACATATAAAAATTCAAATACAGCAAGTTACAATTTTGGAAAATAAATAATTAATTATTTAATATTTTATCCACGTATAGGAAATTGAACCGGAGTCCAGATACGGGACCCAAAGTCAGGAATCAAGTCCGATATGACTCGTACATACCTTGAATGTATTTAGGCTCATTTAAGTCCATAGAACCCATGCTACGTCTGGACTACCGTAATAAATCGGAATACAAAAATACATATTTTAAAATATATAGACAATTGAATATTAAAATATTTTAATAATATATATGTTAATCTAGTGAAATATACAAGCCATAAAATTAATTAACAAAATAACTTGTAAATTTATACATAATAACATATAGCACAAAATTATATTTACATAGAAGTATATACATATAATTTTGTATATAAAAAGGCATATATATATATATATATATATATATATATATATATATATATATATATATATATATATATATATATATATATATATATTAAGGAAAAAGCATTTCATTAGAAAAGATAAGTGGCTCTAAACGAGCAATACAGATGCCATGGTCCCAAACACACAAAATGGACCTGGAATGCAAAGTAGGAAATACAAAGGGTTTGGAAAGTCAATTTTGAAATTACAAAAAATTTTGAAATTCAAAAAAATGGTGGGCTCTCAGCCCAATGGAGCAGGTGAAGTAGGAGGCACACTGCCCGAAACCGCGGACACGCAGCCCAAGTGCACGCAATCCGAATAGGCGGGTAGCTGGCACGCAACCCACGGGGTAGGTGAGCGCGCATCACGAGGGCGCCTCGGGCCCCCAACCCTGGCGCAGCACCCGGAGCCGGGTGGGGACCGGCGGAGGACCGGCCCGGAGAGGCGCTGACGGGAGGGGAGGGAGGGAGGGCGGGGGGAGGTAGGCGGGAGGAGGGAGCGGAGGCTCGAGGGAGCGGCGGAGGGGACTCGACCCCCGGAGAGGAGCTGCGCGGAGGCGAGGAGGGGACTCGACCACCGGAGAGGAGCGACGGTCGGAGGGACACGACCACCGGAGGGGGGCTGCGGTCGGCCGCCAGGCGAAGAGGATGGGAGAAAGGACGACGCGCGCGAGGGGGTCGAACGGCCGCTCCGGCAGGGGATGGGAGAAGGGGGATTCCACGCGCTGGTCGGCCGGCACGGGGGCTGGCCGATGCCATGGGCTGCTTCATCTCCGAGGGGGAGGGGCCTCCGGCAAGCGACAAAGGGAACGCCGGAGGCTAGGGGTGAAGCGTTGCGAGGGGGGCTGGAGGTCGCAGCGCGGCCGCATGGGCCCACAGGGGTTGGTGGCCGTATGCGGGGAGGGGGGAGGCCTCCGACAACGGGGACAGGGGGCCCGGGACGATGGAAGGAGAGGGGGGAGGGGAGCCGCATCGGGGAGGGCGGCGGCCGGGGCGCTCAGGGGGAGGGACGCCGGGGGCGGATGGGACCACCTCAGGGCGAGGATGGCCGAGGGGGTGATCTCTGCCGAGGGGGGGCGGCTCTTCGAGAAGGTCGGCCGCCGAGGAGGTGGAAGGATCGGACGACGGCTGAGGGAGGGCAGGGGAACCGGAGTGGGGCGAGGCAGGACGAGGCCGGAGGGTGAGAGGTGGAGGGGGAGGGCCTGGATACGGGAGCGGGCGGGGGCCCTCAACCGGGGGGCGGCTCCACGAGGACGACGGCGAACGGAGGAGAAGCGGGGGGAGGCAGGCTCGGCAGAGCTGCCGAAGGGGGAGGACCTGGCCTCTGCCCGGCGACAGCAGCGGGGGCGAAGCCGCGTCGTCGCCAGAGACGGGGACGCCGGGGGCGACGGGCCCGACGCCGCGGAGGGAGAGGGCGACGACACTGAGGGCAACAAGGAGGCTGCCGGGGCGAAGACGGACGTGGGAGCAAGCCGGCGGAAGGCGGCGCGGGCTGCCAGGGGCGGCCCACCCGTCGGAAGCCGGCGCGAGCTGCCAGGGGGCGGCCCACCACGACGGCGGCCATCAGGGGGCCGGCCATCAAAGGGGTCCCCACCCCCCGAGCGCTCCCCAGGGAGCAGAGCTGCTCCGCATATATATATATATAATATATATATATATATATATATATATATATATATATATATATATATATATATATATGTTATTATGTGTGTATATATATTTTTTATATGTTATTATGCGTGTATATATATATATATATATATATATATATATATATATATATATATATATATATATATATATATATACAGTCCCCTTCAGGTGCGGGACTTTCATTACGGGAAAAGTACGGGATGAGCAAAAATCTACTCTTTGCTAAAATATACTTATATTCAGCCATTCCTATTTTGGACTGTAGGCTGGAAATACTTATATTCAGCCATGACCCTCTATTCTTCCTCTTTGCTAAAATATTTTTATTGTTGACTGCAAGCGGTGCTACGTGTGGAGGCCGGCGGACGGAGAGGAGTGATCACGGCTGGCTCCTCTGTTCGTCAACCGATCATGGGTTAGGATAGGTACTATAAGGGAGGCCAAGCGGAGCGGTTTTAGCAAGGAGGCCATGGGATAAGCGGAAGGTGCAGTGCCTCGGTCTGGAACTCATGGCTGAACGCTGACGATGGCTACGGGAGGCTGTAAGCTTCGCGACAGGGTTGTCGGCTCTCGATCTACGCAATTTTGCAAGGAAGTCATGGACACGGGCGTTCCACAAGTTGCAGGAACGACATCATCTCGACAGGAGAGCCGGCCGATACGAGAAGTTCGTCAGCACGGTTGCTCAACGATGAGCAAAGGCTTCGAACGGTAGTGGTTATACAGGAAGGAAAGGGTATGGCCATGGTTATGGAGAGTTTGTTCTGGAGGGATTTCACATGAAGAATGATGGAGTTGGCTATGGTGATAGACATCCTTGGGTTTTTTTTTTTTGCTTACCATACATGCTCAGAGAGAATCTTTAGCTAAAGCAAAATAATAGAAAGGAAGCAGTCAACAATAGGTATATTATAGCGAAGACGAAGAATAGAGTAGATTTTTGCTCATCCCGTACTTTTCCCGTAATGAAAGTCCCGCACCTGAAGGGGACTGTATATATAAATAAAAATATATATATATATATATATATATATATATATATATATATTCTTTTTTATACATATATATATATATATATATATATATATATATATATATATATATTTATATATATATATATATATATATATATATATATATATATATATATATATATATATATATATATATACATATATGTATATTATATATATATATATATATATATATATATATATATATATATATATATATTAAAAAATATATATATATATTTATTTATTTATTTATATATATATATATATATATATATATATATATATATATATATATATATATATATATATATATATATATATATATGTGTGTGTGTGTGTGTGTGTGTGTGTGTGTGTGTGTGTGTTATTTATATATATATATATATATATATATATATATATATATATATATATATATATATATATATATATATATATATATATATATATATATATACATTTAAACAGTATATATAAAATATACATAACAGTATAATATAATATATACATATACATATGTATACATATATACAAATACATATATATACATATATACATATACATATATATAAAAAATACATATATACATATATATAAATAAACTCAGCCCAAAACCCATTGGGCCCGAACCTAAACCCGTTTTAAATAGTAAACCCAATAACATAAACCCGTTACTGTGCGGGTTTAAAACCGATACTTTTAACTAAACCCGTTAACCCATTTTATGATTAAACCCGTGTCCGGACAGTTATTGACACGAGTGTTCGAATTAGACACGAGTCCTTTGTCCGTGGCTAACACGACACGCACGACACGAATTCGTCGTGTCCATGCTCCCCACTGGACTCCTCGACACTGGGCGACCCCACACACGTGTACACGAGACATGACACGAACCACAGGAAGAATGACACGTACGTGTTCGACGAGAAGAAGCTGTCGGAGGTGCTACACGGCGGACGAGGCGTCGTGGTCGGCGACGAAGGGTGGCGCCGGGTTCATTTCATTGTGGCGAACAAGATGGTGGTGGTCGATTGCGACGATGATGGCTGGAACGGCGACGACAGCACAGCTTTAACTCCGACGAGCTCGTCGGAGAAGAAGACTACGCAGCAGTGGCTAGGACGGTCGGGGTGGTGAGTGGGATAGGGTTTTGGTCGGGGGTCTATTTATAGGGCTTGGCTGGGTTATGATTAGGGTTTCAGCCATAAATCTAGGAATTAGGGTTAGGGTTTCGGCCGTCGACCGGGGGATTAGACGGAGACGAAGGCGGTTGTTACAAGATTTTACAGAAACCCTCCCAATAATCGATATTATGCTAAGCCCCCACCACCTTAGTTATGTGCAAAAAAAAAACCAATTTGCACAACCCCCCCCGGACAGCTCTGTGCAAAATAAATTTGCACAAAAGATTTGGATATTACAAACTGCATTTAAAACATTTAAAATAATTGCAAAATGCTATTAAAATAATTTAAGAAATTACAAATAATATTTTTAGGCTTTAAAACCATTTAAAAATTATTTAAAAATTCTAGAAAATTCCTAGTAATTGTAATAATCTATTTCAAGGAAATAAATGCTATTTGAAATTAAAAAAAAAAATCCTTACTTAAAATAATTAAAATATTTAGGGGCTTACAAATCTTCCCTTTTAAAAAAATTTTGTCCTCGAAATTCACAAGGATAGAAGACTCTACAAACATTCTAACATAGCAAGCAATTAAAACAATGACGAAGGCTACTATTAAGACTAACCTCTAAGGTATCAAGCGAGAACGGATGGTTCTCTCGCGGCTGGTGGGTCGAACAAGTAAGGATATCTCTTCCTCATGTCCGACTCCCTCTTCCAAGTAGATTTTTTCGGAGAGTGACGACTCCAAGCTACTCGGACCAAGGGTATGACTTTGTTCCTCAGCCTCTTCTCTCTTCGGTCCAATATCTCCACTGGCTGCTCGGTAACTGCTAGACTCGGTCTGATCTCCAACTCTGAATAATCTAGCACATGGATGGGGTCTGGAACGTATCTCCTCAGCTGAGACACATAAAAGACATCGTGAACCCCTGCTAGGTTGGGCGGAAGTGTAACCTTGCAGGCTACCTCTCCGATCCTGCCGAGTATCTGAACGGTCCAATGTATCTAGGGCTCAATTTGCCGCCTCGTCCGAATTGGATCGTCCCTCTAGTAGGTGATATCTTCACTAACACCATATCTCCGTCAGCGAACTCTATCGGTCTGCGACTAGCATCAGCCAGTATTTTTGCCTGTCCTGAGCAACTCTGAGTCTGTCTCTGATCATCCTGATCTTCTCTGCTTGCCTCACTGATCATCTCTGGCCCAAGCATAACTCTATCCCAGCATCATCCCAAAAGAGCGGTGTACGGCATCGTCGTCCATATAGTACCTCGAAGGGAGACATTCCGATGCTGGCTTGGTAGCTGTTGTATGAAAACTCTACCAAGTGCAGATGGCTCTCCCATGATCCGCCAAAGTCTAGCACACAAGTCCTCAGCATGTCCTCTAGCGTCTGAATCGTCCTCTCGGACTGTCCATCGGTCTGTGGGTGGTACGCTGTACTGATCTTGAGCCGACTGCCCAACTCCTCCTGCAAGCTTCTCCAGTAATAGACGTGAATCTGCTATCCCGTCCGATACGATGCTCACCGTATAAACCGTACAAGCGAACTATCTGCTG